>NC_069424.1:3255669-3279086 GCF_026875155.1 Cherax quadricarinatus | reverse complement strand
ATTTTGGAAGTTTTATCTAGTTTAGAAAACTTAGACTTGCGGGAAAATTTATATCCAGTGTTAAAAAATTCCTGACTTTCGGGGAATTTATTAGTGTAGAAAACTTCAGACTTGCTGGAAGTTATATCCAGTGTTAGAAAACTTCAGACTTGCTGGAAATTATATCCAGTGTTATAAAATTCCTGACTTTCTGGAAGTTATATCCAGTGTTAGAAAACTCCGGACCTGCTGGATGATCCTATGTTAGACAACTCCAGACCTACTCGAAGTTGTATGCTGTGTTAGACGACTCCAGACCTGCTGGAATATCTAAGTATCTTAAGATATAATTGAGATAATCGACAAAATTGCAGGTGAGTCATTAAGGCTGTAAATCACCTGTACAATTAGAGATTACATACACATCTGTGCATGTACGGTGAAAGATACTCGCCTGTATTCTGCCCACAATACTGAGGAAAAAACTCGCGTTGCAGAACAAACTTGGCTTGGAACAACTTTATACGAGAAGCTGATCAAGTTGAAGACAGACCTGACAAGCTTTGACTGGCACAGCTTTTCAATCTCTGTAGAGAGATGATCAAACTGTACAAATATCAACTTGTTTTGCATCTAATCTTCTCTTCACAGATACTGTAGAAACATATTTCTCTGTGTACAGACACATATACATTCCTTGCAGTGACACACTCTTCACGGTGGCGGTGGTGGTATGGCCACTCACGATGCTTATACCTGTACCATCGCAATAGATTACTCAGTCTGAATCACAATGATAAACGTGTATGCCAGTCGTAATAAGAGTGTGTCCACGGTAATATGTTTACCACCTAGAGTGAACCTGATTAATTAATAAACCTTCAAAATAAGTTCCAGAAGGTAAACTATTAAAGTTTAACCAATAAATTTAAAAATGATTGATTGCATTGGGAAATATACGTATCTACGTAATTTTTAACAGTACTTATTAGTGAACAAACCAAGTGTTTTTCCTCACGTCTCACACACTTAGAGAATATTGTGTATTTACAAGTTATAATAATTGAGCGAATACTTTATACACTACGTAAACTGTGGAAGACTATGTACAGTATACATGCAGTATATGAAATCACAGGATCCAGATAACCACAATACCCTAAATAACCTATCAATGATAGTTATAACGTTGTGAAACAGTAGTCAACACCTTGACCAACGAGAACAAACATGGGACAGTAATAGTGACCATCAAATACGTTAAGGTGGATACAGTGGCCATAAAACCAAACCAGAGTCCCAGTTATAATACTAGACAGTGTAATTCTGCATGCCTCGACTGTGCCAATAACACGGATAACCAGCAACTTTGAATGATCTAGAGCCAAGCTGTAGACAGAATGGAATCATGACAGGAATATCTTACAATTATCCAGGAGATATAATTATGGACCCTACATAATATGCTTGTAAGAAAAAACAAGTACACCACAACACTGACTCACCACCATAGGTATGCAAAGATATACAAAAATATATTATAATTCTTAAAATATGAGAGAAGAGAAGAATGAGCCAGCCAATAGCCTCTTGTTCAACACTGAACTAGTGACAACATCCGTCAGTAAAGAGAGAGAGACAGACCTCCAGTCTAATCAATTTCCAGATTATGAGAATGCTGGCATAAGTGAGCTATAAACACAGAAACATCATTCACTCACAAATACAAGATAAATGATGACCTATCACATCGAATAATGACACACAGAACAGACATGATGCACATGAGAAGGTCATGCCCCCGTGCTGGGTCCAACCAAGAGGAAAAGCATGAAAGAAGTCAAGAAGGTAGAGCATATCAGTGAGCCTGGCCAGGTGTCACACTCTCACCTCCTTCAGTAAACCAAACCAGGTAGATCAGGGGTCAGCAACCTTGTTTTGCCTAGAGGTGAGGGCCCATGTCTGTGAGCGGACTGAGGACCACATATATCACTATAGTTAATAAGAGCAATAACAATACATACTAAACTTTGACATATGTTTCATATTTCATTAAGCAATATTATGTCTACTGAACATAAAAGTTATTTTGAGACACTGTTATTGAACCTACCCTCACCTCTCTCTCTCCTCTTCTCCTCTCTCCCTCTCTCTCTCTCTCTCTCTCTCTCTCTCCTCTTCTCTCTCTCCTCTCCTCTCTCTCTCTCTCTCCTCTCTCTTCTTCACTCTCTCCTCCTCCTCTCTCTCTCCTCCTCTCTCTCTCTCTCTCTCTCTCTCTCTCTCTCTCTCTCTCCTCTCCTCCTCTCTCTCTCTCCTCTCTCTCTCTCTCTCTCTCTCTCTCTCTGTCTTAATAGCAGTTATTGTGACACTTGATGTTGTTTCTCGGTTGACAGTCTCTCATTATTAGGTGACAGGCTGGAAGAGGCCAGATGCAAGATGTCGTCCAATAGGCAGCTGGTCGTAGTTTGCCAAGCATCATTATCTTGTCAAGCATCACTATCTTGCCAAGCATCACTATCTTGCCAAGCATCACTATCTTGCCAAGCATCACTATCTTGCCAAGCATCACTATCTTGCCAAGTATCACTATCTTGCCAAGTATCACTATCTTGCCAAGTATCACTATCTTGCCAAGCATCACTATCATGCCAAGCATCACTATCTTGCCAAGTATCACTAGCTTGCCAAGTATCACTATCTTGCTAAGTATCACTATCTTGCCAAGAATCGCTATCTTGCCAAGTATCACTATCTTGCCAAGTATCACTATCTTGCCAAGCATCACTATCTTGCCAAGTATCACAATCTTGCCAAGTATCACTATCTTGCCAAGCATCACTATCTTGCCAAGTATCACTATCTTGCCAAGTATCACTATCTCGCCAAGTATCACTATCTTGCCAAGAATAGCTAGCTTGCCAAGAATCACTATCTTGCCAAGTATCACAATCTTGCCAAGTATCACTATCTTGCCAAGCATCACTATCTTGCTAAGTATCACTATCGCCAAGAATCACTATCTTGCCAAGTATCACTATCTTGCCAAGAATCGCTATCTTCCCAAGTATCACTATCTTCCCACGTATCACAATCTTGCCAAGTATCACTATCTTGCCAAGTATCACTATCTTGCCAAGTATCACTATCTTGCCAAGAATCGCTATCTTCCCAAGTATCACTATCTTACCAAGTATCACAATCTTTCCAAGTACCACTATCTTGCCAAGCATCACTATCTTGCCAAGTATCACTATCTTGGGAAGTATCACTATTTTGCCAAGCATCACTATCTTGATAAGAATCACTATAGCCAAGTATCACTATCTAGCCAAGCATCACTATCATGCCAAGCATCACTATCTTGCCAAGTATCAAAATCTTGCCAAGTATCACTATCATTCCAACCATCATTATCTTGCCAAGTATCACTATCTTGCGAAGAATCGCTATCTTGCCAAGTATCACTATCTTGCCAAGTATAACTATCTTGCCAAGCATCACTATCTTGCCAAGTATCACAATCTTGCCAAGTATCACTATCTTGCCAAGCATCACTATCTTGCCAAGTTTCACTATCTTGCCAAGTATCACTATCTTGCCAAGCATCACTATCTTGCCAAGTATCACTATCTTGCCAAGTATCACAATCTTGCCAAGTATCACTATCTTGCCAAGCATCACTATCTTGCCAAAAGCAATCACTATCTTGCGCCAAGTATCACTATCTTGCCAAGAATCACTATCTTGCCAAGTATCACTATCTTGCCAAGCATCACTATATTGGGAAGCATCACTATCTTGCCAAGTATCACTATCTTGCCAAGTATCACTATCTTGCCAAGAATCGCTATCTTGCCAAGTATCACTATCTTGCCAAGTATCACAATCTTGCAAGTATCATTATCTTGCCAAGAATCACTATCTTGCCAAGTATCACTATCTTGACAAGTATCACTATCTTGCCAAGTATCACAATTTTGCCAAGTATCACTATCTTGCCAAGAATCATTATCTTGCCAAGTATCACTATCTTGCCAAGTATCACTATCTTGCAAAGTATCACTATCTTGCCAAGAATCGCTATCTTGCCAAGTATCACTACCTTGCCAAGTATGACTATCTTGGGAAGTATCACTATCTTGCCAAGCATCACTATCTTGCCAAGTATCACTATCTTGCCAAGTATCACTATCTTGCTAAGCATCGCTATCTTGCCAAGTATCACAATCTTGCCAAGTATCACAATCTTGCCAAGCATCACTATCTTGCCAAGTATCACTATCTTGCCAAGAATCGTTATCTTGCCAAGTATCACTATCTTGCCAAGTATCACAATCTTGCCAAGTATCACTATCTTGCCAAGCATCACTATCTTACCAAGTACAACTATCTTGCAAAGTATCACTACCTTGCCAAGCATCACTATCATGCCAATTATCACTATATTGCCAAGAATCGCTATCTTGCCAAGTATCACTATCTTGCCAAGCATCACTATCTTGCCAAGTTTCACTATCTTGCCAAGCATCACTATCTTGCCAAGTATCACTATCTTGCCAAGAATCGTTATTTTGCCAAGTATCACTATCTTGCCAAGTATCACTATCTTGCCAAGTATCACTATATTGCCAAGTATCACAATCTTGCCAAGTATCAATATCTTGCGAAGCATCACTATCTTGCCAAGTACAACTATCTTGCCAAGCATCACTACTTGCCAAGCATCACTGTCATGCCAAGTATCACTATCTTCCCAAGAATCGTTATCTTGCCAAGTATCACTATCTTGCCAAGCATCACTATCTTGCCAAGTATCACTATCTTGCCAAGCATCACTATCATGCCAAGTATCACTATCTTGCCAAGAATCGCTATCTTGCCAAGTATCACTATCTTGCCAAGCATCACTATCTTGCCAAGTATCACTATCTTGCCAAGAATCGCTATCTTGCCAAGTATCACTATCTTGCCAAGCATCACTATCTTGGGAAGTATCACTATCTTGCCAAGAATCACTATCTTGCCAAGTATCATTATCTTGCCAAGAATCGCTACCTTGCCAAGTATCATTATCTTGCCAAGAATCGCTATCTTGCCAACCATCACTATCTTGCCAGGTATCACTATCTTGCCAAGCATCACTATCTTGCCAAGTATCACTATCTTGCCAAGCATCACTATCTTGCCAAGAATCGCTATCTTGCCAAGTATCACTATCTTGCCAAGAATCGCTATCTTGCCAAGTATCACTATCTTGCCAAGTATCACTATCTTGCCAAGCATCACTATCTTGCCAAGTATCACTATCTTGCAAGCATCACTATCTTGCCAAGCATCACTATCTTGCCATGTATCACTATCTTGCCAAGCATCACTATCTTGCCAAGTATCACAATCTTGCCAAGTATCACTATCTTGCCCAGCATCACTATCTTGCCAAGCATCACTATATTGCCAAGTATCACTATCTTGCCAAGTATCACTATCTTGCCAAGTATCACTATCTTGCCAAGTATCACTATTTTGCCAAGCATCACTATCTTGCCAAGTATCACTATCTTGCCAAGTATCACTACCTTGCCAAGTATCACTATCTTGCCAAGTATCACTATCTTGCCAAGTATCACTATTTTGCCAAGCATCACTATCTTGCCAAGTATCACTATCTTGCCAAGTATCACTAGCTTGCCAAGTATCACTATCTTGCCAAGTATCACTATCTTGCCAAGTATCACTATCTTGCCAAGTATCACTATTTTGCCAAGCATCACTATCTTGCCAAGTATCACTATCTTGCCAAGTATCACTAGCTTGCCAAGTATCACTATCTTGCCAAGTATCACTATCTTACCAAGTATCACTATTTTGCCAAGCATCACTATCTTGCCAAGTATCACTATCTTGCCAAGTATCACTAGCTTGCCAAGTATCACTATCTTGCAAAGTATCACTATCTTGCCAAGTATCACTATCTTGCCATGTATCACTATTTTGCCAAGCATCACTATCTTGCCAAGTATCACTATTTTTGCCCAAATTTTCACTATCTTGCCAAAAATTTACTTCTTGCCAAATATCCCCTATATTGCCAAGTTTCACTATTTGCCAAAATCCATACTTTCCCAAAAATCACTATCTTGCCCAAAATTTACTATTTGCCCCAATTTTCACCCAAACTTGCCAAATATCCACTTGCCAAGTTTTACCCATCCTTTCCAAGTATCACTAAATTTGCCAAATAAAACTAGCTTTTCCAATTTTCCTATCTTGCCAAATATCACTAAAAGTTGCCAAGTATCACTATCTTGCCAAGTTTTTCACTATCTTTCCCAAAATAAATTTTCTTGCCAAATATCACTATTTGCCAAGTATCCTATCTTGCCAAAAAATCACTATCTTTTCCAAGTATCACTATCTTTTCCAAGTATCACTATCCCTTTCCAATATCACTATTTGCCAAGTATCACTATCCCTTTCCAAGGGAGACTATCCCTTTCCCCCTATCACTTTCTTGCCAAGTATCCTAAACTTTTTCCAAAATCACTATCTTGCCAAATACACTAAACTTTCCAAGTATCACTATCTTGCCAAATTTTCACAAACTTGCCCAAATATCACATCTTGCCCAAATAAACATTTTCCTACAAAAAAAAAAAAAAATTTTTGACCCGGTTGATATAAGTCTCTTTGGGAGTGTTTGGGCCAGAATATTTTTCGGGTTTGGGGCGGGATCCCGCCCCCCGCACCAAAAAGCCCACCCCCCATCCCACATCCCCCCCCCTCACCAAAAATATAAAAATATACTACAAAATATTTTAAAACAAAAAGGTTTTAAGCATCGTTGAAAATTTTTTTATGTTTTCACAGCAATTTAATAGTTTATTTTGCATCCCCTACCCCTCCTGTGGGGCGGGAGTCAACCCCCCTACCCCCCTCCCGTGAGCGGGAGTCACCCCATCCCCTCCTTTTGGGCGGTAGTCAAACCCCCTACCCCTCCCGTGGGTGGTAGTCACACCATACCCTCCCTTTGGGGGTATCAACCCCCTACCCAAACCTGTGGGTGGCATCAACCCCCATAACCCCTTTCCGTGGGGGTAGTCCCCCCCTACCCCCCCTTTGGGTGGTTTGCCACACCATACCCTTTCCCGTGGTTTGGGAGTCACCCCATACCCATTCCCGTTTGGGGGTATACAAACCCATCCTGTTTGGGGGTAGCCCACTAAACCCATCCTGTGGATTGGGATCCCCCATACCCCCTCCCCGTGGGGGTAGTCCCCCCAATACCCAACCGTGCCCTGGGAGTCCCCCCATACCCATCCTGGGGTGGTAGTCACACCTTTCCATCCTGTGGGGGGTAGGGCACTCCATACCCATTTCCCGTGGGGGGGGTAGTCACACCCCCCCCCCCCCCCTACCCCCTCCAGTGGGTGGTAGTCACCCCTTTCCCATCCTGGGGTGGCAGTCACACCCCTACCCATTTGTGGGTGAGTCACCCCCTCCCTCCTGGGGTGGTAGGGCCCCCCCCTAAACCAATCCTGTGGGGGTAGTCCCCACCAAAACCCCTTCCCGTGGGTGGTTGGGCACCCCATACCCACCTTTTAGGTTTTGGGAGTCACACCATACCCCCCCAAAGGGCGGGGAGTCCTCCCCCCCCCATTCTGTGGGTGGGAGTCACCCCATACCCACCGTGGGTGGTAGTCACACCTTAAACCCTCCCGTGGGTGGTAGTTTTCAAACCCTACCCCCCTGGGGTGGAAAATACCCCCCTACCCATCCCGTTGGGGGGGTAGTCCCCCAAACCCCCTAAACCCCTCTTGTGGGGGGGTAGTCACCCCCCTACCCAACCCGTGGTGGGGAAATCCAACCCCCTAACCCCTCCTGTGGGTGGTAGTCACACAATACCCCCTTTCCCGTTTGGGGGGTTTTTTCAAAAACCCCAAAACCCATTCCCAAAAAGGTAGTACCCATACCCCCCTGTGGGCGGTAACACACCATACCCATCCCTTTTGGGCGGAAGGGCCCCCCCCCAACCCCTTCCCCTGGGTGGGTTCACCAAAACCCTACCCCTCTTTGGGGGGGAGGGCACCCCCATACCCAAACCTGTGGGTGGTAGTCCCCCCCAAAACCCATCCTGTGGGTGGTGTAAAACCATACTCATCCCGTGAGTGTTTTCACCCCCATTCCCATCCTGTGGGTTTGGGATTTACACCAGCCCCTCCCGGGGGGTGGGAAATCCCACCATACCCATCCCCGTGGGTGGAGTCACCCAATACCCATCCCGTGGGGGGGTGTTTGCGGGCCCTTTCCCAAACCTGTGGGGGGTATCACCCCATACCCCTCTTGTGGGCGGTAGTTACCCCCAAACCCATCCTGGGGTGGTAGTCACCCCCTAAAACCCCCTTGGGTTTTAGTCACACCAAACCCTCCTGTGGGTTTGGGTTTTCACGCCCCCACCCAACCTATGGGTGGTTGTACCCCAAAACCCCTTTTGTGGGTTTGGGAGTCACACCTACCCATCCCGTGGGTGGGGGAGTCACCCCATACCCATCTTTTTTGGGCCGTTTGTTCCCCAAAACCCTTAAACCCCTCCCGTGGGGGGGTACTCACCCCATACCCATCCCGTACGGAAAATCACACCATTCCCTTTTTGTGGGGAGTAGCCACCCCAAAACCCTTTTTTGGGGGGTGGTAGCCACATAACCCATCCCGGGGGATTTGGGAGTCCCCCATACCCTTCCTGTGGGGGTTGTTACAAACCTAACCCCTCCTGTTGGTGGTAGTCACTCCATTCCCCTTGTGGGCGGTAGTACCCCATACCCATCCTGTGGGTGGTAGTCACCCCCATACCCATTGGTTGGTGGTAGTTTACGCTTTTACCCATCCCGTGGGTGGCCCGTCCCCCACATACCCAAACCCGTGGGGGGTAGTCACACCATTTTTCCCCTCCCGTGGGTGGTAGTCACCCCCTTTCCCCTTTTCCCGTGGGTGGAAATCACAAACCCTACCCCCTCCTGTGGGTGGGAGTCACCCCAAAAACCCCTCCTGGGGGGTGGTCGTCACCCCCATACCCCCTTTCCCGGGGGGTGTACTCCCCCATTCCCCCCAGTTGGGCGGTAGTCCACCCTACCCATCCCGGGGTTAAACCCCCCCATACCCCTTCCCCTTTTGGGTGGGGAGCCCACTTTCATACCCATCCGTGGATGGGGATAACCCCCTAAACCCATCCTGTGGGGTGGTAGTCACCCCTTTCTCTTCCTGTGGGGGGGTAGGGGAAACAAACCCCCTACCCATCCCGTGGGTGGTAGTCACCCCCATACCCATACGGGAGGTGGTAGTCCCCCCAAAACCCATCCGTGGGTGGTTTGTCACCCCATACCCCTCCTGTGGGGGGGTTTCACACCATTTCCCCTTCCCGTGGGTGGTAGCCCCCTTTAACCCCTCCTGTGGATGGTATCAACCCCTACCCAAACCTGTGGGTGGTATCACACCAAAACCCATCCTTGGGTTTTGGGAGTCAACCCCAAAACCCCCTCCTGTGGGTGGTAGTACCCCTTACTCATCCTGTGGGTTGGGAGTCACCCCATACCCATCCTTTGGGTGGTAGTAAAAACCATGCCCCCCTGTGGGGGGTAGCACAAACCCTACCCTCCTGTGGGTGGTAGTCCCTCCATACCCCCTCTTTGGGTGGTTAAATCACAACCCCATACCCATTGTGGGTGGTAAATCACCCCCAAAACCCTCCCGTGGGGGTACCACACCAAAAAACCCCAAACCGGGGGGTGGAAGTCACACCCTAAACCCCTCTTTTGGGGGTTAAACCTCCATAAACCCATTTCCCGGGGCGGGAAATCCAACCTTTCCTCATTAGGCGGGAGTCAGTTTTACCCATGTGTTGGGGGGTAGTCACCCCATCCCCTCCTGTGGGTGGTTTTTCACCCCCATAAATCCGTGGGTGGGGAGTCACACCATACCCCTCCCGTGAGTGGTAGTCACCCCATACCCCTCCTTTTTTTTGGGGGGAGTCCCCACCATAACCCCCTCCTGAGGGCGGTAGGGCACCCCAAAACCCCTCCCCTTTGGGGGTAGTCCCCCTTTCCCATCCTTTTTGGGGGGTACTTACCCATACCCTTTGTGGGTTTGGGAGTAAAACCATACTCAAACCGTGGGTGGTAGTCACAACCCTACCATCCTGTGGGTGGGGGAGTCACCCCAAAACCCATCCCGTTTGCGGGGAGTCAAAACCATACCCCTCCCGTGGGTGGTGTCAACCCCAAAACCCATCCTGTGGCGGTAGTCCCCACCATACCCATCCTGGGGGGTGGTAGCCACCCCATTTCCCCCTCCTGTGGGGGGTAGCCACCTATACCCCTCCTGTGGATGGAGTCCCTCCCCTACCCATCCCGGGGGGGTGGTAGTCACACCAAACCCATCCTGTTTTGGTTTGGGATCACCCCATACTCATCCGTGGCGGTAGTCACCCCATACCCCCTCCCGTGGGTGGTAGTCACACCCCTACCCCTTTCGGGGGTGGTTTGTCCCCCCCATCCCCCTTCCCTTTTGGGTGGTAAATCACCCCCTACCCATCCTGTGGGTGGGTTTAAACCAACATATCCTTTTGGGGGGTTTGCCACACTATAACCCCTTTTGGGGGGTGGTAGTCACACCCCTACTTAGCGTGTGGGTGGTAGTCACACCATACCCCTCCCGTGGGTGTAGTCACCCCAAACCCAATTTTGGGCGGGGATTACCCCCCATACCCATCCTTTTGGGCGGTAGTCACCCCCTACCCTCCCTGGGGGAAATACCCCATACCCAAACCTGTGGGCGGGAGTCAAAACCCCTACCCTTTTTGTGGGTGGTAGTTGCACCCTACCCCTCCTGTGGGTGGTAGTCACCCCCGCCCATCCTTTGGGTTTGGGAGTCACACCATACTAACCTGTTGGTGGTTTTTCACCCCATACCCATCCCGGGGTGGTAGTCACAACCTGCCCCGCCCGTGGGTGGTAGTCACACCCATTCCCCTCCTGGGGGTGGTAGTCACCCCTTTCCCATTTCCCGTGGGTGGGATTCACACCATACCCATCCTGGGGTGGTAGTCACCCCCACCCATCCTTTTTGTGGGAGCCACACCATACCCAATTTGTGGGTGGTGTCACACCTACCATCCTGTGGGGGGTTAAACACCAAAAAAACCCCTCCCGTGGGCGGTAGTCACACCATACTCCCCTCCCGTGGGGGGTGTCACGCCATACCCATGCTGCGGGTGGTAGTCACCCCATACCCCTCCCGTGGGGGGGGTAACCCCCATACCCATCCTGGGGTTTTTAGTCACATCATACCCTTGTGAGTGGTTTTCCCCCCCATACCCATCCAGGGCGCGGTAGTCACACCATTTCCCAAATTTTGGCGGTAGTCACCCCCCTTTCCCCTCCCGTGGGTTTGGGATCACCCCCTACCCCTCCTGTGGGCGGGAGGCCACCAAAACCCAAACTTTTTTTGGGGGGGAAATCAAAAACCATACCCAGCCCGTGGGGGTAGTCACACCTTAAACCCCTCCCCTGGGGGTAGTCCCCATACCCTCCTGTTTGGGGGGTATTTACCCATAAAACCCAACCCGTGGGCGGTAGTCCCCCATACCCATTTCCGGGGGGTGGGGTGGTAGTCCCCCCCCATACCCTTTCCGTGGGCGGTAGTCACACAATACCCCTTTTTTGGGGGGTGGGGAAATCAAACCCTACACCATCCGTGGGTGGTAGTCCCCCCCATTGGCCCCCTCCCGTTGGGGGGTAGTATACCCTACTCATCCTTGGGTGGTTTTTTCACCCCCCACCCTCCCGTGGGTGGAGTCAAAAATGCCCCTCCGTGGGTGGTTGCACCCCCCTACCCCTCCCGTAGGGGGTAGTCACCAAATATGCCCATCCCGTGGGTGGTAGTACACCATACCCCCTCCTTGGGTGGTATTTTACCCCAAAACCCAACCTTGGGGTTTGGGAGTCACGCCCATACCCATCCTGTGGGTTGGGATCCCCCCCCATACCCCTCCCGTGGGTGGGGAGTCACCCCAAACCCAAACCTGGGGCGGGGAGTCACACCATACCCATTTCCCGTGGGGGGGTAGTTTTAACCCCTCATACCCCTTTTTTTGGGTGGGAGTCCACCAAACCCCTCCCTTTTGGGGGGGAGTCACGCCATACCCATCCCGTGGGTGGTAATCCCCCCATACCCATCCTGGGGCGGTAGCCACCATACTCATCCTTGGGCGGTTGTCCCCCGCATTTCCCCTGCTTTCCCGGGGGTTTGGCACCCCCATACCCCCCCCTCTGGGTGGTAGTCCCCCCCATACCCCTCCCCGTGGGTGGTAGTCACATTTATACCCCTCCCCGTGAGTGGGAGTCACCCTACCCCTATGTGGGGCCCGGGAGTTCCCCCAAAACCCTACCCAAATTTTGTGGGGGGTAGTCACCCCATCCCATTCCCCTGGGGGGTAGGCACCCCATACCCAACCTGTGGGCGGGAGTCCCCCCATAAAAACCCCTCCCTTTTGGGTGGTTTTGTTTACACCATAAATCAGTGTGGGTTGGGAGGGCACAAAACCAAAACCCCTCCTCTGGGTGGGGTAGTCACCCCATACCCATTTCCCGTGGGGGTAGTCCCCACCATAACCATCCCGTGGGGGGTAGTCCCCCCCCATACCCATCGGGGTGGGAGTCACCCCATACCCCTCCTGTGGGGGGGGGGATTACACAAAAACCCAAAACTTGGGGGGGGTAGTCACACCCTACACATTCCGTGGGTGCAGTCACCCCGCCCATTCCCTTTTGGGGGGTAGTCCCTACCATACTCATCCTTGGGGTGGTTGTTTACCCCCAAACCCCTCCTGTTGGGGGGTAGTCACAAATTGGGCCCCTCCCGTGGGGGTTGTCACCCCCTACCCTCCTGTAGGGGGTTTGTCAAACTATGCCCTCCTTTTGGGGGGGTGGTTGGGCACTCCATACCCCTCCTTTGGGGGGTGTCACCCCCTTTCCCCCCTGTGGGGGGGTTTGTCACGCCAAAAACCCCTTTTCCCGGGGGGGTAGTACCCCATACCCCTTCCGGGGGTTTGGAAATCACCCATACCCATCCTGTGGGCGGTAGTTTACACCAACCCCTTCGTGGGTTGGGAGTCACCCCCCTCCCTTCTTTTGGGTGGTAGTTTACACCATACCCCCTGGGGGGTTTGGGGGGGCAGCCCCTACCCATCCTGTGGGTGGTAGTCCAAACCCCCTAAACCCCTCCTTGGGCGGTTTGTCAAAACCATACCCCTCCTGTGGGTGGTAGTCATCCCAATAAACCCCCCCTTTGGGTGGGAGCCACCTATACCCCTCCCCGTGGTGGTAGTCCCCCCCCCATACCCCTCCTGTGGGTGGTATCACCCCCAAACCCCTCCTTTGGTGGTAAATCACCCCCCTAACCCCTCCCGTGGGCGGTAGTCACCCCATTAACCCCCCCTGTGGGTGGGAGTCACACCTGCCCCAAAAGTGTGTTTGGGAATCACCCCAACACCCCCGTGGGTGGTAGTCCCCCCCCATACCCATCCTGTTGGGGTGGTTGGGCACACCATAACCCCTCCGTGGGTGGAGCACAAATATACCCCTCCTGTGGATGGTAGTCAGTTTCCCCCCCCACCTGAAAGGGGGTAGTCAAACCCCTTTCCCATCCTTTTGGGGGGGTAGTCACCCTATACCCATCCTGTGGGTGGTAGTCAAACCTTTTTATTCCTGGGGGTGGTAGTCCCCCCTAACCCCTCCTATGGGTGGAAATCACCAAACCATGCCCATCCTGTTGGGGGGTAGTTCCCCCCCATAAACCCCTCCCGTGGGTGGGAAATCACCCCCCTAACCCTCCTGTGGGTGGTTACACACCTTGCTCATCCTGTGGGGGGGTAGTCACCCAATACCCATCCCGTGGGTGGTAGTCACACCATGGATCCTGTTTGGGGGGTAGTCAACCATTTCCCATCCGTGGGTGGTGTCACCCCCTAACCCCTTTGTTGGGGGGTAATTTTACACCTTAACCCCCTCCTGTTTGGTGGTAGTCCCATAACCCCTCCTGTGGGTGGTAGCCACCCCCATACCCAAAAATTTTGGGGTTAGTCCCACAATAAACCCCTCCTGTGGGTGGGAATCACTCCATACCCATTTCCGTGGGGGGTAGTCCCACCATACCCC
The DNA here is from genome assembly GCF_026875155.1 of Cherax quadricarinatus. Lineage (NCBI taxonomy): Eukaryota > Metazoa > Arthropoda > Malacostraca > Decapoda > Parastacidae > Cherax > Cherax quadricarinatus. The sequence goes on along the minus strand of NC_069424.1, from coordinate 3,264,900 downwards.
TCCCTTTGGGGGGTAGTCACGGGCCTTTCCCATTCCGTGGGTGGTATTCTCCCCCTTTTCCCCTCCCGTTGGGGGGGTAAACACACCATACCCATCCCGTGGGTGGTAGTCACCACCTACCCCTCCTGTTTGGGGGATCACCCCCCTAACCCAAAACCGTGGGGGGGTAGTCACCCAAACCCATTTAGTTGGGGGGTAGTCACCTAAAACCCTCCCGTGGGTGGTAGTCACCCCAACCCATCCCGTGGGCGGTAGTCAACCCTACCCCCCTTTTTGGGTGGTAGTCACACCAAACTCAGGGCCCGTGGGGTTTGGGATCACACCCCCACCCATCCGTGGGTTGGGGAGTCACCCCCTTTCCCATCCTGTGGGCTTTTGTCCACCATAAACCCCTTGTGGGGGTTTGCACCCCTACCCATCCCGTGGGTGATAGTCACCCCCTACCCCCCTGTGGGCGGTAGTAAAAACCAAACCCCTATTGTGGGTGGTATCACACCATACCCCTCCTGTGGGTGGTACCAACCCCCTGCCCATCCTGTGGGGGGGTAGTTACCCATATCCCTCCCGTGGGTGGTTTTTCACCCCATTTCCCCCCGTAGGTGGTATTACACCATGCCCCTCCCGTGGGTATTTGCACCCCCAAAAACCCATCCTGTAGGTGGGAGTCACCCATGCCCATCCTATGGGTTTGGGATCACAAACCCTACCCATCCTTTTGGGGGGTAGTCACCCCCTTACCCCTCCTTGGGTGGTATCAGCCATACCCATCCTGGGGGGGTGGATCACCCCAAAACCCATCCTGTGGGTGGTTTGTCACCCCCCATACCCATTTCCGTGGGCGGTTTGTCACACCGTACCCATCCGGGGTGGTATTTACCCCCTACCCAAACCTGTGGGGGGTAGTACACCATACCCATCCTGTGGGTGGTAGTCACGCCATACCCATCCTGTGGGTGGTAGTTACACCATACCCATCGTGTGGGCGGTAGTCATCCCATACCCATCCTGTGGACGGTAGTCACACCATACCCATCCTGTGGGCAGTAGTCACACTATACCCATCCTGTGGGCGGTAGTCACACCATACCATCCTTTGGGCGGTAGTCACACCATACCCATCCTGTGGGCTGCAGTCACCCCATACCCATCTTTTAGGCGGTTGTCAAAGGATTACAGAGGTACATAATGTGTCCAGGGAGTGGGCCTCAAAGTTTTGATAGCTGAGCAAGGTATAAAGGTAATGAATCATGTAAGTAAATTTTCTTACGTTTATACATGGCTACAATCATGAACAAATTATAGAGTAATGAGCAATTCACACGTCCACACCCGGTCACAAATATTAATTGTTGGGTCAAATACAACAAAACACACACACACACACACACACACACACACACACACACACAAAACAAATAGGGGGAGTACACACACACACACACACACGCACACACACACACACACACACACACGAGCATACATGCACACGAACACACACACACAGGTAAGGGTGGGATGAGTAGGGAGTCCCAGCGACAGTACAAGAACGACATAGCATCGAAAGTCAAGTCTGACCCAAAACTGCTGTATAGCCACATTAGGAGGAAGACAACAGTCAAAGACCAGGTGATAAGGCTGAGGAAAGAAGGTGGGGAACTCACTAGAAACGATCAAGAAGTATATGAGGAGCTCAATATGAGATTTAAGGAAGTATTTACTGTGGAGACGGGAAGGCCTCTGGGGGGACAGAACAGAGGGGAACACCAGCAAGGAATATACTAACAAGTGCTCGATGACATACATACAAATGAGGAGGAGGTGACGAAACTGCTAAGGGACATCGATACCTCAAAGGCAATGGGACCGGACAGCATCTCCCCGTGGGTCCTTAGAGAGGAGGGATATGCTGTCTGTGCCACTTACCACAATCTTCAATACATCCCTGGAAACTGGGCAACTACCTGAGGTATGGAAGATGGCAAATGTAGTTCCCATTTTTAAAAAAAGGAGACAGAAAAGAGGCACTAAACTATAGACCTGTGTCACTGACGTGTATAGTATGCAAAGTTATGGAGTAGATTATCAGGAGGAGGAGTGGTGGAGCACCTGGAACGGAACAAGAGTATAAACGCCAACCAGCATGGATTCATGGAAGGCAAATCCTGTGTCACTACCCCTAGGGGTTATTATGTCAGCATATTTCATTCACTGATTGCTGACGGGAAAAACTTACTTGTGTGGACTCAAAGGTCTGCTCCTCACCGGGGTTTATGGTAAGTTACTAATTCGTAACTTTGTACTCAACTGCACAGTCAATCGTACTCATTACATCTTAGTACACTTACCTGGGTATATGTATCTGACCCGTAGTTACACCTAGATATCCGATGACTTGATTGAAGAATAGTGTTCCTTGAAGAATGTCGCACTGCACTCTGTTGGATCGCAACACTCGTTGTTACACTATTCATCAAGATTTGTTCATTTATTCACAATCTGTTTACTAGAGAAGCTGATCACACTTCTCTGTAAGTGTTTATTGTGTTTTGTGAGACACTTTGTTCACACTAATGCATGGATTAGTGTTCTTTGTTGGTTATCCTGGTGTCAGTGTGACTCCCAATAGGGTGAAAAGTAATCTGACCTCACAGCCTCCTACGCCGCTGCAATGCCCCTAGCCCATAAAGGAAAAGCTGACCTAGTATTTTTTGCTTCCTTGCCAAACTTCCACTATAAAGCAAAGCAGAATGTTTGAATCTTGCTGTCTTAACATAGACAACAATGTACGCTATCTTTACCATGGCAACAAAGTGGGAGCAGGATTTTCCTTAATTGTCCTGCTAAGGTAAGAGATGGACTGTCTTTTATTAAACTACACTTTGCAACACTGGTTTCTTGCAAGGAGCGTCGGTCGCTTGACCACGTCACATACTCGTACGGCATCTGGGATCAATTACTTGATATAGCAGTAAACAAGATGCTTGCCCTTTCTGAGAGGGCTGGGCCCCTCAGGGCTGAAAAGGCTGAAAGGGGCTGAAGGGGGCAGATACTCCCCTCCTGGAGAAAATTTCTCCACACTAGGGGACGACAGAGGTTCGCTGCAGGTGAGTTATTCATCACTTAACATTAATTTGATTTTCTCACTCGCCACCACTGCTGCTTGTCTTTTCTGAACAGCTTTAGTCTGTGTGGTTTCTGGAGAATCACTAATTTTATTTTCAACACTGTGTAAATCTAACAGCACTAGTTTATTTATTGTCCACTTATTCACTACATCTTTGCTCAAAACATCAACTGTGCTGATGATTCCATTTGCATCAGGATATATGGTCACAATTTTTCCCAGTTGGCCATTGAGACCTCGGACCATCATTGTCGATAATCCTATGTCATCAGTTCTTAAGGACTTATGGTTTTCAGGAACATCAGCTCCATAGAAGTGTTCTCTCAATGAGGTGAGATAGTCTTCTCGCCAAATTTTCTCCCAACGTTCAATCACTTCATTAAGGTGATTGAATTTACGTCTGAGTTCTTCAGGCTCGAAATAAGTAGGATCCTCTAGATTTCTTTACATTCATGGGGAGAACAGGCTCGAGCCTTCTGCAGTGGAGCAAATGAGATGAACTTAACACTTCTAAATTGTCCAGATCATCGGTAACATAAGTTAGAAGTCTGTTCTTGACTCTATTTTCTATTTCAGTCACAACTTTACGGAATTCTTCTAAGTCAATTCTCTGACGATGAAGAGTCTTCCTTAAACAACGTTTTACAATACCGATCATTCTTTCATAAAATCCGCCGTGCCATGGAGGTTTAGGAGGAATGTATCTCCAATGACAACTGCGTTGATTCAGCATCTGTTGTACTGCTGGCTGATCAAAGACCTTGCTTATATAAGCGGCACCAGCAACAAAATTCGTTGCATTGTCTGAAATCATCAGTCTGGGACATGCTCTTCTGGCTGCAAACCTTCTGAATAATTTGATAAAGGTTTCAGCAGACATGTCAGTGGCTACTTCTAGATGTACTGCTCTAGTCGTAGCACAAGTGAACAAACAGATGTACACCTTGATGGGAACTTTGTCAACTGTTTTGGTTAAAATTATTGGTCCAGTGTAATCTACAGCTGTCACCTCAAATGGAGTGATATGACAAAATCTTTCAGAAGGATATGGAGGTGGACCTGGATACTGACATTCTCGCATATCGTAGTGACGACAAGTAATACAGTCCCTTTTTTGTCTTTTCACACTTTTGTCGCCCTTGAGGTATCCAGTAGGATTGTCGTATATACAAAGTTGTCAATACCCCCCCAGTAACCTTTAAGGTACGTTTTGGGCGCAATAAATTTTTTGTTACCAATGATTCTTGGGATCGTTAGGGGGATTTTATGGCTTTTTTAGGTATAAGAATTATGAATTCTCCTCGCATCTTATAATTTTTTTCTGAGTCGAAAATAAAGTCCTAAAGAATTAACATATCGGGGTTTTTTGAGGATTATCTTTTTTCCCAGAAATTTATTTTGTAGAGAAAACATCTTTCTGTATTAGTTTCCCCCAGTATTTAAGGGGGTTCAAGACATTCATAATCAGTTTTTTTTCCCTTCAATGAATTTAAAAGGGACTGAAAATTTAAAGATTCCCCCAAAGTGATTTTTTTAGATCCATCAATGCTTTTTCTTTTGTCTGCAGTATTTTTAACACACCTTATTTCTGCTGTTTCAAGCAAATGTTTTTGGATAATTGACTTCTTGGAGGCCAGAAAATTTTCATTAGAGACCCTTTTTGGGTCCGTGGACCCAAAATTTATTACCATAAATTTCTTGAGTGGGACACCCGTGAAAACACGTCACTGATTCTCTTGGTAGAAGGGAAAAGAATAACTTTGCCCTTTTAAATTTTGCTATCTTCTGTACAAGACCAATTACTCTTTTAAATTTTTAACCAGGAGAATCTTCATTACACTCCGATCACTTTTTTTTCAATGTGAGAGATAAGTACTTTGTTGAGAAGTAAATTTGTACCACTGGGTGCTGTCATTCCCCAATTGGGGTACTGTTTGACTTAAAGGGTGCTCCCCCTGGCCTTTTAAGTAATTAGTGTATTTCCCTTCAGCTTACTCATGAAACTACAGCGCCATAACCTCTGTTGCGCATCACAGAACCATTAAATGATACTTGTTTCCCTTTTGACCTTTTTGTCGGGGAAATTTTAATTTGATGAAGTTGTTTTTAAACTCCCTGGATATTTCATCCCATGCTTGACTTTTTCTAAGACAAGTTCTCATCCCATCCAATTTTGATTTTCCCAGCATCTTGCAAAAGCATTTTACCTTTTTTTTTGGAAATTTGGGGACAGCCCTAGGGGATAAAAACTTGTGACCCCCTCTGCGAAACTACGTTTAGAGTGTACGCATGATTTATTTTTTTATCCTTTTGAGATCAAAGATTTTCCTGTTGTTCCAATTAAGTCCCAGCTATTGTCGCAATCGGGAATTTCAGCTTTTTGAAAATTTTTCCCTTAATTGCATTAAAATTTTAGATTCCACATCCTTAGGGGCATTTTTTGTTTCTTTTCTCCTTGTTAGCTTCTCGTATAAGGATTTCAAATCCCCCTTTTTATTCACATATTGAAATTGTCCACATAGAAACTTTTCTTTAAGTTTTCTTTAAAGGGGATTTTCTGATTTCTTAAATGTTATTTAGAGTACTTCTAGTAAAAATAAGGATGTTGCCCCAAAATAAAACTGATTTAAACGAAAGTTTCAAGGATTTGGGATCATGGGTTTTTCAGGCCACAAGAATGGGTATTCCTATTATTTCTGTAGTCCACTTTAGAAAGCCTTGGAAAACACCGGTAGGAAAGGGGTTTGGGGGAAATTTTCATAACACGTCTCAAGCCCCAGTTGTGGGGGCCCGGATCAGACAGCTTTAAAGACTTGCTACGTCTTTATTTGCACGTGCGTGCAATTGTAACAACCGAGTGGAGTGGTTTCAGAATTTTCTGATCCATGGTGCGGGAAATAATGAATTCTGTCTTCAACTTATCTTGACATTTCCCAAATAAAGCCAACGTTTTGTATGATATTATTAACAGTCATTTTGCTTGGATTTTTCCTGTTTTTTGTGCTTTCATTTGTCCGAAAGCCATGCGAAAATTGCTAGCAGATGGGGGTTTTAATTTTCCCCATGGTAACCAAACCCAAATACTGCCCATCTTAATTTGACAGTGTCCAAATTTGGTTATAAACCCGGACTCTTGGGGGGCTTGGTTTATTTAATCAATCTACCATTAAAAATCCCACAATTATCAACGGGTTCATTATTTCTTCCAGAAATGATATTTTTTGCTGTGGTACATGATCAGCGGTTATTCTCGTAAATATACTTTTCCCCACGACAATATCAGTTTTTTCCCATTTGAGAGGGAAATGGGCCACATATCATGGGGCCTCCTGCTTTTTTCCAGAAGTGAACACTGTTTACTTACTATATTTTGCACAAAACAGTGAAAATAAACACTTCCAATGTTTAAAATAAATTGGACTAATAGGCCCTTTTGTATGTCAGGAAAGAAAATTTGACCTTAGTTTGCTTTCGTGCTGCAACTGTTTCTTTTAATCCCGGATCCCGGACTTAGGCAAATCTCACACCACGCTTTTAAGCTTTTTCCCCCTTTCCCCAGACCAAAAGTGATTTGGGTAGTCATTGTTTTTTTAAAATTTGGAAAAAAAAAACAGTGTACCAACCCTACTTTGGGATAAAGGGATGTTTATTCAGTTTTTTGCAACACTGTTCTTTTTATGAAGACCTTTGTGGCCCTTTATCAAAAAGGTTAGCACATTGATTTTGGGAATTTATTAGATAACTCACTTTCATTGAAGAGCATTGCCTTTAAACTTATTCTCACCTTTAAAAACTGTTGCTTGTTTCTTCCGATTTTGGAAGTTTTCTGCTGTTAGCAAAAGTATTGGGCATAATGCTGTATGATACATACCCTTCAAAATTTAAAACCCCTTCTTCATGAGCATTTACCCCCCTTTTTCACCTAAAACATTTTAGCACTTTTTTGCTGAGAACACGTTTACGTGCCCCCTGTGTGTTTGATACAATAGTCCCAAAGTGTTCCCCACAAAAATACAATTTAGGAGTATTTTTGTTGACAATCTTTTTACTGTTGTTGATTTACAGCTTGAAAATGCCTATAGGGATTTCCCTTAGTGGTTTTGTGGGAAGTTTTTACTCTTTTTAACGAGTTTAAGGTTTATTATCCACGGGATTTGTGGATTTTTTTTCTTGTTCGTTGCTTCATGCATGAAACTATTTTTTTGTAAACCTTTTCTAATTTCTTCACAAGTGAAAAAGGTTTATTGAACTAATATTTTTAAACGTTTCAATAGTTTGTGGTGACAAATTTTCTTGTACAAACCCAAATAAACCAATCCATTGTCGTAGGTCATATTTAGTACCCCAAATCTAGACTATTTTTTCCCCAATTGGGTTTAAAAAGCCTGTAAGTCGAAAAACAAAGTTTTGGGGGGCTTCAATTGATATTTAAACTGCTGTCAACTCTAGCCTTGTCATCATCAAATAATTGTTTCTAGACCTTAAGGGTATTTGATAATTGCCTAAACCCCCCGGAAATGACTTTAAACAGTTCATAGGGGTTCCCCTTCACAAAACTTTAAGAAATTTAACTTAGCAACTCACTATGTCAGTTCTTGAATTTCTAGGTGAAAAACCCAATGAATTCTTTATAATTATGACCTTGGAAAAATAAGACAAAGGGAGGAAATTTGGTATGGGGCACTTGTTTTTCTCCATGATTGATGTAACAGGTTTGACCACTAGTTTTCAGTAGGTCCTGGACAGAGTTTTGCGGCAAAGCCTGACTCCTGTCCCCCTTAATTTTTGATTATAAATTTATCCAAAAATTTTTAATTTTACCTCGATGGATCTGATTCAAAAAACTTATTTTCTAATTTTATATCGAATTAATTATTTTCAGAGTTTTTGTAAATAATTTAAATTTTAACCCCAAATCATCAAAATCTATGTTTGTAAATTGAGTTAATCCAATTCAGACTGAAATAGATTTTTCTAATTGTGAATCTTAGTTGTAAAGACTGAAACTGGTTTTCAAACAAGCCATTTAATGGTATACTGAAAATTCTTGCACCAACTTAGAGTGTTTTTAAAAAACCTGTACTGCTATAAACAGCTAAGTTTTTGTTATGCTTAAGTCACAATAAACGAGTCAGATACTGCTGACCCACTAAGCTAACCCAGGGTCCCAAAGACCTGAAGGGTACAGAGTACATATGGGGTGTTTATGACTGTGTCAGCCTGACAGGTGATTAAACGAAATAAAGATGTTAAACCTTCATTTACTATACACTATAATGTCACTATAACTGTAAATCACACGTGTAATTTCTTACACTATATAAATGCATGTTAATATAATATGAAAGCTTACATCTTTTATATAATTCCTTTTAAAAAAAGTTATATCTATAAGAAACAACACAATCTCGTCTCTTATTTCCGTCTATAAAACACTATACACTAGACAAACTGAACATAGTTGGTTTGTCTGTCCAGTGTTTCTCGAGCTGGAGCAGGATGCCCGGGGGGCCTTCCCCCCGTTTCTTGTTTTGGGGGGGACTAGCCCCGTTTTCTTTGGGTAATGCGGGGGGAGCCCCCGTTTTCTTTTGGGGTGCCCATTCTCTGTGATTTCTGGAGGGACTCATATATATAATTTATATTTTAAAAACTAATTTTTTCAGCTTTTTTCGAAGGACCTTGGCTTGTAGGTTATTTGACACTGTAGTACACATATTTTGGACCACCCCTTGGCCTTTAAATTTGGTTCGGGGGACGACCAAACGGAAAATGGTTTACCACTAGGTTAAATTTAAAAAATTTGGGGACTTAGTATAAACAGCTCATCGCCCCCACAGCCGGCCCCCGCAGACAAGGTCTTGAGAACTGAAAACCCCTTTTTAAGGGGTTTTTAAAAAAATTATATTATGTAGATAAATTAAATTTCCCCCGGGGGGGGTTTTTATAAATCTTTATTATGATAGTGACATAAATTGTTGGGCTCAAAAATTCGTTTTCCCCGGGGTTTATGATAAGTGATAACTGTAACTTAAACCCAATGCACAGAATAGTATACATCACACGAGTTAGAAAACTTACCCGGGGAAGTATTTCCCCGGCCCCCCAAA
>NC_069424.1:3226234-3255169 GCF_026875155.1 Cherax quadricarinatus | reverse complement strand
AGATCGCTTCTGTCAGTGTTTCTTTCTCCAGGCTTAGCAGTCGGGTCTAGTCCGACATCTTCTCTCTCAGACTCAAGACAAAACTCTCACCGTCTATTCTATCGCCTGTCCCCGAACATTGCCCTCACCCAAAATTTCGAGCTCGCCCCTCTGCCACCCGCTCGCGTCCCTCGCCTCGCCCACAATCGATCGTGAGTACGTTTGCTTGTTGTTGTTTGGTAAAAAGCATTAAATAACAGTTTTAATAACCACTTACATTTTATAAAGTGTGGACCGTTAAAGCCAGTTGATCGAAAGTTCCAGTGTCGGGTCATATAGATGGACACCGACACGGGAAACACTAGTTCTGTTCCTGACTAACATACTTAACCTATTAGCTTATAAATCATTATATACGCTTTACATTACCAAATTGATTGTTCTAAGTGTCACTGACCTCACTCCCTACCCTCACCTCATCCCCCTCACTGACGTTCATGCCCTCCTGACCTCAGCTCACCTTCTTGACCTCATCCCTGATCCTGACCTCTACTTCTTCCTGATGTCATCCCCTTCCTGACCTCACTCCCTTCCTGAGCTGCATGCCTCTAATACGCTACTGACCCTCAACTTTCCCGATCTCATCCCTCCTGACCTCATTTCCTCCTGACCTCAGTTTCCTGAACCTGCATCCCTGACCACTTCCACCCTGACCTCACTTCCTGACCTCGACATTAACTCCCTGTACCTTTCATCACCCTGCAGCTGACCTCATTCCTCTTCTTGACACTACACATCCTGCGACCTCATCCCTCTCCTGACCTCACTCCCATGACACTCATCCCCATCCTAGACACTCACTTCGCTGAACCTCATCGCCCTCCTGATACTCACTTCCTTACCTCAATCTCATCTCTTGACCCTCATCTCCTGAAACTCAGTCCCCTCTTGAACGTCTCAACTCTTGACACTCATACCCTCCTTAGAACCTCATCTCCTGACACATACATCCCTCTATGACCGTCGACTTTCTGTGAACCTATTCTCCCTCCTGACGCATCACTTTCCTGGCCTCATCCCCTCCCTGAACTCACTTCTGATCCATCATCCCATCTTGAACCTCAATTCCCTGATCCTCAAATCCAACCAATCCATGACCTGTCATCCCCGTCCGTGGACCTCTACTCCCAGACCTCACCCAACCGACCCACCCCTCCTGACCTCACTCCCTGACCATCATCTCTCATCGACCTCACTTCCTTCGCTGACGCTTCGATCCCCTCCTGATTCATCTTCATCCCACCTTCTTGACTCTCACTCCCCTGACCTCTCCCCTTTCTGACCTTTCATTTGATCCTACACTCATCCCCCTGCCTGAACTCAACTTGCCCTGAACCTCATCCCTTGGTCCTCCTGAACTCACTTCCTGACCGTTCATCCCCTCTTGACTCTCACTCTCGGTGTATTATATTTCAATCTTGACCTCACTTTTCCTGACCTCACATCCTGACCTCAAATACCTCCTGACGTCCCGTCCGCCATCACTGACCTCACTCCTTTCCTGACCTCATCCCCTTTCATGACCTCACGACTCTTGACCTCACCCCTGAGCCTTCAACTCCTGATCTCACTTCCTGGCACATCACTCCCTCACCGCTCAATCATCGCCTTGACCGCAATCCCCAGGTAATCCTGATCTCACTCCTGAAACCTCATAACCAATCCTGACCTCACTCTATGACCTCATCCCCGTCCTGAACTCACATCTCTGACCTCATCTCCCTACTGAACCTGCACTTCTTGACCTCGACATCCGAGACCTCATTCCCAATCGCTGACCCGTTGCACTTCTTAGACCTCATCCCTACGTCGACTCACAAGTCGCCTGACCTCAACTCTTCCTGACTTCACTTACCTGACCTCACTCCCTGACCTCATCCTCGTTCTCTGACCTCATCTCCCTCTGACATTCACTAAATAGAAACTCCGCTGCCCTCCTACACCCTCACATGAGCTCACTTCCTGACCTCATCACCCGTTCCTGAACTCACTCCTGACCTACATCCCTCTTGACTCACTCTCATGACCTCATCTGAGCATCTCACTATCCTGACACTCTTACTCCCTGACCTGTCATACCTCATCGCTGACGTCATCCCTCTCCTGACACTCACTCCCTTTCCTGACCGCATCCCCTCATGACGCTGCATCACTTGACTCACTTTCCCTGACCCTCATCTGCCTGATGCTCACTTCGCTGGCGCGTACACATCCCTGACCGTCTCATCATCTCCTGACGCTATCATCCCTCTCCTATCTCACTCCCTACACTCATTAACCTGCCTGACCTACTGTTATGAACTCATGACTCATCGCACTCTCCTGACCTCTCTCTCTCTGACCTACATCTACCCTCCTGAACTCACTTCTTGACCTCATACATCTGACACTCATATCCTCCTGAACTCACTTCTCTGACGACTCATCCACTAGATCCTGAACTCACTCCTGACGCTTATCCGCTCTCGACCTCGACTCCTTGACCTCATCTGTCGCTACTGACGACTCATCCTGGACCTCACTCCCTGACCTCACCTCGTCTCTGACCATTTCCATCCCTCCTGACATCACTCCTCTGACCCTCATCCCTCGCCTGGCCTCATTCACCCTCCATGATACTCAAGATGCCCTTCCTGACCTCATCTATCCGTCTCGCCAAGACGCTATCATTCCTCCTGACCTCACTAGTAGAGTCACATCCCTGACCTCATTCCCCTCCTGACACACTCCTCAGACCTCATCTCTCCTGACCTCATCACCTTTCCTAGACTCTCACTCTTTGACCTCTATCCTTCCTGACCTCACTACCTGACCTCATCATCTCCTGACCCTCATGCCGCCTCCTTGACCTCACTTCGCCTGACCTTCACCCCTTCCTGACACATCACGTCCTGGACCTCCATCCCTCGCTGAACTCACTTCCTGACGCTCATCGCCTCTTTACACTGGACTCACGTCCTCACCTCATCTCTTCCTTGACCTCAACATCCTGACCAATCAATGCTCATCCTGACCTCACTTCATGACCTCATCCCCTCGCATGTATCTCACGTCACCTGACCTCATAACAGCTCCTGACCTCACTCCATGACCTCATCCGTCGCCCCCTCTAACTTAGACCTCACACCGTGCAGACCATCTCCGCCTCCTGAACTCACTATCTGACCTCAGCATCCTGACCTCATTCCCTGCCTGACCTCTACTTCCTGACTCTCTATCCCGCTCCTGAACTCACTTCCTGACCTTATAGCCACCTAGACACCGAGTCGAGAAGTCACTCCCAGACCTCATTCCTCCTAACTTCACTTCCCTGTCTCACTCCCTGACCTCATCCCCATCCTGACCATCATCCCGTCCTGACATCACTATCCACTGACCTCATGCCCCATCCGGCATACACCCTCATCCCCCTCCTGAATCTCACTCCCTACCTGTCTCATTACCCCCTCCTGACCACATTCCCTCTCTGACTTCTCACTCCATGAGCCTCAATCCAACATTCCTGACATACTCCACAGTACCTCATCTTCCTCATGACCTTCATCTAAACCTCCTGACTCTCACTCCTGAGACGACTCAATCCCCAGATCCCCTCCTGACCGCACTCCTGACCATCCATGCTACTACCGTGACCTCATCCCCTCCTCTGACCTCTACATTCCTGACCTCATCTACACCAATCCTGACCTCCTCCGATCCTCATCCCTCAAAAATCCTGAAGTCACTTCCTACCATCATCTCCTCAGTCCTGAACTCACTTTCCTCACCTCTATCCTCTCTTGACCCACGACATTCCTGACCATCATCCGCTCCTGAGCTCACTCTTATGACAACTCATCTCCATCCTGACCTCATCGACTGACTCCTGCACTAATAACTCTGATCTAGTTTCTCTGTATTAGTACTGAAGAATCCACTCATTGGAGAAACGTTTCCTTATAATAAATGTCCTGATCTGTAACATAAGTGTCTGTTTTCCACATCTTGTTTGGTATCACCATAACATTCCTCAGTACGGACTCCATGCTAGGGCAAGTCCAATTTCATATTTATTAATTTTTTTTAATTAACACAACTGGCCGATTCCTCACCAAGGCAGGTGGCAAAACGAAAAAAGAAACTTCACCATCATCTCACTCCATCACTGTCATGCCAGAAGGGTGCATTTAGCCCTAACAGTTATTTAAACTGCAAGCATTAACAACCACCTCCTCAGAGTGCAGGCACTGTACTTCCCATCTCCAGGACTCAAGTCTGGCCTTGGCCGAGTTTCCTGAACCCGCTCCATAAATGTTGACTTATGCACACATCACCAACAGCACGTTCAAGTATATAAAACCGATTTGTCTCATTCAAATCTATCAAAACACGCTCACGCATGATGCCTGCAGGAAGTCCAAGCCCTCGCACACAAAACCTCCTTTAAAACCCACCCTCTCTCCAACCTTTCTAGGCCGACCCTCTACCCCGCCGCCTATCCTTCCACTACAGACTGATAATCGCACTCTTGAAGTCATCATGTTCGCTCCATTCTCTCTACATGTCCGAACGGGACACCCTCAACATACCCTGCCTCATAGACCCTCTGGACAACAGTTTTGGGTAATGCCCGTCACCTCCTCCTAACTTCCAAACTACGAATTCTCTGCATTATATTCACACCACACATTGCCCCTCAGACATGACATCTCCACTGCCTCCACCTTCTCGCTGGCAAACCCCCATCATCACCATGCTCCACACCCAAATAAGAGCGATGTAAAAACTATACTCTCATACCATTCCCCTTATGCCTCCAAGGACAAAGTATCTTTGTCTCCAACAAAGACTCCTAAGTGCACCCCGCACACGCCTTTTCCCCCCATCAATTCTATGATTTCCACTCACTTTCATAGACCCATCCGCCTGACACGTCCAACTTCCCCAATATCTGATACATTCACCTCCTCCATACTCTCTCCCGCCAATCTGATTATCCAATCTTTCATCACCTATCTTTTGTTATCCTTAACAAACCCTTACTCTTTCCTGATTCACTATTTAATTTTCTTTCTTTGCATACCCTAAGACAAATTCATCACCAACCTCTGCAACTTCTCTTCAGAATCTCCCAAGATCACAGTGTCATCAGCAAAGATCAACTGTGACAACTCCACAATTGGGTGTGATCTTATCTTTCAACTCCACGCCTCTTGCCAAGACCCTCGCATTTACTCTCTCTTATCAACCCCATCTATAAATATATAAAACAACCACGGTGACATCACACATCCTTGTCTAAGGCCTGCTTTTACGGAAATAATCCCTCTTTCCTACATACTCTAACTTGAGCTCACATCCCACGTAAAACTCTTCACTGCATTAGTAACCTACCTCATACACCATACACCTGCAACAACCTGCCACTTGCCCCCCGCTATCCACCCTGTCATAACGCCTTTTTTCCAAATCCAATAAATGCCACAAAAACCTCTTTAGAGCCTTATTCTAAATACTGTCATATTATATGTTTCACTGTAAACACCTGGTCCACACACCCCTACCTTTCCTAAAGCCTCCATGTTCATACTGCTATCCTAATCTCCGTCTTACTCTTAATTTCTTTCAATAATAACTCTACCATACCACTTACCAGGTATACACAACAGACTTATATCCCCCTATAATATTTGCACTCTCTTTTGTCCCCTTTGCCTTTATAACCAAAGGAACTAAGCATGCGCTCAGCAATCCCAAGGTAACCTTACCCTCTTTCCATACATTTATTAAATAATGCACCAACCACTCCAAAACTAATCCCCACCTGCTTTTAACATTTCTAACTTTATCCCATCAATCCCGTCTGCCTATACCCCCTTCATTTTACTCTACTTGCCTCATAACTTCCCCCACACTATCAACTGGCTCTCCTCACACCCTACAAGATGTTATTCCTCCTTGCCCTTACACGAAATCAACAGCTTCCCTATCTTTCATCAACCATTTAACAATTCCTCCAGATATTCCCTCCATCTTCTAAATAACCTCTAACTCCCCATTTAAAAACTCTCCTCTTCTTTTTTTTTAACTGCAAATCATTTGTTCCTAGGCTTCCTTAACTTTGTTAATCTAAACCCCCAAAAATTTTTTCTTTTTTTTCAAAAAAAAATTTGTTGATAACATTCACCCCTTCTCATTTCTCTCTTCTTACAATTCATATATACATTTTAAATTTTAAGCTAAACTGAGTTCTGCCACATGACATTCCCGGGAGCCCCTCCATCTACAACACTTTTCCCAACCAGTATTTCCTAATTCTTGTTAAAAGTATATTTGTCGTTTAAATCTATTGCGAAGTCCTGTCGTGGTTAGACGACATCATGATACGAAATAAATCCACAAGTGCAAATAAATCATGAACGGTGGGGTTAAAACTTTATGGAAGGCGAGACTAAAATTCGCAGGCCATTTCGAAAAGATCCCCCATTGACTCTAAAAGGCCATGGTTAACACACTGCCATTTTTTAAGGCCCCCAAAACCGTGATTCGGTCTCCCCCGTTTATTAAAATTTTGTTTTCCATTGTATACTTCGGCGCATTTCCACTATTTTTTTTGGGGAGAGAAAATACAGTGTGATGAGTCTACCCGTGGGAAAGCTTTCTGATGGGGGGAAAGTTTTCGTATATTCTCTGTTAATTTCAGCGAAATTTTTTTCTATCTGAATTTGGGGGAGACCAGAAGTCAGCTAACTAAACGGGCTTTCCCAAAGAACACGAAAGGGAAAAATTAACCCTCCCCACCCCTGCTAATGAACGTTGAATGAAGCCCTATGTCTCCCTCAACCTCCTGCAACAAACGTTGATATGAAGCCTCATGTCTACCCCTCACCTCCTGCGCATGAAGTTGATTGAACCCCTCATGTCAACCCCTCACCTCCTGTACATGAACGTTGATATGAACCCTCAGTATACCCCTCCCTCCTGCTGCATGAACATTGATATAAACCCCAGTCACCCCACCTCCTTAGAACGTTGATATGAACCCTCAGTCACCCTCACCCCTGCTGCATGAATGTTATATGAAGCCCCTCATGTCTACCCTCACCTCCTGCTGCTGAATGTTAAGGGAAGCCCTCATGTCTCCCCTCACCTCCGCGCATGAATTTGAGATGAGCCCTCATGTTACCCTCCCTCCTGCTGCATGAATGTTGAGATAAGCCCTCATGTTCCCCTCACCTCCTGCTGCAGAATGTTTTAGAAGCCCTCAGTCTACCCCCCCCCCTGCTGCATGAACTTTTGATATGAAGCCCTATGTCTCCCTCCCCTCCGCTACATGAACTTTTGATAGAACCCCCTCATGTATACCCTCACCCCTGTGCATGAACATGAAATGAAGCCCCAGTCTACCCTCACCCCCTGCTACTTAAAAAGTTTTTTGAAGCCCTCATGTTACCCTCACCCCTGTGTGAACGTTGTATAACCCTATGTCCCCTCACCTCCTGCTGCGAACATTGTATAAGCCCCATGTCTCCCTCCCCCCTGCACATGAACGTTGTATAAAGCCCTCATTCTCCCCTCCCCCCTGTTTCATAACGTTGTATGAAGCCCCATGTCACCCCACCTTTGGCATAACTTGTTATGAAGCCATCATGTCTCCCCTCACCTGTGCATGAACGTGATAAACCCCATGTCTACCCTAACCCCTGCGCATAAAACGTTGAATGAACCCTCATTCTCCCCTCAAAATGCCATAAAACGTTGTTTTGAACCCTCATGCTACCCTCCCCTCCTTCATGAACGTTGATATAACCCCTATGTCTACCCCCCACCACCTTTCATGAACTTTGTAGAAGCCCTCATGTTCCCCTCACCCCTGCATAAACTTTGTATGAACCCCTCATGTCTACCCTCACCTCCGTGCATGAAGTTGATATGAACCCCCAAAGTCACCCTCACCTCTGCATGAATGTTGATATGAACCCCTCTGTCTACTCTCCCCTTGCTCATTTATTCGATATGAAGCCCTCATTCTACCCTCACCCCTGCGCATGAAGGGATATGAAGCCCTCTGCTCCCCTTACCCCCTGCTGCATGATGTTAAGGAACCCCTCATGCCCCTCAACCTCCGTTCTGATAAAAGTTGAAAAGAAGCCCTCATGTTACCCCTCACCTCCTCGCAGAATGTTGATATGAACCCCCTAAAGTCTACCCTCACCCCCCTGCGCTGAATGTTGATAGGAACCCCTCATGTTACCCCCACCTCCGTTCTGCTGAACGTTGAATGAAGCCACTGTCCCCCCTCACCTCCTGCCCATAAAACATTGATATGAACCCCCAAAAGTCTACCCCCCCCTCCGCGCAAAACGTTAAAATGAACCCCTCATGTCTCCCTCCCCTTGCGCAGAACGTTGATATGAACCCCTAAAATTTACTCTCACCTCCTGCTGCATGCGTTTGATAGAAGCCCCTGCCACCCTCACCCCCCTTTGCATAAACTTTGAATGAAGCCCTATGTCACCTCACCTCCTTTTCAGAATGTTGATATAAAGCCCCAGTCTCCCTCACCTCCTGCTGCATGACTTGATAAAAAAGCCCTCATGTTACCCTCACCCCCCTCTGCTGAACGTTGAATGAACCGTCATGTCACCCCACCTCCTGCGCAAAACGTTGATATGAACCCCTCAGTCTCCCTTCATCCTGCTGCATGAAGTGATATGAAGTAAGTTACCCTCACCTCTTGCTGCATGAACTTGTTTAAAACCCCCATGCACCCTCACCCCCTGCTGCATAACGTTATTGAACCCCCTCTTTCTACCCCCTCCTGCGCATGAATGTGATAAAAGCCCCAGGCTACCCCACCCCTGTTGCATGAAGTTGTATAAAGCCCTCATGCTACCCTCACCTGCTATAATGTTGATATGAAGCCCTCTTTTTCTCCCCCAAACCTCCTCTGCATAATTTTGAATAAAGCCTCATGTTACCCTCCCCCCTCTGCTGAATGTTGAAAAAGCCCTATGTTCCCCTCCCTCCTGCTGCATAAACAATATGAAGCCCTCATATTCCCCTCACCCCCTGCTCATGAACTTTGATATGAAGCCCTTTTTCTACCTCACCTCCTGCGCATGAGCGTTGAATAAACCCCTCATTCTACCCTCACCTCTGCCTGAATTTTGATTTAAGCTTATTCTACCCTCCCTCCTGCGCATGAACGTTGATATAAACCCCTCTTCACCCTCACCTCCTGCTGCATGAACGTTGATATAAGCCCTCATGTCTACCCTCACCCCTGCTCATAAAACATTGATATGAAGCCTCATGTCCACCCCCCCTCCTGCTGCATAAATGTTGATATAACCCCCTATGTCTACCCTCACCTCCTGCGCATGAACGTTGATATGAAGCCTCATGTCTACCCTCCCTTTGTGCATGAATGTTGATAGAACCCCTCATGTTACCCTCCCCCCTGCTGCATGAATTTGTATAAAGCCCTCATTCTCCCTCCCCTGCTGCATGAATGTTGATATAAGCCCCATTCTCCCCTCCCTCCTGCTGCATAACGTTGATATGAAGCCTCATGTCTCCCCTCACCCCCTGCGCATGAACATTGATATGAACCCATCGTCCCCCCTCACCTCCTCTGCTAAATGTTGATATAAAACCCCTCATGTTCCCCACCTCCTGGCATGAACTTTTGATATGAACCCCTCATGCTACCCTCCCCTTCTGCTCATGAATTTTGATAGAACCCCCTCTGTCTCCCTCACCCCCGTGCTGAACGTTGATATAAAGCCCAAAATTCTACCCCACCTCCGCGCAAAAGTTGATATAACCCCATGTTACCCTCTCCCCCTGTTTCATGAACATTGACAGAAGCCCTCAGTCTCCCCTCACCTCCTGCCAAAAAAATTTTGATATGAAGCCCTCATGTCTACCCTCACCTCCTGCTGCATGAACGTTGATATGAAGCCCTCATGTCTACCCTCACCTCCTGCTGCATGAACGTTGATATGAAGCCCTCATGTCTACCCTCACCTCCTGCTGCATGAACGTTGATATGAAGCCCTCATGTCTACCCTCACCTCCTGCTGCATTGATTTGAATGAACCCCTCTATTCCCCACCCCTATGCTGCAGAACGTTGTAGAAGCCCCTGTCTCCCCTACCTCATCTGCATAAACCTTGATATTAACCCCTCGTCTACCCTCATTGTGCAAAAAATTGATAGGGCCCTCATGTTACCCTCACCCCTGCTACATGAACTTTGATAGAAGCCCCATGTCTACCTCACCTGCTGCATAAACGTTGATATAAACCCTTTCTACCCTCACCTGTGCAGACTTGTAAAACCCTCATGTCTCCCCTCACCTCCGCTGCATGAACTTTTATATGAAGCCCTCATGTTCCCCTCACCCCCTTCTGCATGAACTTGATAGAAGCCCTATTCTACCCCCCCTCCTGCTCAAAACGTTGATAGAACCCCTAGTCTACCCTCACCCCTGCTGCATGAACGTTGTATGAAGCCCCATCTACCCTCACCTCCTGCATGAACTTTTGATATGAACCCCTCATGTCTAACCCCCCCCTCCGCTGCTGAACGTTGATAGAAGCCCTCATGTCTACCCCCCCCTGCTGATGAATGTTGATATGAACCCCCCATGTTACTTTCACCCCCCTGCGCATGTATTCGAATGAACCCTCATGTTCCCTCACCTCCTCGATGAAGGCGATATGAACCCCCTATGTCTCCCCTCACCCCCTGCTGCATAATGTTGAAAGGAAGCCCCATGTCTCCCCTCACCCCCTGCTGCATGAATTTGATTGAACCCCCCAGTCTCCCCTCACCTCTGCTGATAAATGTTGATGGGAACCCCTCTTCTACCCTCCCTCCGTTTTTTGCATGAACGTTATATGAAGCCAATGTTACCCTCACCCCTGCTCATGAACTTATATGAAGCCCCATGTCTACCCTCACCCCCTGCGGGTGAACGTTGTTTGAAGCCCTCATTCTACCCTCACCCCGCTGCATGAACGTTGAAATAACCCCGTCCATGTCTACCCCCCCTATTGCTGCATGAACGTTGAATGAACCCCTCATTTACCTCACCTCCGCTGCATAAATTTTGTTTGAACCCCCTCATGTCTACCCTCCCCTCCTGTTGCATGAACTTTGATATGAACCCTCTTCTACCTACCGCTGCTGAAGTTTATAACCCCTATGTCCCCCCTCACCCCGCTGATGAATGTTGATATGAACCCCTCATGCTACCCTCACCCCTGTCATGAATGTGATTGAAGCCCTCAGTCTACCCTCACCTCCTGCTGCATGAACGATGAAGAACCCCTCATATTCCCCCACCCCCTGCTGCAGAACGTTTGATAGAAGCCCCAGTTACCCTCACCTCCTCTGCATGGGGTTGATATAACCCCTCATGTCTCCCCTACCTCCTGCTGCAAAACGTTGATATGAACCCCTCATGTCTCCCTCACCTCCTGCGATGAATGTTGTATGAAGCCCCATGTCTCCCCTCACCCCCCTCTGCATGAAGTGATATGAGCCCTCATGTCTCCCTCACCCCTTGCATGAACTTTTGATATGAAGCCCTCATTCTCCCCTACCTCCTGCGCAAAACATTGATTGAACCCTTTGTCTCCCCTCACCTCCGCGCAGAATGTTAAAATTTGAGCCTATTTACCCTCCCCCCCTGCGCATGAAGTTGATTGAACCCCTCATGTCTCCCCTCCCTTCTCTGCGAATGTTGATAGGGAAGCCTCAGTTACCCTCACCCCCTGCTGCAAAACGTTGTATGAACCCCTAGTCTCCTCACCTCCTCTGCATAACGTTTTAAAGAGCCTAGTTACCCCCCTCCTGCTGCCGAACGTTGATATGAAGCCCTCAGTCTACCCCATTCCTGTCAGAACTTTTGAATGAAGCCCTCATGTCCCCCCTCACCCTCCGCTGCATAAAAGTTGATATGAAGCCCTCAGTCTACCCCACCCCCGCTGTGAATTGAAATGAACCCCTATGTCTCCCCTCCCCTCTGCTGCATAAGTTGATATAAAAGCCCATTACCCTCACCTCCGCTGCTGAATGTTTTTGAAGCCCCATTCTACCCTCACCCCCGCTGCATTGACGTTTGTATAAACCCCTCATATCTACCCTCACCTCATGCTGCAGAACGTTGATATGAAGCCCCAGTTCCCCTCCCCTATGCTGCTGAACCTTGATTTAAGCCCTATGTTACCCTCACCCCCTGTGCATAAACCGTGATTGAACCCTCATTCTACGCGGAAACCTGGCATGAACGTTGAAATAAAGCTCTGTCAACCCTACCCCCTCTCATGAACGTTGAATGAAGCCCTCATGTCTCCCCTCACCCCTGCTGCATGAAGTTGATAGAACCTATGTCTCGCTACCCCCTGCGCATAAACTTTGAAATGAACCTATGTCTCCCCCTCCCCTCCGCGCATGAACTTGTTTGAACCCCTCATGTCTACCCCACCTCCTGCTATAATTTTTGATATGCAGCCTCATGTTACCCTCACCTCCGCTGCAAACTTGATAAGAACCCCTCATGTCTACCCTACCCCCTCTGACAAAGTTTATAAAAGCCCTTTTTACCCTCACCCCCTGTGCAAAAAAGTTGTATAACCCCTCATGTCTCCCCAAACCCCCTTGTAAATTTTGTATGAACCCCTCATTCTACCCTCACCCCTGCTGCATGAAGTTGATATAAAACCCCTCAGTTATTCACCTCCTGCTGCATGAATGTTGATATGAACCCCTATGTTCCCCTACCTCCTGCTGCATGCGTTGAATAAAACCCCTCATATCTACCCCACCCATGCGCATGAACTTTGATAGAAGCCCCTGTCTCCCCTACTCATGCGAAAAATTGTTTTAAAGCCCTCATTTCCCCCACTCCGTGCATAACGTTGATAGAACCCCCAGACTCCAGTTCATAAGTTGATATGAAGCCCTCATGTCTCCCTCATTGCTGCATGAATGTTGAATGAAGCCTATTTACCCCACCCCCCTGCAAAAGAATGTTGATAAGAAACCTCATTTTCCCCTCATTCCGCTACAAGAATGTCTTGGAATATCTTTCAGAAAACATAAGTCGGGGTCCAGGTTGCGGAGGCGGCAACAGGTAGGAAGGAAACGGTGTCAACAGGTTGCAAGGTTCAACGGTGGCAACGGGGTTTTCCCCAAAAAATGTGCGGTCAACGGGTGGAAAAAATTTTTAGAATATTTCTGGATTGAGTTTATGGATAGTGTCACTCTAACACCATGAAGACAGTAAGGGGACAGTTCATCAAAACACCATGAAACATAGGACATGTCCCGAAAACCCCTGAAGACAGAACTGGACTTTTTCACTCTAACACATGAAGACAGTACTGGACAGTGTCAACCGTCCCCATGAAGACAGTACTGGACAGGTCACCGTAACACCTGAAACGTACTGACAGTGTCACCAACCACCAAAAAGACAGTACTGGCTTGTCACTCTAAACCTAAAGACAGAAAGGACGGTACCATACCCCCAAAAAGCAGACTGGACAGTGTCACTCTAAACCATGAAGACATATGGACAGTGTCACTCATACCCCCATAAAGACAGTACGGACTGCACCATAACACCTGAAGACGTATGGACAGGCACTCATACTACCAAAAGACTATGGCAGTGTCACTCATACCACCAAAAAGACAGTACGGACAGGTCCATCATTCCCACCAGAAAACAGTACTGACAGTGTCACTGTAATACCATGAAGACAGTACTGGACATGCCCATCATCCCCCATGAAGATAGTATGGAATGCATCATTCCACTATGAAGACAAGTACTGGACAGTGTCACTCATACCACAATGAAAGACCAGTACTGCGCACAGTGTCACTCGCTAACACCATGAAGACAGTAGCCTGCCTGAACATCCCAGTGTCATCGTAACCAACCTATAGAAGACAGTACTGCCGACAGTAGTCACTCATACCACCATGAAAGATAGATACATGGACAGTGTCACTCATACCACAATGAAGACAGTACTTGACAGTGTCACTCGTAACACCATAAAGATAGTACTGGACAGTGTCACTCATACCACAATGAAGACAGTACTGGACAGTGTCACTCGTAACACCATGAAGACAGTACTGGACAGTGTCACTCGTAACACCATGAAGACAGTACTGGACAGTGTCACTCGTAACACCATGAAGACAGTACTGGACAGTGTCACTCGTAACACCAGAAGATATACTGGACAGTGTCACTCCATACCACCATAAAGACAGTACTGGACAGTGTCACTCGTAACACCATGAAGATAGTACTGGACAGTGTCACTCATATCACCATAAAGACAGTACTGGACAATGTCACTCGTAACACCATGAAGACAGTACTGGACAGTGTCACTCGTAACACCATGAAGATAATACTGGACAGTGTCACTCATACCACAATAAAGACAGTACTGGACAGTGTCACTCGTAACACCATGAAGATAGTACTGGACAGTGTCACTCATACCACTATAAAGACAGCACTGGAAAGTGTCACTCACACCACCATAAAGACAGTTCTGGACAGTGTCACTAATTCCACCACGAAGATAGTACTGGACAGTGTCACTCATACCACAATGAAGACAGTACTGTACAGTGTCACTCGTAACACTATGAATACAGTACTGGACAGTGTCACTCATACCACAATAAAGACAGTACTGGACAGTATCACTCTTTCCACCATGAAGACAGTACTGGACAGTGTCACTCGTAACACCATGAAGACAGTACTGGACAGTGTCACTCATCCCACCATGAAGACAGTACTGGACAGTGTCACTCATACCACCATGAAGACAGTACTGGACAGTGTCACTCATAACACAATGAAGACAGTACTGGACATTGTTACTCATAACACAATGAAGACAGTACTGGACAGTGTCACTCATACCACCATGAAGACAGTACTGGACAGTGTCACTCATACCACCATAAAGACAGTACTGGACAGTGTCACTCGTAACACCATGAAGATAATACTGGACAGTGTCACTCATACCACAATAAAGACAGTACTAGACAGTGTCACTCGTAACACCATGAAGATAGTACTGGACAGTGTCACTCATACCACCATAAAGACAGCACTGGACAGTGTCACTCACACCACCATAAAGACAGTACTGCACAGTGTCACTAATCCCACCATGAAGATAGTACTGGACAGTGTAACTCATACCACAATGGAGACAGTACTGGACAGTGTCACTCGTAACACTATGAATACAGTACTGGACAGTGTCACTCATACCACAATAAAGACAGTACTGGACAGTATCACTCTTTCCACCATGAAGACAGTACTGGACAGTGTCACTCGTAACACCATGAAGACAGTACTGGACAGTGTCACTCAACCCACCATGAAGACAGTACTGGACAGTGTCACTCATACCACCATGAAGACAGTACTGGACAGTGTCACTCATAACACAATGAAGACAGTACTGGACATTGTTACTCATAACACAATGAAGACAGTACTGGACAGTGTCACTCATACCACCATGAAGACAGTACTGGACAGTGTCACTCATAACACAATGAAGACAGTACTGGACAGTGTCACTCTTACCACCATGAAGACAGTACTGGACAGTGTCACTCATACCACCATAAAGACAGTACTGGACAGTGTCACTCATTCCACCATGAAGACAGTACTGGACAGTGTCACTCGTAACACCATAAAGACAGTACTGGACAGTGTCACTCTTAACACAATGAAGACAGTACTGGACAGTGTCACTCATACCACAATGAAGACAGTACTGGACAGTGTCACTCATACCACCATAAAGACAGTACTGGACAGTGTCACTCGTAACACCATTAAGACAGTACTGGACAGTGTCACTCATACCACCATGGAGACAGTACTGGACAGTGTCACTCATACCACCATGAAGACAGTACTGGACAGTGTCACTCATTCCCCCATGAAGACAGTACTGGACAGTGTCACTCATTCCACCATGAAGATAGTACTGGACAGTGTCACTCATACCACAATGAAGACAGTACTGGACAGTGTCACTCATCCCACCATGAAGATAGTACTGGACAGTGTCACTCATACCACCATAAAGACAGTACTAGACAGTGTCACTCATTCCACTATGAAGACAGTACTGGACAGTGTCATTCATACCACAATGAAGTCAGTACTGGACAGTGTCACTCATACCACAATGAAGACAGTACTTTACAGTGTCACTCGTAACACCATGAAGATAATACTGGACAGTGTCACTCATACCATCATAAAGACAGTACTGGACAGTGTCACTCATACCACCATGAAGACAGTACTGGACAGTGTCACTCATACCACCATAAAGACAGTACTGGACAGTGTCACTCGTAACACCATGAAGATAATACTGGACAGTGTCACTCATCCCACCATAAAGACAGTACTGGACAATGTCACTCGTAACACCATAAAGACAGTACTGGACAGTGTCACTCGTAACACCATGAAGATAATACTGGACAGTGTCACTCATACCACAATGAAGACAGTACTGGACAGTGTCACTCGTAACACCATAAAGATAGTACTGGACAGTGTCACTCGTAACACTATGAATACAGTACTGGACAGTGTCACTCATACCACTATAAAGACAGTACTGGACAGTATCACTCTTTCCACCATGAAGACAGTACTGGACAGTGTCACTCATAACACCATGAAGACAGTACTGGACAGTGTCACTCATCCCACCATGAAGACAGTACTGGACAGTGTCACTCATACCACCATGAAGACAGTACTGGACAGTGTCACTCATAACACAATGAAGACAGTACTGGACATTGTTACTCATAACACAATGAAGACAGTACTGGACAGTGTCACTCATAACACAATGAAGACAGTACTGGACAGTGTCACTCATACCACCATGAAGACAGTACTGGACAGTGTCACTCATACCACCATAAAGACAGTACTGGACAGTGTCACTCGTAACACCATTAAGACAGTACTGGACAGTGTCACTCATACCACCATGGAGACAGTACTGGACAGTGTCACTCATACCACCATGGAAACAGTACTGGACATTGTCACTCATTCCACAATGAAGACAGTACTGGACAGTGTCACTCATTCATCAATGAAGAAAGTACTGGACAGTGTCACTCGTAACACCATGGAGACAGTACTGGACAGTGTCACTCATACCACCAAGAACACAGTACTGGACAGTGTCACTCATACCACCATGAAGACAGTACTGGACAGTGTCACTCATTCCACCGTGAAGACAGTACTGGACAGTGTCACTCATTCCACCATGATGACAGTACTGGACAGTGTCACTCATACCACCATGAAGACAGTACTGGACAGTGTCACTCGTAACACCATGAAGACAGTACTGGACAGTGTCACTCATACCACCATGAAGACAGTACTGGACAGTGTCACTCGTAACACCATGAAGACAGTACTGGACAGTGTCACTCATACCACCATGAAGACAGTACTGGACAGTGTCACTCATACCATCATGAAGACAGTATTGGACGTTCACTCAAAACCCACCATGAAGACAGTATGGACATGTCACTAATTTCCCATGAAACGTATGGACGGCACTCGTAACCCCATAAAGACAGTACTGACAGTTCACCATTCCCCTAAACGTACTGGACAGTGTCACTCGTACCCCATGAAGACGTAGGGGGACAGTGTCAATCGTAAACTTGAGACAGTATGGCATTCACTCTTAACCCAGAAACGTAGGGACAGTGTCACTCGTAACCCCAGAAGCAGTAGGGGAAGTGTACTAAAAACCCCGTGAAGACAGTAGGGCAGTGTCATTTCGAAAAACACCATGAAGACAGTCTGGACAGTGTCACTGGGAAAAGAAGACGTATGGCGTGTCACTCGAACACCATGAAGACGTATGGACAGTGTCAATCGAAACCCCATAAAGACAGTACGGGTCATACTGTTATATCCTTTTGAAATGATCTACAAAGATTCGAAAAATGTTCTGTTATGACATGTCATGTTAAAATTGGTGAAATTTTAAAACACTGGGTAGTGTTAACACGGGTTTAAAGTGTTAACAGGGTGAAGTTTTAAACACTGGTGAAGGTAACACGGTGAAGTTTTAACATGGTGTAGTTTTAAATGGTTGTGTTAACAGGTAAATTGTTAACATTGTGAAGTGTTAACACAGGTGAAGTATTAAGGTGATGAAGTGTTAACAGTGTTGAAGTGTTAACACTGGTGAAGTGTTAACAGTGTTGAAGTGTTAACACTGGTGAAGTGTTAACGCTGGTGAAGTGTTAACACTGGTGAAGTGTTAACACAGTTGAAGTATTAAGACTGGTGAAGTGTTAACACTGGTGAAGTGTTAACAGTGGTGAAGTGTTAACAGTGGTGAAGTGTTAACACTGGTTAAGTGTTAACACTGGTGAAGTGTTAACACTGGTGAAGTGTTAGCAGTGGTGAAGTGTTAACAGTGGTGAATTGTTAACAGTGGTGAAGTGTTAACACTGTTGAAGTTGTGGAGAAATTTTCTCCAGGATGGAGGTATCAGCCCCTTCAGCCCCTTCAGCCCCTTTCAGCCCCTTTCAGCCCCTTTCAGCCCTGAGGGGCCCACCCTTCTCAGAATCGGCAAGTATCTTGTTTACTGCTACAGCAAGTAATTGATCCCAGATGCAGTACCAGTATGTGACGTGGTCAAAGTCTGCCGCTCCTTGCAAAGTCCAGTGTTGCAAAGTGTAGTTTAATAAAAGACAGTCCATCTTTTACCTTAGCAGGACAATTAAGGAAAATCCTGCTCCCACTTTATTACCTTGGTAAAGATAGTGTACATTGTTGTCTTTGCCTAAGACAGGAAGAATCAAACATTCTGCTTTGGTTCATGGAGGAAGTGGCATGGAAGCAAAAATACTAGGTAAGCTTTTCCTTTATGTTCGAGGAGCATTGGAGCGGCGTAGGACACTGTGAGGGCAGATTACTTTTGACTCTACTGAGAGTCACACTGATGCCAGGATAATCAACAAAAAACACTGATCCATGCATTAGTGTGAACAAAGTGTCTCACAAAACACGATAAACACTTACAGAGAAGTGTGATCAGCTTCTTTAGTGACATTATGGTGTGAACAATTATTGGCGAACAGCGTAACAACGAGTGTTGTGATCCAATAGAGTGTAGTGCGACATTCTTCAAAGAACACTATTCTTCAATCAACTCAATGGATATCTGGGCGTAACTACGGGTCAGATACATATACCCAGGTAAGTGTTCTAACTCGTGTGATGTACTACTATTGACTGTGCAGTTGAGTCTAAGTTACGAGTTAGTCACTTATCATAAACCCCGGTGATAAGCGGACTTTTGAGTCCACACAAGTACGTATGTCAGCTATCAGTGAATGAAGTATGCTGATATAACACCCCCCTGGGGTAATTATTATCATACATATATAATCTTTTTAAACCCGTTAGGTGGATGACAGCTTTCAAGCCCTTGTTGGGGGGCGGCTGTGTGGAAGAGCTGTCTTATTAAGTCCCCCTTTATTTTTAAATTTTTAAACCCTTAGCTGGTAAACCATTTCTGCGTTTGGTCGTGCTCAACCAGTAAAGGCCACTGGGCCCAAAATATGTTTTTCTACAGTGTAAAATAACCTACAAGACAAGGTCCTTAAAAAAAAAAAGCTGTAAAACTAGTGTTTTCCCCAATAAAATTAGTATTATGATTTCCCTCCAGCTCAATCCGAGAATGGTCAGAAAAAAGAAAACGGGCGTCGCCAGATTCCCCAAAAAAACGGGAGTGATGATCACTAACAAGAAAATGGGGAAATGGCACCCGGCATCTACTGCTCCGCTCGAGAAACACTGACGACAGCGCAACCAATGATTTTCTTTTTGTCTGAGTTTATACAATGTGTTTATAGACGGAAAAAAAAGAGACGAGTTGGTTTGTTTCTTATGACATAATTTATATTAAAGGAAATTAATAAAGATGTAAGTTTCAATATATATTAACAGTGCATTTATTTGTGTAAGAAAAAAACACGTGTTTTACAGTTAACAGTGACATTTTTTGTGTATAGTAAAATGAATGTTAAATCTTTATTTACTTTAATCACCGGGGTCGGGCTGACCACCCAAAAACACCAGCCAAAGTACTTGCCTTCAGGTCTTTGCCCTGGGTTAAGTTTTAGGGGTCAGCATATCTGACTCGATTATTGCTAAACTTAAAAAAAAAAAAACCCAGCTTTTTAAAAGCAGTAAGTTTTTTTAAAAACACTAAGTGTGGTGCTAAAAATTTTCAGTTACCTTTAAAATGGCTTGTTTAAAAACCATTTCAGTTTTTACAGACTAAGATTCCCAAAATTGAAAATCTAATTTTCAGTTGT
Source organism: Cherax quadricarinatus (assembly GCF_026875155.1). NCBI lineage: Eukaryota > Metazoa > Arthropoda > Malacostraca > Decapoda > Parastacidae > Cherax > Cherax quadricarinatus. Next base: position 3,234,673 of record NC_069424.1, on the reverse strand, counting down.
ATAGGATTAATTTAAAATTTCAAACATGATTTTGTGTCGTGAAAAAATTTTTAAAATTACTACACAAGTCTGAAAATAATTAATTCAGACTATCAAATTAAAAAATAAGTTTTTTTGAATAACCCCATCTGGGGATAAATTTAAAAATTTTTTGGAAATTTAGTAAAACATTAAGGGGACAGGAGTACAGGCAATATCCACAAAACTCTGTCCAGGACCTACTGAACTGGGGCAAACTTTGTTGCATCAATACTGGAGCAACAAGTTCCCATTCCAAGTTCCCCTCCTTGTCTTTAAACCTATTTTCCAAGGTCATAATTATGAAAAATTTTCATTAGGGGTTTTTTCAATCCTAGAAAATTCACGAACGGCATAGATGAATTGCAAGTAAATTTATCTTAAATGTCTTGTGAAGGGAAAACCCTATGATGATAAGTCTTTTCCGGTGGTTAAAGGCAATTATCAAAAGCTTACGTGTCTTAGAGACAATTATTTTGTGCGAAAAGGGCCCCAGAGTTAAAACAGCAGTCTTAAATCAAGCTTGAAGCCCCCAAACATTGTTTTTCGCTTACGGGCATTAAAAATCACTTTTAGAAAATAGCTCAGTTTAGGTGCAAAATCCAAAAGGCAATGTGATTGGTTTACGGGTATTGTACAAATAAGTTGTCCCACAAATATTGAACGATAAATATTATTTTAAATAAACGCTTTTCCTGTGAAAAAATTTAGAAGGGTTTTTTACAAAAAATAGTTTCATCAAAAAGCAACGAGCAAGAAAAATCCACAATCCCGTGGTAATAAACCTTAAACTCAGTATAAAAAATTATAAACTCCCACTAAACCACAGAATGGAAAACCCCAAGGCATTTTAAAGCGTGAATAAAAGACAGTAAAAAGACTGTCACACAAAATTCCAAAATGTGTATTTTGTACGGAACACATGGCACAGTATTGGTCAAAACACAAGGGGCACGTAAAAACGTTTTCATCACTGAAAAGATGCTCAAATGTTTGGGGTAAACACGGGAGAAAAAGCTCATGAAGAAGGTTTTAAATGCAAGGGTATCATCAACGTTTTCCCCCAAAATACTTTGCTAAACACAAAGCTTCCACAGAACCCGGAAGTCAAACAACAGATTTAAATATGAGAGATAGTTTAAAGAAATGCTCTTCCAAATACTAAAGCTGATTATCTAAAAAATTACACAAACCAATGTGCTAACACTATTTGATCAAGGCCCCAAAAAGGGCCCTTCTAGAAAACAGTTTCAAAAACTGAAAAACTCCCTTCCCAAAGTAGGGTTGGAACAGCTGTTTTTTTTTCCACAATTCGGGTAAACAAACATAGGGCCCCTAGAAAAACACGTTGGTCTAGGAAACAGGAAAAAAACAGTGAAGCTGGGTGAGATGTTTTGCCTAATCGACAGATCCGGGGATTAAAAAAACATTGCAGCCTAAAAGACTAAGGTCAAGTTAGCCCTGTCCTGACTACAGCGGACACTTATTAGTCCAATTGATTTAATCATTGGAAGTGTTTTTTATCACTGTTTGGCAAAATATAGAAAAAACGATGTTACTTGTTAAAAACGCAACCCACATGAATTGGCCCCCATTCCCTCTAAAAGTGGGAAAAATGATATTGATTAGTGGAAAATGTAAGTTCGAGAAAACCGCTGTCATGCCACGCAAAAATTATCATTACGGGAAGAAATGAATAAACCAGTTGAAAAAAGTTGTGGGTTTTAGATGCATGGGTGTTGATTAAATAAACCAACCCACAAAGTCCAGCTTAAACCAAATTTGGACACGTCAAATAAAAAGATGGCAGTATTGGGTTGGGTTTACCAGGGAAATAAATCCACCACCTGCCTAGCAATTATCGCAGGCTTTCGGAAAAATAAAGCAAAATCAGGAAATCCCAGAGCTACTGACTGTCTATGAAAAAACATACAAAAACAGTTGGACAAAAAATTCATTGAGGAAGAGCGAAAAAAGTTAAGACAGTTTTTAATTTTTTCCCGCACCAGGAGTCAGAAAAGTTCTGAAACCCTCCCTACTTTTTGAATACAATTGCAGCCAGTGAAATAAAGAGTGCAATTTAAGCTGTCTGAGCCCGGGCCCCTCACTAACGAGAAGCTTGGGAGTGTTATAAAATTTTCGCAAAAACCCCAAGTACACGGCGAAAATTTCCAAGGCTTTTTTAAGAGTAGGTACAAGAAAAGTAGAGATTTATGATTCGGGGCCTAAAATCCACATGATCCTCAAAGCCTGTAAAATTTTACGTTTCAAATCAGTATTATTTGGTGAACACCCCTCTCCATTCTTACTAAAAGCACTTAAATACACATTTGAAAAATCAAAAGCCCTTTCAAAAGAAATCTTAAAGAAAAGTTTCTAGTGGACAATTTTCAAGGTACTGTGAATAAAAAGGAGGATTTAAACCCTTATACAGAGAAGCTAACAAGGAGATAAAAGAACAAATAGCCTCTAAGGAGGAATACAAATTCAATGCAATTAAGGGAACTTATCAAGGAATTTTTCCCCTGAAGCTGAAATTCCTGATTGCAACAAAATGCTGGGGCTTAATTTAACACACAGGGGAAATACTTTGAGTCTCAAAAGGGTAAACAAAAAATCATGCGTACACTCACTAAATAGTTTTTTGTCAGAGGTATACAATTTTTTTATCCTCTAGGACTCGTCTCCCAATTACCAAAAAAGGTAAATGCTTATGCAAGAGATGGAAAACCCAAAAATTGGGGGGATGGAACTTTTCTCAGAAATGAGTCAAGCATGGGATGAAATATCCAGGATTTAAGCAACTTCACAAATTAAATTTCCCAGACAAATAGGTCAAGAGGGAAACAAATAACATTAATGTGTTTTTGATGCGTCAACCAGAGGGTTTTGGCGCTGTAGTTAAAAGGTAATGCTGAAGGAATACACTAATTACTTAAATGGCCTGGGGACACCCTTGAAAGGGCAAACATACCACAATTTGGGAATGACAGCACCTATTTGGTACAAATTTTGCTGTTATCTCAACAAAATACTTGTCATTCCCCATTGAAAAAAAGTGATTGGGTTGATAATGAACAGTTTTTCATGGGTTTAAAAAATAATAAGAGTAAGTTGGTCTATGTACAAACGAGTGCAGAAATAAAAGAGATGCGAGAGATTACCTTTTCAAGCTCTACCCAAGAAATCCAGTGAATGTTGTCCGTGGTTCCCACCCCCGAAATTTTTGGATAAAAAATTTTTGGGGTCCACGGACCGAAAAGGGTCCTAATGAAAAAAATGGCCCCGCAAGAATCACATTTTGCCAGAAGAAACAGTTTCTTTAACCATCAGAAATAAGGTGAAATACTGCAGACCAACAGAAATCATTGATGGGTCTAAATACTCTCTTTGGGTAAACTCTTAAGAGTTACGCTTTGTCTTTAAAATTTATTTAAAAAAAAAAAACCCAAAATGAATATCTTGAAACTTAAAATACTGGGTGAAACTAATACAAAAGATGTTTTCCTACAAAAATAAATTTTTTTGGAAACACAAGATAAATCCCTCAAAGAAACCTGATAATTTTAATTCTTTAGGACTTTATCCGACTCAAAAGATTTTAAGATGTCGAGGAAGAATTTTAATTCTTCATACCTAAAAAGCCATACATCCCATATCGATCCCCCCAAAAATATTGGCTAACAAAATTGTTTGGCAAAACGCCTACATAACGGTTACGTGGTGGGGGAGCTGACACACTTTGCATATACGACAATCCTATGGATACCTCAAGGTCGACAAATGTGAAAAGAAAAAAAAAGGGACTGATTACTTTCGTCACTACGAATGCGAGAATGTCATATCCCGGTCCCCCTCCATATCCCTCTGAAAGATTTTGTCAATCACCCATTGAGGTGAAACTGAGATTACACGGACCAAAAATTTAAACCAAAACAGTTGACAAAGTTCCCCTCAAGGTGTACATCTGTTTGTTCACTTGTGCTACGACTAGAGCAGTACATTAGAAGTGCCACGAAGTCTGCTGAAAACCCTTTTTCAAATTTTTCAGAAGGTTTGCAGCCAGAAGACATGTCCCAGACTGATGTTTTTTGACAAGCAAAGAAAATTTTTTGCTGGTGCGCTTTTTTAAACAAGGTCTTTATCAGCCAGCATACAACAAAGTGAATCACGCAGTTGTCATTGGAATACATTCCTCCTAAACCCCCATGGCACGGCGGATTTTATGAAAGAAAAGTCGGATTTTAAAACGTTGTTTAAGAAACCCTTCATCGTCAATATTGACTTTTGGAATTCCGTAAAGTATGATGAAATAAAATAGAGTCAAGAACAGACTCTAAATTTTTTACCCTATCTGGACAATTTAGAAGTTTAATCCATCTCATTTTCTCCCCGCAGAAGGGCTGAAAGGGTTCCTCCCTGAATATAAAGAAATCTAGAGGATCCTACTTTTTCGAGCCTGAAAAACTCAGAGAAGTTCAAACACCTTTAAAGAAGTGAAATTTAACGTTGGGAGAAAATTTGGGGGAAAACTATCTCACCCATTTAGAGAAAACTTTTTATGGACTGGTGTTCCTGAAAACCAAAAGTCCTTAAAAACTATGACATAGTTTATTATCGACAATGATTCCCAGGTCCAATGGCCATGGGAAAAATTTTACCTAATCCCTTCAAAATGGGAAAACTCAGGACAGTTGTGTTTTGAGCAAAGATGTAGTGAAAAAGTGGGCCCAAAAAATAAACTATGCTGTTAGATTTACACAGTGTTGAAAATAAAATTAGTGATTCTCCAAAAACCCCACAGACAAAGCTGTTCGAAAAAACAAGCACATGGTGGCGAGTGAAAAATCAAATTAAAGTTAATGTGAAAAAATCACCTGCAGCGAACCTTGCGTCCCCTAGGGGAGAAATTTTCTAGGAGGGGAATAAAGCCCCCTTCACCCCCCTTTAGTTTTTCACCCCGAGGGGGCCCGCCCCTAGAAAAGGGGGCATCTTGTTTACAGTACGAGTATGTGACGTGGCAAGCGACCGACGCTCCTTCAAGAAAACCCTGTTTCAAATGTATTTAATAAAAGACAGTCCATCTCTTACCTTAGCAGGCAATTTTGGAAAATCCTGCTCCCCCTTGTTGCCATGGGAAAAAAGCGTACATTTTTGTCTATGTTAAAACAGCAAAATTCAAACATTCTGCTTTTCTTTATATGGAAGTTTGGCAAAGGGAAACAAAAAAAAACTAGGTCACTTTCCTTATGGGGGTAGGGGGTTGCAGCGGGTAGGGGGCTGTGAGGAGATTATTTTCACCCCATTGGGGGTCCCCCGAAACCAGGATAACCAAAAAGAACCTAACCATCATTAGTGTGAACAAAGTGTTCACAAAAAAAAAACACTTCCCGAGAATTGATCAGCTTCTTAGTAAAAATTTTGGAAAAAATGAACAAATTTTTGATGAACATGTAACAAAGGTTTGCGATCTAACAGAGGCAGTGCGACATTTTAAGGAACACTACTTTATCAATCTCATACTAGGGGTAACTATGGGGCAGTACATTCCCAGGTAAGTGTACAAGATGAATGAGTACGATTTACGTGGTTGATACGAAGTTACGAAAATACTTTCCCTAAACCCCGTGAGGAGCAGACTTTGAGTCCACACAAAAATCAAGTAATTCCCGTCAGCAATCAGTGAATGAAATTGCTGACATAATAACCCCTAGGGTAAATTTTTTTTTAATACATTTCCCTTTCCAACCCCTTGCGACAATTTTTCCAATTATTTTATTTAATAAAAAAAGAAGCGCTAACCACAAAGGCTATACACGAAAACTTTTCAAGACCCGCCTAGGGGGGGGTGTTTGGGAAAAGTGTTTATCAAACAAGTCCCCCTATATTTAATTTTAACTTAGCGGTTAACCTTTTCTCAGCAAGGGATACTTCGATCTAACTCTTCACATATACCAAGAATCACTGATCCTGGCGACCCCTTGGGACCCCCGCTCCCCACAGGTCCCCACTGTTACTCATCACTCCATGACTCTTTTTTTCCCCCCCTGTCAGGTATTATCTGACCCAAGCAGTGCCCTTCCTGTTAATGGCCTGACCCTCTAGCTTTGCAAATCCTTGGGAACGTGTCAAAGGCCTTCTTCAGTCCAAAAGACAATAAAGCCCACTCCTGTCTCTCGTTCTTCTTGTGTTACTTTATCAAAAAATCCAGAAGGTTTGTGACACGGGATTTGCCTTCCATAATCCATGCGGTTGGCGTTTATCCTTGTTCCATCCAGGTCTCCACCACTCTCCCCAAATCTTCTCCAAAATTTCGCATCTATACACTCGTGACACAGGCCCATATTTAGTGCCTTTTTTCTTTCCCCTTTTTTTTTAAAAATGGGAACTAAAATTGCCATCTCCTACCCAGGTAGTTCCCATTTTCCGGGGATGTATTGAAGATTGTGGAGGGCACACACAGCATATCCACTCCCTCTAAAGGACCCCGGGGAGAACGTCCGCCCATTGCCTTTAGGTATCGATTTCCCTTACAGTTTCCCGTCACCTCCTCCCATTGTATTACGTCATCGAGCACTTGTTGGTAATTCCTTTCGGTGTTTTCCCCCCTGTTCTTCCCCCCCGAGGCCTTCCCGTCTCCACGTAAATCTTCCTTTAAATCTATATTAGCTCCTCAATACTTCTTTACGTTTCTTGTGAGTTCCCCCACCTTCTTTTCCCCAGCCTTACACCTGGTCTTTTACTGTTGTCTTCCTCCTAATGTGGGTATACAGCAGTTTTTGGGTCAGACTTGACTTTCGTGCTATGTCGTTCTTGTACTGTCGCTGGGGTTTCCCCCCTCATCCCCCCCTACCTATGGGGTGTGTTTGTGGCATGTAGTCGGTGTGTGCTCACCCATTTGTGGTTGCAGGGTCGAGTCCAGCCCTGGCCCCGCCTCTTCCTGATTGACTAGGCTTCTCTCTCCCGCCCCAGGAGCCTATCATACCTCGCCTTTTAAAAAATAGTAGGGTTTTCCGCCTCCACCAATCACTTTCTAGGCTATTCCATGGCCTGACTACCATGACTGAAGAAATACTTCCAACATCCCTTTATTATGAGTCTTCAACTTCCAATTGGACCCTCTTGGTCTTGCCCCATCCTGGAACATCCCGTCTTTGCCCCACCTCGTCTATTCCGCGCTATTTATTGTCGTTATCATGTCTCCCCTGACCCTCCTGGCCTCCGTGCGTCGGCCCGATTTCCCTCAACCTTTCTTCATAGGACAATCCCCGAGCTCGGGACTATCTTGTTGCAAACCTTTGCACTTTCCTCTAATTTCTTGACGTGCTTTACTAGTGTGGGTTCCAAAACTGGTGCTGCATACTCCAGAGGGGCCTGACGGATGGTGTACAGTCCCTTTAAAAAAAATCCTTACTGAGGGAAACGGAACGCTTTTCCGAGGGTTCCAGGCGCCCTAGCTGCAGCATTATCTGATTGATGTGCCCTCGGAGATTGCTCGGTGTTTTAAATCACCCCCAGACTTTTTCCTTGAGTGGGGTTTGCAGTCTTTGGCCATCTAAAAATATTGTGTCTGCGGTCTTCTTTTTCCCTTCCCCCAATCTTCAGACTTTTTCATTTGCAGGGTTAATTCAAGGGGCCATTTCGGACCAGGCTTGTACCTGTCCAGACTCTTTTTGTCCTGCCATCCTCGTCCGATTCGATTTTTCCTAAAATTCACACGTCTCAAACAAGGACACTTCAGTCTACCCCTTCCTTAAAGTCTTCACGTATACAAAAAACAGCACAGGGCCTAGGACTGACCCCTTGGAACCCCCCTTGTCACAGCCCCACTCGACCCCGTCGCGTACCATGACTCGTTGTTGCCTCCCTGTCAATATTCTCTGATCCATTTCAGTGCCTTTCCTGTTATGTGTGCCCGCCTCGACTTTTTTCAGTAACCCCTTGAGAACTGTGTCAAAACCCTTTTTGCAGTCCAAAAATACGCAGTCGTGTGGGGCAGTGTTCGTGTGCATGTATGCTCGTGTTGTGTGGTGTGGTTTTGGGGTGTGTGTGTGTGTGTTTGGGGGTGTGTGTTTGGACTCACCTATTTGTGGTGTGTTGTGTGGTGTGTGTGTGTGTGTATTTGACCCAACAATTAATATTTTGACCGGGGGTAGACGTGGAATTCCACATTACTCTATAATTTGTTTTAATTGTAGCCATGTATAAACGTAAGAAAATTTACTTACATGATTTATGACCTTTTAAACCGGGTCACTATCAAAACTTGAGGCCCAAATCCCAGGACCCATTTTTCCTCTGAATCTTTTGCAACCGCCAAAAATGGGTATGGGTGACGCAGCCCACAGGTGGGGATGGTTGACTACCGTCCCCCAAATGGGTATGGGGTGACTACCACCCACAGGTGGTATGGGTACACCG
>NC_069424.1:3183178-3225734 GCF_026875155.1 Cherax quadricarinatus | reverse complement strand
TTAAAAAAATTTGAAAAATTTTGCCCCCCCCCAAAACCCCCCCCAAAAAAAAAATTTCCCGGGCCCCCCCCCCCTTTTTAAAAAAAAGGGGGGGGAAAACCCCCCCCCTTTTAAAAAAATGTTTGGGGGGGGGCCCCCCCCCCCTCCCCAAAAGGGGTTTTAATTTTTCTTTCCCCCCCCCTTCCCCTTGGTTAAAAATTTTTTCCCCCCCCTTCCCCCCAAAATTTTAAAAAAATTTTAAAAAAATTTAAAATTTTTTTTTTTCCCCAAAAGTTTCCCCTTTTTTTTTTTTCCCCCCCCTTTTTCCCCCAAAAATTTTTTGGGGGTTTTTTTTGAAAAAAGGGGAAAAAAATTTTTTTCCCTTTTCAAAATTTCCCCCCCCAAAAAAAAGGGCCCAAAAAAAAAAAAATTTTTTTTCCCCCCCCCCTTTTTAAAAAAAATTTTTTTTTTTTCCCCCCCCTTTTTAAAAAAATTTTCCCCAAAAAAATTTTCCCCCTTCTTCCCCCCCAAAAACCCCGGGGGAAAAAAAAAAACCCCCCCCCCAAAAAAAAAAAGGTTTTTGGGGCCCCCCCCCAAAAAAAAATTTTAAAAAGGGGGGGGTTTTTTTTCCCCCCCTTTTTTCAAGGAAATTTTTTTTTAACCCCCCCTTTAAAAATTTACATAAATTTTTTCCCCCCTTTTTTTCCCCGGGTTTCCCCCCTTTTCCCCCGAAGGGCTTTTTTTTTTCCCCCCCAAAAAAATTTACAAGGGTTCCCTGTCAAACCCCCCTTCCGGGGTTTAAATTTTTTTTTTTCCCCCCCCTTTAAAAATTTTTTTCCCCCCTTTTCCCCCCCCTTTTCCAAAAGGAAAGGGGGTTTTAAATTTAAAAATTTTTAAAAAAAAAAATTTTTTTTTTTTTTTAAAAATTTTTAAATTTCCCCTTTAAAAAAATTTTTTTTTTTTCCCCCCTTTTTCCCAAAATTTTCCTGGCCCCCTTTTAAAAACCCCCCAAAAAGGTTCCCTTTCCCCCCCCCCCCCCAAAAAAAGGGCCCTTTGGGGTTTTCCCCCCCTCCTTAAAAAAAATTTAAAAAGGGTTTTTTTTCCCCCCCCTTCCCCAAAAAAAATTTTTTTTTTTTTTCCCCCCTCCCCCCTTAAAAATTTTGAAATTTGGGTTTTTGGGCCCCCCCCAAAAAAATTTTAAAAAAACCCCTTTTCCCCCCCAAAAAGTTTTTCCCCCCCCCTTCCCTTTTTTGGGGGGTTTCCCCCTTTTTAAATTTCCCCCCCCAAAAAATTTTTTTTTCCCCCCCCCCCCAAAAAATTTTAAAAATTCCCGTTCCCCAAAAAAAGGGGGTTTTTTTTTTTTAAAAACCCCCCCCCCAAAAAAAAAAGGGCCCCAACCCCCCCAAAAGTGGAAAATTTTAAAAAAAAAACCCCCCAAAAAAACCCCCCCCCCCAAAATTTTTTAAAAATTTTTTTTAACCTTTTTTTTTCCCCCCCCAAAAAATTTTTCCTTTTCCCCCCCCCCAAAAAAAAATTTACATGAGGTTTTCAATTTTACCCCCCCCCAAAAAATTTTTTTTTTAAAAATTTCCCCCCCAACCCCCCCCAAAAATTTAAAAAAATTTTTTTCCCCCTTTTTTCCCCCCCCCTTTTAAAATTTTTCCCCCCCCTTTTTTAAAACCCCCCCCCCCTTTTTAAAAAAATTTTTTTTCCCCCCATTTTCCCCCAAAATTTTTTTTTCAAGGGGGGTTTTTTTCCCCCCCCTTTAAAAAATTTTAAAAATTTTTTTTCCCCCCCCCCTTTTCAAGAATTTTTGGGTTTTTTCCCCCACCTCCCCCCGGGGGGGGTTTTTTTTTTCCCCCCCCAAAAAAATTTTGGGTTTTTTTTCCCCCAAAATTTTTTTTTTTAAATTTCCCCCTTTTCCCCCCAAAAATTTTCCTTGGGGCCCAAAAAAAACCCCCTTTTTTTTTAAAAAACCCCCCCCCAAAAAGTTTCCCCCCCCCAAACCCCCCCCCCCCCAAAAAATTTTCCCCAAAAAATTTTCAAAACCCCCCCCTTTACCCAAAAAAAAAAGGGTTTTTTTTTCCCCCCCCCCCAAAACCCCAAAAAAATTTTTTTAAATTCCCCTTTTAAAATTTTAAAATTTTTTTTCCCCCTTTTTTTAGTTTGGGGTTTAAAATTTAAAAAGGGGAAAATTTCCCCCCCCAAAAAGGGGAAGGGAATTTTAAACCCCCCCCCAAAAAAAATTTTAATTTTTTTTCCCCCACCCCCCCAAAAAAATTTTTCCGGGTTTCATTTTTTTTTAAAAAATTTTTTTGGGGGGAAAAAACCCCAGGGCCCCAAAAAAAAAAAAAAAAGGGTTTTAAAAAAAACCCTTTTAAAAAAAATTTTCCCCTTTTTTTTTTTCCCCCCCCCCCCCGGGGGCCCTTTTTTTGGGGGGGGGGACCCCCCCCCCCCCCCCCCCCCCCCAAAAAAAAAAAAAAAAAAGGGGGGTTTTTAAAATTTTCCCCCTTTTAAAAGGGTTTTTTTTAAATTTAAATTTGGGGAAAAAGGGGAAAAAAAAAAAAATTTTCCCCCCAAAAAACCCCAAAAGGACTTAACAAAAAACCCGGGGAAAAAAAAAAAGGCATTTTTAAAAAAAAAAATGGAAAAATACCCCCAAAAAAAAAAAACCCAAAAAAAAACTTTAAAAAATTGGGGTTTTTACAAACCCCTTAAAAAAAGGGGGAAAAACCCAAAACCCCAAAAATTTTTTTAAAAAACCCCCCCCCCCCCCCCCCCCCCCCCCCCCCCCCCCCCCCCCCCCCCCCCCCCCCCCCCCCCCCCCCCAAACCCCCCCCACCCCCCGGGCCCCCCCCCCCCCCCCCCCCCCTTTAAAAAAAAAAACCCCCCCCCCCCCCCCCCCCCAAAAAAAACCCCCCCCCCCCCCAAAAAAACCCTTTTTTAAACCCCCCCCCCCCAAAAAAAAAACCGGGGGGGTTTTTTTTAAAACAAACCAAAAAAAAGGAAACGGGGGGAAAAAAAAAGGGGGTTAAAAGGGGCACCTTAAAACCGGGGGGAAAAAAAAAACCCCCCCCCCAAAAAAAAAATTTCCGGGTTTTTTTTAAAAAAAAACGGACGGCCCCCAAAAAAAAAACCCCAAAAAATTTTAAAAAAAAAACGGTTTGTTTAAATTTAAATTTAAAAAAAAAAAACAAAAGGGGGTTTTTTGGGAAAATTTTTAAAGGGGGGAAAAAAAAAGGGGGGGGGGGTTTTAAATTTTAAAAAAAAGGTTTAAAAATTTTTTAAAAAAGGGGGGATTAAAGGGGGGGGGGTTTTTTTAAAAAATTTGGGGGGGGAAGGGGAAAGTTTAAAAGGTTAAAAGGGGGAAAGGGGGGTTTTTTTTAAATGGGGGAAAAAAAAAAAAAAAAGGTTGGGTTTTTTTTTAAAAAAGGGGTTTCCCGGGGAAAATTTAAAAAATGGGAAGTGTTTCCCGGGAATTTTTTGGGGGGGGTTAAAAGGGGAAAATGTTAAAGGGGAAGGGGAAACCCCGGGGTTTTTAAAAGGGGGGGTTTTAAAAAGGGAAATTTAAAATTTTTAAAAAAAAAGGGGGGGGGAAATTTTAAAAAAAAAAAGGGGAAAGGGGGGGGAAAATTTTAAAAAAGGGGGAAATTTTGGGTTAAAGGGGAAAAATTTTGAAAAGGGGTTTTTTGGAAATTTTTGGGGGTTTTTTGGGGGGGGGTTTTTTAAAAAGGGGAAATTTTAAAATGGTGGAATTTTTTAAAGGGGAAAATTTTTTTGGGGGTTTTAAAATTTTTGGGGGGGGGGGAATTTTTTTAAAAAAAGGGGGGGTTTTTAAAAAAAAAAAAAAAGGGGTTGGTTTTTGGTTTTTTTTTTCCCCTTTTTTTTCCCCCCCGGGGCCCGGGAAAGGGGAATTTTTTTGGGGGGGAAAAGTTAAATTTAAAAAGGGGGGGGGGTTTTTTGGGGGGGGTTTTAAACCCCCCTTTTTTTAAAAAACCCCCCCCCCTTTTTTCCCCCCCCCAAAAAAAAACCCCCCCTTTTTAAAAAAAAAAAAAGGGGGGAAAGGGGCAAAAAGGTTTTTTTCTGGGAAAAGGGGGAAAAAAAATTTTTTTTAAAAAAAAATTCGGGGGGGACCTTGGGGGGAGGAAAAAAAAACCCCCCCCCCCCCAAAAAATAAAAAAAACAATTTTTTTGGGAAAACAAAAAAAAACCCCCTTTTTTTTTGGGGGAAAAAAAAATTTTTTTTGGTTTTCCTTTTTTGGGAAAGGGGGGGGGGGAAAAAGGGGGCCTTCTTAAAACCCCTTTTAAATAAAACCCCAAAAAACCCAAAAAAAATAAAAAAAGGGAAAAAAAACCCGGGGAAAAAAAAACCTTTTGGGGGGGTTTTTTCCCTTTTTTTTAAAAAAAAATTTTTTTTTAAAAAAAACCCCAAAAAAGGTTTTTTTTTTTGGGGGGTTTTTTTCCCCCCCTTTTTTAATTTTAAAAATTTTTTTTTAAAAAAAAAAAATTTTTTTTTTTTTAAACCCCTTTTGGACAATTGGTTTTTTAAAACCCAAAAAAATTTTCCCAAAAAAAAAATTTTTAAAAAATTTTTTTGGGCCCCAAAAAGGCCCCCCAAAAAAAAATTTTTAAAAAAAACCCCCCCCAAAAAATTTAAAAAAAAAATTAAATTTTTTTTTAAAAAAATAAGAACCTAAAAAACCCCCCAAAAACCAAAAAAAGGGGGGGGGGCCCCAAAAAAAAAACCCCCCAAAAAAAAAAAGTCTTTTTTGGCTTAAGAAAAAATCAAACTTTCTGTTTTTGTTTCAAGAAGTGGCATGGAAAGCAAAAATACTAGGTAAGTTTTTCCTTTTATGTTCGAGGGCATTGGAGCGGCGTAGGACACGTGAGGGCAGATTACTTTAGACTCTACTGAGAGTCACACTGATGCCAGGATAACCAAAAAAAAACACTGATCCAGCATTAGTGGAAAAACAAAGTGTCTCACAAAACACGATAAACACTTACAGAGAAGTGTGATCAGCTTCTTTTGTGACATTAGGGTGTAACAATTATTGGCGAACAGGTAACAACGAGGGGTTGTGATCCAACAGAGTGTAGTACGACATTCTTCAAAGAACACTATTCTTCAATCAACTCAATGGATATCTGGGCGTAACTACGGGTCAGATACATATACCCAGGTAAGTGTTCTAACTCGTGTGATGTACTACTATTGACTGTGCAGTTGAGTCTAAGTTACGAGTTAGTCACTTATCATAAACCCCGGTGATAAGCGAACTTTTGAGTCCACACAAGTATGTATGTCAGCTATCAGTGAATGAAGTATGCTTATATAACACCCCCTAGGGGTAATTAATTATCATACATAATATAATCTTTTTAAACCCGTTAAGAAGTGGATGACAGCTTCTCAAGACCTTGTCTGCAGGGGCGGCTGTGTGGACGATGAGCTGTCTTATCAGCTAAGTACTCCCTATATTTAATATTTAACCTTAGCTGGTAAACCATTTCTCAGCAGTTTGGTCGTGCTCGAACCAGATAAAGGCCACACTGTGGTCCAAATATGTTGTACTACAGTGTACAAATAACCTACAAGCCAAGGTCCTTCGAAAAAAGCTGTAAAATTAGTGTTTTACAATATAAATTAGTATATATGAGTCCCTCCAGACTCAATCACAGAGAATGGCAGCCAAAAGAAAACGGGCGCTCGCCCAGCATTCACCCAAAGAAAACGGGAGCTAGATGACTCACCCAACAAGAAAACGGGGAATGGCCCCCGGCATCTACTGCTCCAGCTCGAGAAACACTGACGACAGCAGCAATCCAACTGATGTTCAGTTTGTCTGAGTGTATAGTGTTTATAGACGGAAACTAAGAGACGAGATTGTGTTTGTTTCTTATAGATATAACTGTTATATTAAAGGAAATTATATATAAGATGTAAGCTTTCATATATATATTAACAGTGCATTTATATATGTGTAAGAAATATACACGTGTGATTTACAGTTATAGTGACATTTATAGTGTATAGTGAATGAAGTGTATAACATCGTTATTTACGATTAATCACCGTGGTCAGGCTGACACAGTCATAAACACCAGCCATATGTACTCTGTACCCTTCATGGTCATTGACCCTGAGGTTAAGCTTAGTGGGTCAGCAGTATCTGACTCGATTATTGCTGACTTAAGCATAACAAAAACTCAGCTGTTTATAGCAGTACAGTGTTTTTTAAACACTCTAATGTGGGTGCAAGAAATTTCAGTATACCATTAAAATGGCTTGTTTGAAAACTCAGTTTCAGTCTTTACAGACTAAGATTACACAATTAGAAAATCTAATTTCAGTCTGTATAGGATTAACTCAAGATACAAACATAGATTTTGATGATCTTGAGGTTAAATTTAAATTACTTACACAACGTCTGAAAATAATTAATTCAGACTATACAAATTATGAAAATAAGTTTCTTGAATCAGATCCATCTGAGGATGAAATTAAAAATGTTTTGGATACATTTAGTAATCAACAATTAAGGTGGACAGGAGTACAGGCAATATGCCGCAAAACTCTGTCACAGAGACCTACTGTAACTAGTGGTCAAACATCTGTTACATCAATACATGGAGCAACAAGTGTCCCATTACCAAATTTACCTACCTTGTCATTACCTATTTTCCAAGGTCATAATTATGAAGAATTCATTAGTGGTTTTCAATCCATAGTAAATTCACGAACTGACATAGATGAGATTGCTAAGTTCAATTATCTTAAATGTCTTGTGAAGGGAGAACCCTATGAACTGATTAAGTCATTTCCGGGGTTATAGCAATTATCAAATAGCCTTACGTGTCTTAGCAGACAATTACTTTGATGATGACAAGGCTAGAGTTAGACATGCAGTCTTAATATCAACTTGAAGCCACCCAAACATTGTTTTTCAGACTTACAGGCATTAGAATCACATTAGACAATAGTCTCAGATCTCTGGGTACTAAATATGACCTACACAAAGTGATTGTTTATCGTGGTATTGTACAAGATAAGTTGTCACCACAAAAAATTGAACGATTAAATATTTTGTTCAATAAACGCTATTCACTTGTGAAGAAATTAGAAATGGGTTTTCAAACAATAGTTTCATGCATGCAAGCAACGAACAAGATGAAAAATCCAACAAATCCCGTGGATAATAAACCTTCAACTCAGTATAAAAAGAGTATAACTACTCCCACTAAACCACATAATGAAAACCCATATAGGCATTTATCAAGCTGGGGAATACAAACAGACAGTAAACAGACTGTCACACATAACGTACTCCTAAAAGTGTACTTTGTGATGGAAACACATTGGCACAGTATTGTAGTCAATACACATCAGTGGAGGCACGTAAACGTGTTCATCAGCTGAAAAGATGCATCAAATGTTTAGGTGAACACAAGGGAGGTAAATGCTCACTGAAGAAGTGTTTTAAATGCAAGGGTATGTTCATACAGCATTATGCCCAAATACTTTTGCTGAAAAGCAGAAGACTTCCACAGAATCAGGAAGTCAACAAGCAACAGTATTAAAGGTGAGAGATAAGTTTAAAGCAACTGCTCTTCCAATAGCTCAAGCTGAGTTATCTAATAAATTACACAAACTCAATGTGCTAACACTATTTGATCAAGGCTCAAAAAGGTCCTTCATAAAAGAACAGTGTTCCCAAAACTAAATAAACATCCCTACCAAAGAAATTTTGGGATACACCTTTTTTTTTTTCCACAATTCGGGTAAACAAAAAAAAAAACCCAAGCCAGAATCACTTTTGGTCTGGGAAACGGAAAAAGAAAAGTAAAGCTGTTAGTAGATGATTTGCCAAAAGGCGGGGCGCAGACCCCGGGGAAATTAAAAAAAACCCTTTGGGCAGCACAAAAACACAAAGGGCAAGTTAGTTTGTCCTACATACGACGGAAAACTATTAGCCCAAATTGATTTAATAAAGGGGAAGTTTTAAAAATTATAAACTTTTTTTGAAAAATTTAAAGTAAGAAAACCATATGTTAAAACTTCTGAAAACAGCAGGGACCACTTAAAAGTGGTCCCATTCCCTTCAAAGGGGGAAAGAAACTGTTTATTAAAATTCATGGAAATGCCCAACTTACGAGAATAACCCCCGATCATAACCACGGGAAAAAATACATTACGGAAAAATAAATGAACCAGTTGTTTAATTGGGGGAAATTTTAGATGCAAATGGGTTTAATTGATGTAAATAAACCAAGCCCACAAACCCTCAGACTTATAACCCAAATTTTTGGGGGAAACTGCCCAAATATAAAGAGGACATAGGGTTGGGTTTTACCAGGGAAAATTTAAATCCACCACATCTCCAAAATTATCGCATGGCTTTGGGACAAATAAACAAAAATACGGGAAGAATTCCAGAGAAACTACGCCTATGATAATATCATAAAAAAAACATTGGGACAAAAAAATTCATTGGGGAATTCGAAATAAGTTGAAGACAAATTTCATTTTTTCCCCCGCACCATGGAGCAAAAAAATTTCTGAAACCACCCACTACGTGTTGTAAACAATTGCGCGCACTTCAAATAAAGACGTAGCAATCAAAATGACTGTCTAAATGACCAAACCCTCACAAAACTGAAATTTTGGAGACGTCTTTTTTGAATTTCCCCAAAAACCCATTTTCCTAAAACGGCAGATTTTTTTCCAAGGCTTTCTTAAAAAGGAACCTACAAGAAAATAAAAAGAATTAAACCAAATTCTTGGGCCTGAAAACCCAAATTTAAACCCAAAGCCCCTTAAACCCTTTTCTTTTCCAAATCAGAATTTTTTGGGGCCAACATCCTCCCATTCTTACTAGTAACCCAACTCAAAATTTTCTTTTTTAAAATCAAAAGTCCTTCCCCAAAAAAAAAATTCTAAAAAAAAGTTTCAAATGTGGACAATCTTAAAGGTACGTGAATAAAAAAAATGGAAATCCTTATACAAAACCCAACCCAAGGGAAATGAAAGAAGCAAATACCTCAAAGGGGGAATGGGGAATACAAATTTCAATGCAATTAAAAAATTTAAACAAAAAAGCTAAACATTCCTTTTTTCGACAATACCCTGGGACAAATTTGGAACACACGGGAAAAAATTTTGGAGTTTTCAAAAGGAAAAAACAATAAATCATCCAATTTAAAAACTCATAAACTTTTTTACTGTCAGGGTATCAAAAAGTTTTATCCCAAGCCGTCTCCCCAATTTACCAAAAAAGGGAAAAAATGCTTATCAAGATAAATGGAAACAAAAAAATTTGGGAAGGGGAAAAAATTTGTCTCTAGAAATAAACAAGCAGGTTAAAAAATTTTCCAGAGAAAAAGCAACTTCAATAAAATTTAAAATTTTCCAACAAATAGGTCAAAAGGGAAACAATTAAACTTTTACATGTTTCTTGATGGGGCAACCAAGGTTTTAGGCGTTGTATTTTACATGAGAAATGCAAGGGAAGTACACAAATTACTTAAAACCGGGGTCACCCTTAAAAGGCCCGAACAGTACCAAAAATTGGAACTGACACACTCTATGTGGGAAAAAATTTAGCTATCTAAACCAAAGACTTGTTCCCCTCACAATTAAAAAAAATAGTAAACTATGAAAAAAGGCAGTTCTCCATGTTAAAAATAATAAAGTAATTTGGGTCTATGTACAGTTTAGAGTAGCAAAAATAAAGAGATGCAGAAGATTTCTCTTTCTCCACTCTCTCCCCAAAAATCCACTGACGGTTGTCACGTTTTTTGCCCCCACTAAAGAAATTTAGGATAAAAAATTTAAAGGCTCCACGCCCGAACGGGGCTCTCTAATGAAAATAACGGGCCCTCAGCAAGAAGCTCACTTAAAGCCAAAAAACAGTTTCTTGAACCAGAAAAAAATAAGGGGGTGAAAAATACGGGCAGACAACAAAAGAGTCATTAAAGGATTTTAAAAACCCATCTTTGGGCAAACCAAAGATTTACAGCTCTTTTTTTAATTTCATTGAAAAATTTAAAACCGGATTATGAATTTCTTGAACCCAAAAATACGGGGTTAAACAATCAGAAAAGATGTTTTCCCCAAAAAATTTAAAAATTTTCGGGAAACAAGAAAAATTTCCTCAAAGAAACCTATATATTTTTTTTTCTTTAGGACTTTATCCGACTCAAAAAGATTATAAGATGTCGAGGAAAAATTTCCCAAAATTTCTTAAACTACCTAAAAAACCATACACCCCTTATCGTTTCCCCTAAATCTTTGGGCTAAAAAAATTTGGGTGCGCAAAACCCCCTACATTAACGTTTACGGGGGTAATTACACACTTTGCCCAAATACGACAATCCTACTGGATCCCTCAAGGTCGACAAGTGGGGAAAAGACAAAAAAAGGGGACGAATACTTGCGTCACTACGTTTATCGAGAAGTCATACCCCTCCACCTCCAACCCTTTCTGAAAGATTTTGCCCATATCCCCCATTTGGGGTTACGCTGTAAATTCCACGGGACCAAAAATTTTTAAAAACCCCAAAACCCAGTTGACAAATTTTCCCATCAATTTCCCTCTGTTTTGTTCACTTGTGCAAACGACTAGAGCATACAACAAAGAAACCACTGACATGTCTGCTGAAACCTTTTTTAAAATTATTCAAATTTTGCAGCCAAAAGCAGGTCCCAACTGATGATTTCAGACAATGCAACGAAAATTTTTTTTGCTGTCCGCTTTATATAAGCAAGGCTTTATCAGCCAGCAGTACAACAAGCTGAACCCAAAGGGAGTTTTTCATTAGATACATTTTCCCCCAAAACCCCCATGGGCCCCCGGATTTTTAAAAAAGAATGATCTAAATTTTAAACGTTTTTAAGGGGAAAACCTTTATCGTCAAGAAATTTACTTAGAAGAATTCCTTTAAAATTGTGACTGAAATAAAAATAGAGCAAGAACAGACTTTTTAACTTTGTTTCCGATAACTGGGCAATTTTTAAATGTTAAGTTTTATCTCATTTTCTCCACGCAAAGGCTCGACCTTTCCTCCCATAATGATAAAGAAATCATAGAGGGCCTACTTTTTTTTTAAACGACCCAAAAAACTCAACTTAAAATTTAATCACCCCTTTAAAAAGGATTGAACGGTTTGGAGAAAAATTTTTGGGGAGAAACTATCACACCTCAATTTATAAAACACTTCCAAGGGGCGATGTTCCCGAAAACCAAAAGTCCCATTTAAAAACTGATGACATAGTAATTTTCGACAATGAGGTCCGAGGGCCAAAACCACTGGGAAAAATTTTGACCAAAAATCCGAAGCAAATGGAATCATCACACGTTTATGTTTTGAGCAAAGATGTTGAAAAGTGGGGCAAAAAATAAAAAAAGTGCTGTTAGATTTACACAGGGGTTTTAAAAAAAAAATTAGTGATTCTCCAGAAAAACCCCACAGACTAAACTTTTAAAAAACAAGCAGCATGGTGGCGAGTGAGAAAATCAAATTTAAAAAAATTTAAAGGTGAATAACTCACCTCAGGGGGAACCCCCGTCGTCCCCTAGTGGGAGAAAAATTTTTTCCAGGGGGGGAGTAACTGCCCCCTTCCCCCCCTTTCAGCCCCTTTTACCCTGAGGGGGCCCCCCCTCTCAGAAAGGGCAAGCAACTTGTTTAAATTTCATAAACAAGTAAAATTTATCCCAATGCCCCACGGGGTAGTACGTGTCAAGCCCAAACCCACGCTCCTTGCAAAAACCAGTGGTTTCAAATTATTTTAAAAAAGACAGTCCCATCCTTACCCTTTGCAGGGCAATTAAAAAAAAAATCCTGCTCCCCAATTTTTTGCCAAAGGGGAAAGAAAACGGACATTTTTTGTCTATTAAACAGCAAGAATTTAAACATTCTGCTTTTGGGGTTTATTTTGGGAAATTTTGGCAAGGAAGCAAAAAAAAACTAAATCCCTTTTCCTTTTTTGGGGTAGGGGGATTTCAGCGGGGGTAGGAGCTTTAGTCCAATTAAATTTTTAAACCCCATTGGGGGGTCACACTGACACCAGGATAACCAAAAAAGAAAACTAATCCATGCATTAGTGTGAACAAAGTGTCTCACAAAACACAATAAACACTTACAGAGAAGTGTGATCAGCTTCTCTAGTAAACAGATTGTGAATAAATGAACAAATCTTGATGAATAGTGTAACAACGAGTGTTGCGATCCAACAGAGTGCAGTGCGACATTCTTCAAGGAACACTATTCTTCAATCAAGTCATCGGATATCTAGGTGTAACTACGGGTCAGATACATATACCCAGGTAAGTGTACTAAGATGTAATGAGTACGATTGACTGTGCAGTTGAGTACAAAGTTACGAATTAGTAACTTACCATAAACCCCGGTGAGGAGCAGACCTTTGAGTCCACACAAGTAAGTTTCCAGTCAGCAATCAGTGAATGAAATATGCTGACATAATAACCCCTAGGGGTAGTGACACAGGATTTGCCTTCCATGAATCCATGCTGGTTGGCGTTTATACTCTTGTTCCGTTCCAGGTGCTCCACCACTCTCCTCCTGATAATCTACTCCATAACTTTGCATACTATACACGTCAGTGACACAGGTCTATAGTTTAGTGCCTCTTTTCTGTCTCCTTTTTTAAAAATGGGAACTACATTTGCCATCTTCCATACCTCAGGTAATTGCCCAGTTTCCAGGGATGTATTGAAGATTGTGGTAAGTGGCACAGACAGCATATCCACTCCCTCTCTAAGGACCCACGGGGAGATGCTGTCCGGTCCCATTGCCTTTGAGGTATCGATGTCCCTTAGCAGTTTCGTCACCTCCTCCTCATTTGTATGTATGTCATCGAGCACTTGTTAGTATATTCCTTGCTGGTGTTCCCCTCTGTTCTGTCCCCCCAGAGGCCTTCCCGTCTCCACAGTAAATACTTCCTTAAATCTCATATTGAGCTCCTCATATACTTCTTGATCGTTTCTAGTGAGTTCCCCACCTTCTTTCCTCAGCCTTATCACCTGGTCTTTGACTGTTGTCTTCCTCCTAATGTGGCTATACAGCATTTTGGGTCAGACTTGACTTTCGATGCTATGTCGTTCTTGTACTGTCGCTGGACTCCCTACTCATCCCACCCTTACCTGGGGTGTGTGTTCGTGTGCATGTATGCTCGTGTGTGTGTGTGTGGTGTGTGTGTGCGTGTGTGTGTGTGTGTGGTACTCACCTATTTGTGTGTGTGTGTGTGTGTGTGTGTGTGTGTGTGTGGGGTGTGTGTGTGTGTGTGTATTTGACCCAACAATTAATATTTGTGACCGGGTGTGGACGTGTGAATTGCTCATTACTCTATAATTTGTTCATGATTGTAGCCATGTATAAACGTAAGAAAATTTACTTACATGATTCATTACCTTTATACCTTGCTCAGCTATCAAAACTTTGAGGCCCACTCCCTGGACACATTATGTACCTCTGTAATCCTTTGACAACCGCCTAAAAGATGGGTATGGGGTGACTGCAGCCCACAGGATGGGTATGGTGTGACTACCGCCCAAACAGATGGGGGAATGGTTGAGTGACTACCCAGGCCCACAGGATGGTATAGTGTGACCTACTCCCACAGGCATGGTATGGAGTGACTATACCCGTCCACAGGATGGGTTATGGGAATCCTACCACCACGCCCACACGAATGACGTTATGGTGTAATACTACCACCTCCACAGGAAGGTATGGCGCATGAACTAACCACGCCCACAGGATGGGTATGTGTGACTACCACCCACAGGATGGGTATGGGGTGACTACACCACCCACAGATGGGTACGGCGTGAACTATCCGCCAAACAGATGGTATCAGGGGTGACTAACCCACCCACAGGAGATGGGTATGGGGTGAACATACCAACCCACAGATGGGTATGAGGCGTGACTACCACCCCACAGGAGGGTACATGGGGTGACTCACCACCCACAGGATGGGTTATATGTGTACTACCACCCATAGGATGACGGCATGGATGTGACTACCCCCTACAGGAGGGTACTGGGGTCGACAAATACCCACAAAAACAAACAAGGATGGACCATGGATGTGACTACCACCTCAGATGGGTATGGGGTGACAACACACCCACGAGGATGAGTACATGAGGTGAGAGACTACCACACCCCACAGGAAGGGCAAATAATTTTTTCATTTAAATTGTAAGTGGCGGGGTGACTACCACCACACAGGATGGGTATGGTGTGACAACCACCCACAATATGGGCTAGGTGTGACTACCACCGCCCACAGAATGGGTTGGGGTGACACTATCACCCACCGGGATGGTATGGGGTGAACTTACCGCCCACAGGATGGGTAAGGTGATGACCTAACGCCCACAGGAAGGCTAGGGGTGACTTACCACCCACAGGATGGGTATACGGTGCTGACACCCCCCCCACCAGTAAAACCACAGGCTGAGGTTATGGATGACTGACTACCACCTATACCACAAAAGGGTATGCGGTGTGACTACCGCCCCGCGCCCACAGGATAGGGTATTGGGTGACTACCACACCACGGGACTGGTTATAAGTAGTGACTACCGCCCACAGAATGAATGGTGTGACTACCGCCCCACAGGAATTGGGTAGGGGAGACTACCACTCCACAGGATGGGTATGGTGTGACTAACCACCCCAGATGGTATGGTGTGGACTACCACCACAAGGATGGGTAGGGGAGACAACCACCCACCAGGCATGCGGGTATGGGACGTGATCTACCGCCCACAGGATGGGTCATGAGTGTGACCTACCGCCCAACAGATGGGGTATGAGTGATTACCACCCACAGGATGGGTAATGTGTGACTAACACCACATGATTGGTATGGTCTGTCTACCACCCACCAGGATGGGTAATGGGGTGACTCCACCAACATGGAAGGGTAAGGAGTGAATACCATCTACCACAGGATGTGAGTATGGGGTGACTACCCACCCACAGGATGAGGTATGTGTTGACTACCACACACAGGCTGGGCCATGGTGCATGACATACCAACCACACAGGATGGGTAAGGGGTGACTACCACACCCACAGGATGAGCAAGGTGTGACTACCACCCACGGCGGGTAATTGGGTGACTAACCACCCACAGAAGGGTAAAGGGTAAACTACCACACCACAGAAATTGTAGGCATGGTGTGACACTACCCAACCATAAGGATGGTTATGGGACAGACAACACCACCCACAGGAATGAGCAAGGTGTGACTACCACCCCAGAATGGGTAAGGTGACTACCTACCACAGATGGGAAACGTGGACCTACCACCCACAGGAGGGTATGGACTCGACTACCACCACAGGACGGGTATATGTAACTACCACCCACAAGATGGGTATAACGGTGTCTGACTACCACCCACACAGGAAGGTAATTGGGGTGACTACCACCAACCCAGATGGTTATGGGGTGAACTACCACACACTGAACGGGCATAGGTGCGTGAACTACCACCCACAGATGGAATGGGTGACTACCGCCCCACAGATGGGTATGGGGTGACTACCACCAACAGGAATGGGTCCTGTGTGGACTACCAACCCACAGGATGGGTAATGGGGAATGAAACTACCAATCCACAGGAAGGGACATAGTGTTGCTACCTACCCACCAGGATGGGTAAGGGATGACCTACCACCCACAGGATGCGGTACAGGTGTGACATACCCCCACGGATGGGTATGGGGTGAACTACCACCCCACAGATTGGGAGGATGGCGTGACTAACCACCCACAGGTACACAGTGACATATAAACAGAACTGTATAAGTAATACGAACATCAATAATAACAAATTAATCAAACAATAAATACAAACAAAAACAAAAACACCAACTCGCCCAGAAAATCACAGGGGCAAAATAAAATAATGATAGATAACACATAATACAAGATCATTGAATACACATAAATAAATATAATACCAATTAACAGAATCCCACAAACGCCCCACCACCCCCCCCCCCACACCCCACGCATCACCACCCCCCCCAATCCCCGACCACCCCCAACGAACACCACCACCACCCACTCGCAACGCGCACCAAACCCGCCCCCCCCCCCCACACAAACACCCCACCCCCCCACACTCCCACCCCATACACCACACCACCCCCCCACTCCCCAAACATGTATCCACACCTTAGTCGTCCACAATACCACACCCCAACACCCAACTCGCTACCCAGACCCCCCCCCCGGCCCAACCCCCCCCTACCGCGCACCCACCCCCTCGCCCCCCCCAACCCCCACTCCACACCCGCCCCCCCCACCCATGGAAGGGACAGGGAGCCACACCCCCCCCCTGCCAGGGTCAGGGGTTACTACCCACCCACCGGATGGGTATGAGCGTGACAAACCCCCACACCGGTGCTGGGAAAGGGGTGACTACCACCCACCAGGATGGGTATGGTGAGAACTACACCACCCACAAGGCTGGGCATATTGTGACAAACCACCTACCAGGATGGGAAGGGGTGACACCACCACAAGGATGGGCAAGGAGGACGTACCACCCACAGGATGGGTTATCGGGGTGACCAACCACCCACAGGATGAGTAAGGTAATCGACTCAACCACCCCACAGGATGGGCATGGGAGACCTGCACCCCACAGGTCTAGTGTATGGTGTGACTTACCAACCCAAAGAAGGGTATTGATGTGCCTACACGCCCACAGGATCAGGTATGGGGTGACTACCACCCACGGGATGGGGTACACGGGGTGACTACCGCCCCATGCAGGTTCACATGGTGTGACTACCGCCCACAGGATGGGTAAGGAGTGACTACCACCCAGAGGAGGGTAGGTGTGACTACCACACCACAGGCTGAGTATGGTTTGACACTCACCACACCTCACAAGATGGGTATGGTGGGTGACTACCGCCCACAGATGGGTATCGGGGTGACTACCACCCACGGAGATATGGGTATGGTGACTACCGCCCACAGAATGGGTATGGTTGTGACTACCGCGCACTATGATAGGGTATGGGTGACTACCACTTCACAGGATGGGTATACGAGGTGACTACCACCTCACAGGATGGTAGGTGGGGACATCTACCACCCAGACAGGATGGGTCATGGTGACTACCACCCGCAGCATGGGTTATGGCCGTGACTACCGACACCACAGGAGAGTAAGGTCGTGACTACCGCCCACATGATTGGGTATAGGCGTGATTACCACCCACAGAAAGGGTATGGCGTGACTACCAACCCACAGGGATGGGTATGTGGTGACTACCCACCCAAAAGAAGGGTATAGAGGTGACTACCCACTCCACAGAATGGGAATGAGGTGATGACTACCGACCCACAGGATGGTTATGGCAGTGACTACCACCCACAGATGGGTATGGGGTGACTACCAACCCACAGGATGGGTATGGCGTACAACACCACCTCACGGATGGGTATAGGGGTGACTACCACCCACCACAGATAGGGTATGGTGGTGAACACTTACCACCCACAGGATGCGGGCAAAGTGGTGACAAACCACCACAGGATGGGTATGGAGTGATCACCACCCACAGGATGGGCATTGTGTGACTACCACCCACAGCTGGTATGGGGTGACCAACCCACCCACAACGATGAGTAAGGTGTATATGACAACCACCACCACAGAATGGGCATTAGGGTGACTACCACCCACAGGATGTTATGGAGTGACTACACCCACAAGATGGGGTATTGAGTTGACTACCGCCCACAGATGGGTATGGGGTGACTTACCACCCACACGATGGGTATGGGGTGACTACCGCCACAGGATGGTTTATGGTGTGACTACCGCCCATCAGGATGGGTAATGGGTGACTACCAAACCCAAGATGTGGTATGGTGTGACTACCACCCAACAGGCAAGTACGGTGGACTACCACCCACAATATGGGTATGGTGTGCTACCGCCCCACAAGGATGGGTTGGGGGGGTGACTACACACCCACGGGATGGTAAAAACCATAATAACAAAAATAAGGAGACTACCGCCCACAGAAATGGGTAGTGTGACTACCCCGCGCACAGGATGGCATGGCGGTGGACTACCACTCACAGGATGGTATGTGCACAACAACCCACAGGATGGTTATGGTGTGGACTACCCCGCCACAGGATGGGTATGGGGTGACTATCCACCACGCACGTTAAAAACAGCATGGGTAATGGCGTGACTACGACCCACAATAGAGATGAGTATGGTGTGACTACCGACCCACAGATGGGTATTTAGTGATTAACCAACCCACAGGATGGGTATGGGTGTGACTACCACGCCACAGGATTGGTATGGAGTAGGCTACCAGCCACAGGATGGTTATGGGTGACTCACCAACCACCGATGGTAAGGATACATGAATACCAACCCACACGATAGGGTAAATGGGAGACTACGCACCCACAGGATGGGTATAGAGGTGACTACCACCGACACAGGAAGGGCATGTGTGACTACCCCCACAGGACATGGGTATGGGTGACAACACACCAACAGTATGAGATACGTGTGACTACCACCCACAAGGATGGGCAAGAGAGGGTGACTACCAACCCACAGGATGGTATGGTGCAACTAACACCCACCAGATGCGGGTATGGTTATTGCACTATCCGCGCACAGGAAGGAGGTATGGGGTACACTAACTCCAACCCATGGGACATGGGTAATGGGTCGACTACCGCCCACAAGGGTATGGTGTGACTCCGCCCACTACGGCATGGGTATGGGGTGCCTACCACCGCAAAAGATGGGTATGAGTTGACTACCACCACAACGCAAAGAATGGCGTGGACTCTATCCACCACCAACAAAATGGGTATGCGTAGAGGCACTACCACCACACAAGGATAATGTATGGTGTGACTACCACCCACAGGATGGGTATGGGGTGACCAACCACCCACAGGATGGGTATACGGGGATGACTACCACCCACCGTATGGGTATGGTTTACTGACAACACTACCACACAGGAATGGGTATGGGTGACTACCAGCGCACAGGATGAGTATGGGGAGACAACCACACCGGAGAAAGGATGGTATGGTTTGACTACCACACCACCGGATTGGTATTCGGGAGGACTACCATCCACAAGCTGTGCGTTACTAGTGTGTGCCTACACCCCTCTAAGGAATGGGTAAAGGGGAGGCTACCACCCACAGTATACGGCGTATGTGTTACTACTACCCGTCCACAGAAAGGGTATGGGGTGACTACCACCCACAGATTGGGTAAAGTGTGACAACACCCGCAAACTAGGATGGGTATGGGGTGACTACCAACCCCACAGATGGTATGTGTGAACTACTCACCCACAGGCCTGACACTATGGTGTGACACTACCACCCACAAGATGGGTATGGTTGATTACCGCGCCCCCCAAGGATGGGTATGGGTGACAACCACCCACGAGAGATGGGTCAAAGGGGTGACAACCGCCCTCAGGATGGGTATGGCAGGTGACTAACACGAGCCAACAGGATGGTATGGGTGAACTACACTCACAGGAAGGGTCATGGTGTGACTACCACCCCACACTGGAGTAGGTGTGAATACACACCCACAGGGAATGGGTATTGTAGGTGACTCAACCACCCACAGCCTGGGTAAAACGAGAACTACCGCCTAATGATGGGTATGGTGTGACTAACCGCCCACAAGATGGCGGGTATGGAGTGATTACCAACCCACATGATGGTAATAGGTTGGTGACTTCCACCCACAGGATTGGTAGGTGTGGCTAACACCACCCCCACAGGATGGGTATGGGTGACTACCACCCACAGGATGGGTAAGGGGCGATGGTGTGACTACCACCCACAGATGGGGATATTGGAGTGACTACCACCCACAGGATGGGTATGGAGATGACTACCCCCACAGGATGGGCATGGTGTGACTACCACCCACAGGATGCGGTAGGTGTGACTACCACCCACCAGGAAGAGAAGGTGGTGACAACACCCACAGATGGGTTTTTGGGTGAACTACCAC
Organism: Cherax quadricarinatus; assembly: GCF_026875155.1. Lineage (NCBI taxonomy): Eukaryota > Metazoa > Arthropoda > Malacostraca > Decapoda > Parastacidae > Cherax > Cherax quadricarinatus. The sequence goes on along the minus strand of NC_069424.1, from coordinate 3,205,668 downwards.
CCACAGGATGGGTATAGGTGTGACTACACCCACAGGATGGGCATGGGGACTACAACCACAAGGAATGGGTATACAGTGTGGCTACCCAACCCACAGAATGGGTCCATGGGTGTGACATACATCCAGCCCACAGGATGGGTTGGGGGTGCTCTACCCACCCCACAGGAAGGTCTATGGGAACATACCACCCATCTGTATGGGATATGGTGTGACTACCACCCACAGGATGGGTATGGGGGTGTCTTACCGCCCACAGGAAGAGTATGGGGGGAGACTACCACCCACAGGATAGGTCTTTGTGGTGACTACCATCCCAAGGATGGGACTATAAGTGTGCTACCACCCAACAGGATGGGTATAGAGGGTGGCTACTACCACACAGGCTGGGTAATGGGGTGACTCCGAGTCCACTGACGATTGGTTATGACAGTGAGTACCACCCACGGCACATGGTATGGTGTGACGACCACCCCACATGGATGGACTATGGCGGTGACTACCACCCACAGATGGCGGTATGGTTGTTGACAACTACTCTCCCCGACACAGGAAGGTATGCGGGTGGACTACCACCCTCCAGGATGGACAATGGTGTGACTACCACCCCCACATGATGGGTATGTGGTGACTGCACCCACAGGATGGGTTATAGCGTGACTACCACCAACCATATGGGTATGGTGTGACAATAACCACCCACAGGACACGGGGTATGGGGAGCTACCGACCCACAGGAAGGGTATGGAGTGACTACCACCAACAGAGGGCTATGGTGTACTACCACCTCACAGAAGATATGGCGTAGACCTACCATCCACCAGGATGGGTAACGGTGTGGCTCCACCCACGAGGATGGGTATGGGTGCTACTAACCCACAGAATGGGTATGCGGTGTGACTTCCGTCCACAGGATGGGTTATGGGGTGAGTCAACTACCACACGGAAGGGTATGGTGTTGACGGACGGCCACACAATATGGGTTATGGGGGTCCTACCACCCACAGGATGGTGTAATGTGTGGACTACCACCCCACAGGAAGGGTATGGGGTGACACCACCCATAGATGGAATGGCGTGACAACCACCCCACAGATGGGTATGGTGTGACTACACAAACCCACAGGAAGGGTATGGAGTGACTACCACCCACAGGATGGGTAGGTGTTGACTAACCGCCCACAAGATGGGTATGGGGACTATCCACCCACAGGATTGAGTTATGGCCGCTACACCACCCACTAGGAAAGGGTATAGGGTGACCTACCAACCCACAGGAATGGGTAGGGTTTGAAACTCCCTCACCCACAGGATGGGGCATGGTGTAGACTACCACCCACAGATTGGACTATGGGTGAAACAACCACTCACAGATGAGTATGTGTCAGACTACCACCCACAGGATGGGTATGGGTTGACTACCACCCACAGGATGGGTATTGGTGTGACCTACACACCCCACTGATGGGTAAGTGTCACTTCCACCCAAACGGAAGGTATTGGGGTGGACTACCGCCCACAAGACATGGGTTGGTGTGATTAACCGCCCACAGGATGGATATGGTGTGACATACACCACCTACAGGATGGGTATTGGTGACAACCACCAGCTAAGATGGGTCTATGTGCGACTACCACCCCCAGGATGGGTATTAGGGTGACTTCACAACCCCCACGGGATTGGGCAATTGGGAGGGTGACTACCGCGCCCACAAAGATGGGTATGGTTTGTCACTACCGCCCACAGGATTGGGTATGGGGTGACTACCACCCACGATGGGTATGAGTGTAACTACCCCACAAACGGTTATGGGTGACTACCACCCACAGATGTATAGGGTGACTAAAAACCCACCCACCAAAAGGGTATGGAGTGACTACCGCCCCAATAGATGGGAGTATGGTGAGACTAACCACCTACAGGATTGGTATTGGGGTGACAACCACCCACCAGGAAGGGTATGGTGGTGACTTACCACCCCACAGCAGATTGGTATAGTGATGGCTACCACCCACAGGAATGGGTATGGGGTAGACTACCACACCAACAGCGATGGTATGGTGACGACTGCCCCCCACAGGATGGTAGGGTGACCTACCAACACACAATGGATGGGTATGGTGTGACTACCACGCCACTGGATTGGTAAGGACAGTTGACACACTACCACCCACAGGATGAGTAAGGTGTGACTACCACCCACAGGATGCGTATTGGGGATGACTACCACGCAACAGGAATGGGTACAGGTTGAACTACCACCCCACACAGGATGCGATGATGCAGGGTGACATAACATCCACAGGATGGGTATAGTATGGCTACCCACCCACAGGATGGGTAAGTGACGGTTTACTACCACCCACGATGATGGGTATGTGGGACTACCACCCACAGGATTGGGTATGGTGTGGCTACACCCACAGGAGGGTTATGGGTATATACACCCACACCCACCAGGATGGGTATGTGTGACTGCCCACCCCACAGGATGGTGTATGGGGTGACTACCAACCAACTGGAGGTAATGTGGTGAACTACCACCCACAGGATGGGTAAGGGGTGACTACCGCGCCCACACGGATGAGGGTATGGGGTGACTACCGCTCACAGAGTGGGTATGGGGTGACTACCGCCCACAGGATGGGTATGGATGCTTAATAAACAATTAAAATTTCTGTGAAACATAAAAAATACACAACGAAGCCTTCAACTTGTTGTATTGAATATTGTAAGTATAAATTATAATTGATTCTTGGGAGTTGCATGAGTGTAGATGCGGGTGGGCGAGCTATCGAATGCCGTGGGCGGGATGCCTGCATCATAACCCGAATAATCTTGACCAACCTCCCTAAAAGACAATTATATCAACTGGCTCACAGACCTTTTTTTCTTTTGTGGGGGGGGGGGGGGGGGTATGATAGTGATACTTGGCAAGATATGATAATTGGCAAGATAGTTGATATTTGGCAAATCAGTGATACTTGGCAAGATAAGTGAATAATTTGGCAAATAGTGAACAACTTGGCAAGAATAGTGTATACTATGGGCAAGATAGTGATATCTTGGCAAGAATAGTCAAACTTGGCAAATAGATGATACGATAGCAAGATAGTGGATACTTGGCAAGATAAGTGAAACTTGGCAAGATAGTGATACTTGGCAAGAATAGTGAACTTGGCAAGATAGTGATACTGGCAAGATAGTGATACTTGGGAACTCTAGATAGACATGATACTTGGCAAGATAGTGATACTATGGTCAAGATAGTGGATACTTGCAACAAAAGTGATACACTTGGCAAGGATAAGTGATACTGGCAAGCTAGTGATTACATGGCAAGATACGTGATAACTTGCACGATAGCGTGATAACTTGGTCAAGATAGAGATAACTAAGGCAGGAGATTGTGATTCCTTGGCAAGAACTAGTGAAACTTTGCAAGATAGTGATATATTGGCAAGATAGGGATTACTTGGGCAAGATAGTGATAACTTGGCAATATAGTGGATAATAGGCAAGATAGTGATATTTGGCAAGATAGTGATAATTGGCAAGACAGTGATACACATGGTCTCAAGATAGTGATCCTTGGCAAGACATAGATGATATTTGGCAAGATAGTGATACTTCTGCAAGAAGACTGATACTTGGCAAGGATAGTGATACTTGGCAAGATTAGTGATACTGGCAAGATAGTGATAACTTGCAAGATATGATACTTGGCAATAAAAGTGATACTTTGCAAATTAGTGAAAATTGGCAAGATAGATGATATATGGCAAGATAGTGATACTATGGCAAGATAGTGCGACTTTATTTGGCAGAAAGTGATATTTGGCAAGACAAACTAGAGATACTTGGCAAGATAGTGATACATGGACAAGATAGTGATATTAGGCAAATATGATACACATGGCAAGATAGTGATACTTTGGCAGATACAAGATTAATTGGCAAGATAGGTGAACTATGGCAAGATAGGATACTACTGGCAAGATAGTGATATTTGGCAAGATAGTGATACTTGGCACAGATAGTGATGCTTGGCAACGATAGTATATTTGCAAGATAGTGATAACTTTGCGCAAGATAGTGACTATTGGCAAGATAGTGAACTTGGCAAGATAGCGATATTTGGCAAGATAGTGAATACTTGGCAAGAATAGTGATATATGGCAGATAGTGATACTGGCAAGATAGTAGATATTTATCAAGATAGTGATACTTGGACAAGATAGTGCAAATTATGGCAGATAGAGATACTTGGCAAGATAGAACATCTTGGCAAGCATAGTTATACTTGAGCCAGAAGAGATACTTGGCAAGGACATGTGATTACTTTGATGCAAATAGTGAAATACTGGCAAGGATAATGATACTTGCAACATAGTGATACTTGGCAAGCATAGTAATAAACTTGGCAAGCTAGTGATACTTGGACGGTCAGAAACAGTGATACGTTTCAAGATTCGTGATTACTTGGCAAGGACATAGTGATGCTTGGCAACATAAAAGTGTACATGGCAAGATACGTGACATACTTGCAAGATAGTGATACTTATGCAAGATAGTGATACTTGGCAAGCAAGTGATACTTGGCAAGCAATTCGATTGATAACATGGCAAGATACAGTGATGCTCTGGCAAAATAGATGACATACTTGGTAAGATAGTGATACTTGGCAAATAGTGCTCCTTGGCAAAGCTAGTGATACTTGGCAAGTATAAGTGATACTTGGCAAGATTAAGTGAAGCTTGGCAAAATATGATACTTCTCGGGCAAGAAGTAGATACTAGGCAAGATAGTTCACTTGGCAAGATAGTGATACCTTGGCAAGCTATGATAACTTGGCAAGGAAAGTGATACTTTCGCAAGATAAGTGATGCTTGGCAAAATAGATGATACTTGGCAAGATATGATCTTAGGCAAGATAGCGATACTACTGGCGAAGTAGGATACTTGGCCAAGATAGTGATACTTTGGCAAGATAGTAATGCTTGGCAAAATAGTGATAACTTGGCAAGATAGTGATACTGAGGCAAGAATAGTGAATACTTGGCATCTGAATAGACAGAACTGGCCAATATATGAATGCCTGGCAAGATAGTGATGTGCTGTGTGCAAGAATAGCGAAACTTGGCAGATTGTGATGACCATGGCAAGATAGTGAAGCTTGGCAAGATAATGATACATGCAAGATATGAAGCTTGGCCAAGATATGATGCTGTGCACATGATAGTGATACTTGGCAAATGTGCATGCTTGGCAAGATAACAGATTAACTTGGCAAGATAGTGACCAGACTTGGCAATATAGCGATTTCTTGGCAAAGATAGTGAAACTTTGGCCAGCATATCGATTCTTACTCAAGATAGTGATGCTCTGGCAAGATAGTGATACTTGGCAAATAGGTGAAGCTTGGCAAGATAGACGATACCTGATCACAACATAGTGATGGTTTGCAAAAGCGATTCCTGGCAAGAATACATGATACTTGGCAAGGTACGAGATTCTTGGCAAGCATAAGATACTTGGCAAGATAGGTGATACTCTTGGCAAGAAAGTGGATACTTCCCAAGGATAGGTGATGCTTAGGCAAGATCAGTATGATAACTGGCAAGCATGACGATTGTCTTGAGAAACAAGATAGATGATACATGGCAAGATAGTGATGCTTGGCCAGATTCTGTGATACTTTCACGCACAAATAGCGATTCTTGGCAAGATAGTGATACATGGGGCATAACGATATGATGACTTGTCAAATAGTGACATACATGGCAAGATAGTGATGCCTTGGCCAAAAAGAATAGTGATAACCTTGGCACGATCACGATTCTTGGGAAGATAGTGATACTTGGGCATGACCAGTGCATGCTTGGCAAGTAGTGCATGCTTGGCAAGAATAGTTTTGTATCTTTATGGTCTAAATAGTGAAATGCTTCACAAGATTTGATACTTGGCAAAGATTGTGCACAACTTTGGCAATATATGATACTTGGAACGATAGTGATACTTGGCAAATAGTGATACTTGGCAATAATAACGATTTCTTGGCAAGACTAGTTGACATACCTTGGCAAGACTAGTGATGCTTGGCAAGATAAGACCTTGGCAAGATAGTGACACCTTGGCAAGAGATAGTAGATACTTGGCAAGCATCAGCGCGATTCTTGGCAATATAGTGATAAATTCTGGCAGATAGCTGATGCTTGGCAAGTAGTCAGATACTTTGCAAGATAGTTTACTTGGTAAGATAGTGATGCTTCTGGGCGCAAGCTAGTGATAACCTTGGCAAGCGATTGTGATACTTGCCAGATAGTGATACTTGGCAAGACAATAACGATTCTGACAAGATAAGTGATACTGGCAAGATAGTGAATGCTTGCAGATGATTGTGAACTACTTGCAAGATTGTGATGACTTGACAAGCATAGCGATGCTTAGCAAGACTAGTGATACTTTGGCAGATAGTGTACTTGGCAAATAGTGATGCTTGGCAAGTTAGTGAACTTCCCAAGATAGTCATCTATTGCAAGGTTCGTGATACTTGGCAAGATAGCGATTCTTGGCAAGATAGTGATACTATTGCAAATATGTGATACACTTGGCAAGCATAGTGCGATTACTTGGCAAGATAATGATTCTATGGCAAATAGTGATACCTTGCCAAAATTGTGATACTGTGCACGATAGTGATAACTTGTCAAGATAGATGATACTTGGCAAGATCGTGATTCTTGGGCAAGATAATGATACTTTTTGGCAAGATGGTGATACTTGGCAAGATAGTGTACTTAGCAAGATAGCGATTCATGGACAAGATAGTGATACTTGGACAAGATAGACGATACTTGGCAAGACTAGTGAGCTTCCACGATAGAGATGTCATTGGCAAGATAGTGAACTTGGAAAGATAGCGATTCTTGGCAGATATTGAACTACTATCAAGATACGTGATGCCTTGGCAAGATAGCTGATGACTTGGCAAGAAAGTGTTACTTGGCAAAGAATGTGATACTTATGCAAGGATAAGTTGATTACTTGGCAAGATTGTGATACAGCGTGCCAAGATAGTGATAACTGACAAGATAGTGAAACTTGGCAAGCATAGTGATAGCTTGGGCAAGATTGTGATACTTGTGCAAAAAGTGATGCTGGGGGGCAAGATAGTGATACATCTGGCAAGATAGTGATACTTGGCAAATAGCGAATTCCATCACAAGATAAGTGGATAACACTTGCAAGATAGTGATGCTTGGAATGATGTAGAACATACACCTGGCAAGATTGTGATACTTGGCAAGATAGATGATTGCTTGGCATGATAATGATGCTTAGCACAGAAATGTGATACTTGGCAATAATATTGAATTCTTGGCAAAGATAGTGATGCTTAGCAAATAGTGAACTTCCCAAGGGAAAATTTAGTGATACTTGGGAAGATTAGACGATCACTTCGCAAGCATAGTGATAACTTGCAAGAAACGAGATACATGGCCAGAATAAGAGATACTTGGCAAGAATGTGATACTTGGGGAAGAATAGTGATACTCTGGGAAATCAGACGATTCATGGCAAGATAGTGATACTTGGCAAATACTATCACTGGGCAGATAGTGTACTTAGCAGAATAGTGAAGACTTGGCAAGATAGTGATACTTGGCAAAGATGTGTGATACATGTCAAGATAGTGACAATCTTGGCAAGATAGCGATTCTTGGCAAGATAGTGATACTTGGCCATGATAGTGATGCTTGGCAAGATAGTGAAACTTTGGCAAGATCAAGTTGTACTTGGCAAGATAGTGATGCTTGGGAAGATAGTGGATACTTGGCAGCTTGTGAAACTTGGCAAGAAGTGATACATGGCACAAGACATAGTGATGCCAGGCACGATAGGATACATTGCAAGATAACGATTCTTGGACAAGATGTGATACTTGGCAAGACATAGTATGCTCTGCACGATTGTGATACTTGAGCAAGTTGTGGATACTTAGCAAGATATCACGATGCTTGGCAAGATATGAAACACATGCAAGATTAGGAACTTGGCAGATTGTGAATTCCTTGGCAAGATAGTGATGCTTTGCAAGATAGTGATACTTCCCAAGATAGTATACTTGCAAGGTAGTGATACTCGGCAAGATAGCGATTCTTGCAATATAGTGATTCTTATGCAAGACTAGTGATACTTGAGGACAACAGATAGTGATAACTTTGGGCAAGACATAATGGATTCTTGCAAGATATGTGATACTGGCAAGAATTGTGATTACTTGCAAGATAGTGATATTTGGCAAGATAGTTTATACTTGCAAGATAGTTGATTCTGGCAAGATAGTGATACATGGCAAGATTGTGATTTCTTGGCAAGATAGAGATACTTGGCAAGATAGCAGATTATTCTGGCAAGATAGTGATACTTGGCAACTGATAGTGATACTTGGCAAAACAAGTGATGCTATCCCAATATAGTGTAGCATTGCAAGATACAGTGAATAACTTGGACAAGCATAGTGATTCTGGCAATATAGTGATACTTGGTCAGATAGTTGATGACTTGGGCAAGATAGTGATGCTTGCAAGATAGTGATACTATTTATGGCAAGATTGTAGAGACTGGCAAGATAGTGAAACTTGGCAAGATAGTGATGCTATGGCAAGATAGTGATACTTGGCAAGACTAGTGAAACTTGCAAGCGATAGTGAGCTTGGCATGATAGTGACTACTGGCAAGATTGTGATACTTGGCAAGATACGTGTTGCTGTGCAAGATAGTTATACTGGCAAGAAGTGATACTTGGCAAGATAGCGATTCTTCGCAGATAGTGAACTTGGCAAGATAATATGGTTGCGAAGAAAGTGATACTTGGCAAATTTGTACTTTAGCTGCCTCTTTTCTGTCTCCTTTTTTAAAACAATGGGAACTCTACATTCTGACCCCATCATCCATACCAATAATTGCCAGTTTCCAGGGATGTATTGAAGATTGTGGAAGTGGCACAGACATAGCATATCCACCCCTCTCTAAGGACCCACGGGGAGAATGCTGTCCGGTCCCCATGCCTTTGAGGTATCGATGTCCCTTAGCAGTATTCGTCCACCTCCCCTCATTCATGTATGTACAGTCATCGACACATTTTAGTATATTCACCACTGCTGGTGTTCCCCTCTGTTCCCTGTCCCCCCAGAGGCCTTCACCGTCCTCCACAGTAAATACTTCCCTTAAAATCTCATATTGAGCTCCTCATAATACTTCTTGATCGTTTCTAGTGAGTCTCCACCACCTTTTCCTCAGCTTATCACCTGGTCTTGACTGTTGTCTTCCTCCTAATGTGGCTATACAGCATGTTTCGGGTATCGACTGACTTTCGATGCTATGTCGTATCTTGTAACTGCGCTGGGAACTCCCTACCATCCTACCACACCATTACCTGCGTGTGTGTGTTTACCGTGTGCATGTATGCTCGTGTGTGTGTGTGAGTGCGTGTGTGCGTGTGTGTGTGTGTGTGAGTACTCCCACCTATTTGTTGGTGTGTGTGGTGTGTGGTGCATGTGTGTGGTGTGTCAATGTGTGTGTGTTGATGTATTTCAGACTCCAACAATTAATTATTTGGTGACGCGTGTGTGGACGTGTGAATTGCTTCATCTCTAAAATTTGTCATGAATGTAGCCATGTATAAACGTAAGAAAATTTAACTTACATGATTCATTACCTTATACCAACGCTCAGCTATCAAAACTTACAGAGGCCCACTCCTGGACACATTATTACATCGATCTGTAATCCTTTGACAACCCGCCTAAAAGATGGTATGGGGTGACTGCAGCCCACAGGATGGGTATGGTGTGACTACCGCCCAAACAGATGGGGGAATGGTTGAGTGACTACCCAGGCCCACAGGATGGTATAGTGTGACCTACTCCCACAGGCATGGTATGGAGTGACTATACCCGTCCACAGGATGGGTTATGGGAATCCTACCACCACGCCCACACGAATGACGTTATGGTGTAATACTACCACCTCCACAGGAAGGTATGGCGCATGAACTAACCACGCCCACAGGATGGGTATGTGTGACTACCACCCACAGGATGGGTATGGGGTGACTACACCACCCACAGATGGGTACGGCGTGAACTATCCGCCAAACAGATGGTATCAGGGGTGACTAACCCACCCACAGGAGATGGGTATGGGGTGAACATACCAACCCACAGATGGGTATGAGGCGTGACTACCACCCCACAGGAGGGTACATGGGGTGACTCACCACCCACAGGATGGGTTATATGTGTACTACCACCCATAGGATGACGGCATGGATGTGACTACCCCCTACAGGAGGGTACTGGGGTCGACAAATACCCACAAAAACAAACAAGGATGGACCATGGATGTGACTACCACCTCAGATGGGTATGGGGTGACAACACACCCACGAGGATGAGTACATGAGGTGAGAGACTACCACACCCCACAGGAAGGGCAAATAATTTTTTCATTTAAATTGTAAGTGGCGGGGTGACTACCACCACACAGGATGGGTATGGTGTGACAACCACCCACAATATGGGCTAGGTGTGACTACCACCGCCCACAGAATGGGTTGGGGTGACACTATCACCCACCGGGATGGTATGGGGTGAACTTACCGCCCACAGGATGGCCAAGATAGTGATACTTGGCAAGATAGTGAATTGGGAAAAATTTGTGATCGGGGGAAGATAGTGATACTTGGGAAGAACCGATTCTTGGCAAATAGTGAACTTGGCAAGTGTGATTCTGGCGATAGGAACTTAGAAAGATAGTGAGCTTGGCAAGTAGTGATACTTGGCAAGTTTGTGATACTTGGCAAGATTGATTCTGGCAAGCTAGCTATCTTGGAAAGATGTGTATTTGGGCGAGTAGTGTACTGCAAGATAGTGTACTTGGCAAATATTGCTTGGAAAATAGGAACTGGAAAATTTGTGATACTTGGCAAGATAGTGATGTTTGGGCAAAAATAGTGATACTTGGCAAGATAGTGATACTTGGCAAGATAGCGATTCTTGGCAAGATAGTGATACTTGGCAAGATAGTGATACTTGGCAAGATAGTGATACTTGGCAAGATAGTGATGCTTGGCAAGATAGTGATGCTTGGCAAGATAGTGATACTTGGCAAGATAGTGATACTTGGCAAGATAGTGATACTTGGCAAGATAGTGATGCTTGGCAAGATAGTGATGCTTGGCAAGATAGTGATGCTTGGCAAGATAGTGATGCTTGGCAAGATAGTGATGCTTGACAAGATAATGATGCTTGGCAAACTACGACCAGCTGCCTATTTGGACGACATCTTGCATCTGGCCTCTTCCAGCCTGTCACCTAATAATGAGAGACTGTCAACCGAGAAACAACATCAAGTGTCACAATAACTGCTATTAGACAGAGAGAGAGAGAGAGAGAGAGAGAGAGAGAGAGGAGAGGAGAGAGAGAGAGAGAGAGAGAGAGAGAGAGGAGAGAGAGAGAGAGAGAGAAGGGAGAGAGAGAGTGAGGAGTGAGAGAGGAGAGAGAGAGAGAGAGAGAGAGAGAGAGAGAGAGAGAGAGAGAGAGAGAGAGAGAGAGAGAGAGAGAGAGAGAGAGAGAGAGAGAGAGAGAGGTGAGGGTAGGTTCAATAACAGTGTCTCAAAATAACTTTTATGTTCAGTAGACATAATATTGCTTAATGAAATATGAAACATATGTCAAAGTTTAGTATGTATTGTTATTGCTCTTATTAACTATAGTGATATATGTGGTCCTCAGTCCGCTCACAGACATGGGCCCTCACCTCTAGGCAAAACAAGGTTGCTGACCCCTGATCTACCTGGTTTGCTTTACTGAAGGAGGTGAGAGTGTGACACCTGGCCAGGCTCACTGATATGCTCTATACTTCTTGACTTCTTTTCATGCTTTTCCTCTTGGTTGGACCCAGCACGGGGGCATGACCTTCTCATGTGCATCATGTCTGTTCTGTGTGTCATTATTCGATGTGATAGGTCATCATTTATCTTGTATTTGTGAGTGAATGATGTTTCTGTGTTTATAGCTCACTTATGCCAGCATTCTCATAATCTGGAAATTGATTAGACTGGAGGTCTGTCTCTCTCTCTTTACTGACGGATGTTGTCACTAGTTCAGTGTTGAACAAGAGGCTATTGGCTGGCTCATTCTTCTCTTCTCTATATTTTAAGAATTATAATATATTTTTGTATATCTTTGCATACCTATGGTGGTGAGTCAGTGTTGTGGTGTACTTGTTTTTTCTTACGAGCATATTATGTAGGGTCCATAATTATATCTCCTGGATAATTGTAAGATATTCCTGTCATGATTCCATTCTGTCTACAGCTTGGCTCTAACTTCAAAGTTGCGGGTTACCGTTTTATTGGCACAGTCGGGCTGCAGAATTCACTGTCAGTATTTAACGGGGACTCTGGTTGGTTTTAGGGCCACTTATCCCCTTAACTATTTTGAGGTCACTATTACTGTCCCATGTTTGTTCTCGTTGGTCAAGGTTTGATACTGTTCACAACGTTAACATCAAAAAAAAAGGTTATTTAGGGTATTGTTTTTTGGGATCCTGTGATTTCATATACTGCAGTTATGTACATAGTCTTCCCATTTTACGTAGTGTATAAAGTTTTCGCTCAATTTTAAAACTTGAAATACAAATATTCTCAAATTTGTGGACTGAGGAAAAAACACTTGGTTTGTTCACTAAATACTTTTAAAAATTACGTAGATACGTTTTTTCCCCCAATGCAATAAAATCATTTTTAAATTTATTGGTTAAATTTAATATTTTACCTTCGGGAAACTTTTTTTGAAGGGTTTTTTAATTAATCGGGTTCATCAGGGGGAAAACTTTTTACGTGGACACACTCTTATTAGAGGGCATACACGTTTTTTTTTTGTGTTAGACGGGGTAATCTTTTGCGATGGTACGGTATAACATCGTGAGGGCCAACCACCACCCCACCGTAAAGAGTGTTCCGAAAGGAAATTTTTAAATGTGTCTGTACACAAGAAATATGTTCTACAGTATCTTGAAGAAAGATTGATGCAAAACAAGTTGATTTTTGTACATTTGAATCTTCTACAGAGAGAAAAGCTGTCCCGTCAAAGCTTGTCGGGTCTGTCTTCAACTTATCACTTCTGTATAAAGTTGTTCCAAGCCAATTTGTTCGCAACGCGATTTTTTTCCTCTATGGGGCAGAATACGGGCGAGTATTTTTTCACCGTACATGCACGATGTTAGTAATTCAAATTTGTCAGGTGATTACAGCCTTAATGACTCACCTGCAATTTTGCGATTATCTCAATTATATCTTAAGATACTTAAATTCCAGCGGGTCTGGAGTCTCTAACCGCAAAAAACTTCGAGGGGTTGGAGTTGTCTAACATGGGATCATCCGCGGGCCCGGATTTTTCTAACACTGGATAAATTTCCAGAAAGTCAGAATTTTATAACCTGGAATAATTTCAGCAAGTCTGAATTTTTCTAACACGGATAAAACTTCCGCAAGTCAAAGTTTTCAAACACTAATAAACTTCCAAAAAGCGGAATTTTTAAACTGGATATAATTTCCAGCAAGTCAAAAGTTTTCAAAACACTAAAAAAACTTCCAGAAAGTCGGGAGTTGTCTAAACAAAAATAAACCCCCAGAAAGTCTGGATTTGTCTAACAAAAGATATAATTTCCAGTAAGTCTGGTTGTCAACACAAGATTAACTTCCAGTAATTGGAGTTGTCTAACAAAAATTTAAATTTCCCAGAAGTCGGGAGTTGTCTAAACAAGATATAACTTCCCAGTAAGTCGGGTTTTGTCAACACAAGAATAACTTCCAGTAAGCCCTGGTTGTCTAACAAAAGATATAATTTCCATAATCTGATTTTGTCAAACACAAGATAAATTTCCAGTAAGTCTGGAGTTGTCTAACCAAGATAAAAATTTCCAAAATCTGGAGTTTTTAAGACAAGAAATAACTTCCGTAGTCTGGAGTTGCAAACACAGATATAATTCCAGAAGTCTGGAGTTGCTAACACAAAAAATTTCCCGAAAGTCGGAGTTGTCTAACAAAGATATAACTTCCATAAGTCGGGAGTTTTCTACACAAGATTAACTTCCGTAAGTCTGGAGTTGTCAAACACAAGATATAATTCCCGTAATCGGAGTTGCAAAGACAAATATAACTTCAAAAAGTCTGGAGGGGGTCTAACACAAGATAAACTTCCAGTAAGTCGGGGTTGTCAACACAAGATATAACTTCCAAAAGTCGGGGTTTGTCTAACACAAGATTAACTTCCAGTAAGTCTGGAGTTTGTCTAACAAAGATAAACTTCCAGTAATCTGGAGTTGTCTAAAAAAGGGTTTCAAATTTTCTATCAATTTGCATTTTCAATAAACTTATCTAACATTTTACAGAAAAAAAGATTTTTTTCACTAGCGGGAGCACTAAACTGTAGGCCTTTCAGTGCCCGGAAAAATAAGACACATACATAAAGAAATGGGGTGAATCCATTCTCGGATGAAGAGCACTTCAGGGGAGCCCGACACAAAAGATGACGGGAAAAGTAAGGTGCCTGTTAGAAAAAGGCTCAATACATCTACAGTCCCAGGCTCAGGGGGAGGAGTTTTTTCCATTGCAAGCGGGCCATTTACTTATTGGCTTTCTTGGACGGGCCCAATGAATTCCGGCCTGCCGGAAAGGGGGGTTTATAAAGGAAGCCCCCAAAAAAACTTGTGGGGTCCATTAGGTCATTTGTTTTTTCAGTTCATAACTGATGGGCCTTTTGGGACGAAATTCCAGGCGTTTAGTTGAAGCATTCGGATGGGGGTAGTGTAGTTACGTGGGGTGAGCTACGAACTAAGGCAAGTGTGCACAACTTTTAATTGTTAAGAAAACCCTTATAAAACTGTAGGATCATGGGTAAATATAAAGAAGAGAAAACGGTGTAAAGAGAGACTGATGAAAGTAAATATGACTCACCTGAGTTGGGGTTTGGGGTGGGCCATGTCTTCAAGGATTGGGTCCCTCGTTGAGGGGGAAAGGGCTTGGGAGAGCTGGTAGGGGTGGTGTGCTGCTGTGTACGAACGGGAAACTTCTTTTCCTTTTCCCAGATGTTGAGTAGATTTGTGTGTGGTGTGTTGTGTGTGTGTGTGTGGGTGTGTGGTGTTGTGTCTGTGATTACGATGGGTTTGTGATGAAGGGTTCTGCATTGGGTTAGTGGCAGGCCTTTGTTCACGATGCTCATGTTTGAGGGGTAAAAACGTCGTCGTGAGGCGTACTTTTTTCCCTGCCCAGGAAAGTCCGATCGCTAGAAGTTCCTGCCAAGGCAACTTAAGCCAAGTGTTCCCTAAAGAGGCCCTGAAAGAAAGAACATAACATGAATAAAAATAATGCACAGCAGCTAGTTTACTAGCAAAAATTTTAAAAAATTAACAGCCAAGGGGCGTGCGGGGCCTCTTAATTTATGGACCCTCCCCGTCCCCCCGTCCACCCTTTCTGGATCATGACAGCGTTTTTTAAACCCCTTAACGAGTTCAAATACATGTATTATATATATGTATATATATATATATATAAATATTTATAATATTATATATATATATATATATATATAAAAATTATATAGTGTCCAAATATGTAAAAGGTAAATTTTAGCAGGAATCATTTAAAATTATGTCCTTTCTAAAATTTTCTTTTTCGTTTAAAGATATATTTTCTTAAAGTTAAAGTAAAAAAATTTAATTTTGCTCCAAAAGAATCTTAGAAAACTTTTCCCAACCTTTTAAACAAGAACAATTTATTTTAGCCTAACCCAACTAAAAAATTTTTTGATTTGTTTAAATAATTTAATACTAAAAAACCAGTGAAATAATTTTTTTTGTTAGGTTTAGAAAAGATTTTGGCGAAATTATTTTCATACCAAGTTTTTTGTTGTCCCCTATATGGGAAGATGAGCGTTTCTATTTAAGGGAAGACGCAAGTTCTGCAGCACCTGCATGGCAAAGCAACAAGAAACAAGAGCAACACAGCAGCAACCCTAAAAGTAGCAACAGGAAAAGCAACCAACAGCACAGCAAAGTCTGAGCAGTAAAAGGAAAGGAACCCCAAAGCACCAGCGCAGCGCATCGCAGGCAGCACACAGCACGCAGCAACAGCCGGCGCAGCAGCAGCAGAGCAGCAGCAGCAGCAGCACACAGCAGCAGTAGCACAGCAGCAGCGCGCAGCAGAATAGCAGCAGCGCAGCAGCAAGGCAGCAGCAGAAGCAGCAGCCAGAACAGCAGCAGCCAGCAGCAGCATGCCGCAGCAAAAGCAGCGCAGCAGCAGTAGCCCAAACGCAGCAGCACACAGCAGTAGCCCGCAGCACACAGCAAGCCCGCAGCGTAGCAGCAGCACAGCACTGCAGCAGCAGTAGCACAGCAGCAGCAGCAGCAGCGCAGCACAGCAGTAGCAGCAGCAGCAGCAGCACGCAGCGCAGCAGCGCAGAGCAGCGCACCCGCAGTAGCGCATAGAGCAGGGAGCAGCAGCAGCAGCAGTACAGCATACAGCAGCCAGCGCAGCAGCAGCAGCAGCACAGCAGTAGCACATTGCGCAGCAGCAGCAGCACACAGCAGTAGCACAGTAGCAGCGCCAGCACAGCAGCAGCACAGCAGCACAGCAGCAGCAGCAGTAAGGAAACGTAAGGCAGAAAAAGAGTCACCATTTTCCCCCTAGACATTGGGAAAATAGCCATATTCAGTTTGTGATCGGCTTTTTTGCTCTTAAATGATATTACTCAGGGAAACCCCCAGAGTCGAAAACTCATCACATTAGACGACTTAATCGGGGAAACTCATATTAGATGGCTAAAAACTCAGGGGGAATTTTTAGCGAGCGGGGGGGGGGGGGGGGGGGGGGGGGGGTTTGGGGGGGGGGGGGGGGGGGGGGGGAAGGGGGGGGGGGGGGGGGGGGGGGGGGGGGGGGGGGGGGGGACCCAAAGTTATAAGAGGCTTTGGGGGTTTTTTTAAAAATTTTTTAGATGCCCCCAAAAGGGGGCCCATTCCTATTTCTCAAATTTCATTTAAAATTTTTCCCAAATTTTTATTGAAAAAACCACCTGGGAAAAAAGGCTTAAAAGGATAAGATGGAAAAAGGAATTCCCTTTATTAAAATTGAGTGGAGATTTTTTTAGGGGGAAAAATTTTTTTGTAAATCCCAAGGGGCTTTAAAAACCCCCATCTCTAAATGTTTTTAAAACTTAATTTCCTAAATTTTTAAAGGGGTAAAACCAAAAGGTTCCGTTTTTATTTGGTACCCAATATTGGGGAAAAATTCCCAAAATTATAACGAAAGAAAAAAATGTTGGGGGGGGAAAGGATTTTTTTAATGCCCTTGTCCCCCGGAAAAAGGCCCAAAAGGGTTTTGGTGTTCAAAAATCCCTTTCAAACCTTTTGGGTTTTCCATGGTTTTTTTTAAAATTCAAAAAAAAATAAATTTCAAAAATATTTAAAAAGAGTAAAACTTTTAAAATGGGGGGGCCGTATGTATTACCTTTTGGGTGGGAGAAAACTTTAATATACAGGAAATACTTTAACAAACAAAGAATGATAACAACCGGGAATGGGGGAACAAAAGAAAAATCCCTGGGAGGGGAAAACGCAGCTAAAAACCTTCCCGTTTTAACCACAAAAAGTAAAGAAACACCGTGGCAATGAAAGAAATTTCAAGGGAAAGGGCAATAATCAAATCAAAAAAAGGTTTTTTATGTGGGCCCGGAAACCCCAAAGGAGATTTGGAAACAGCCTTGGAGGGAAAGAAAATTTGATATTTTTTATTGGGGGGGGGGGGGGGAATAGAAGCAATTAAAAAACCTAAATAAAAATGGGAAAGTCGCAGGGGCCTTTTTTTGAAAAAATTTTTGTTGGGAGAGATTTTTTCAAAAAAGGAAAAAAAAATGGAAAGAGGGAAAAAGGAAAATGTCATTTTCCTCCTTCAAATTGAGGGATGACCCCCCACCTATAAAGGTTGGGGGACTGCCCACTACTATAAAGGTTTGAGGGACTGTCCCATCAAATCAAGGTTGGGGGACTGATCACCTCATAAAAATTTTTTTCCACTGTTCCTTTTTTCCCTGTATTAACTGATGAACCCCTGCTGAAAGGGGCGAACATTCTAAATAAACCCAAGTGTTCCCAAAATTTCTATTCATCACAACAGGTCTGTTGTGATTTTTGGAATAATTTGTCTACAGGACGCGAAATGGTGAGTTTGGGAGGGGCGTCCAAAAGGGTTTAGGGAGGACTATCGAGTTGATCAGAGTCCCGTCGGCGGGGATTTTAATAAGGCCATCAAGGCTTCTTACTTTTTTGATTCGGGACACAGGCAGTGTGTTTAAGTGCCCGGGGGCCCAGGGGGGCCCCAATGCCCGGGCAGAGATGACGGGAGAAAGCCCTTTGTTTCCTGAGTGACGTTGGCTACCTAAAGTAAGACAGAAAAGCGTAGTGGGGGGGCTGAGTTGGGAAAGGCCTATAGTGGCAGCACCAGCTTTGGTGGGGAAATATGAACCCAGTTTGGGGAAATTACATCGCTGGGCCCACCAACCCATGGCCGTCCGGGGACCATGACTGACTGAAAAAAACCCCTCGGTCCCCCTCTCTATCAGGAACAGGTGCAAAAAAAACAGAAAAAAAAGAATTTTTTGTACAGGGTGAACATGGACCAAAAAAAAGTTTCCTACAGGGGGGGAAAAAAAGGGGGGGGGGTTTCCCTAAACTCGGGGCCCAAGACAGGGGGCCTTGGGGTGGACATCCCCAAACCCTTTCCCTTTGTGTCGGGAAAGATAGGGGGGGGGCAACAATGGGGGGGGAACATCACGCTGCTGACTGTTTTAAATGGGGTGCTGTCCCTAGGGAAAACGGGGGGAAAAGGGTAGACCATTCATAAAAAGGGTTTCCCCTTGAGGGTTTTTAAACCCGGGAAGGAAAACCCTTTTTCCCCTTAAAGTAGATGGGGGAGACCCCCAAAAAAATTTTTTTTGAATTTTCCCCCTTTTTCGACGGGTTTACCGTCACTGGGGCTGCACTGACAGCAGAGGGAAGGATTTGGGCAGCAGGAGGGACTCAGGTGGAAAGTGGGAGCAGCATACACGTAACGGAAAGTAAGGGGGGCTAGCACTCACAGGACATCATCTTTGTGCAGGCTGTAAAGGGGAAGCTTTTTACAACTCAGGTTTTCCCAAAGGTTTGGGTTATCCTGGGTGTAAAGGGAGCAAAATAAACACAGCAGAAAAACTTTGACTTATATTATCCTTCACCAAGTATAGACAGAAGTATGTACATTATATACACTATGTACAGCAATAGGTATTAGTGCACACCACGGTAATCAAGGCAGAATTGAAGCCAATAGAATGCAGATCACTGTGCTTCAACCAGCTCTCGAATGGAAATGACAATGGTGGTAACCACATCACCTCCACAATTGCTAGATCCACCTTCTCATTAGCTGAACCTAGATAGTGATCTGATGATGGGGCCCCGATCGTCGACCTATAGCATCTGGTTTGCTGGTTGGTGAGGCAGCCTATGCGAATGTGTTAATGTTATGCAGGGTTCTGCATGACACTGTAGTGTATATACAGTAGAGAAGGGTGCCATAATAGTATGAATGTTATAATTGTAAAGCATAATTTTATAATTCATATTGTGCATTTGGGGGTACTGTAAAGTACTTAAATGGTAATTGTAAGGAAATCCTGCCAGGGATTTATTTTCCAACTGTGTTTGGGATAGCAGATAAGTGTGGCTTTGGCCGAGTCACGTGTGGTCAGCATGGCATGGAGGCTGGCATTGGAGATGCCGTGTATTTAAGCTAAGTTTTGTAGTTGTGTACTCCTTTTGTTTAGCTAACTCAGGCCATAGGCTCTTCTATGGTTTACCTGTATGCTCACCTAGTCTCTGACATGGTCAGGGTGCTGTGGGATGAGTGAGGAAATAAGGAATGTGGTCGGTATTGGAGTAGTGACGGCCTGGCATTGCTAGGCTAAGTGTTTATGTTTTCCGGGACTCTCCAGCCGCCCGCTTCTTGCGCTCTGCTATTTGGGAGTTTATGATAGGAGATATATGAAGGGGTTTTCTAGAGTGTGTATATAGTGTTATGACATAAATATATTTTCCTAACTAGGATTTTTGCCTAACCCTCTGTTAACCAACCCATTGAAGTACAAATACTGGTTTAGCACTTTCTGCTTTAACTGGGATAGTACTGGGTGGCCTGATTCTGCCTGAGATGGGTGTAAGTTTTACCTTTGCCCTTTGACAAGGCTCTAGCCCCAGGTATCCCACTTTTCTGCATAACAGTTAACATGCTCTGAATAAAGATTACATACTCTTTGTATGCAACACCTCCACCCCAAGAGGGCTCAGGACTAGGTTTCCACCTCAATGGGTAAACGTGATGCCATGGCACAAAATAATGGGACCGTCTTTCCTCTCAACTATCCAATTCTTAGGCAGAGCTCAGCTTTATTCACGACATAAACCAAACTCTAGACTTAGAGCGAGACAGCAGACAGTAGGGCTATCGTAAGTCCAAGATACCTGACAAGAGTCAGACAGTTGCTTGCCAACAGTACTACTGTGACTTGATGTTGTCATCGTCTGGACAGTTGGAGTCATAGCAGAGGTTAGTCTAAGCATCCTCAGACTGGTTTCCTACACATAACCGCACTCTGACGGTCATGAAGTGGCATGAAATGAGTCTCAATGGGGCCATGCATCCACAAACGGCGAGCATAAGAGCTTTCTGTACATGGGGGCTCAGACGCTCGTAAACTGATACCTGGACTGACTAATGTCAGTTGTCAAACAGTCATAATGCGGTGATATGTAAGACGAGGGTGCTGCCTATGGTCTGGGCTCAGACCACACTGTGGTCTACACACACATCTGGGCTCAGTCCACCCATTGGGACACACGGAAAACTGCACATACACATTGCACATGCAGTTACTGCATGGCTTGCTGTAGAAAAGTCACCATTAAGGCATTCACATGCATGTGACAACACTGACTAAGAGGAATTAACATGTGACACATCTTCTCTTAATCGTTCTCGACAATTCTGCAACAAACTGCTCACTGTGAAACTATAACACTGTCGATGTGGTGATGTTAGGGGTGACGTTGTGAGGGATGTTTTGGGGTGACATTGCAATGTGACATTAGGGCAGCATGGTGACATTGGAGTGACGTCAGGCAACATCCTGGAGTGACTTCGGGCAGACGCCCTGGGTGATGTGAGGTGACGTCAGGTAAACATCCTGGGTGACGTCGCAAGGTGACGTTATGCAGACATCCTGGGTGACGTCAGGCCGACGTCGTGGGTGACGTCGCGAGGTGACGTCGGGCAGATGTGAGGTGATGTCGTGGGGTGACATCGTGAGGTGACGTCAGGTAGCAGACAACAGCATATGGCTTTCGACATCTGGCTTGTTTCGCATGGCCTAATCCACACGTGGCTTCATGATCCACTTGGCCTTATCCACATGTGGCTTCATGATCCACGTGACTTCAAGTGACCTCGGGCGCTCAGATACACAGCTCTGGCAAAAAAATTCATACTGAATTCATAGAAAAATAACAGAGACGGAGTGAGAGCATAGTGGAGTATAGTGGTGTGAGATGAGTGTGGGTGATGTATATCGAGGGAGAATCTGGCCACTTCCACCGCACCCCACACACCCACTTGGAGAATCAACCACACTGGACGCAGAGCACCACACAAACTTACCTTCAGCTGTGCTGAACTGAACAACAACAGCAGAACCATACAGGTAACGATGACCATGTGACTGAAGAACAGCGTGGGACGCTGTGAAGATCCAGGTGACGCCACGAAGATTTCTCGAGGAAAATTCAGCAAATTTCGGCCTGGATCCTGCTGATCCTGTGTCTACATGATGAAAGTTGCAGACAAGACTTCAGGATAATGCTTCTTGTATGAAGCGATGAAGTGGAGACAACTCCATCTTCTTCCTTCCTCTCTCCGGGCAAACAACCACTGTGACCGCCGATTACCACTAGTATCGTCGATTGGGTACTTGGCACACAGGCAGTGTGTTGAAGTTGCCCAGGCTAGGAAGGCCCTGCCCGGGAGAGAGTGATGGAGTAGACCTTCTTGGCTGAATAAGCTGGGCTGCCTGAATCAGACAGGGTAAGCGTGGTGTGGGCTGAGCTTGGTAGGCCTATAGGTGGCAGATGGGCATACAGGACATCCATTTAGTGAGTTAGGTAGGACATCCAAATAATGTGTTGGGTAGGACATCCAAATGGTAAGTTAGGTAGGACGTACAAGTGGTGAATTAGGTAGGATGTCCGAATGGTGAGTTAGGTAGGATGTCCAAGTGGTGAGTTAGGTAGGACGTCCAAATGGTGAATTAGGTAGGACGTCCAAATGGTGAGTTAGGA
>NC_069424.1:3165678-3180678 GCF_026875155.1 Cherax quadricarinatus | reverse complement strand
GTTCAAATTTCATTAAACTTGCCGCCTTCGTTTGAGATTTTCAAAACAAGTGACTTTTCACACTTATGTCAGGCTGCATGACCTGGTGTTAGCCAGGTCAGCTGCATGACTTGTGGTGTTAGCCAGGTCAGGCTGCATGACCTGGTGTTAGCCAGGTCAGCTGCATGACCTGGTATTAGCCAGGTCAGGCTGCAATGACCTGGTATTAGCCACTCTCAAGTGTATAACTACGTATATTTCGGTCACTGGTTGATCTGAGAACGGTTATTTCTCCCTGTATTGCACAACCCCAGCCCCCTGTATTGCACAACCCCATCCCCCTGTATTGCACAACCCCATCCCCCTGTATTGCACAACCCCAACCCCCTGTATTGCACAACCCCAGCCCCCTGTATTGCACAACCCCAGCCCCCTGTATTGCACAACCCCAGCCCCCTGTATTAGCACAACCCCAGCCCCCTGTATTGCACAATGTTGCAACCCCTGAATGGTTGCAATAAATATAATGTATATTATGATTATGAATATAATGTATATATATAATTATCACCTTTTCATATAATTTTATATTGCTTATATTTGCGATAATAGCTAAATCGTAAATGTATTGCTTTATATTATTATTGACTTATGTTGTGAGGTAGGATGTAACATATTATGTGCTCAGTTAAAGTCTTGATTGTCTAACTACTGTAATTATCGCTTGTAGCTCGTTAGACTGCCGGCTTCTCGTTGTTGCTGGGCAGCAACCCACGGAGCTATCACGTGATCGAGGGGGGGTGTCCTCACCTCGCCTGAAGTATTCAGTCTGGTCTAGACTCTCTTGGTGGTTGGACAATTTGTCTGTCTCATTATTCTTGTTAGTTCTGTAGAACTCTGTTCACAGAACATTGTATAGACTTGGTGATTTTCGACGTTGTACTGAGGTTGTGTGTGTCTCATAGACACTCTGAGTAACTCAGTGTCCTGAGCTGTAGCTTCCTCACCTAACTTGTATTATCACAGTCGGGGATTTTTTTATGCTGAACTTAGATTCAGTAGTATGGGAGTATTTGTAACTTTTGTGGAGGATCTGCAGATGGTCCCTACTTAGTGTCGTTATATTATCTCCTTGTTCCTGATTCTGTGTCGCAGTTGCTTGTTATATTGCTATTGGGATTAGCATTCTTTTTATTGTTCAAGCAGACTGTTCTGACTGCCAGTTGGTCAAGAAGTTAGTTTATTTGAGGACTTTGTCAGTCACTTGTTTAAGTCTAGTCGAGTCGTGAGACATAGCGAACTACTTAGAGCACTTACACACATACATACTTACTTGTACATATTTGTAATATCTTATTAAATGTTAATGTACCAGACGGTACTAAGAATTATAAATGTGATATGTGCTTTCAGCACAATAATATTGTACTTGAGAGAAGTGATATTATTTAGATTACTGTGATTAATTTAATTTAATTTGATAATATACCTCTAGACTTAATAAATTTATTAAATTTTAATTTCTCTAGTTAGTAGCCTACCAGTTGTAATCCTGAAGCACTATCGAATCATACTGAATTCTAATGGATAATTGGACAAGGATACTAACTACTTGTTACGAAAACCCAGTAACAGGCTGGATGCTAGAAGGGCAGTCCTTTCTAGTATTCACTGGAGATCTCTAAGCTTTTAGAATCGCGTTTTTTGTAACACACAACCCCAGCCCCCTGTATTGCACAACCCTAGCCCCCTGTATTGCACAACCCCAGCCCCCTGTATTGCACAACCCTAGCCCCCTGTATTTCACAACCCCAGCCCCCTGTATTGCACAACCCCAGCCCCCTGTATTGCACAACCCTAGCCCCCTGTATTGCACAACCCCAGCCCCCTGTATTGCACAACCCCAGCCCCCTGTATTGTACAACCCCAGCCCCCTGTATTGCACAACCCCAGCCCCCTGTATTGCACAACCCCAGCCCCCTGTATTGCACAACCCCAGCCCTCTATATTGCTCAACCCCAGCCCCCTGTATTGCACAACCCCAGCCCCCTGTATTGCACAACCCCAGCCCTCTATATTGCTCAAACCCCAGCCCCCTGTATTGCACAACCCCAGCCCCCTGTATTGTACAACCCCAGCCCCCTGTATTGCACAACCCCAGCCCTCTATATTGCTCAACCCCAGCCCTCTATATTGCACAACCCCAGCCCCCTGTATTGCACAACCCCAGCCCCCTGTACCTCAGTACACGCTATAGAAATAGTGCTGAGCGTAGTTTAAATTTGTAATGCAGTTGAATATTAGTGGTGAAGAGTTGAAGTGGAGTGGAAGAGACATTCACAAGTTCCCACATAGAAACTAACGTCACACTTTCTTGATGATTAAGACGCATGTGCAGCACCTGGGTGTCTTTATTGATGAAACGGTGTACACAGTAGGCTCCTCAGTCTGATACAGAGACAGCAGCAATATTTGACTGAAGGAGCCTACTGTGTAGGCCGTTTCATCAATAAAGACTCCTAACTATTGCATATGTATCTTAATCTTCAACTTATCGGTATTTTATATAATTTTCAACAATCACAATTTCTTCAATCAAAATGACAAATTTGGACACACACAACCCAAATCTAATTTCAACTTTCCATTGAGAAATGCCAGGTATGAAGACGAACTGAAGAGGTATTCTCTAGATACCTCAGAGACCAGTATCCTAATATACATCAACTCAGGGGCCAGGAGATACGACTCGACCCCTGCAAATAGGTTAGTGATACATTAAGTTCGAAGTCGCTAAAAAGTTGCATCTTCAAGTTATCAGTGTTGAAGAGTTGAAGACAGTCACGTGACCTACTCACAAATTATCCTGTCAAAACCAGTATTCCATTTTTCACACACACACACACACACACACACACACACACACACACACACACACACACACACACACACACACACACACGCACACACACACACACGACCCCTGCAACCACAAATAAGTGAGTACACACAGGCCTGGGTGAACCTGCGGTAGAGCGTCGGACTGCCAATTAATGGACCGCAGTTCGAGAACCCTCTTCCACCCTCATGTTGTAAAGTAAAAGGACACAAGTGCAACTAATGTGACATTTATTGTGGCAACGTTTCGCTCTCCAGGAGCTTTATCAAGCCATTACAAACAATACATGGACACAGAGGGTATATAAAGGCTCAGAGTGAGGTGAATACTAGTGAGGTACCATTTCGATGTTCACTAGTGGTAGTAGTAGTAGTAGTAGTAGTAGTAGTAGTAGTAGTAGTGGTAGTGACAAAAGTAATACAATATGGTAGAGCAATTAATTCGTACATGAGTAAAAGGATATAAAAGCTATTACTTGGGTAACATAAAAATAGGTTGGACAAATATAAACTGGAATGAGGCAGCTTGTTTCAGTGTTCACTCTCTGTGCTTGGTGTAGTATAACAGGAGAGACTATGTGATGGCAGGGTTTACTGTTTCAGGAGGATTCTTGCTAAGACTTCGGAGATGGTGAAGCTGCCGTTGTTTTGTTTAATTGTATTCGAAACAGCGATCAGTGCTGATTCGAGGCACTTGCGTCTGCGGAAATTAGTTTCCTTGACACTAATTGGGCGTCTCTGAATTTCATGAGATGATTGGTGGAATTTCGGTGTTGTACACAGGCGTTTGTTCAGGTTATCGTTCCTACATGCGTAAATGTTTTCATTGAGGCGGTGTCGAGGTTTCTGGCTGTTTCACCTACGTAAATCTTGTCACAGCCTCCACAGGGTATAGTGTAAACTCCTGCATTGACTGGTTCGTGTGCTTGGATTTTGTCCTGGTTATATCCTTTATGAATGCTAGAAGCGATGGCGACTCTGGTGTTAGCTTGTGAAAGTGCTTTTGAGACGTTCAGTGCAACCTGACTGTTGGGAAGAATTATAACTTTGCTGGGAGTGGTGTATGCGTGGAGAATTTATGATCTGAAGTGGCTTTTCTTGCAGTCTTTTGATGAAAAAAGAAGGAAAATGTAACTCTGTGAATGTTTGGTGAATGTATGTACACTCCTCGTCAAGAAACTCAGGACTACAAATTCGGTATGCTCTTAGGAAAAACCCGATGATGATGCCTCTTTTGGTCTTGGTATCTTGACTGGAATAGAAGTGTGTGAGATCATTTTTATTGGTGGGTTTCCGATAAACTTGAAATCTTAGGTTGTTGTCTACTTTGTGAATGAGGACGTCGAGAAAGGTAGCTTGTCATTGGACTCTTCTAGTGTAAACTGGATCGCCGGTTCAACTGCGTTGAGCCTTGCCTGAAGATCCCGTACATCAAAACGTTTTGGAGTTATTACGAGGACATCGTCCACGTAACGTAACCAAGTGACGCTTGAAGGGATGATGTTGGCGAAGTGTTCGGACTCTAGGTGTTCCATGTATAAGTTGGCTAGGACGGCACTGATGGGGGACCCCATTCCCATGCCGTAGGTTTGTTTGTAGAGCTTGTTATTGAAAGAAAAACAGTTGAAATTAACACAGAGTTCAATTAAGTCAACAAAATCTCCGGGAGGTAGAGGAAGATTAAGGTCCTGATTGACTTTACGTCGTAGAACCTCGATGGCTTTTTGGTAGGTACTTTTGTGAAGAGGGAAGTCACATCCAAACTGCTTAGTTTCTTGTTACGGATGGAGAGGTTACAGATGCGGTTGAGAAGGTCACCTGAGTGTTTAAGATGAGCGGGGCTGATGGTCCCCAGAAGGCAGGAAAGATGTTTGGCAAGAACTCCGGCTAGTTTGTGTGGAGCACTGCCTATTCCTGACGTGATTGGTCTGAGAGGAATATTGTGTTTAGGGGTCTTGGGTAAACCATACATGTGTGCTGGTTTAGGGTTGCTTGGTAACAAGTACAGAAGTTTCTTCCCTTCTCTAGTGCGTTTGAGTATTTGTCTGGTTCTGTATAGAAAATCTTTGGTGAGCGTCTCCCACTGTTGAGTGCTGATGGGTTCGTATGTAGATTGATCATTCAAAAGGTCCATCATTTTAGTGTTGTAGTCACTGGTGTTGAGGATGACGACTCCACCTCCTTTGTCGGCGGTGGTGACGATAATGTTGGGGTCGTTGGCGAGGGCAGTGATGTATCGTCTAGGAAGATTGGAAGTAGAAGGTTCACATAAAGCTGCAGTGAGAAGACCCTGTATATAACCCTTCTGGAAGTTGCTGTCACTGTGTCTATGGTTCCTGGTAACTAGATTAAGTTGATAGTTAGGTTTGCGTATGTTGGTGGTAAATTTGAGTCCCAGACTCAGTGCTTGTTTTTCGTAGTCGGTTAAGGTGCGTGACGATAAGTTGTTTATCAGGGATTCACGTCCCATTTCCTTCCATCGACTGTGAGAGCAGAGGTACTGAAGTTTGCGATTGAGTTTGATCTTCTGTTGGAGGTTAGCTGTGGTGACTGTGCTGAGAATATGCTCAGCAGTGTGTTGGTCAATCTGAAGATTGGCCCTCATATTCCTTGCAGTTTCAAAGGTTTCCTTAGCGATGTTAGAAAGTTCTTCGGCACATTCAGTTAAGTAAGCTTGGGTAGCTGGAGAGAAGGGGTGCTTGGAGTTGGAGAGTTGTGCAGGAGTAGACTTAGGGATCACCTTCTCTGCCAGGCAATCTTGTAGGAAGTTGTGTCTGTTGCGATAGCTGTGAGCACGAAGAAGGGTGTCCAAATAACGTCTGCATGAAATGTCCATTATGTTGCGGTGTCCGACAGATTGTAATAAAGTTATAGAGTTACATTTTCCTTCTTTTTTCATCAAAGACTGCAAGAAAAGAGCTCTTCAGATCATAAATTCTCCACGCATCAACACCACTCCCAGCAAAGTTATAATTCTTCCCAACAGTCAGGTTGCACTGAACGTCTCAAAAGCACTTTCACAA
The DNA here is from genome assembly GCF_026875155.1 of Cherax quadricarinatus. NCBI lineage: Eukaryota > Metazoa > Arthropoda > Malacostraca > Decapoda > Parastacidae > Cherax > Cherax quadricarinatus. The sequence continues at coordinate 3,174,778 of NC_069424.1, read as the reverse complement.
GCTAACACCAGAGTCGCCATCGCTTCTAGCACTTCAATAAAGGATATAACCAGGACAAAATCCAAGCACCACGAACCAGTCAATGCAGGAGTTTACACTATACCCTGTGGAGGCTGTGACAAGATTTACGTAGGTGAAACAGCCAGAAACCTCGACACCCGCCTCAATGAACACATTTACGCATGTAGGAACGATAACCTAAACAACGCCTGTGTACAACACCGAAATTCCACCAATCATCTCATGAAATTCAGAGACGCCCAATTAGTGATCAAAGAAACTAATTTCCGCATACGCAAGTGCCTCGAATCAGCACTGATCGCTGTTTCGAATACAATTAAACAAAACAACGGCAGCTTCACCATCTCCGAAGTCTTAGCAAGAATCCTCCTGAAAACAGTAAACCCTGCCATCACATAGTCTCTCCTGTTATACTACACCAAGCACAGAGAATGAACACTGAAACAAGCTGCCTCATTCCAGTTTATATTTGTCCAACCTATTTTTATGTTACCCAAGTAATAGCTTTTATATCCTTTTACTCATGTACGAATTAATTGCTCTACCATATTGTATTACTTTTGTCACTACCACTACTACTACTACTACTACTACCACTAGTGAACATCGAAATGGTACCTCACTAGTATTCACCTCACTCTGAGCCTTTATATACCCTCTGTGTCCATGTATTGTTTGTAATGGCTGATAAAGCTCCTGGAGAGCGAAACGTTGCCACAATAAATGTCACATTAGTTGCACTTGTGTCCTTTTACTTTACATATTGTCGGTAATTCTACGAACTTTATTACACCCTCATGTTAGTAGCGACCAGTGAAAAGGCGGGGCCAAGAAGTATGAATCGACCCATTCAACCACAATTAGGTGAATACACGAGTACACATACATCATATATATATATATATATATATATATATATATATATATATTATAATATATATATATATATTATATATATAATATATATATATATATATATATATATATATCTTCCAGCCTACGCAGTGAGCTCAATATCTGGTACCTGGATGACGGTACTCTGGCAGGTACTGAAGAGTCCCTGGTGGGAGACCTACAACTGGTGAAAACTCAGGGAGAAGACTTGGGACTCATCCTCAATTCCTCCAAGTGTGAAATCATCACAGCAAACCAGGAAATAATCAATGCTGTGCGAAGAATCCTCCCAGAAGTCTCAACTACAACTCCATCCAACAGTACCTTCTTGGGGGCACCGCTGGGTCATCAGGCCATCGATACTGTCCTCAGGGACAAATTGAATGACCTGATGAGAATGGAGGAGAGAATAAGCGATTTTGATGCCCATGATGCTCTGTATCTCCTCACAAGGTGTCTTACTATGCCAAGACTCACTTCCTGAGGTGTGCACCCTCTTTTGACAACTTAACACTCGACGAATATGACGCACACCTGAGATCAACTTTTAAGAAGGCACTGAACCTGTCACTAGAGGATGAGGAATGGGATCAGGCAACCCTCCCAGTGCGACTGGGAGGTATAGGGGTGCGCAAAGCAACGCATGTTGCTTTACCTGCTTTTCTGTCTTCGTGTTTGGCTTCCAGTGCATTAGTCAAGAAGATAGTTCCCGAACGCTTGAGACACGTGGTAGGAGCTCAAGACCCCAGGTTTACTGAAGCAGCGATTCGGTGGGACACCCCTACAGACTCCTCCAGTAGCTCCTCCCAAACAGCACAAACAGTCCCACTGGGACAAACCGATCATTGAAGAAATCGCCAACACAATGCTATATGTATATATATATATATATATATGTATGTATGTGTGTGTGTGTGTGTGTGTGTGTGTGTGTGTGTGTGTGTGTGGTGTGTGTGTGTGTGTGTGTGTGTGTGTGTGTGTGTGTGTGTGTGTCGTGCCGAATATGTAAAACTTGCGATCTTTGCTTAAATAGCAACGCTCATCTTGCCATATAAGACAAACGAAAATTTGTGTATGCAATAATTTCGCAAAAATCATTCTGAACCTAACGAAAAAAATACATTTCATTGTGTTTGTTTATTATTAAATTATTGTAAAGGTATCTAAAATATATTTAGTTGGGCTAGGCTAAAATAAATTACGCTTGTTATAATAAGGTTAGGTAAGTTTTCTAACATTCTTTTGGTGCAAAATTATTAATTTTTACATTAACATTAATGAAAAAATGTATCTTCAAACATATAAGAGAAAATTTTAGAAAGGACTTAATTTTAAATAAATTCTAGCTAACTGACATTTTTCCTATGGATCGCAACACTGAGTCTCTGAAAAAGGAAGCTGGCAGCCCTGTCGTCCTTCGTTTCTATTATGAATTTTTCACCCAGCTCTTTGAGGAACTTTATAGCACACCTGCCCCATACCCCAAGGGCCTCCAACCCTATTGGGATGAAGTTATAGCAAGGGGGAAGGCCTTCATATTTGCGGGTCTTCTGGGTCTCCCTTTGGCTGGCAGCTCCACCTCCTTCAGCTACGGAGTATGGGTAGTAGGTGTTTGCCAGTGTGGTGGCATAAGTGTAGTCCTAGGCAATCCGCTTTTCATCCTTCCAGGGTATCATAGTGGCTCCATCAGGACGCTTTTGACTTCCGTCAGACCTCTGCACTTGGGGTTCCCGTTGGGCTTGGCAACGGGCTGAGGCGAGGCTTCTCTTTATGATGTCGTTGACCTCCTGATGTCCAGCATACTTCCCTTCTGATGTGTGACACACGAGACCATGAAGTCCGAATTGATCAGCCTTTGCCCTGCCGCAAATACACCTATGTTCGGTGAGGATGGGGGCGGCTAGGCGAAAAGCATTACCAGTCTGAATGGTCTGTGGGTCGAGTCGAGTGCCCAGGGAGGAATTGGGAACAGCTAGAAGGAAATCTCCTGAGTGTGGTGCTTTCACCGCTAGGAGACGAACTTTGTTCTTTCCAGAAGCGTTGGTGAGCATTACATTGGCGATATTTTACATGATCGGTTTGCCCAGTGGGACTGTTTGTGCTCTTTGGGAGGAGCTGTTCTATCGGAGGAGTCTGCGAGGGTGTCCCACCGCATGGCTGCTTCAGTGACCCTGGGGACTTGAGCTCCCACCGGACCTCTCAAGTGTTCGGGAACAATCTTCTTGACTAATCCACTGAAAGCCAAACACGAAGACAGATATGCAAGTAAAGCTACTTACGTTGCTTTGCGCACCCCTATACCTCTCAGTCGCACTGGGAGGGTTGCCTGATCCCACTGCCGATCCTCCAGTGACAGATTCAGTGCCTTCATGGGACTGAAAAATTACCTGGGTGGCTAAATTGGGATGACCTGACTATGGATCAGAGAGGTGATCTTGGCTGCCATTATGACTTTTTCAGAGCATAATTCTAGCTGCCCAGACAACTTTTGTTCCAAGTAGGGAAATTAGATCTAACAAAAATGATCCCAAATGGATGAACAATAGATTAAAACATCTCATTGGTCAAAAGAGAGGCATATATAGGCGTATCAAAAGTTAAAGAGAGAAATGAAAAAAGGAATAAGAAAAGCAAAAAGGGATTATGAGGCTAAGGTCGCAAGGGATTCAAAGACTAACCCAAAAGGGTTCTTTCAGGTATGCAGAAGTAAGATTAGGGACAAGATTGGCCCACTTAAGAGTAACTCTGGTCAGATCACTGACAGTGATAAGGATATGTGTGAAATTTTCAATTCTTACTTCCTCTCAGCTTTTATTCAGGAAGATACTAGCGAAATTCCTGAAATAATAAATTATGTAGAACAGGACGATAATAAACTATGTACGATTGCGGTAACTAGTGACATGGTCCTCAGACAAAAAGAGAAACTAAAACCTAACAAATCCCCAGGTCCTGATGAACTGTTTGCAAGGGTGTTAAAGGAATGTAAAGAGGAACTTAGCATAATTTGGCTAATCTTTTCAACATATCACTACAAACTGGCATAGTGCCTGACAAGTGAAGAATGGCAAATGCGATACCTATTTACAAGGCAGGTGACAGGTCCTCAGCTTCGAACTATAGACCAAAAAGCGTTACCTACAGAGTGGGAAAATTTATGGAATCAATAATTGCCGAAGCAATTCGTAGCCATCTCGAAAGGCATAAATTGATTAGTGAATCTCAGAACGGTTATACAAAGGGGTGTTCCTGTCTTACGAATTTACTAACTTTCTTCACTAAGGTATTTGAGGAGGTAGATCATGGTATTGAATATGATATTGTGTGTATAGACTTCAGTAAGGCTTTCGATAGAGTTCCACATCCACTATTGAGGAATAGGAGAAATTTTTTCCTGGGTAGAGGCATGGTTGACGAATAGGCAGCAGAGAGTTTGCATAAATGGGGAGAAATCAGAATGGGGGCACGTCACAAGTGGTGTTCCACAGGGGTCAGTGTTGGACCCCTTGTTCACAATCTACATAAACGACATAGATGAGAGAATAAATAGCGACATAAGCAAATTTGCTGATGACACAAAAATAAGCTGTCCAATTCATTCTAATGAGGACATCAGAGTACTCCAGAATGATTTGAATAGACTGATGCAATGGTCGGAGAAGTGGCAGATGCAGTTTAATATAGACAAATGCAAAGTTTTAAATGTTGGACAGTTAAATAACCATGCCACATATAAACTAAATAATGTAGATCTTAATATTAAGGATTGCAAAAAGGATTTAGGAGTTCCGGTTAGTAGTAAAGTAAAACCAAGACAACAGTGTATTAGTGTTTGCAATAAAGCTAACAGAGTCCTTGGCTTAATAGCAAGAAGTAAAAATAATAGAAGTACTCAGGTTGTTCTTCAACTCTATATATCCTTGGTTAGGCCTCATTTAGATTATGCTGCACAATTTTGGTCACCGTATTACAGAATGGATATAAATGCTCTGGAAAATGTACAAAGGAGGATGACAAAGTTGATCCCATGTATCAGAAATTTTCCCTATGAGGATAGACTGAGGCCCTGAATCTGCACTCTCTAGAAAGGCGTAGAATTAGGGATGATATGATCGAGGTGTATAAATGGAAAACAGGAATTAATGAAGGGGATGTAAATAGCGTGCTAAAAATATCTAACATAGACAGGACTCACAGCAATGGCTTTAAATTGGAAAAATTTAGATTCAAGAAGGATATAGGAAAAGACTGGTTTGGTAATAGAGTTGTGGATGAGCGGAACAAACTCCCCAGTACCGTCATAGACGCTAAGACGTTGTGTAGTTTTAAAAATAGGATGGATAAACACATGAGTGGGTGTGGGGTGAGTGTGAGTTGGACCTGACTAGCTTGTGCGACTAGGTCGGATGCACTGCTCCTCCCTAAAGTGACGTGTCTGACCTCACTAGGTCAAGGCATTGGCTTAAGCCGGTGGGAGAAATGGAGCTGCCTCGCATAGGCCAGTAGGCCTGTTGCAGTGTTCCTTATATGTATAAGAACATAAGAACATAAGAACGAAGGAACACTGCAGAAGGCCTACTGGCCCTTGCGAGGCAGGTCCAAGCCTCCTACCGGCTTAAGCCAATGCACCCAACCTAGTCAGGTCAGGTCACATTGACTTAAGGGAGGAACACGGCAACCGACCTGGTAGCACAAGCTATCAGGTCCAACTCACACCCACCCACATCCACTCATGTATTTATCCAACCTATTTTTAAAGCTACACAACGTTCTGGCCTCTATAACTGTACTCGGGAGTTTGTTCCACTCATCCACAACTCAATTACCAAACCAGTACTTTCCTATATCCTTCCTGAATCTGAATTTTTCCAACTTAAAACCATTCCTGCGAGTCCTGTCTAGGCTAGATATTTTCAGCACACTATTTACATCCCCTTTATTTATTCCTGCCTTCCATTTATACACATCAATCATATCCCCTCTAATTCTACGTCTTTCTAGAGAGTGCAGATTCAGGGCCCTTAGTCTATCCTCATAGGGAAGGTTTCTGATACATGGGATCAACTTTGTCATCCTCCTTTGTACATTTTCCAGAGAATTCATATCCATTCTGTAATACGGTGACCAAAACTGTGCAGCATAATCTAAATGAGGCCTAACCAAGGATGTATAGAGTTGAAGAACAACCTGAGGACTCCTATTATTTATGCTTCTTGATATGAAGCCAAGGATTCTATTAGCTTTATTGCGAACACTTATGCACTGTTGTCTTGGTTTCAGATTACTGCTAACCAGAACTCCTAAATCTTTTTCGCAATCAGTAATATTAAGATCTACATTATTTAGTTTATATGTGGCATGGTTATTGTCCTGTCCAACATTTAGAACTTTGCATTTGTCTATATTAAACTGCATCTGCCACTTCTCCGACCACTGCACCAGTGTATTCAAATCTTCCTGGAGTGCTCGAATGTCCTCGTCAGAATGAATTCGACGGCCTATTTTGGTGTCATCGGCAAACTTGCCGATGTCGCTCTTTATGCCCTCATCTATGTCGTTTATGTAGATTGTGAACAGCAGGGGCCCCAACACTGACCCCTGTGGAACACCGCTCGTGACGCTTCCCCACTCTGATTTCTCCCCATTTATGCAAACTCTCTGCTGCCTATTTGTCAACCATGCCTCTATCCAGGAAAAAATTTCTCCTCCTATTCCATGTGCCTTAATTTTCCTCAATAGTCTCTGATGTGGGACCCTGTCAAAAGCCTTACTGAAGTCCATATACACAATATCATATTCATTACCATGATCTACCTCCTCAAATACCTTAGTGAAAAAAGTTAATAAATTCGTAAGGCAGGAACGCCCCTTTGTAAAACCATGCTGAGATTCGTTGATTAATTTATGCTTTTCAAGGTGGCTACGAACTGCCTCGGCAATTATTGATTCCATAAATTTTCCCACTATGGAGGTTAGGCTTATTGGTCTATAGTTCGAAGCTAAGGACCTGTCACCTGCTTTGAAAATAGGTATCACATTTGCCATTTACCACTTATCTGGCACCATGCCAGTTTGTAGTGATATGTTAAAAAGATTAGCCAAAGGTGTGCTAAGCTCCTCTTTACATTCCTTTAGAACCCTTGCATACAGTTCATCAGGACCTGGGGATTTGTTAGGTTTTAATTTATCTATTTGTCTATGGACCATGTCACTTGTGACCCTAATCGTGCACAATTTATTATCGTCCTGTTCTACATAATTTATCATTACTGGAATATCGCTGGTATCCTCCTGTGTAAAAACTGTGAGGAAGTATGTGTTAAAAATTCTACACATTTCCTTATCACTGTCAGTGAGCTACCCGAGGAACTTTTGAGTGGGCCTATCTTGTCCCTGATCTTACTTCTGTATACCTGAAAGAATCCTTTTGGGTTAGTCTTCGATTCTCTTGCAACTTTAACCTCATAATCTCTTTTTGCTTTTCTAATTCCCTTTTTTATTCCTCTCTTTAACTGAATATATCGATTTCTTAATTGCCCCTCTCCTCTTTTGATTTGCCTATATATACCTCTCTTTTGACCAATCAGATATTTTAATCTATTGTTCATCTATTTAGGATCATTTTTGTTTGATCTGATTTCCCTATTTGGAACATAATTTGACTGAGCAGCTAGAACTATGCCCTGCAAAGCATCATATCGGCAACCATCACCACCTACCTGACCCTTAGTCAGGTCATTCCAGTTCAGCCCACCTAAGTATTTTTTCAGTCCTATGAAATCAGCCAAGCGAAAGTCAGGGACGGAGACTTGATTGCCATTATTAGGGGAATTCCATGATATATTAAAACTGAGTGATTTGTGATCACTTTCCCCAAGCTCATCATTAACCTCAAGATTATTAATTAGTGTTTCCCTACTGGCAAGAACCAAGTCAAGCAGGTTATTTCCTCTAGTTGGCTCTGTCACAAACTGTTTTAAAAAACAATCCTGGATCGTATCAAGAAAGTCGCCTGACTCTAAATGTCCTGTCAAATTGCTCCAGTCAATCTGTCTATAGTTGAAATCTCCCATTACCACAACATTTTCGTATGTAGATGCCTTACTAATTTCGTCCCATAGAAGTTTACTGCACTCCCTTTCAAGATTTGGGGCCCTGTAAATCACACCCAAAATTAGTTTTTCTCGGCCCTCGAGAAGCTGTAACCAAACAGATTCAGTGGCTGACGCTTCTACTTTTATATCTTGTCTAACACAACAATTTAAATTGTCTCTGACATACATCGCTACTCCACCACCCTTCCTGTCGACCCTGTCAGTGTGGAATAATTTATAGCCTTGTATGTGACATTCAGAGGGCATCTCTCTATCTTTCAGATTGAGCCAGGTCTCTGTTATAGCAATAATATCTATGTTTCCTGCACTTGCAATTAATCTTAGCTCATCTATCTTATTTCTTACACTCCTGCTATTAGTATAGTAAACCTTAAGGGAGCTAGTCCCTTGCTGTCCTCTGCTGTCCCCCTTTGTTTGCTGACCTGATCTATTGTCTTTATTTATAACTTCATGCTGAATGCCTTTTATACATTTACTGATTCCAACCCTAGTGTTGCAACCTGCTTGTTTCCCACACACACCCATACCTCTATCTTCTATCAGTTTAAAATCATAGGCATTTCACCAATGGCCTTCTCAATTGAGTTTGCAAGTGCTACCACCCCAGCCCCAGAGAGATGTACCCCATCCCTTGCATACATATCATGTTTGCCATAAAAGTTGTTCCAGTTGTCAATGAATGGGATTGCAAGTTCCTTGCAGTATCTGTCTAGCCAGCAATTTACACCAATTGCCCTAGACAACCATTCATTTCCTACTCCCCTTCTAGGCAAGATGCTACATATGATTGGGACCCCTCCCTTAGACTTAATGAAATCTATAGCTGACCTGTACTTACCTAGCAGCTCTTCTCTCCTACCCTTCCCAACATCATTTCCACCAGCACTGAAACAAATAATAGGCTCGTTCCCATTACCTGACATGATATCATCCAGCCTGTCAACTATGTCCCCAACACCAGCTCCAGGGAAGCACACTCTATCTCTCATCTTCTTATTCCTATTACAAAAAGCACGGTCAATATATCTTACCTGAGAGTCACCAACCACAAGAATGTGCTTTCCTCTGTT
>NC_069424.1:3025678-3163178 GCF_026875155.1 Cherax quadricarinatus | reverse complement strand
TTGTATGAGTCATGATGATGAACGGTAGAGAGTTTCCCAGGTTTTGTATGAGTCATGATGAGGAAAGGTAGAGGCTCCCCACGTCTTGTATGAGTCATGATGAGGAACAGTACAGGATTCCCCAGGTCTATTGTATGATTCATGATGAGGAACGGTAGAGGGCTCCCCAGGTCTGTTGCATGAGTGATGATGAGGAACGGTAGAGGGTTCCCAGGTCTGTTGTATGATTCATGATGAGGTACGGTAGAGGGCTCCCCAGGTTTTTTTATGAGTCATGATGAGGAACGGTAGAGGGCTCCCCAGGTTTTTTTTCGAGTCATGACGAGGAACGATACACAAATAACCCGCACATAAAAGAGAGAAGCTTACGACGACGTTTCTGTCTGACTTGGACCATTGACAAAGTCAGTGTGACTTTGTCAATGGTCCAAGTCGGACCGAAACGTTGTCGTAAGCTTCTCTCTTTTATGTGCTGGTTATTTGTGTATCGTTCCAGTCACGGTATTGTGCCTTTTTGTTATTTATGACGAGGAACGGTAGAGGGCTCCCCAGATCTGTTGTGAATCATAATTTATATCCGAGAAAGTGGGCAAAACTTCTGTTTTCTATTTTGTAAAAAATAGATTAAAATGGATGGCCAATGTAACATAGGAAAGCTTGAGACGTGATTACTGAACACAGGACAGGTTGCTTTAGTGGCTGGAACTCCTGCACTGTTTATTTTGGATTGTGTTTTTAAATAGGAATTTGTTAAATTGGCCAAAGAGCGACTTCTGTGTACTTTAAGAGTTGTTCTTGTAGTTGAAGCGGCGGCTTCTCAGTCCGCAGAATGGAAGGAATACTAAAGAAATAGCTAAGAATCTGGACAAATTGGCTTAAAATAGCACTCATAATGGGCGAAATTACCGAAAGGTAAAATTGTGCCCTGACCACCAACTTTACTCCCTGACCGCCAACTTAGTGCCCTGCGCCAACTGAGTACCCTGACCGCCAACTTATCTCCCTGACCGTCAACTTAGCTCCCTGACCGCCAACTTAGCTCCTGTGTAATTCCATAAGTCTTGCTTAGAATTTTGTATTGCATGGCGTCAATACTTTCAGAAAAAGATTCTTTACCGTTTCAAAATATATTTTTGGGTGAAAAATCCGGAAACTGTCAGCACTTTTAATTTCTGAAGCCCCGACGGTGACCCCCGAAATTAAAATATAATATATAATGCGAGTATATACTGTAATATTTAGAGCCAGAAAAAAATAAAGTTTTCCTTTTTTAGATTATAATTTGCCAGTGATGAAGGTTGTCAATCAAAACGTGTAGAAGCTGCTTGTCTGATGTAATTACCAATAATGAGAGACATAATAGGTAACTTCTCTAATTTTTTTTATCAAGTTAAATCGAGTAGTTTAGATGTAGTGAGAGACTAAAACGTATGGGGATAAGTGGCTATTTTTTTATTTACTGTACTTCACGGTAAATGTCAATTTCCCGTGTGAAGATAAACTACATCAATGTGAATGTTGAAGCTCTTGATGACATTAGCGACAGCTAAATGTGAAATTCCTAAGACGACTCTAGTAAATCTGTTCTGTTCTGGCAGGACTAAGGAGCCTGACTACACTGGCAGGAAGACCAGCTTTGTGTCACCATGAAGAGGAAGCAATCATGTAAGATGCTCCGCCGAGTCCCTCAGCATGAGGCGAGTCTTGCCAAGAAAGAGAAGATTGTGTTTGGTAGGTTTTCAACAGGCTTGAAAACGGAATCCTAAGATGCTGCTGCTATAGGTGACTATGGTTTAGTGTTTATTATAGCTCATCCACACGACTTACTTCAGGATCATTTGAAAAGGCACGAGAGGCAAGTTCCCGAATTTAATAATAATCTGCGTGGTTGGGACGATACACTAGGCTTCCTTGAGTGTCAATGTAACTTTCTGACACAGAATAGTGTTAAAATAGGAGTTCCACCGAGTAAATTATGATGATACTAAAACTACTGAAGATTGAAGGTAAAACTCACGCAAATTCCAAAAAAAAAATAAAATGCTTAGCACGGTGAGAGGATCATAAGTACTACAAAGTCGTCAACTTGGACGTATTTAAGACACTTGGTTACTTGACGGCCGCTTGAAGCTTGAAGCTTGAAGCTTGAGCTTGAAGCTTGAAGCTCACTATAATCAATCACAATCTGACTGGTTTGATTCTGATAATCACTAGTTACCACAGGACAAATGTAAGTAGTTAATAAGTGGTAGCCTATCCTGGTAGTGGCCTATCATGGTGGTAGCCTATCATGGTGGAAGCCTATCCTGTTGGTATCCTATCGTAGTGGTAGCCTATCCTGGTTGTAGCCTATCCTGGTGGTAGCCTATCCTGGTGGCAGCCTATCCTGGTGGTAGCCTATCCTGGTGGTAGCCTATCCTGGTGGTAGCCTATCCTAGTGGATGCCTATCCTGATGGTAGGCTATTCTGGTGGTAGCCTATCCTGGTAGTAGCCTATCCTGGTGGTAGCCTATCTTGGTGGAAACCTATCCGGGTGGTAGCCTATCGTAGTGGTAGGCTATCCTAGTGGTAGCCTATCCTGGTGGTAGCCTATCCTGGTGGTAGCCTATCGTAGTTGAATCCTATCCTGGTGGTAGCCTATCCTAGCGGTAGCCTATCCTGGTGGTAGCCTATCCTGGTGGTAGCCTATCCTGGTGGTAGCCTATCCTAGTGTTAGCCTATCCTGGTGGTAGCCTATCTATCCTGGTGGAAGCCTATCCTGGTGGTAGCCTATCCTGGTGGTAGCCCATCCTCGTGGTAGCCTATCCTGGTGGTAGCCTATCCAAGTGGTAGCCTATCCTGGTGCTAGCTATCCTGGTGGTAGGCTATCCTGGTGGTAGCCTATCCTTGTGGAAGCCTATCCTAGTGGTAGCCTATCCTAGTGGTTGCCTATCCTGTTGGTAGCCTATCCTGGTGGTAGCCTATCCTGGTGGTAGCCTATCCTAGTGTTAGCCTATCCTGGTGGTAGCCTATCTATCCTGGTGGAAGCCTATCCTGGTGGTAGCCTATCCTGGTGGTAGCCCATCCTCGTGGTAGCCTATCCTGGTGGTAGCCTATCCAAGTGGTAGCCTATCCTGGTGCTAGCTATCCTGGTGGTAGCCTATCCTGGTGGTAGCCTATCCTTGTGGAAGCCTATCCTAGTGGTAGCCTATCCTAGTGGTTGCCTATCCTGTTGGTAGGCTATCCTGGTGGTAGCCTATCCTGGTAGTAGCCTTTCCTGGTGGAAGCCTATCTTGGTGGAAGCCTATCGTAGTGGTAGGCTATTCTAGTGGTACCCTATCCTTGGTGGTAGCCTATCGTAGTTGAATCCTATCCTGGTGGTAGCCTATCCTGGTGGTAGCCTATCCTGGTGGTAGCCTATCCTGGTGGTAGCCTATCCTGGTGGTAGCCTATCCTGGTGGTAGCCTATCCTGGTGGTAGCCTATCCTGGTGGTAGCTTATCCTGGTGGTAGCCTATCCTGGTGGTAGCCTATCCTGGTGGTAGCCTATCCTGGTGGTAGCCTATCCTGGTGATAGCCTATCCTGGTGGTAGCCTTTCCTGGTGGTAGCCTATCCTGGTGGTAGCCCATCCTCGTGGTAGCCTATCCTGGTGGTAGCCTATCCTGGTGGTAGCCTATCCTAGAGGTAGCCTATCCTGGTGCTAGCCTATCCTAGTGGTAGCCTATCCTAGTGGTAGCCTGTCCTAGTGGTAGCCTATCCTAGTGGTAGCCTATCCTAGTGGTAGCCTATCCTAGTGGTAGGCTATCCTAGTAGTAGCCTATTCTAGTGGTACCCTATCCTAGTGGTAGCCTATCCTAGTAGCAGCCTATTCTAGTGGTAGCCAAATCCTGGTGGTAGCCTACCTGGTGGTAGCCCATCCTGGTGTTAGCCCATACTGGTGGTAGCCCATCCTCGTGGTAGCCTATCCAAGTGGTAGCCTATCCTAGTGGTAGCCTATCCTGGTGCTAGCCTATACTTGTGGTAGCCTATCCTAGTGGTAGCATATGCTAGTGGTAACCTATCCTAATGGTAGCCTATCCTATTGGTAGCCTGTCCTAGTGGTAGCCTGTCCTAGTGGTAGCCTATCCTAGTGGTAGGCTATCCTAGTGGTAGCCTATCCTAGTTTTAGCCTATCCTAGTGGTAGCCTATCCTAGTGCTAACCTGTCCTAGTGGTAGCCTATCCTAGTTTTAGCCTATCCTAGTGGTAGCCTATCCTAGTGGTAGCCTATCCTAGTGGTAGCCTATTCTAGTGGTAGCCTATCCTAGTTTTAGCCTATCCTAGTTTTAGCCTATCCTAGTGGTAGCCTATCCTAGTGGTAGCCTATCCTAGTGGTAGCCTATTCTAGTGGTAGCCTATCCTAGTTTTAGCCTATCCTAGTTTTAGCCTATCCTAGTTTTAGCCTATCCTAGTGGTAGCCTGTCCTAGTGGTAGCCTATCCTAGTGGTAGCCTATCCTAGTGGTAGCCTATCCTAGTGGTAGCCTATCCTAGTTTTAGCCTATCCTAGTGGTAGCCTATCCTAGTGGTAGCCTATCCTAGTGGTAGCCTATCCAAAGTGGTAGCCAAACCCTCCCGTACAACAAATATCCTGCAGCTAGGCTGGGAGAAAGTATTAACGACGTTTTAGTCATCTACTTGCCAGCCAGCCAGCCAATCAGCCAGCCAGCCAGCCAGCTACTAGCCAGCAACATTCCGCCACTCTCCCTCACTATCCTCTTTATAAACCTCACAAAACTCTGCTGTAAGCGCTACCGGGTTGAACCTGCCATGTTCTCTCTCTCTCTCTCTTTCTCTCTCTCTCTCTCTTCTCTCTCTCTCTCTCTCTCTCTCTCTCTTCCCCCTCTCTCTCTCTCTCTCTCTTCTCTCTCTCTCTCTCTCTCTCTCTCTACCACAACTACCACCGCAACTACCACCACTATCACTGCCAACATTATCAGTACCACAACCACCAACCAACACACACACACACACGCCAGTGAAGAGGCGGGGCCAGGAGCTATGAATCTACCCCTGCAACCACAACTAGGTGAGTACACGCACACAATGAGGAGAATTAAATAGGATGAGGATCAGGCAGGGCTACAAAGAGACCTGGACAGGCTGCAAGCCTGGTACAGCAACAGGCTCCTCGACATTAACCCCGCCAAATGCAAAGTCATGAAGATCGGGGAAGGGCAAAGAAGACAGCAGACAGAGTATAGTCTAGGTGGCCAAAGACTGCAAACCTCACTCAAGGAAAAGGATCTTGGAGTGAACATAATACCGAGCACATCTCCTGAAGCGCACTGTTATATCTTGGAAATTGGTCATCCTGTGTTCTTTAACTATTGTAAGAGAATATGATCATCACTTAATGTTATAGCGCGAAAGTCCCCGTTTATAGCTAAAATAGAGACTTTCGGCGTTATATTATTATCTGTTAATATATAAAAAATACCATGGTATTATCACTATTATTTTATTATTATTATTATTATTGTTAGGTAGGATTTCTTATGTATATACCATATGATAGATATTACACAGCCAACACCATAATGGCAATAATTAGAAACAAATTGTTTCCGGGGGCCTCTAACGATCATGTAGCAGAAAATTCTGACTCTGAAAGTTTAGTTTCTCAAGTAAGCTACCAGTCGAGATTCAAAGTATTAGAAGAACAATTTTAAGGAGTCACAGACCGGGCCGCGGGGGCGTTGACCCCCGGAACTCTCTCCAGGTAAACTCCAGGTATATAGAGCATAAGTCTCGGAACCATCCGGTGAATTGTTCAATTGTTTATGTCCGGCTGACTGACGTTTGGGTCAGGTGATCCAGCCTGACGACGAGTCAACAGACTGGCAGGTAGTCAGTCCGCTCCCTGCTCTAGCCTTGACAACTGAGCGTATATTGGTTCTCTCTTAGGGTGTACAGTTTGAATGGGTTTGAGAATTAGGCTCTAGAGCTACTCAGTTTGTTCCTCATTGCTCTGAAGATTGTTTTGATATTTATATTCTTAGTCAGTTCAGTAATCCATAGAGATACGTCTTCTCAGACAAACTCTTGTTTTCTACTTACTTTACGGCCGGATTCAAAGGTCTTGTTGAATCTTGTACATTTTGTAGTTTGAGTTTACAGTCTTGTTAAAGCAAAGACGTAAATATTAGTGAAGACTTAATTACAGGAAGAATAATTAATCTTTCTTATCAATGTGATACTTCCATGATTTTGAACTAAATGTATATTGTACATTTATTGTACAAAGTATTAAGTTATATTAACTACAGAGAGAAGATAAAGTATTGTATTTAAATACTTTAATAAATTTGAATATTATTCTATGGAATTTCCCAGTTGAAATTATTTCCCCTAGACTCTAAAATACCTTTAACTAACTCTGATCCAAAATCTTGTTGCCTATGAAGAAAATAGTAACAGACCACATTCTGAAGTTCTTTATAAAATTTCTTATTCGCAACAAATGGGGGCCTGTCCAGGATCTCTGTTGTTCTAAGACATTGATCAAAAGAGCAATATTAAAGCTATATACTGGGAATTTATCTTTAATTTCAAAATATTGATCATGGAAGATCACATTAAAGAGTTATTTGAAGATTTAACATTGTCAAAGCTGGACTCCTTAAAACTTCAAACGTGCTGGCAGATAGCCCGTAAATTGGGAGTACCATATGATAGATATTACACAGCCAACACCATAATGGCAATAATTAGAAACAAATTGTTTCCGGGGGCCTCTAACGATCATGTAGCAGAAAATTCTGACTCTGAAAGTTTAGTTTCTCAAGTAAGCTACCAGTCGAGATTCAAAGTATTAGAAGAACAATTTCAAGGAGTTGATCTTGAAATTGATCCCGATAGATTAGGTCCTGCTTTGGCTTCTAGTAAAGTAGATGAAGTACTGCAGGGTGCAGCCACTGTTCTGCATTTGCCCGTTACTGAAGGAATTCCTATTAATGGTCAGTCTGTCCCTCACCAAGGTGCACGTCCAAAGGAATATCCACATACCTCCAGTTCAATTCCCTCCTTTTCGATACCGGGGCATACTTCTTATATAGCGGAGCGTTTCCCTTTGAAAGTCTTCATTTAATTTACGTTGAGCCTCAATTTGAGCAGTCTGTAAAATAAATAGTCTAATTTCTCAAACAGACTGAGAAATTAGACTATTTATTTTACAGACTGCTCAAATTGAGGCTCAACGTAAATTAAATGAAGAAGACTTTCAAAGGGAAACGCTCCGCTATATAAGACAACAACAACAAGGTAATGTGAGTGAAAGATGTATTGAATCCTCAAATGATGCTTTCAATATACAAAAAGCCACATCTATGGTTCCAAGGTTTAATGACTGAGATTTAGATACTTATTTTGAAGTCTTTGAGAATTAGGCACGTGCTATGAGCTGGCCCCGACAACACTGGGCAACCTTATTACATACTTCGTTGTCTGTTAAAGCTCAAAGTTGTACAGCTACGTTACCTTTTGAGAAGTATGTGAATTATGATTCCGTTAAGAAGGCTATCCTCGAGGCTTATGATCTCCTCCCAGTAAGTTATCAAAAAACCTTTAGAGCATTAAAACGCCAGCCAACTCAGTCGTATGTAGATTTTGCACGTGAAAAGAAAATAGCTTTTGAGAGATGGTGTAGAGCTTCTAACTGTAAATCTATGGAAAATCTTTCCCAGTTGATCCTGCATGAGGATTTCTATAATAATTTACCAGAAGACTTGCATAGGTATTTGATTAGTTGCCCCATAATAAATATACTAGAAACAGCCTCACTCGCCGATAATTCTGAAATATCTCAACAATTGATTGGCGAAACAAAAAGTAAGGAAACAGTGACTAAATGTGCCCCTAAGAAAGGACGATCCAATCTTACAGAGATGTGTCACATACAGAATCCTTGCCCGACCTTCTATGTTGCCTCCACACCCATTAATAATAAATTTAGATCTAACTCTAGGAAAAGTTCAAAACCACTAAGGCATAACGGTGAATTGAACTGCACTTATTGTAATAAAAAAGGGCATTTAAGGAAACACTGTTATTGGCTAGAGAGGGATACCAGGAACGAGCGACTTCGTTTCCCAACTCAGGTAACATCTTCATCGACAACTCAAAAGAAACTGAACCCTAGAACCGAACAAGGTTCGCAAGAGCGAATCGGTAGTCATTCTAGATGACTCAATACTAGATCTATTTCAGAACAAGATATTCGCTCGGCGAATAGACGAGATAGACGAGACTCAATTAGTTGAAGTTAATTCCTTCCGTGATACTGGAAGTTATTTAACATTGTTGAAGCAGGACATACTTCCCGTAAGTGATATAAATCCACAAGCTAGATGTGTTATTAGAAGCCTATGGAGGCGCCATTATAAGAGTGCCTCTCCACAGGATATACATCCAAACACCAACCTATACTGGCTTTGTGTTGGTAGGTATATCCAGTGAAGCTTTTCCTATTCAGGGCGTTGACTTACTCATAGGCAATGATCTAGACTATCCGGGTATAAGCCGAGAGCCTCTAGTTATTGATAATTCTACTGACATTAACTATGCCATAGAAGCTCGAAAAGAGGCTCCTACCTTATTTCCTCTCAATGTTATAACTAGAGCAATGTCTAGAGCGCCTCAAAATCCTTTGTCAACTGAAGTCCTAAGTGAAGGCGAGGATTTAGGTCTCGGTTTATTGTTCAGCCGATCCTTACAACCCGGATTTTCAAATCTGAAATATTCTATGATAGGCCCTTTTCAAGATTCTGATATTAAAATGCTATCGAAAGATTTAATAAGGGATCAGTTCCTTGATCCATCCCTAGAGAAATTACGAGATAGATATTATAGAAAACGACGCCCAAGACCTGGACAATTGTTACTATCATGCTAATGGTATATTAATGAAAAAGGAAAAGTCTCTTTTGTCTTCCGACGATCATTTGTCTACCAGCAAACATCTAGTAGTGCTACGTAATACCTTTAGAGAATTAGCTATTAGTTTCGCCCACCATAGTCCCATGGGAGGACATTTGGGAGTAAAGAAAACGCTGGGCAAAATAGCCAAGCATTTTCATTGGCCCAGAATGAAGGAGACTGTGGAAAGCTATCTAAAAAGTTGTCAAGTCTGCCAAGTGACCGGCAAACCTTCGCACACACTTCCACCAGTTCCCCTCATTCCGATTCCCGTCAGTGGTGAGCCCTTCTCACGCCTGATAATAGATTGTGTTGGTCCGTTACCCAGGACTAAACAAGGGAATCAATATCTGTTTACAATTATGGATGTCGTTACTCGATATCCGGAGGCTATCCCTTTGAGAAAAATTAATTCTCGCATCATTGTTCGAGCTTTGCAAAAATTTTTCTCACAGGTGGGGATTCACCGAATAATTCAATCCGATCAAGGTTCAAATTTTACCTCTAAGATGTTTTGCGATGCCTTATCTCGCCTCGGAATTAAGTCCATATTTTCTGTTGCTTATCACCCTCAGTCGCAAGGAGCCCTCGAAAAATTTCATCAAACATTAAAATCAATGATGAGAGCGTACTGCCAGCAGTTTTCCCGAGATTGGGACGAGGGAATACCATTTCTCTTGTTCGCCTTAAGGGAAAGCGAACAAGAAAGCATTGGGTTTAGTCCATTTGAATTAATTTACGGACACCAAGTACGCGGCCCCCTCGCCGTACTAAAAGATTCATGCACCGGAAAATCAGAACCCTCGTTTAAAACAACTCCAACTCTAATGCAAAAGCGTTTGTCACAACTGAGGGAATTAGCCTCTAAAAACTTAGCTAAGGCCCAATCCAAGATGAAGCATTGTTATGACAAACACACACGCTCTCGTTTCTTCTAACCAGGTGACAGTGTGATGGCACAGAAATTCTTACCTGGACACGCTCTGCAACCTAGATACGAAAGTCCTTTGGAAGTGATTGAGCGGCTCAATGAGGTAAATTATGTACTACGAACTCCAGGAAAGAGAAAAGCAAAATGTACTTATCACATAAACCAACTTAAGGTTTACCACCCTAGTCTCCTACCAATTACGACAGTTCTTCCTTTAGCTGAAACTGAAAATGCACGTCTGCCCAACATCTCTAAAGCCATAGAAGTACATTTAAAAAATTCAGAGACATTGCAATCTCTTGATACCTTTCTTATGGACCTTGATTTGGAAAAAGGAAAAGATATCAAAGACTTGATATTACGTTATGAGGTTTTATTCGATGACGTCCCTAGGTGTTGCACATTGGGAATTCACGACATAGATGTACAAGGAGCTAAGCCTTGCAGTCACCTTATAGGGCAAGTCCACTCAAACAAGAAGCATTAAACAAAGAAGTAGAATTCTTGTTGTCCCATGGACTCATAGAATGGAGAAAAAGTCCATGGGCCTCACCCTGTATATTAGTTCCCAAGCCTGATGGAACTTCTAGAATGTGCACTGATTATCGTAAGGTTAATGCTCTCACGGCACCGGATGGTTTCCCACTACCCCGTATTGATCTAATAGACAGAGTATCAGGAGCCGCCTATGTTACCTGCCTGGATTTATTAAGGGGCTATTACCAAGTGCCGCTTACCCAGCGAGCCCAAGAAATATCCGCATTTACTATACAAGGCGGATTATTCAATTATCGCGTTATGCCCTTCGGGTTGTGTAACGTGGCCTCTACCTTTCAGCGCCTGATGAACCTGCTGACCAATGATTTAGAAGGAGTGGATGCATATCTAGATGATCTTGTTATATACAGCAATGAGTGGGAGCAACATTTAATTCGCCTGGAAACCTTATTTAAGATTTAGAAAAGTACAACGTCACCATAAATTTAGCCAAGTGTCAGTTTGGACAAGCCAAGATTAAATACCTCGGTTTTTGTATAGGCCAGGGCGAGGTACGTCCTGTTGAGGTAAAAGTTAGGGCCATTGCCGAGTTTCCTATCCCTCAAGATAGAAAGTCTGTACAGAGGTTCCTTGGAATGACAGGCTATTATCGACGTTTCTGTCATAATTTTTCTCAGGTTGCGTCTCCTCTTACTGAGTTGACCAGTAGTAAGATGAAGTTTTGCTGGTCGAAAGATTGTGAGATAGCTTTTAATCGGTTGAAGCGGTTGCTTTCTTCGTCACCCGTATTGAAAAGTCCTGACTTTAATCAACCCTTCTATTTACATATTGATGCCAGCGGTTATGCTGTGGGGGCGGTGTTACTTCAGAAATCCCCCTCTGCTGATATTTTGCATCCTATATCTTATTTTTCTTCAAAGTTGAAACGTCACCAAAAGAATTACGCCACTGTAGAGAAAGAAGCTCCTGCCCTAGTAATATCTTTGGAACATTTTGACGTTTATCTGAGAACCTCCCCCTATAAAATTATGGTATTTTCTGATCACAACCCTTTAATTTATATTAATTCTATGAAATCAAAGAACACCCGGATCCTCAGGTGGGCTCTGAGGATCCAACCTTATCTGATTAGTATTCAACACTTAAGTGAAACTCTTAACATAATTGCTTATGCCCTTTCTCGCCCCTGAAAAAAAAAATGTATACTTTAAAATGTAAAGTTAAGAGATGAGTACTCTTAGAGCCTAATTTATATATATATATATATATATATATATATATATATTATATATATATATATATATATATATATATATATGTCGTGCCGAATATGTAAAACTGGTCAATTAGCAAGAACTCATTTAAAATTAAGTCCTTTCTAAAATTTCTCTTACACGTTTAAAGATATATTTTTTTCATTAATGTTGATGTAAAAAAATTTTAATTTGCACCAAAAGAACTTAGAAAACTTACCTAACCTTATTATATAGAAGCGCAATTTATTTTAGCCTAACCCCAACTAAATATATTTAGATTTGTTTACAATAATATTAATACTAAACAAAACACGCGAAATATATTTTTTCGTTAGGTCAGAATGATTTTTGGCGAAATTATGCATAAACAAATTTTTCGCTTGTCCTATATGCAAGATGAGCGTTGCTATTTAAGCCAAGATCGCAAGTTCTGCCTATTCGCACGATAATTAATATATATATATATATATATATATATATATATTATATAATATATAATATATATATATGTCGTGCCGAATAGGCAGAACTTGCGATCTTGGCTTAAATAGCAACGCTCATCTTGCCATATAGGACAAGCGAAAATTTGTTTATGCAATAATTTCGCCAAAATCATTCTGAACCTAACGAAAAAAATATATTTCGCTGTGTTTGTTTAGTATTAAATTATTGTAAACAAATCTAAAATATATTTAGTTGGGTTAGGCTAAAATAAATTGCGCTTCTAATAATAAGGTTAGGTAAGTTTTCTAAGTTCCTTTTGGTGCAAAATTAAAATTTTTTACATCAACATTAATGAAAAAAATATATCTTTAAACGTGTAAGAGAAAATTTTAGAAAGGACTTAATTTTAAATGAGTTCTTGCTAATTGACCAGTTTTACATATTCGGCACGACATATATATATATATATATATATATATATATATATATATATATATATATATAATATATATTATATATATATATATATATATATATATATATATGTAAAAATTTTTTTTGTTAATGATTGATTTTCTTTTACATTGACAGTATGATTATGAAAACCGTTTCGTTGATGGGACGAAGTACTAAGTCCACATGGATGACCCTGACAGTCGTATGTCTGAGACTCCTGTTCTCGAATTGTGATGGATACCACTCCAGATAGTTCTTCCGGCCATTGTTCCAGAAGCTCATCCTCTGGCAAATAAGCATGCTGATCGAGTTCTTTCATCTCCATTCTTCCGTCATCCTACATGCCTTATTTACAAAGAGGACGCTTACTATAAAGGAGATATTACCGAGGACGCTTGCAAACTCCCTACTGCGACCTATTGTCGTACGGGGGGGGGGGCGTTATATCTTGGAAATTGGTCATCCTGTGTTCTTTAACTATTGTAAGAGAATATGATCATCACTTAATATTATAGCGCGAAAGTCCCCGTTTATAGCTAAAATAGAGACTTTCGGCGTTATATTATTATCTGTTAATATATAAAAAATACCATGGTATTATCACTATTATTTTATTATTATTATTATTATTATTATTATTATTATTATTATTGTTAGGTAGGATTTCTTATGTATATAGAGTATAAGTCTCGGAACCATCCGGTGAATTGTTCAGTTGTTTATGTCCGGCTGACTGACGTTTGGGTCAGGTGATCCAGCCTGACGACGAGTCAACAGACTGGCAGGTAGTCAGTCCGCTCCCTGCTCTAGCCTTGACAACTGATCGTATATTGGTTCTCTCTTAGGGTGTACAGTTTGAATGGGTTTGAGAATTAGACTCGACAGCTGACTCAGTTTGTTCCTCATTGCTCTGAAGATTGTTTTGATATTTATATTCTTAGTCAGTTCAGTAATCCATAGAGATACGTCTTCTCAGACAAACTCTTGTTTTCTACTTACTTTACGGCCGGATTCAAAGGTCTTGTTGAATCTTGTACATTTTGTAGTTTGAGTTTACAGTCTTGTTAAAGGAAAGACGTAAATATTAGTGAAGACTTAATTACAGGAAGAATAATTAATCTTCCTTATCAATGTGATACTTCCATGATTTTGAACTAAATGTATATTGTAAATTTATTGTACAAAGTATTAAGTTATATTAACTACAGAGAGAAGATAAAGTATTGTATTTAAATACTTTAATAAATTTGAATATTATTCTATGGAATTTCCCAGTTGAAATTATTTCCCCTAGACTCTAAAATACCTTTAACTAACTCTGATTCAAAATCTTGTTGCCTATGAAGAAAATAGTAACAGACCACATTCTGAAGTTCTTTATAAAATTTCTTATTCACAACACGCACGTCAACCAGATAACTGCTGCAGCATACTGGCGCCTGGCAAACTTGAGAATAGCGTTCCGATACCTCAGTAAGTAATCGTTCAAGACTCTGTACACCGTGCACGTCAGGCCCATACTGGAGTATGCAGCACCAGTTTAGAACCCACATCTGGCTAAGCACGTCAAAAAAATAGAGAAAGTGCAAAGGTTTGCAACGAGACTAGTCCCAAAGCCAAGGGGAATGTCCTACGAAGAGAGGTTAAGGGAAATCGACCTGACGACGACATGGAGGACAGGAGGGATAGGAGAGACATGATAACGACATATAAAATACTGAAGGAATCGACAAGATGGATAGAGTCAGGATGTTCCAGAGATGGGACGAAGCAACAAGGGGTCACAGTTGGAAGTTGAAGACTCAGATGAGTCACAGAGATGTTAAGAAGTTCGTACTCAGTCATATAGTTGTGAGGAAGTGTAATAGTCTGGAAAGTGAGGTAGTGGAGGCAGGATCCATACATAGCTTTAAGAAGAGGTATGATAAAGCTCATGGAGCATGGAGGGAGTTGCCTAGTGGCGACCAGTTAAAAGGTGGGGCCTGGAGCTATGAATCGACCCCTGCAACCACAATTGGGTGGGTACATACACACAAGAAGCAAAAGCCATGTAATAACAAACAACAAAGACAAATGAATGCAATGAGTAAGCAACAGAGGCACACCCAGATATCATAGTACTCACAGAGACAAAACAGAAAAAAAAGATGCCAACCATTACAACTACAACCATCACTACTACCACCATCACAATCACTGCAACTTCCATTACCTAAACCACCACCAACAAAGCCACCATTGCTTTCATCATTACCATTACTACTACTACTACTACCACCGCCACCGCCACCGCCATCACCACCACCACTACCACTACCACCACCACCACCACCACCACCATCACTGTGAGGGAAAAGTTCAATAGATAGGAGTAGCAATATAGTAACGATAGTTTCATTGCCGTCTACTAGTTAAGGTAGGGTCAGTCTTTCCCCCCCCCCCCCGAAAGGTGACGTGTGGGGCTCTGGTCAAACAGTAAATCACTCGACTCACAGCTCCCAACACTACTGTAAGTACATGCCTGCCTTGTATTCTAGTGGATTTATTGGTTAAAAGCTTCACTTTTGACCAATAATAAACTTAGTCCTTTCAGTCTTGCTCTAGGTTGACTGTTGTAATAATCACCACGTCTATTGAGTAATGTACACTGCCATGGAGAGTGATTATTTAAGCAGTGGGTAACCTGTCTATCTTTTCAGCATAGATGACAGTGAGGGTCACCTGTCAATCAACGAGAAGAACAGGAGAAGGACTAACGTCCTGGAGACGTCCCCATTTTGTACTGAACTACCTGTGCACCTGTATGAAATTGCAGGACGTAACCCCACATCATTGCAGCAGCAAAGAACCTGCTTTCCTGTCATCGAGATAATACTCAGGGGCTTTAATCTTTAAAGAAAAAACCATTGGGGGTCCCAACACCTGCGACCCCCCCCCAAACAAAGCAATGGCAACGTTTTTTCAACAACAGTGTCCCCCAAAACACCAAACACCCATATACATATTAGCGGGGGGGGGGAATTTTTCCTTTCTTTAAAATTTTTTTCTTTTTTCATTTTTTTTAATGTGGGTTTAAATATTTCATTTTTTAAGGTTTTTTACTTTTTTATATTTTCTATATATTAAAGTTTTTTATGTTTTTTCTTTATTATTTTTTTTTTCTTTTCACAATTTTCCTGAGGAGGAGCCACCTGATTAATACTGCGAAGTGTTACAGGGCTGAAAACCCCTTCCCCAAGTGGCACCTTGCCAATACAACTCTATAAAAATTCAAGGAAATTCAACCCCAACTCGAATCACCATTAAAATTTTTCAAAGGGCCCCGCATACCACGGGCGTTCCCAAAACCCCCCTTGAAAAATAAATCTCTATGGTAGGACTACGTACGGGTTTTTTAAAAGTTTTGGTGATTTTTTATAGTCTAAATTTTTATTGTAATCAATTTCAGGCGGGATATAAATTTTAATTCCCCAATTTTTTTCATTGAGTTTTGAAAAAATTTGGGGGGAAATTGGACCTAGGGACCCAGATTTTTCCAGTAAAACTTGTTTCATTGAGCTCTTTATAATATCAAGGGGAACTGTAAAAGGGACACTTTTGATTTGGGGGTGAGAAATTGGAGGGGTCAAGGCCCCCAATTCTATTTAAAACTGTTTGCTCGGACCCGGGCATAGAACCCTTCGTTTTCGTTAAAACTTTTATTTTTTAATTGAAGCGGGCCCTCGACCCCTCTGGTTTTTTTTACAGTTTGAGCAGAGCAGGAATTAAACCCCTCCGTTTTTTTTAATACCCGTTTCTTTCCCCTAAATATTTTTAATTTATTCTTGCAAAGTATGGATAAAACCATTTTTTGGATAAACGCTGGGAAGAAAGTTAAAAAATAACGGGGAAAAAATTTTTAGAATCTTTCATTAGTGTTTTAATCCGGGAAAAGACTTTGAAAGAGAGAAAAATTGAAGAGAAGAAAACACTAAAAAGGGAAAGAGAAGAAAAAAATAAGGAAAAGGGAAAGAAAATCGAAAGAGAAAAGAAAAAAAAAGAGAAAAAATTTTGAAAGAGAAAGAAAAAGGGAAAAGAACCTTAAAAGGGACGGGAAAAAAGGAGAGAGAGAGAATTGAGAGAAAAATCCAAAAAAAGACATTAGAAAGAAAAGCGAGAAAAACCAAAAAAGAGCGTGATAACTTGATCGGAAAAAGACCCAAGGAACGTGAGGAACAAGCTAAGATATGTGAGGAACGGGTTTTAAATTAAAAAGAACTTAAAGGAAAGAGCAAAGGATAGAGAAGTTAAAAAAAAAAAAGGGCCCAAAGGGGAACGTGAGGAAAGAGAAAGAAAACCATGAGTTAATAGAGAGAAAAGGATCGCGACTCAAAAAATGTCCCCTTTAAATTTGGAGAATAAAAAGTTAACTCTTACACAAAAACCCCTTAAAAAAAAAGGAGAAAAGGAACAACTTGCAGCTAGAACAAAAATTTCCCCAACACCAAAATTTCCCTCCCTTCATAGGGGGGGAAAGGGACAAAACCCCCCCTTTTTACTTAAAAAGGTTTTGAAAAAAAAACCCCCAAACCCCGTAATGGCCTGCTGAAAACCTGGGCCCCCGGTTTAGGATGTTTTTTTTCGGGAAAAAGCCTTGAATTCAAGGAAACCTTTTGCGAAAGGAAATATGTAATAAAACCACAAAGAAGGCAATCCTTAAAGCATAAAAAAAAACCCAAACTAATTCTTCCCGGGGAAAAAATTTCGGATGCCCCCTTACACCCGGGGCCCAGAACTTTAAAGCATTTAAACAGGTAACACTCTTTCTTTTGTTCATTTTTTGGAAAAGAGTTGGGGGAAAAAATTTGGAACACAGTTTTTGAATCTTTTAGAGACTTCATGGTTTGCGACCTTTTTCCTGACGGCTCTTCCCCATCAGATACGAAAAATTCATCAGAAACGAAAACCTGTTTAAAAGGGCTGAGGAAGTTGCTGAGGCTGCGACCTGAAACGAGGCTCAAAAATTCCTATAAAGACCAAAAGGGATCGAACCCTAAGGCCAAGGGTTCATCAACCTTAAAAAAACCCAAACCCTTCAAGTGGGGAAAGTAAAAATGACTTTTTTTAAATTTCCTGTTTGTCTTTGTTGGTTTTTAAGGGCCCAAAAAACGCCCCAAGAGTCCTTCTAAGAAGGTCCAAAAAGTTGGAAGATTTTTTAAAAGACTGAAATGACCAAGCCCCCTTCTGTTCGGGAAACATTTTAATGGCCCTTAAGGGTATCTACCTTTTTCCGAGACACTGGTTTCAAAAGTTAGTCTTTTTCTAAATAAACTTTCCCAAACCTTTAAAAGAAACTCATTCCTCGCTAACATTAGACTATTTGGGGCCGTACGGACATTTTTTTCCTCCCTTTCCTTTTGAAACCCTTGGGTCTAAATGGTTCACGGGTTGGTCTGACCCGTAACAAGTTTCCCATCACTTCTGTCCCGAACAAAATGGGTAATGTAAAATTTTGCCGTTCTTCCTTCTGATTTTAAATTTTCACGCCAAAGATGGAAAATAATTTTTCAGATCCCTTTTCCTGTAAGCGGAGAAGCCCCTCGAAAGTTCAGTTTAACCAATGTCCCGTGAGTTTTCAGGGGGTTTAAAAAAACCCAGTGATGCTATCTCAAAAGCGAGAAGTGGGAAAAAACCGGTTTCACTTTTTTAAATGAAAGTGAAGTATCACCTCCATACCAAAAATGCCCCTTGACTAGGGCTCAGACCAAACCCCCGGGTTCTCCTACGTCCCCCTTTTGATTTTCCCTGACTTTAACCCTTTAGTTTAAAATCAAAGGGAAACCCTTTTTTAAAATTACAACGTAATTTCCCCCTTCTCTTCAGATTAAAAATTAAAATTAAAAAAGAAGCGCTAAGCCACAAGGCCCTAAAAAACACCCTTCCCCTTCAGAATTGCCATAATGACCCCTAAAAAAAATCAAGTTCCCCAAAAGGGAAAAAAACTTTTAAATATAAAAATTTTTTTTTTTTTTTATATAAAAGGTTTTTTTTACAAGTCCCGTAATTTAAATTAAATTCAGATTAATAGACTATTCCACTTAGTTTTTTCCAAACAATGCGAGAGACTTTTCTTAAAAGGCTCAAAGAAACCCGCCATTTGGCCCCGGGCATTTCTCGCATCGTAAAAAATAAATAAAAATTTGGGGAAACCCATTTTTGGCCAAAAATGTCCCCAATATCGCTACCTAAATTTTAAAATCTGAAAAAATTTTCCCAAATGTCATCCCCCCGAGGTACCAGGCCCAGTACCTAGGTCAAAATGCCAAAATTTATTAAACGTTTGAAAAGAGGAAATA
This sequence comes from Cherax quadricarinatus, assembly GCF_026875155.1. NCBI lineage: Eukaryota > Metazoa > Arthropoda > Malacostraca > Decapoda > Parastacidae > Cherax > Cherax quadricarinatus. The sequence goes on along the minus strand of NC_069424.1, from coordinate 3,144,327 downwards.
TTGACATTTTTGGTCCCCCCCTCTCCACTTTCATCTGGGGGACATAGATATATATTTTAAAATTAGTTGAATTTGCTTCGGGTTTCCCTGAAGGGGCCCTACCCTTTAAAAAACCAAACTACACAAGGGCTGAAGCCCCTTTTTTTCCAAACTTCTCCAGAAGGGTATCCCTAGAAAAAAATTTTTTTTCCCGACCGTGGGAAAACAAAAAACATCTGACTTAATGCAACATCTTACCAACCCTTTTGGGATTTTAACCCTCTTCACCACACCCAAACAAAACCCACTGTAAAAGGAGATTTAGCGCCGCCAAACCCAAATTTTCAAGTCCATTTTAAGGAAACCTTTTCTCCCTTAAACCTAAGGAGTGGGGACGTTACCTACCCTGTGCTTTTTTTGCCATGAGGGAAAATTTCCCCAGTGATCTTTGGGTTTTTTCCCCCTTTTTAACTTTTCTAGGTAGACCCGGCCAGAGGTCCCATTTTTCCAACCTTCATGACTTATGGACTAAAGAGGGTAAATGCTTGGGGGTTAAATCTTCTTACCCATTTCTCCTTGACCTTAGATCCAAACTTGAGGAGAAAAATCTGAAAGTTTCGAAAAAAACCCAAGGCTTGGCAATGGACCAGTTTCAAAACCTATTTTTATTCCAAAAAGGGCAGGGAAAGTTTTAAATAAAGGAAAATGAAGTTCTTGTCCTTTTTTCCCATTAATCAAAAAAATTATTTGTAGCCCTGGAAAGGGTCCATATAAAGTATTTAAAAAAAATTGGGGAAAATTTTACTACCTCATTAAGTCAAGGGAAAACCCAAACTTTTTCAAAACCCAAAATCCCTTAAAGAATATTACCGAAGGGAAAATTTGGTTTTAAATGCCCTTTAAAAACTTTGACTTATTTTTTTTCCCCACGAACTTGATAAACAACTGAAAAATGTAAAGTGTGCGTAATGACCCCCTCTAAAAATTTGACCATGATGAAGAACTACAAGACTTGGGGGACTCTGACCCCCTCGACCAACCCCCCAAAAAATTAATGAAACTTCGATGACCAAAAGAGACATGAAAATACTTCAAAGTGTAGTAACTTTTTAGACGTCTTTACTGATATTTCCCGTGTTTCCTCCCCGGTAGTCCCCCTTTAAAATTGACTTAGTGGACGGGAAAACCACAAACGAAAATTTTAAAAACCCCTTTTCCGTTCACCTTAGGATGCATTTTTACCGAGAGGTAGACCAAAATTAAATTTAAAAAAAAAGATCCCTTGAACCTTCCCGTAAACCCCCCTTTTTTTTATATTGTTTTACCATAGTCATGGTTTTAAAAAGGGGGGAAAAATTCATATAACTTGGGTTTTTTACTTTAACCTTTAAAGCTATAACTCGGGGGGAAACTGAGCCAATTCCCTTAATAGATACGATCAAAACAAATTTTTTACTCTTCCCCTTTTTTTCAAAGATTGATACGCGCAGGCATAAATCAAGTAATTTAATCCCTTTTTCTAAGCATACACCCCCTTTTTCCCCACACACCAAGGACTGATGCCCGTATAAGAACTATGCCCTTCGGTTTGGTAACTTGGCCCGTTTCTACCTACGTGAGACTGATGAGAAAGGTCTTGGGTAATATGCCAAATGGTTTTAGTTTTTTTTGATAACCTTTACGTTTAAAGACATCACGGGGCGAACATATCCAAACATTAACATCAAATTTTTTCGAATTTTTCGCTCACAAGGCCCCCACTCCAAGCCGAAGAAATGGGTTCCTTGGGAAAACAAAATAATATCTTGGACTGATACTTTCTAATAACCCCCTCTGCAGCCTCTCCCCAAAAATCAAAGCTTTAATTTGAATTTAAATTCCCCAAAACCAAGAAGCCTAAAGCGAAGCTTTCTTGTTCCCGTAAAATTTTTTTTGCAAGTTTATCCCGAACCTTTCCGATCTTACAGGGAACTTAACTGACTTCCCCTTAAAAAAACGGTTTAAGGAAAACCCCTTGAACTTTCCGACGTAGCTCGGGGAAAAATTTAATGAGATTAAAAAATCTTTTCGAAAAACCCTAAACTTAAGATTCCTGATAAATTTAAAAAAACATTTTGGTTTTAGAACTGATTCCCCCAAACTGGGTTAGGTGGGTGTTTTCCCACCCCTACCATGATGGAAAATCCCTTCCCCCGTATGCTTTCCCAAGCCGGGAAAATCCTTCCCGCAGAAACAAGATACTCCACAATAGAAAAGGAAAGGGTTTTGCCCTTTTGTGGGTATCTCCAAAACTTAAAAAATTTTTTTGCTGGGGAAAAAAATTCATTTTAGAAAAGGACCCCAAACCTTTGATATACCGAAAATTTTTTAAAGGGGAAACCCAAAAAGTCCCTCCCCTTAGGTTACATTGGCACCCCGGGTTTTTAAATTTCCCTATTGTTATATCAAGGGTTTTATCCAATTATTTCTCTGACTGGGAAGTCGTGGGGGGGGGGGGCAAATCAGTAGAAAACTTGTTTTCCTTACGCGACTTCCACATTTAGAACTTTTTTTCCTCGCTTTTTCTTCTTATACTTCCCCCTTGGGCCCATAAGTCTTGGGAAAGGGGGGGTGGAGGGGAAAAATTCCAAAAGAAAGGAGTAGCAATTTTAGTAACGATATTTTTATTGGGCCCCTACTAGTTAAAGGGAGGGTCAGTCTTTGCTCCCGCTAACCCCCTTTCCCCCCCCCTTCCCCATCCCCCCCAAAGGTTACGTGGGGCGGCCTTTTGGTCCCAAACCCGTAAATCACTCGAACCAAAAGCTCCCAACACTACTGTAAGTACATGGCCCCGCCTTGGATCTAGTGGATTTTATTTTTAAAAGCTCACTTTTTATCAAAAAAAATTTTTTGCTTCTTAAATTTTACTGTTTTAAAAATCACCACGTCTTTTTGGGGTAATGGACACTGCCAAGGAGAGATTATTTTAAGCAGGGGGGGAACCTGTCCCATCTTTTAAACATGATGACATGAGGGTCACCTGTCAAACAACGAGAAGAACAGGGGAAAGGGCTAACGTCCTGGAACGTCCCCATTTTGTTTCTGAACTACCCCGTGGGACCTGTATAAATTCAGGACGAAAACCCCCCATCATTTCACCCGCAAAGAAAATGCTTTCCTGCATCGAGATAATAAACCCCCCGGTTAATCTGTGAAAACTAGCCAGTGGTGGGCACCAACAACCCGCGAACCCCCCCCCCCCATCACACAAAAGGCAAAAATTTTAACAACCCTTTTCAAACCAAAACCAACACCCCCAAAAACATAATTTGCGTTGAAATTCAGTTTTTCATTTAAATTTTTCATTTTTCATTTTCTTTTTAAAGTAGGATTAAAAATTTTTATAATTTTAAAGGGTTTTCATTTTTTTATTTTCTAAATAATAAAGTTTTTTTTTTTCTGCTGTTTTTTATTTTTTTTTCTATTCACTAATTTTCCTGAGGAGGAGCCAGCCTTTGGGAATACTGTCCCGAAGTTGCTAAATCTTTTTCCCCAAAAAGAAGAGATCGTCATTTCGCAAGTATTGCTGAGGACAGGAGGAACAAGAAATAGAGTAGACACCAGGAACATCTGTTAGCATGTTACGGTAGGCATATTACTGTTACCATGTTTCTGGTAGCATGTTACTGTTAGCATGTTACTGCTAGCATATTACTGCTAGCATGTTACTGCTAGCATATTACTGCTAGTATGTTACTGCTAGCATGTTACTGCTAGTATGTTACTGCTAGCATATTACTGCTAGCATGTTACTGCTAGCATGTTACTGTTAGCATGTTACTGCTAGCATGTTACTGTTGCATGTTCCTGCTAGCATGTTACTCCTAGCATGTTACTGTTAGCATGTTACTCCTAGCATGTTACTGCTCGCATATTATTGCTAGCATGTTAATGCTGGTATGCTACTGCTAGCATGTTACTGCTGGCATGTTGCTGTTAGCATGTTACTGTAAGCATATTACTGTTACCATGTTACTGCTAGCATGTTACTCTTAGCATGTTACTGTGGCATGCAAAGAGTACGTAACCTTTATTCAGCGCATGTACACACCCTCGTTTACAGGCTATCTCCCCGAACCAGCAAACCAGGTGACTGAGGGTTGACGATGGGGCCCCGTCGTTCAACCGTTAAACCCCGGTTCCAGCCAATGAGAAAATGGTTTTGGCAATCGCAGGGGGTTATGTGGGTACCACTCTCCTGTCTGACCTTGTCCCTTCCCATTCCAGAGCTGGTTGAAGCACAGTCTGCTCTCTAGTGGCTTCTTTATTGCCTTGCTTACCGTGGAGTGCACTAATACCTATTGCTGTACCCTAGTGTATATAGTGTACATACTTCTGTTCTAAATTGTGAAGGATAACATAAGTCAAAAGTTTTTTTGCTGTGTTTATTTTGCTCCTTTTACACCCAGGATAACAGGGCCTTTTGGATGCTGGGTTGTAATAGTTACTATTAGATGTTACTGATAGCATGATAGTGCTAGCATGGTTGCTGCTAGCACGTAACTGTTAGCATATTACTGCTAGCATATTACTGCATTGTATGTTGCTGCTAGCATGTTACTGATAGCATGTTATGCTTTCATGTTACTGGCTAGCATGTTACTGATAGCATGTTACTGCTAGCATGTTACTGGCAGATGTTACTGTAAGCATATTACTGTTACCATGTTACTGCTAGCATGTTACTGTAAGCATGTTACTGCTAGAATGTTACTGTTAGCATGTTATGCTAGATGTTACTGTTAGCTTGTTACTGCTAGCTTGTTACTGTAGCATGTTACGCTAGCATGTTTCTGTTAGCATGTTACTGCTAGCATGTTATTGTTTAGCATGTTACGTAGCATGTTACTGTTGCTTTTTAATGCTTGCATATTACTGTTAGCTTGTTACTGTTACCTTGTTATGCTAGCATGTTACTGTTAGCATGTTATGTTATCATGTACTGCTTGCATGTTACTGTTAGCATGTTACTGTTTGTTACTGTTTGCATGTTACTGCTAGCACGTTACTGCTAGCATGTTCTGCTTGTATGTTACTGTTGCATGGGTTTCTGTAGCAAGTTACTGTTAGCATGTTAATGCTAGCATGTTACTGTTAGCATGTTACTGTTAGCTTGTTACTGTTAGCATGTAATGCTAGCATGTTACTGTTTTCCATGTACTGCTAGCATGTTACTGTTACCATGTTACTGCTAGCATATTACTGCTACATGTTACTGTTAGCAAGTTACTATTTAGCATGTTATGTTAGTATGTTACTGTTGCATTTACTGTTAGCATGTTACTATTAGCATGTTACTGCTTGCATATTACTGTTGCATGTTACTATTGCATGTTACTGCTGCATGTTACTGTTAGCTGTTACTGTTGCATGTTACTGCTAGCATGTTACTGTTGCATGTTACTGTCAGCATGTTACTGTTAGCATGTTACTATTAGCATGTTACTGCTAGCATGTTTTCTGTTGCATGTTACTTTAGCATGTAACTGTTGGCATGTTACTGTTGCATGTTACTGTCAGCATGTTACTGTTAGCATGTTACTGATAGCATATTCCTGCTAGCATTTTTACTGTAAGCAAGTTACTGTTAGCTGTTACTATTAGCTGTTACTGTTAGCATGTTAATGCTATCATATTACTGCTAGCATGTTACTGTTAGCATGTTAAATGTTAGCATGTTAATGTTAGCATGTTTCTGTTGCATGTTGCTGTTAGCATGTTATTGCTAGCATGTTAAATGCTAGCATGTTACTGTTAGCATGGGTTTCTGTTAGCATGTTATGTTAGCATTTTTGCTGCTAGCATTTTTACTGCTAGCATGTTACTGCTAGCATGTTAGTGCTAGCAATTACTGCTTTGCATGTTATTGTTGCATGTTACTGTTGCATGGGTTTCTGCTAGCATGTTACTGCTAGCATATTACTGTTGCATGTTTTCTATTAGCATGTTATGCTAGCATGTTACTGTTACCATGATACTGCTAACAGGGTTTCTGCTAGCATATTACTGCTAGCATGTTACTGTTGCATGTTACTGTTAGCATGTTTACAGTTTAGCAGTTAACTGTTAGCATGTTACTGCTAGCATGTTACGTTAGCATGTTACTGCTAGCATATTACTACTAGCATGTTACTGCTAGCATATTACTGCTAGCATGTTACTCTTAGCATGTTACTCATAGCATGTTAGTGCTGGCATGTTGCTGCTAGCATGTTACTGTTAGCATGTTACTCTTAGCATGTTACTGTTAGTATGTTTCTGCTACCATGCTACTGCTAGCATGTTACTTTTAGCATGTTACTGCTAGCATATTACTGCTAGCATGTTACTGCTAGCATGTTACTGCTAGCATGTTACTGTTAGCATGTTACTTTCAGCATGTTACCGTTAGAATGTTTCTGCTATCATGTTACTGCTAGCATGTTACTGCTATCATGTTACTGCTATCATGTTACTGCTATCATGTTACTGCTATCATGTTACTGCTATCATGTTGCTGCTATCATGTTACTGTTAACATGTTACTGCTATCATGTTACTGCTATCATGTTACTGTTAACATGTTACTGCTACCATGTTACTGCTATCATGTTACTGCTATCATGTTGCTGCTATCATGTTACTGCTATCATGTTACTGTTAAACATGTTATGCTCCATTCACTGGCTATCATTTACTGTTAACATGTTACTGCTATCATGTTACTGCTATCAAGTTACTTTTAACATGTACTGCTATCATGATACTGCTATTATGTTACTGTTAACATGTACTGCTATCATGTTACTGCTATCATGTTACTGTTAACATGTACTGCTATCAAGTTTTACTGCTATCATTTTACTGGGCTATAATGTTTACTGCCTATCATGTTCCAGCTATCATGTTAACTGAGTATCATGTTACTTGCTATCAAGACTGCTATCATGTTACTGCTAGCATTTACTGAGCTATCAAGTTACTGCTAACATGTTAACTGCTATCATGTTACTGCTAGCATTTTACTATAGATTTACTACTACATGTACTGTCTATCAAGTTACTTGCTAGCATGTTTCCTGCTATTCATGTTTACTGCTCTCATGTTACAGCTATCATGTACTGCTAGCATTTTACTGCTATCATGTTACTACTAGCATGTTACGGCTATCATGTTACTGCTATCATGTCACTGCTAGCATGTTACTGTTATCATGTTACTGCTATCATGTTACTGCTATCATGTTACTGCTATCATGTTACTGCTATCATGTTACTGCTATCATGTTACTGTTATCATGTTACTGCTATCATGTTTTACTACTAGCCATTTTACTGCTATCAATGTTACTGGCTACAGTTACTACTATACGTTACTGCTATCAAGTTTTACTAACTGCTAGCATATTACTGCTATCATGTTACTGCTATCATGTTACTGCTAGCATGTTACTGCTATCATGTTACTGCTATCATGTTACTGCTAGCATGTTACTGCTATCATGTTACTGCTATCATGTTACTGCTAGCATGTTACTGCTATCATGTTACTGCTATCATGTTACTGCTATCATGTTACTGCTATCATGTTACTGCTATCAGTTACTGCAATCATGTCATAGCGAGCTACATTCACTGCTATCCAAGTTTAGTGCTATCCCCCGCCCAGCATGTTTTACTGCTATCATGGTATGCTAACATCGATACTGCTATCATTTACTGCAATCAGTTTACTGAGCATATCAAGTACTGCTAGCATGTTTACTGCGATCATGTTTACTGCTATCAGGTTTACTGCTATCAAGTACGCTAGCGTAACGCTTCATTTTACTGCTATCGTGTTACTGCTATCATGTTACTGCCATCATGTTACTGCTATCATGTTACTGCTAGCATGTTACTGCTATCATGTTACTACTAGCAAGTTCCATCTCGATACCTCCAACACCACGACACTCTTACACTCATCCAAGTGAAATTTCATTTCCCTGTTCTCTTCCTTATGAAGCCAGACATTTGTCTCCAGCACACAGCAGTGTTTCTCACAGCTTACACAGCAGTGTTTCTCAAGCTACACACCAAGTAGTTTCTCACCAGCATTACACAGCAGTGTTTCTCACAGCTTACACAGCAGTGTTTCTCACAGCTTACACAGCAGTGTTTCTCACAGCTTACACAGCAGTGTTTCTCACAGCTTACACAGCAGTGTTTCTCACAGCTTACACAGCAGTGTTTCTCACAGCTTACACAGCAGTGTTTCTCACAGCTACACAGTATGGGGGGTTTCTCACAGCTTACACAGCAGTGTTTCTCACAGCTTACACAGCAGTGTTTCTCACAGCTTACACAGCAGTGTTTCTCACATCTTACACAGCAGTGTTTCTCACAGCTTACACAGCAGTGTTTCTCACAGCTTACACACAGTGTTTTCGCAGTCTTACAAAGATAGTGTTTCTCACAGCTTACACAACAGTGTTTCTCACAGCTTACACAGCCGTGTTTCTCACAGCTTACACAGCAGTGTTTCTCACAGCTTACACAGCTATGTTTTCTCACAGCTTACACAATAGTGTTTCTCACAGCTTACACAGCAGTGTTTCTCACAGCTTACACAGCAGTGTTCCTCACAGCTTACACAACAGTGTTCCTCACAGCTTACACAGCAGTGTTTCTCACAGCTTACACAATAGTGTTTCTCACAGCTTACACAGCAGTGTTTCTCACAGCTTACACAGCAGTGTTCCTCACAGCTTACACAACAGTGTTCCTCACAGCTTACACAGCAGTATTTCTCACAGCTTACACAGCAGTGTTTCTCACAGCTTACACAGCAGTGTTTCTCACAGCTTACACAACAGTGTTTGCACACAGTACCACAGCGTGTTCCCACAGCTTACACAGCAATGTTTCTCACAGCTTACACAGCAGTGTTTCTCACAGCTTACACAGCAGTGTTTCTCACAGCTTACACAGCAGTGTTTCTCACAGCTTACACAGCAGTGTTTCTCACAGCTTACACAGTAGTGTTTCTCGCAGCTTACACAGCAGTGTTTCTCACAGCTTACACAGCAGTGTTTCTCACAGCTTACACAGCAGTGTTTCTCACAGCTTACACAGGCTCGTGTTTCCTCAAGCTTTCAACGGCAGTGTTTCTCACAGCATTACACACTAGCATGTTTCTCACAGGTTTTTTTTTTCTTTTGCTTACACAGCATGTTGCTCGCAGCTTACACAGCATTGCTTCTCACAGCTTACACAGCATGTCTTTCACAGCTTACACTGCAATGTTCTCAACAGCTGCACAGCAGTGATTGCTCCATAGCTACACAACGGTGTTTCTCACAGCTTACACAGCAGTGTTTCTCACAGCTTACACAGTAGTGTTTCTCGCAGCTTACACAGCAGTGTTTCTCACAGCTTACACACAGTGTTTTTTCCACGGCTTACACAGCATGTTTTTTTTCTTCACAGTCTTACACAGCAGTGGTTTCTCACAGACTTAACAGCAATGGTTTTTCTCACAGCTGCACAGCAGTGTTTTACACAGGTTACACAGCAGTGTTCTCTCAGAGCTTACATAGCAAAGCAGTGTTTCTCACAACTTAGACACCAGTGTTTCTCACCTAATAGACAGCTTACACAGCAGTGATCTACTCGCAGCTTGCACAGCAGTTTTTCCACACTTACAGAGCAGTGGATTCTCTCAGCTTACAAGCATGCTCTCACAGCTTACAAGCAGTAATTCTCACTGCTTAGACAGCATGTTTTCTTTTCTCACAGCTTACCCAAGTAATGTGTTCTCGCACATCTTACACAGCAGTGTTTCTCACACTCACACAGGCTGTGTTTCTCACAGCTTACACAGCAGTGTTTCTCACATCTTTACCACACAGTGTTTTCCACAGCTTACCAACAGTGTTTTTTTCGGAGCACAGCTTACACAGCAGTGTTTTCTCACAAGCGCTTACACCGCAGTGTTTCCCTCACAGCTTACACAGCAGTGTTCCTCACAGCTTACACAGCAGTGTTTCTCACAGCTTACACAGCAGTGTTTCTCACAGCTTACACAGCAGTGTTTCTCACAGCTTACACAGCAGTGTTCCTCACATCTACACAAGCAATGTTTCTCACACAGCTTACCCAGCAGTGTTTCAACAGCTTACACAGCATGTTCTCACCAGCTTACACAGCAAGTTTTCTTCACACTACACAGCAGTGGTTTTCCACAGCTTACACAGCCTGTTTCTCACGGCTTACACATAGTGATTCTCGCCCTTACACAGCAGTGTTTCTCACAGCTGACACACGCATGTTTCCTCACAGCTATCACAGCAGTGGTGTTCTCACAGCTTACACAGCAGTGTTTCTCGCAGCTTCCACAGCATTGCTTCTCACAGCTTACACAGCAGTGTTTTTCACAGCTTACACAGCAGTGTTTCTCACAGCTTACACAGCAGTGTTCTCTCATAGCTTACACCACGGTGTATTCTTCTCACACTTACACAGCAGGTTTCTCACAGCTTACAGAGCAGTGTTTCTCACAGCTTACACAGCAGTGTTTCTCACAGCTTACAAAGCAGTGTTCTCTCACAGCTTACACAGCAGTATTTCTCACAGCTTACACAGCAGTGTTTTTCATCACGCTTACACAGCAGTATTAGCTCACAGCTTACACAGCATTGTTCTCTACAGCTTACACAGCCGTGTTTTCACAAGCTTACACAGCATGTTTTCACACAGCTTACACAGCAGTGTTCTCTCATAGCTTTACACAACGGTGTTTTTCTCACAGCTTACAACACAGCAGTGTTTTCTCACAGCTTACACAGCAGTGTTGCTCATCACTTACACCAGCAGTTTTCTCGTCCAGCTACACAGACAGTGTTTCTCACCAGCTACAAAGCAATTTTCCTCTTCAGCTTACACAGCAATTCTCACACTTCACCGCTTGTTTCTCACAGCTTACACAGTAATGTTTCTCGCTGTTACATCTAGTCAGTGTTTCTATCAGCTTACACAGCCATGTGTTTTCTTCTTCACAGCTTACACAGCAGTGTTTTTTCTCACAGCTTACACAGCAGTGTTTTGACACAGCTTACTACAGCAGTGTTTCTCTCGCAGCTTTCACAGCTAGGTTTTCACAGCTTACACAGGCAGTGTTTCCTCACAGCTTACACAGCATGTTTCTCACAAGCTTACATCACAGTGTTTCTCACAGCCATACATAGTAGTTTTTCTCCCAGCTTACACTGTCGAAGTGTTTCTCACAGCTTACACAGCAGTGTTCCTCACAGCTTACACATCAGTGTTTCTCACAGCTTACACAGCAGTGTTTCTCACAGCTTACACAGCAGTGTTTCTCACAGCTTACACAGCAGTGTTTCTCACAGCTTACACAGCAAATATGTTTCCTCACAGCTTACACGATAGTGTTATCTCACAACAGAGCCACACAGCAGTGTTTCTCACAGCTTACACGGCAGTGTTTCTCAACAGCTTCCACAGCCAGTGTTTCACAACACTTGCACAAGCAGTGGTGCTCACAGCTTAGCACAGCACGTTTCTTTTTCTCACAGCTTACACCAGCAGTGCGTTCTCAACAGCTTACATAGCAAAGCAGTTTCTCCCACAGCTTCTAGACAGCAGTGTTTCCTCACCAGCTTACACAACAGTGATCTCTCGCAGCGAAGGCACCATGCAAGAGTTTCTCACACATTACACAGCAGTGTCCTCACAGCTTACACGCAGTGTCCTCTCACAGACTTACACTGCAGAGTGTTTCTCCTGCTTACACAGCATGTTTCTCACAGCTTAACAGTAGTTTTCTCACTGCTTACACACAGTGTTTTCTCAGTGCTTACACAGCAGTGTTTCTCACAGCTTACACAGCAGTGTTCTCTCATAGCTTACACAACGGTGTTTCTCACAGCTTACACAGGAGTGTTTCTCACAGCTTACACAGCAGTGTTTCTCACAGCTTACACAGCAGTGTTTCTCACAGCTTACACAGCATGCTCACTCACATCTTTACACAGCAGTGTTTCTCACGATCTCCAGCTTTCACAGCAGTGTTTCTCCACAAGCTTACACAGCAGTGTTCTCACGCAGCTTACACAACGAGTTTCTACAGTATTAGACAAGCAGTTATTCACAGCTTACACAGCAGTGTTTCTCACAGCTTACACAGCAGTGTTTCTCACAGCTTACACAGCAGTGTTTCTCACAGCTTACACAGCAGTGTTTCTCACAGCTTACACAGCAGTGTTCTCTCACAGCTTACATAGCAAAGCAGTGTTTCTCACAGCTTAGACGGCAGTGTTTCTCACAGCTTACACAGCAGTTGTTTCTCACAGCTTGCACAGCATGTTTCTCACAAGCTTACACAGCGAGTGTTTTCACCAGCTTACACAGCAAGTGTTCTCGTCACAGCTTACACATCAGTGTTCTACAGCCTACACAGCAAGTGTATTCTCACACAGCTAATACACAGCAGTGTTTCTCAGCAGCTTACCCAGCAGTGTTTTCTCACCGCTTACACAGCAGTGTTTCGCACAGCTTACACAAGCAGTGGTTTCTCACACTTCACAGCAGTGTTCTCTCCACAGCTTACACAGCAGTGTTTCTCACAACTTGACACTGCAGCGAGTTCCTCACAACTTAACACAGTGTTTCTCACAGCTTCCACACAGTGTATCCTCACACTTTATACAGCAGTGTTTCTCACACGTTCCACAGCAGTGTTTCGCCACAGCTTACACAGCAGGTGTTTCTCACAGCTTACACAGTAGAGTTTTCTCGCAGTCTTACACAGCAAGTGTTTTCTCACAGGAGCGTACAACAGCAGTGTTTCTCACAGCTTACACAGCAGTGTTTCTCACAGCTTACACAGCAGTGTTTCTCACAGCTTACACAGCAGTGTTTCTCACAGCTTACACAGCAGTGTTTCTCACAGCTTACACAGCAGTGTTTCTCACAGCTTACACAGCAGTGTTTCTCACAGCTTACACAGCAGTGTTTTCTCACAGCTTACACAACATGTTTTCTCTCACTTACACAGCAATGTTTCTCACAGCTTAGTAGCCTGGGCAGGTGTTTTGATCACTAGGAGGCTTAGGCCGACGAGGGCAATGTTTACTCGGAGTGGGGGGGGGGGGGGGGAGGGGGGGGGGGAGGTGACGGGGAAGCTTAACACAGTAGTTGTTTCCATATCAAAGCTCACACAGACATTGTTTTCCTCAACAGCTTACACAGCATGTTTCTCACAGCTTACACAGCATTCTAGTTCTCAAAAGAAAAATAGGCAATCACAAGCTTACACGCAGTGTTCTCATTCTAACAGCTTACAATAGAAAGCAGTTTTTTTCTCACAGCTTTAGACAGACACTCCTTGAATAGTTTCAGCAACGAGCTAACACAGGAGTGATCTCATCACAAGCTTTTTGGCATGCAGCAGTTGTTTCTCACAGCTTACACAGCATGTTTCTCAACAGCTTAAGCTTACACAGCAGTTTTCTCAAACAGAGAGTATAGCTTGCACCGACAGTGTTATTCTCAACAGCTTACACAGCAGTGTTTCTCACGAAAGCTTACAACAGCAGTGTTTCTTACAGACTTACACAGTAGTGTTTCTCACTCGCTTACAAAAGCAAGTTATCTCACAGCTTAACGCAAGCAGTGTTCACCTCACGAAGCATACACAGCAGTGTTTTCTTGTCACGGAGCTATACACAGCAGTGTTTCTCACAAGTATAGCTTACACAGTCAGTGTGTTCTACACCGCCCCCTTGGGGGTTAAAACAAGCAGTGGTTTACCACATCTTACAACAGCAGTGTTTCTCCCACGAAAAGCTTAACACCAGCAGTGGTTTCTCACAGCTTACAACAGAACAGTGTTCTCTGCGCTCAAACAAAAGCTTTACATAGCAAAGCATGTTTCTCACAGCTTAGACGGCAGTGTTGTCTCACAGAGCTTAACATCACAGTGTTCGTCTTATCGCAGCTTACACAGCAGTGTTCTCATCCGCTTACACAGCCTGTTTTCTCACATAAGCTTGCTCAGTACAGTGTATTCGCACAAGAACTTACAACAGTATCTGTTATTCACCGCATACACACAGTGTTCAACATCACAGCTTACACAGGCGTGTTTCTCACCGCTTACACACGCAGTGTTCCTCACAAGCTTGCACATCAGTGTTTTCCTCACAGCTTATGGGACACAGCAGTTTTCTCACAAGCTTAACACAACAGCTGTTTCTCACCGCTGCTCATCAGAGTCTTTCTCACAGCTTACACCAGTAGTTGTTTTTCACAGCTTACACAGCAGTGTTTCTCTAAGGATCACAGCTTACACAGCAGTGTTCTTCTCTAACAACTTACACAGTCCAGGTTCCTCACAGCTTGCTCATCAGTTGTTTCCACAGCTTACACAGGCAGTTTTTTCTCACAGCTTTACACGAGCAAGTGTTATTACATCACATGCTTACACAGCAGTAGTTTCTCACGAAGCTTACACAGCAGTGTTTCTCACATGAGCTTTACACAGCAGTGTTTCTCACAGCTTACAGACAGCATTGTTTTTCTCAACATGAGCTTACACAGTAGTGTCTCGGCACGCTTACACAAGCAGTGTTTCCCACAAGCTTGGTCTCACACAGTGTTTCTCAGAGACTAGCTTACACCCAGCAGAAGGTTTCTCACTAGCTTTGACGAGCAGCATGTTTCTCAGAAGCTTACACAGCAGTGTTTTCTTCTCTTCTCACTGAGCTTACCACACAGTGAGTTTCTCTTACAGCTTACTACAGCATGTTTCTCCTCGAACAGCTTATCACGAGCAGTGTTTTCTCTCCAAGCTTACATCACAGCAGTGTTTGCCTCCAACAGCATAACCACAGTAGTGTTCATTTTCTCGCAGCTTCCACAACAGCAGTGTTTTCTCCACTAGCATAACACAGCATTGTTTCTCATACAGCTTACACAGCAGTGTTTCACACACGCTTACACAACCGTGTTATCTCCACAAAGCTTAACACATCAGTGTTTCTCAACATCAATTACACAGCAGTGGTTTTCTCACAGCTTACACAGTAAGTTTCTACACACAGCTCACACAGCAGTGTTATGCTCACAAGCTTACAACAGCAGTAGTTTCACCTACAGCTTACACATCAGTGTGGTCACGTCATCAGCTATACCACAGACATGTTTCTCATCAAGTGACAGCTTTACATAGCCCAGTCAGTGTTTTCTCGAACTAAGCATAGACCAACCGTGCTGTTCTCACGGGAAAGCTTCTACACAGGAGTGACTCTCTCGCAGCTTTGCCACAGCATGTTTTCTCAACAGACTTATACTAAACAGCAGATGTTTTCTCACAGCTTACACAGGGCATGTTTCTCACTAGTCTTGCACAGGCAGTGGTTATTCTCTACAGCTTACACCGCAGTGTTATTCTCATACAGGAAAAAAGAAAGAAGCTTACAAAGCAGTGTTTCTTACAATCTTACAACAGTAGCGTTTCTCACAGCTTACACACATTGTTTCTCACGAGCTTGATAATCATGTGGAGTTCGATAGCGAATAGGAGATTAGTGTAGGAAATACTCACAGTAGGCTGTCTTATAACTATAATTGACTCGTTATGTCTGGAAATGCCCAGCACAGCCGTACCATCTCTCCTTGCGCTCTCCACTCGTCACACTGACTAGGCGGCTGGCCAGTACCACACGCCAGTAGTGGGTGTTTTGAAATAGTGTCAAGCTCAGCACAATAAGAGACCGGACCTCAAGACGGTAGTGGTAGTCCGTTGAGTCAACGGGACGGTTACTGGTAACTGGTTACAACTACTACAGAGAGCTCGGCGACGGCAACGTAAGGTCCGCCCCGACATAACAACTTAATAGACAAACTCAGAGAATGGCAGGTCTAATCGCTTGGGCTGATTCTATACAATGTCAAAAGAACACCAACATGAAACATTATCGAATACTACAGAAGAACATTGGAATGAAAGCTTACGTAAACAGAAACTAGTCCACTGTAACTAACCGCAGGTATACTCTAAGTACACCAACAAAACTCAACACATGAAAGCACGCCCACCCCAAGTGAGATTACAAAGTGCATAAAAACACAATATTTTGGATCGCTTCGAGCTCTGTATTCGTCGTGTGATCTACGGAGATTCTGAGTGAAGGAAGACAGTCCCAAAGAAAAGTGTTTACAGAAAGGCAAATTCGTGCACAAGCAAATCTAGACTGTTTAAACTCTCAGCAATGTGCAGAGAACAATGCGAACACAAAACTACACAATAAAAAAAATTCATTGAATCCTGATACAAGATTGATACTGTAAATTATTCATCTAATAACAGGTTAATTTATGGCATTAACCCCAACCTCTTGCTAAGGGTGTATTGCATATGCAAGAATGTGTGTCATCGACTGGGAGATCCACCTCCTAGCATTGAGGCTAACTCAATAGCTGTCTTTGAGGCAAAACAAATTGGGATTTACAAAAAGATACTTGAGGATTAATCTCAAACCCTGTCCGAGGTACGTATGAGAATAACGACATTAAGATGATTGCGCTGGACTGAGTAATCCAGGAGGAAGAGAGTACAAGGATCATGGGGATTGTCAAGAGTCCCCCAGTCATCATTAGTACTGGTTGGAACCATCATTTCATCACATACTAACTTCAATATATCCAAATGCGATTCTTTATACTAGACCAGTACTAATCTCTCTACCTTATACATATTTCCAGTTGATTAGGTTCAACTACTCGATAAGGACCAACAAACTTTTGATCCACTTTGGCATTGCAGACGTTTTGTTAAAATAGTCCAGCAATAACTTCCGAGACCTCATTTATTTTGATAGCTTTAACACTCGCAGTATTTGCGACACTTGTAAATTCAGCTATTGATTTATGAAGTGTTTCACGATTCTCTAAAAACACTTTGAGCTAAGCTGGTACGAGTTGCTACGAAATCTTCAGGGTTTAATTTGGTTTCGGATATAAATATAACAACTCATAAGGCAAACGTTTATCTACACCATACAATGCATAATGTGAGTGTCACCTATAGAAACATTGTAAGCAGAATTTATAGCACACTGCACATCAGGTATAACTTCATCCCAAGTTTCACTATGGGATTGATAGTGCTCTCAATACATCAAGTACTTTCTTATTGGTTCGTTCCGCTAACCCATTGCTGGCAGATAGATGAGGAACAATGGTGGACTTAGAGATCTTGTACAAGGTACACAAATTACAAGAATTTCATTACAGAATTCACCTCCATTATCTGTTTACAGGGACTTAGGGGTGGTATGCCTGCAGACAATGCGTTCTTTAAACGCTTTAGCTACTGTCTCGGCAGTCTTATCCGCAATAGGAACTAACTCGCAATATCTGGTGAAATGGTCTACCATAACACACAGATTTTTGTTACCTTGGAGGAACATCGGAAATTAGTTAACAAATCTAGCGCAACTCTTTCCCAAGGTTCGCTAGTATTGGATACACTTGGATTGGATTAGGACCATTAGCATTGCCTTTATGTTGCATGCAGACACTACATTTCCTAACATACTCAGAAATATCAGTTGCCATTCGAGGCCAAAAGTATTTCAATCTGGCTTGTTTTACTGAACGATCCATACCAGGGTGTGCAACACCTGGTACATCATGAACTAGCTGTAAGGCTACATTCACTAGTGACTGTGGAATTACTAACTGGTATACTCTTCTGCTAGGAGTACCCAACTCGGCTGTTCGATACAGTAATTCTTGGTTCATGAGAAAGTCACTGATGGGAGCTGGTGGCTTCACAGTCAGAATAAGATCTTCCTGGAGCAGGAATCGAATCACACCAGACCACATGGGATCTGTTCGTTCTTACTGGAGGAATGAACAAACTCGGTGGAGTGGATGACTCCCCCCGGTTGAAAAATTAACGCTATAACACGCAATATAGCAAGGGAGAACGAATCTACTATCTACTACAAGCACAATGAACACGGTGAACAATGCTGATATTCTGAGTCGCACACAGTGACACGAGGTATCAACTATAAAGAAACTACACTTACAAACTTTAACAACGTGGAAGTTACTCGAGAAATAACTTCTTACAATGCACTGATTACTGTCAACTAGGATGGGATCACAATCTGAAACACAAGGGACAACAACAACACTCAAGTGAGCACACTAGCCACAGAAACGTCTTTCTGCACGGCTTGTGGCATCAGCAAGAGATGGCATAACTCGTTGCAAGTAAAGTTCTTCTCAAAGCGTCCCCTGGGAAGGAACGAATACTTGAACAATGCCATCGAAAGGATAGTCGCACTATCCTGCGTCATGATTTTTGGGGCTGGAGTCCAGAAGGAGTGACAGTATTACTGTGCCTGACCGCTCGGCACGTTAAAAAGGGAATTAGGTCTATGGGAATTAATCTGAACTTCACATTTGCACACTTTAAAAAAATTCAGTACAAGTTTTGAAAAACAAAACATTGCTCTGTCATCATAGGGAATGTAAGGATAAATGGGAGCAGCAATACCCGGAGGCTGAGTGTCGAATTCGCTAAAGTACACTTGGGGTATGTGGGGACATAATGGAAAAGTAACACGAGAAAAAAAAAGAAAAAAAATGAACAATAAAAAATAATAAAAAAATTCTAGAATTGAAATGAAAAGATTACAACTAATTTGCGAAATATGTCAAATACACGCAAGAAAGGGAAAACTCAATTTAAAGGATAGCCCAAAAAGAAAAAAAATTTTAAATTTAAAATTAAAAAAGTAAAAATAAAAGGAGACTGAATTAAATTCAAAAATGGCTGTCTTTACTCTTGTAAAAAAAAAATTTAAAATTAATTAAAATTTTAAATCAATGTGAAAATTCAAATAAAATTTTTAAATTGAAAAAGGGGAAATTTTAAATATTTTCTAAGAATGCATAGACAAAATTAAAATATAATTCATAAGTTTCAAAAAAAAGAAAATAATTACTGCAAAAAAACTTTTTCAACAAAATAATTCACCAGAACAAGTGCAACAAAATAGGTGTAGAAACAATCACGCAGTAATAAAGTGTCATTTTGGGGAAAAATCAGGTAAAAAAGAATTAAAAATTTGAAGCCCAAAAAAAAAAATTTAAACTGATTGAACCTTTAACTCTAATTTGAAAATTGACAAAACAATTTCTCAAGCGGTAAAAAAAACACTTACGTTAAAAGAAATTTGAAATTGTAAAGAGTGAATTTGTTCAAGAAATAAAAAAAAAAAACACAGGAACAAAACGGGAAATTTAAAACATTTTCAGGGCGGAGCACCCAACAGTATTAATTTATTTCTTACAAAAAATTTCCTGCTGTGACTGATAAAACAAAATCTTGCGTGATGATACAAAAAATTTTTTGCTGGCAAAAATAATGGTACACAGTCTGCAAAAAAATTAGAGGAATGAAAAACTTTTTGGCTAGAAAAAAAAATGACACACAAAAAAAATAAAGGGGAAAAATTTGTATAGGGGGTGAATATCACTGCTAAAATCATGAAAAATCAATAAAAAAAAATTTGAATCATTCACACAGAGTGACTGATGTACACTACACAATAATCTTATACAGAGAGTGCAAAATGAAAAACACAAAATAAAATTTTAAAGTGGAAAAACACTGAAAAATAAATTGGAAAAATTGGTTAAAAAAATCTGGTTTACCTGAAAAAAAAACAAGGTTTAGGAAAAAGAAATTTACTAAAAATGTCCACACTCGCAAAAAAAAATGTTTTTAAATGAAGAAAAATGTCTAAAAAAATTATCACGGAGTCTGGAGTAGTAGACTGGCGGAGTACTGGTGGTGGGGCGAAGATATTGTCCTGTGGGCGGGCGGTGCTTCCTCTTCCATCGCATTTTTGTCGTAAGAATGTGTTTCTAGGCGAACTCCATAACTGGCTTTATTCGTTGGCACCACTCTCTCTTTGACCAATTAGGGTGACCCAAAAACAGTACTAGGACCCGGTACAAGGGTCAAAAAAACCAGGAAAATAGGGGATGGCTGGTGGTGGTTGATGGTGGGTGTCTCTCGCGGGGGTACTCCCCGCGCACCCCGGGAGGTGGGAGGAGGTGGTGGGGGGGGCGCTGGGGGTTTCCCCCGCGCACCCCACCCCACCCACGAAATGGCTAACCCCCCATCTATCCACAGGTGGTAAAAAAAAAACCACTCTTGCATCCAAAACAGGGGCACAGCGTTGAAAAATACCTCAGAGGGCTTGGTTCTTCTTACTGCGTGGCTTACTTCTCTCTCCAGCGGGGGTTAGAAGTGGGGTTTGGCGGGGCTTACCCCCCGAGAATGGATGACGGGGAAACGTGTAACATGCACAAAGCACGGGGGACAGTTGGTGACAGGGAAGGCTGGAGATAGCTGACTGGCGTTCACTTCCCAAATTGGCTTACTGCTGGGTTAATTCAAAATCCGGGTCAACCCCTCGGGGATTTGAAACAATTGCACACGAACTAAGCGGGAAACTTGAAACGGGTGCAACAGGCTTTCGGCTGAAGGGTTTTGATGAAAGGGATAAAAAGGGGCTGGAGGGTGTGAGGGGGTAGGCGACGGGTGGAGATTCACCTTTGACCCCCGCTACTCACAACCAACCCTTCAACGCCGAATTACCCTTAAAAAAGTAAATCCCCGCTCCACACCGCTGTACACCATTTTAATGTGGGAGTTCGATACGGGATTTTGGGTAGAAAAACCCGTGGTGTTTTACGTATAATGGTTATGGGGAGAATTTCCCCCAGCCCTACCTTCCCTGCTTTCCCCTCGTAAAACTGACTAGGGGGCGGCCCAAACCCCGTAGTGGGGTTTTGAAATAGTGTCAGCTCGCCAAAAGGAGACCCTGACTCAAACGGGTTGGGCTTTGAGTCAACGGCGGTTTCTGGTAACTGGTTTCTAACGAGCTTGCAAGCATGTTTCTCACGCTTAACGCAGTGTTTTCACAGCTTACGCGCAGTGTTCCCCTTTCCCGCTCACAGATGTTTTTTACGCTTACCAGCGTGTTTCTCACGCTTTCACAGCAGTGTTTTCACAGTTTTCACGTGTTTCTCACAGCTTACACAGCGGTTTTCCCCAGCTTACAAACAGTGTTTCTCACAGCTTACACAGCAGTGTTTCCCCGCTTACAAGCAAAGCATGTTTTTCACAGCTTAAAGGGAGTGTTTTTCACGCTTACACAGCGTGTTTCTCGCAGATTACCAGCAGTGTTTTCACAGCTTTCACCAGTGTTTTTCACAGCTTGCCCCCTGTGTTTTCACCTTTACACAGTAGTGTTTTTCCAGCTTAAACCCGCGTGTTTTAAAAGCTTAACAGCAGTGTTTATCCAGTTTCACAGCAGTGTTCGTCACAGCTTTTCACTTTAGTGTTTCTCACAGCTTACACACAGTGTTTCTCACGTTCACAGCAGTGTTTTTAAAAGCTTTCACAGCAGTGTTTTCTCACAGCTTAACAGCATGTTTCCACAGCTTACCAAACAGTTTTCTCACAGTTACACGCAGTGTTTCTCCCGCTTACACAGCAGTGTTTTCACATCTTTTTACGCAGGTTTCTCACGCTTCCAGCAGTGTTTCTCACGTTCACAGCAGTGTTTCTACGCTTACACAGCGTGTTTCTCGCAGCTTACACAGCAGTGTTCTCCAAAACTTACACAGTAGTGTTTCTCACAGCTTCACAGCAGTTTTCTCCAGCTTTCACCGTGTTCTCCTAGCTTTTAAAAACAGTGTTTCTCACAGCTTACGCGCAGTGTTTCTCACACTTACACAGCAGTTTTTCTCACAGCTTTCACACATTTTATTTTTTTTTTTTTTTTTTTTTTTTTTTTTTACCCCTTTTTTTTTTTTTTTAAAATTTTTTTTACACGCAGTGTTTCTCAACCTTTCAACAGTTTTTTCTCCAGTTTGGAAAATGTTTTAAAATTAAAATGCCCACAGTTTAAAAACCCCAGTTTTTAAAAAGCGGGGCACAACAGTGGTTTCTCAAGGGCTTAAAAAACATTTCTCACCCAACAGGGGGGCCCGTTGGGAATTACTCCAGGATATTTAAGTGGCAAGTAATAAACCACCCCAAAAAAACCCCAAAAAACAACAAAAAAACACAAAACCCCACTAAAAAAAAAGGGGGGCCAGAGGGAAAAACCCTGACTTAAGAACCCGGGGGAAAAAGGGAGTTGGTAAAAAAGGGGGGGTAAGGAGTATGGGGCGGGAAAAAATTAAATCCCAAAAAAAAACCACAAAAACAAAACACCAAAAAAAACCAAACAAAAAAAAAACAAAACAACAATTCACAAAAAAAATTGGGGGGCCAGAAAGGGGGCGGAAACCAAAGGGAAAAGGGTAAAAAAAGGAAACCCCCGGGGGAGGGGGAAAAACGGGAGGATAAAAGGAGGTCCAAAAAAAAAAAAAAAAAAAGAAGAGTGGGAAGGAAGATGTGGGGTAAAAAAAATGGAAGAGCGGATAGCTGAAGAGTGCAGGAAGTGGGAAGTACGGTCTTAGCAGCAGAAGCTAGGATACAGTGCTTAGAAGAAAAAACTGCAAAGCCTGAAACAGATTAGAGAGACAAATGACAATTCAGATGTGACATCAGGAAAATTTAAAATGTCGGCGCAGACAAGGGGACGGTAAGCAAAAAACGGAGACATGGCGTACACGAAGGCCCTATCAGACCCACGTGGGGCCAGGGAAAAGACGAGGAGCACACTAAGATCAAATGACAGGTCCAAAGACAATAAAGGGTATGCTATATGCAGAGATTCTAACAGCCAACTGCAGTAGAAAGGGACAGCTGGTCATGAAAGACAGTTCACTGAGAATAGAAGTTTCAGATATGACAGGGACTGAAGGCAAGAACATGTCAATGGAAGGAAATAAAATGCCTCAGAGGAAGCAGATGGAGACTCAGTGGGAGGAGGAAAGGGCGAGGTCAGTTTTTGTGTAGGGCTCCAAGAAGCCAAAGGGGGGACAACTTTGAAGAAATAAAACGGGAGAAAAAAATGATTGAAGGCATCATGAAAAAAATTAGGTGAGGCGATATGCCCAGGTACAAATTTTCAGATGATTTGGTTGTTTTGCGAGGGAAAGGGAATACGGCCTTCAGAGTAACTTTCAAGGAAGAATTCAGTTCGAACCAGGATTCTGCAAGAGAAAGCAAGACTGAGGGACAAACAGGGGTACCAGAGAGTATACCTCGACCGCGACAGAACACAAGAAGAAAGGACTGCACTGAAAGAGAGGGTACAGAGACGCAAGGAGGAACGAGAGGGCAATGACGAAAATGAGCAGGACCAGACACAGGAGGAAGGGAGAACACACCCCACAGAACCTCCCACCAAAAGACTCCAACTGCGACATTCCAACGCAACTGAGCAACCTATACTAACAACCCACTCACTGTTCCTCTGCCACCAACCCCCATATAAAAAAACCTCACCCCAACACTGTCCCTTATGGGCATTTTGACCCCCCCCCCATCATCACAAACCCCACCAACACCACAGCCCCATATAGGCCCCCACCAAGGCTCTCGCCCCCCCCAACCCCAATATTCTTGCATGACCACAATGATAGAAAAAAAACTGAAAGTTTTGGTACACAAACGGGATGGAATAATGAATAAACATGAGTGGAACAAAAAAATCAGTGAAAAATCCCCAGACATCTAGCAGTCACAGAAACAAAACTCGCTGAGACAATAACAGACACAATTTTCCCAACGGATATCAGATCCGAGGAAAGATAGAAGGAGTAGAGGGGGAGGAGGGGTTGCACTGCTCATAAAACACCGATGGGGATTTGAGGAAATGGAAGGCAGGGACATGATTGGAGAAAGGGGACTACATTGTAGGTACAATTCAGTCCGGAGAACAAAAAGTAAGTCATTGGAGTGATGTATAACCCACCACAGAACTGCAGGAGGCCAAGAGAGGAGTATGGAAAAAACAACAGGGTGATGGTGGACACACTGGCTGAGGTGGCAAGAAGAGCTCACTCGAGCAGAGCAAAGTTACTGGTAATGGGCGATTTCAACCACAGGGAGATCGACGGGAAAACCTAGAGCCACTGGGGGTCCCGAAACATGGAGAGCCAAGATGATGGATGTGGTACTTGAAAACCTCATGCATCAACATGTCAGGACACAACCAGAGAGAGAGGGGAGGATGAGCCAGCAAGAAATGGATCTTGTGTTCACCCTGAGCATTCAGACATTGAAGACATCACTTACGAGAGGCCCCTTGGAGCTAGCGATCACGTGGTTCTGAGTTTTGATTATATAGTAGAGTTACAAGTGGAGAAGGTAACAGGAACTGAAGGGGACAGGCCAAACTATAAAAGGGGGACTACCAGGTATTGAGAAAACTTCCTGCAGGAGTTCAGTGGGACAGAGAAATGGTAGGAAAATCAGTAAACGAGATGATGGAATAAAGTGGCAACAAAGTGCAAGGAGGCAGAGGAAAGTTTTGTTCCCAAGGGAAACAGAAATAATAGGAAGACCAAAACGAGTCCTTGGTTTATCCGAAGGGGTAGGGAGGCAAAAACCTAAGTTTCAACAGAGAATGGGAAAAGGGACAGGAGGCATAGGACCCAGGAAAACAAGGAGATAGTAGAAGAGCCAGAAACGAGTATGCACAGATAGGAGGGAGGCCCAGCGACAGTATGAAAACGACATAGCATCGAAAGTCAAATCTGACCCGAAACTGCTTATAGCCCCATTAGGAGGAAAGACAACAGTCAAGGACCAGGTGATAAGGCTGAGGAAAGAAGGGGGAGAACTCACAAAAACGACAAGAGGTGTGTGAGGAGCTCAACACGAGATTTAAGGAAGTATTTACAGTAGAGACAGGAAGGACTCTGGGGGAAAGACCAGATGGGGACAACCCGCAAGGAATACACCAACAAGTGTTGGACGACATCATACAGATGAGGAGGAGGTGAAGAAAAATGCTAAGGGACATCGATACCACAAAGGCAATGGGACCGGACAACATCTCCCCGTGGCCTTAAGAGGGGGGCAGATATGTTGTGCGTGCCACTTAAACCCCAATCTTCAACACGTCCCTGGAAACTTTGGGGAACTACCTGAGGTATGGAAGACGGCAAATGTAGTTCCCATTTTTAAAAAGGAGACAGAAAAAAAGGCACTAAACTATAGACCTGTGTCAATTGACGTGTATAGTATGCAAAATTATGGAGAAGATTATCAGGAGGAGAGTGGTGGAGCACCTGGAACTGAACAAGAGTATAAATGCCCAAACCCGCACGGATTCAGGAAGGCAAATCCTGTGTCACAAACCTTCTGGAGTTTTATGATAAAATAACAGAAATAAGAAAACGAGAGAGGGGGTGGGTTGATTGCATCTTCTTGGGCTGCAAGAAAGGGCCCTTTTACACAGTTCCTCCACAAGAGATTAGTGCAGAAGCTAGAGGGATCAGGCGCATATAAAGGAAGGGCACTGCAATGGATCAGAGAAACCCTGACAGGGAGGCAACAACGAGTCATGGTACGTAATGATGTATCACAGTGGGCACCTGTGACGAGCGGGGTCCCACAGGGGTCGGTCCTAGGACCAGTACTATTTTTGGTATATGTGAACGACATGATGGAAGGGTTAGACTCAGAAGTGTCCCTGTTTGCAGATGATGTGAAGTTAATTAGGAGAATTAAATCTGATGAGGACCAGGCAGGACTTCAAAGAGACCTGGACAGACTGGACACCTGGGCCAGCAAATGGCTTCTCGAATTTAATCCTGCCAAATGCAAAGTCCCTGAAGATAGGGGGAAGGGCACAGAAGACCACAGACAGAGTATAGGCTAGGTGGCCAAAGATGCAAACCTCACTCAAGGAGAAAGATCTTGGGGTGAGTATAACACCGAGCATGTCTCCGGAAGCACACATCAATCAGATAACTGCTGCAGCTATGGCGCCTGGCAAACCTGAGAACAGCATTCCCGACACCTTAGTAAGGAATCGTTTAAGGGCCACTGTACACCGTGTATGTCAGGCCCATACTGGAGTATGCGCACCTGTTTGGAACCCGCACTTGAAAAAAGCACGTCAAGAAACTAGAGAAACTACAAAGGTTTGCCACAAGGTTAGTTCCCAGAGCAAAGGGGGTTTGCCCCTTGAAAAAAGTTTTAAAGGGAAATCGGCCTAAACACATGGGGACAGGAGGGTCGGGGGAGACATGATAAGGGACATATAAAATACGCGGGGAAATGGAAAAGGAAAAACAAAGACAGGATGTTCCGGGGGGGGACACAGAAAAAAGAGGCCACAATTGGAATTTGAAACAAAAATAGTAGAGAGATTTTAGGAAGAATTTCTTCATTTTTGAGTTGAAAAGGCAGTGGAAAAACCCTTTGAAAATGACGTGGAAAGGGACGGGAAAAAAACCCAAAAAGTTTTTTGCCGGGGTTTTGGGATAAAGCCAGGGAAGCGGGGGGGAAGAGAGGGCCTAGTAAAACCCGGGTGAAAAGAGGGGGGGGGCCGGGGACAAAGACTCCCCCCCCTGCAACCACAAATATTTTTAGTAAAAAAAGGTTTGGTACACGTGTGTGAGAATGTGTGTGAAACCTAGAAACACGCACATACATCCCGTAAAGTGCGTGCACTCTGCCCACCCCCGTGCTATATTTTTAAATTGAGTAAGACATGTTGAAAAAATTAAAAAAATGTGTGTGTATTGACCTGGGGTTTTCCCAGGGGTAAATTCATAGCCCCTTTGGCCCCGCCTCCCTTTCGTGGCCCGCTACTAGGTCACTCTCTCCCTGCCCCAAAATGTGCGTATCTTCCCTCTTTTAACCTTGAAATAGAACCAAACCCTCCTCTACATCACTCTCCAAAAATTGTCCTACTTCCTGAAAACCTTTTAAAACTAAAAAAATACTTCCTAACATCCCTTTGACTCTCGAGTTTTTAATTTTATCCAGTTGTGACTCCTGTTGTTGTTGTCCCATCCTGAAACATTTGTGCCTATCCACCATGTATTTTTTTCTCTGTATTTTATAGTTTTTCCCATGCCCTTTCCCTATCCACCTTTCCCTCCTTTTGTTTTCGTTTATTTCCCTTTAAACCTGTCCCCCTAGGAATCCCCCCAAAAGTTTCCCGGGCCCTATCTTGTTGAAAAAAACTTGCATTTTTCTCAAATTTATTGACGTTTTTGGCCATTTGGGGTTTTCCCATATGGGCGCATATTTAAAAATGGGCCTAGTACACAGGGGTAAGTGTTTGAAAGATTCCTTAGTTGGGATGGGGAAACGTAATCTAAGGTTTCCCAATTTCGCCCAGATGCTGCGGGCAGTTATCTGGTTAAATTTTGTGCTTCCGGAACATGCTGGGGTTGTTAAAACTCACCCCCTTTTTTTTTTCCCTTTGATCGGGGGTTTTGCGTTTTTGGGCCACCTGCCTAAAACCTGTCGCGGTCTTCTTTGCCCTTCTCCAATCTTCATGACTTTGCATCCTGGCATTTTTAAATTTTTCCAGAAGCCAGTTGCGGGACCGGGTGTCCACCTGTCCGGGTTCCTCTTTAAAGTCATCCCTGATCCTCACCTGTTTTAAATTTCCCCCCCTTCACAAAACTTTAAACCCTCTGCGAACAGGTACATCTTTTGAGTCTATCCTTCCCCCGGTAATTCACAAAAAACCAAAAATTTAGCACGGGCCCCTAGGCCCGACCCCGGGGGCCCCCCCCGCTCGTCAGGGGTGCCCACGTGAACTTAAACACGTCCCATGACCGTTGCTCCCTCCTTTTGGTATTTTTTGGGATGGGGGGCCATTGCAGTGCCCTTTCCTGAAAAATGGCGATCCTCTATTTTCCCTGCACTAATCTCTTGTGGGGAAAAATTGTGTCGAAACCCTTTCCTTGCAGCCCCAAGAAGAGCAACAACCCACTCCTCTCTCTCGTGCCCTTTAAACTTCGGTTTTACTTTATCATAAAACTCCAAAAGGGGTTTGTGGAAAACGGGGATTTCCCTTCCCCAAAAAACCCATGCGGGGTTGGCTTTTATACTTTGTTCCTTCCCAAGGTGTTCCACCACTCTCCTCCTGGTAATTTTCCCCCAAAATTTTTCCCTTTAAAATTTCCCTCAGGACTCGGGTCGTGTGTGTGTGGGGTTGTGTGTGTGGGGGTGTTTTTGTGGGGGGTTGGGTTTTTGGGTGGGTGTGTGTGGATTTTTAGTTATCAACTGCTAAAGGCGCTTGCACAGACACTGTTATTTAATATTTTTTTTTTTTTTTTTTGTTTTGTGTAATACACTTGTTGGTAGTCCCCAACAGCGCCCCTTTTTGTTGGGGTTATTCGTTTCCTTTAAAAAACCCTTTTCATAAAATATTTTGTTTAAAATTTCCCCAAAGGTTTTCAGCACTTACTAATTTTTTCTTTAAAAACATCCCTTGGGGAACTCTCAAGGAAATTTTCTTTTCTCTTTTTCCCCCCTACTTTTTCCTAAATTATAAAAATGAATTCTTGTTTTCCCCGTTGAAGGTTTATAACAAATTTTTTTCTACTCTTCCAAGATCTTATATGTTTTTACATGTCCGCTCTTCCTGTTATCAGTCCCAAATTGAACAACTTTAGTGTTTTCAAAATATCATCAAAGTTAATTTTTGGTTTTAAAAATCGGGGGAGACATTTTATAGTTCATCCTTTTTGAACATTTCTAACTCAAATTTTTTTCCGTTGTACCACACACTGCCATCTATATTACATTTTTCAGGTGTACCCCTTTCACTTGGGCCCCTCTTTAAAATTTAAATTCTTCGGTTTTGACCACTACACTGCCAATCTATTTTAAAATTCTTCAGGTGGGACCACTACACTGCCACTCTATATTAACATTCTTCAGGTGTGACCACTACACTGCCACTCTATATTAACATTCTTCAGGTGTGACCACTACACTGTAACTCTATATTAACATTCTTCAGTTGTGACCACTACACGCCACTCTATATAACATTCTTCAGGTGTGACCACTACACTGTAACTCTATATTAACATTCTTCAGGTGTGACCACTACACTGCCACTCTATATTAACATTCTTCAGGTGTGACCACTACACTGCCACTCTATATTAACATTCTTCAGGTGTGACCACTACACTGCCACTCTATATTAACATTCTTCAGGTTGTGACCACTACACTGCCACTCTATATTAACATTTTCAGTTGTGACCACTACACTGCCACTCTATATTAACATTCTTCAGGTGTGACCACTACACTGCCACTCTATATTAACATTCTTCAGGTGTGACCACTACACTGCCGCTCTATATTAACATTCTTCAGGTGTGACCACTACACTGCCACTCTATATTAACATTCTTCAGGTGTGACCACTACACTGCCGCTCTATATTAACATTCTTCAGGTGTGACCACTACACTGCCACTCTATATTAACGTTCTTCAGGTGTGACCACTACACTGCCACTCTATATTAACATTCTTTCAGATGTACCACTACACTGCCACTTTATATTAACATTCTTCAGGTGTTGACCACTAAAACTGCCGCTCTATATTAACATTCTTCAGGTGTGACCACTACACTGCCGCTCTATATTAATTCTCAGGTGTGACCACTACATTGCCGCCTCCATATTAACATTCTTCAGGTGTGACCACTACACTGCCGCTCTATATTAACATTCTTTAGGTGTGCCACAAACACTGCCGCTCCATTTTTAAACATTCTTCGGGGTGTGACCACTACACTGCCGTTCCATATTAACATTCTTCAGGTGTGACCACTACAGTGCCACTCCAAATTAACATTCTTCATGTGTGACCTCTACACTGCCGCTCCATATTAACATTCTTCAGGTGTGACCACTACACTGCCGCTCCATATTAACATTCTTCAGGTGTGACCACTACACTGCGGCTCTATATTAACATTCTTCAGGTGTGACCACTACACTGCCGCTCTATATTAACATTCTTCAGGTGTGACCACTACACTGCCGCTCTATATGAACATTCTTCAGGTGTGACCACTACACTGCCACTCCATATTAACATTCTTCGGGTGTGACCACAACATTGCCGCTCCATATTAACATGCTTCAGGTGTGACCACTACACTGCCGCTCTATATTAACATTCTTTGGGTGTGACCATTTACACTGCCGCTCCATATTAACATTCTTCAGGTGTGACCACTACACTGCCGCTCCATATTAACATTCTGCAGGTGTGACCACTACACTGCCACTCCATATTAACATTCTTCAGGTGTGACCACTACACTGCCGCTCCATATTAACATTCTTCAGGTGTGACCACTACACTGCTGCTCCATATTAACTTTCTTCAGGTGTGACCACTACACTGCCGCTCCATATTAACATTCTTCAGGAGTGGCCACTACACTGACGCTCTATATTAACATTCTTCAGGAGTGACCACTACACTGCCGCTCCATATTAACATTGTTCAGGGGTGACCACTACACTGCCGCTCCATATTAACATTTTTCAGGTGTGACCACTACACTGCCGCTCTATATTAACATTCTTCAGGTGTGACCACTACACTGCCGCTCTATTTTAACATTCTTCAGGTGTGACCACTTCACTGCCGCTCTATATTAACATTCTTCAGGTGCGACCAGTACACTGCCGCTCCTTATTGACATTCTTCAGGAGTGACCACTACACTGCCGCTCCATATTAACATTCTTCAGGAGTGACCACTACACTGCCGCTCTATATTAACATTCTTCAGATGTGACCACTACACTGACGCTCCATATTAACATTCCTCAGCATTGACCACTACACTGCAGCTCTATATTAACATTCTTCAGATGTGACCACTACACTGCCGCTCCATATTAACATTCTACAGGTGTGACCACTACAATGCCGCTCTATATTAACATTCTTCAGGTGTGACCACTACACTGGCGCTCTGTATTAACATCTTTCAGGTGTGACCACTACATTAGAAATCTTCCTTATGAAGAAAGATTGAAGACTCTTAAGTTACATTCACTTGTTAGACGAAGAATGAGGGGAGACCTGATCGAAGTGTATAAGTGGAAGATAGGTATTAACAAAGGGGATATTAATAAGGTCTTGAGGATATCTCTCCAAGAGAGAACCCGCAGTAATGGATTTAAATTAGATAAGTTTAGATTTAGAAAGGACACAGGAAAGTACTGGTTAGGAAATAGGGTAGTTGATGAGTGGAACAGTCTACCTAGTTGGGGTTATTGAGGCTAAAGGACTTTGGATAGTTTCAAATTTTTTGGGTTTGGGTAAATACATGAGTGGGAGGGGTTTGGATTTGAGTGGGACTTGCACATCAGGGGTTAATTCTTGGGTAGCATAGAAAATTGGGTTGGTCAAAGTTTTGGGTTTGTGGAAAGAATTGTAAAGGACCTGGGCCCAGTATGGGCCAACAGGCTGCTGCAGTGTTCCCCTTTCTTATGTTCTTATGTACATTGCGGCTCTTTATTAACATTCTTCAGGTGTGACCACTACCTGCCGCTCTATATTAACATTCTTCAGGTGTGACCACTACACTGCCGCTCTATATTAACATTCTTCAGGTGTGGGCCACTACACTGCCGCTCCATATTAACATTCTTCAGGTGTGACCCTACAACATGCCGCTCTATATTAACATTCTTCAGGTGTGATCACTACTCTGTACTTAGCTCAGTGGTGACGTGTACTTAGCTCAGTGGTGACGTGTACTTAGCTCTGTGAAGACCTGTTTGTGTGCTCTCTGTGAATCTGAACCAGGATGCCTTCTTGAGCAACTTTACCAGCTGCTGAGAGAAGAGCTCAGAGTTGCAAGAGGGGAATAGGGGCGTTTTAACGGAGGAGAACAAGGGGATTCGAGAAATCCTTCGTTGGAGCCCCCAGGTTGGGGGGGGATTTGGGTCAGTGGCCGGGCACAGGGAAACCCAAAGTAAAGACAAAAAAAAGGGTTGGAGAGGGCAGAAACAACGAGAAACGAAGCTCCGTTTTAAAATTTCCCAAAACATTCTCGGTGCTACCGACGAATGTGAGCGTTCTAGGGAAGCCACAACGGCAAAAAAGAAAACATTGGGAGACGTGAGGAGACATCCCTAGAAACCCCCAAAGAAGCATCGAAACGTCTTGACGAAATTTTACAAATGGTGTAATGCAACCTGGCGAATGTGAGTGACTCCGGAGCTCACCACGGCGGCCAAGGAAAGGGAAAAACATTGTTTTTGTTTGGGGAAAGCCAATTAGGTAATGGATGGGGATTCTGCTTTAAGGGTAGGGGTAGGGGGCAGAGGTGTGTTTTCCTGGGGGGTGGGGTAAGGAAAATTTTTACCGTTGATGACATCATGAGAGGTAATGGGAGCAATCCTTTATCTGTCTCAGTGCTGGAGGAACATGTTGGGCGACGTGGGATGGGGCCCTGATTACGGGTATAGGTCAGAAATAGAGATAATTAGGAGGAAGGGGGGGGAAACCGTATATGGGCATTTGCCAAGGGAGGATTGGGAAAAGAAGGGTTTTTGTCAGAAAATTTGGTTCAATTGGGGCTGGACAAATACTGTAAGGAAAATCGGTAACTTCTTTGACAACGGGACCTCTTCTAGGGCAGAAAGACATATGCCAGGGATGGGGTTACTTATCTGGGTTGGGGGGTGGGAGCCGGCCAACGCAGGGAGGGTGCTGTTAGGTCTTTAAACTAAAAATATTAGTGGTAGGGTTTTTGGGGGAAAACTGTGAAGTCTCGGGGTAGTAATATAGTACGGGAGAACTAGAAAAGGGTAAAATAAGGGGTGGATTTTGGGAAAAGCCAGGGGCACAAATTTACAAGGACAGTAATGGGTTTAGTGGAATAACAAAAAGGAGGGGAAAGGGAAAAAGGAGGGGGTCTTTAAGATTTTTTAACAAATAGCGCAGGCTGGGAAAAAGATGAGGTTTGAGACTAGTTGCTAGGCGGTAACTAGATGTATTTCCCTTTACTGAGACGGGGTTTAATTAAAAAAGTGGGGACATGCCTGCGGCACTTTTGGGTTTTAAAATTTTGTTCCAAGTAGATAAAGGGGAAGGGGGGTTTTGGGGGGCCCCGTATGTCCGAATCGTTTGAATTGTTCATAAAAACGGGTTTTAGTCTAAAGTAACACATCAAGTCGTTGGTAGAATTTTCAGAGGGGTGAAAAGTTAATTTTTTGGTGTGAATACCCCCCCAAATTTAGATAGGGACCGGGGAGACACAGGGAGGAAATTGTTGGGGCCCAAAAGGGGCACGAAAGTAGTATTTAGAGATTTTAACTTTAGCATTTTGATTGGAATTTCTTACTGGGAATTTAGAAATCGTTTAATAGTTCAGGATTGTTTTTTGAAGCGTTTGGACGAACCTAAAAGGGAAAAACCCTGCTTATTTTCTGGAAAAAATAAATTTTAAAAATTTAGAAGTTTCAGGGAAAAAGGGGGTTAGGCCACAAATAAATTACAGTAGAATTAAAGGGAAAGTTGAAGGGGGTAATAGTAAAAATAAAATTTTGTTAGAGATAGTTGGTTTGAGAAATTATATTGTTAGGGGGGTTTAAGAGAGATATCATTTTGACAGTTTTCTGAACACAATACAGCGCTCAAAAACTTTTACCTTAAAAAGAAATTAGATAAAGAAATGCCCCAAAAAGGGATAATAATACCCAAAATATCCACTGGGGCATAAAAAGGAATTAAGGGTTTCAAAAGAGGCGAGGGGGCTCTTAGAATCAGTAATTGACATTAAAGGGGGCATTAAAAAGGGGGTAAAAAAAGCTAAAAGGACTATGAAATTAAAGTTGCTAGGGGTTCTAAAAAAAACCCCAAAAAGTTTTTTTTCCCGGAAAAAGAACAAAAGTCAGAATAAGATTCCCCCCCTTTAAAAAAAAACTTGGGCATCTACTGACAAAAGAATGAAATGTCTCGATTTTAAATAATTTTTTTTCTCTCGGTTTTTTCACAGGGGACATAATAATATTCCATAATTAATTTTTATAGTGGGTCAAAGAAGATAAATTATTTCACCCCGTCACTAGTGAAATTTGTGAAACAGTAGCCGACTGAAGCAAAAAAGTCACCGGGGCCCCGATGAGGTTTTTTTTAAGGGGTTCTAAAGGAAGCAAAAAGGAGTCTGTGAACCATTAACTAATATTTTTTAAATTTTTCTCTTCAAACAGGTGTAGGTCGATATGTGGAAAATGGCTAATGTAATTCCTATTTTTTAAAACAGGGGGCAACGTTTTCTGTCAAATTTCCCCCCAAAAAGCCTGACCCCAATTTAGGCAAATTTCTAGAGTCATTTTAGGGATTATAAGAAGCCTCTCGATAACATAGCTTGATTAATGTACCACATGGGTTCACAAGAACCGTCTTTTCTAACAATTTATTAACTTTCTTTAAAAGCTTTTTAAGTTTGACCACATAAAAAATTTTTATATTTTTCTTAGATTTTTGTAAGGCATTTGATAGAGTTCGCACCAAAGACTGTTTAAGAAAATAGCAGCCATGGCTTTGGGGAAGGGTGCTCTCGTGGATCGAATCATGGGTCACAGCAGAAGCAAGAGTTCCATAAAGGGGTTTAAAACCGAGGGGGTCAGCAACAATGGGTTTCCCCAGGATCATCTTTTGGCCCGTTTTTTTTATTATATAAATCAATGATCTTGATGAAGGAATTACTAGTGATATGAGCAAATTCGCCGATGACACGAAGATAGGTAGGATAATTGATTCAAACGTAGATGTTAGGGAACTTCAAAAGGATTTAGACAAACTCTACTCTTGGTCAGAAAAGTGGCAGATGCAGTACAATGTAGATAAATGCAAGGTTCTGAAGCTCGGGAGTGTCCATAACCCTAGCACTTATAAGTTAAATAATGTAGAACTTAGCCATACAGATTGCGAAAAGGACTTGGGGGTTATGGTAAGCAGCAACCTTAAACCAAGACAGCAATGCCTAAGCGTACGTAATAAGGCAAATAGATTATTGGGATTTATATCAAGAAGTGTAAGCAACAGAAGTCAAGAGGTCATACTGCAGCTTTATACATCATTAGTAAGGCCTCACCTAGATTATGCAGCTCAATTCTGGTCTCCATATTACAGAATGGACATAAATTCGTTAGAAAACATTCAGCGTAGGATGACTAAATTAATACATAGCATTAGAAATCTTCCTTATGAAGAAAGATTGAAGACTCTTAAGTTACATTCACTTGTTAGACGAAGAATCAGGGGAGACCTGATCGAAGTGTATAAGTGGAAGATAGGTATTAATAAAGGGGATATTAACATCTATTAGGGGAGAAAAGGGGAATTTATAGGCGCATCAGAAGAGGAGAGGTTAACCTTACTGACCAATATGTTCAGCTTAAAAGAGAAGTAAAAAAGGCGATTAGAAAGGCTAAACGTGACTATGAAATTAGAGTCGCTAATGAATCAAAGACTAATCCAAAGGGGTTCTTTCAAGTGTATAGGAAGAAGGTGAAGGAAAAAGTAGGACCTCTGAAATCTGGGAATGGACAGCTGACGGATAATGAACTGGAAATGTGTTCCTTATTTAATGACTATTTTTTGTCAGTTTTTACACAGGAAGATGTAAATGAGATTCCAGTAATTAACAATTATTTAGTTCCTGATGAATTTAAGTTAACTAATATTACTGTCACGAGGGACATGGTTATTAAACAGATAGACAAACTGAAACAAAATAAGTCCCCGGGACCCGATGAGTTGTTTTCAAGGGTACTTAAGGAATGCAAGATGGAGCTTAGTCAGCCATTAACGAGTGTATTCAATGCGTCCATCCTTACCAGTGTTGTTCCAGAGATGTGGAAGATGGCTAATGTGGTTCCTATATTCAAATCAGGGGATAAGTCCACTCCTTCAAATTACCGTCCAATAAGCCTGACATCTATAGTGGGCAAGTTGTTAGAATCAATTATAGCTGACATTATCAGAAGTCACCTTGAAGAGCATAACTTGATAAATGAATCTCAGCATGGATTCACGAGAGGTCGTTCCTGCCTGACAAACTTACTGACGTTCTTCAATAGAACATTTGAGGCAGTTGACAGTGATAAGGAATATGATATTGTTTATTTGGATTTTAGTAAAGCCTTCGACAGAGTACCTCACAAGAGACTCTTAAGAAAAGTGGCAGCTCATGGTATAGGAGGTAAAGTTCTAGCATGGACTGAGGCATGGCTTACCATAGAAAGCAGAGAGTTACCATTAATGGAGTGAAATCTGAATGGGGATTAGTCACTAGTGGCGTTCCACAAGGATCAGTTCTAGGCCTCTCTTGTTCATAATTTACATTAATGACCTTGATGAAGGGATTACTTGACATGAGTAAGTTGTGTTATACAAAGATGGGCCGTATAATTCCCCTTTGAGGAGGATATGAATAAACCCCAGGACGTTTGAAAAAATTAATGTCTTGGTTGAGAAATGGCAGAAAAATTTAATTGGAAAAGTGTAAGGTACTTCCCCTTTGGGTAATGAAAAAAACCCTCGAAGCTATAATTAGGTGAAGTAAGCTTGTCATACAAAATTTTGGGAAAAAGATTTGGGGATCTGGTAAGCAAAAAATCTAAAGCCAAGACAGCTCCCTCATGGCGCAAAAAGGCCCCAACAATTATTTGGGATTTATCTCAAGAAGTAAAGTAACAGAAGTCCAAAAGTTATTTTACGCTCAAAACATCCTTGAGGCCCTTTTAGATTGCCTCTCAGTTTTGGTCCCCTTCTCAATGGACATGACTCTTTAGAGAACAAACAGAGAAGAATGACTAAAATGTTTTTACGTTAAGGAACCCCCCTATGAAATAGACTTAACCCTTAAATCTCCACTCTCTGGAGGGGCCCGTGAATGAGGGGAGAACATTGAATGTATAAGTGGTGAGGGGCATAAACAGGGAAAACATTAAAAATACTGAGGGGTCGAACCAGGAAAAACCCAGGAAAATGGTTTTAAATTTGGAAAAAATTTAGTTTTAGAAAGGACATAGGAAAGTACTGGTTTTCTAACAGAGTTTGTAGATGCGGGAACAGTTTTCCCCCAGTGGGGATAGAGCTAGGCCTTGGGCAGCTTAAGAAGAGACTGGACAAATATAGATGGGGGGGGCTGGGTTTGTTTGGTTTTGGGGGTGTGAGAGTTGTTTCTTGAGTAGCTTCAGGTAGAGTCTTTTTGAAAAGGGCCTCCCTCGAAGGGGGTCTGGGCCCTTCTGCAGTGCCCTTCATTCTTAGTTTTTTATTTTCTTATTTTAAAAAGGTCTTGAGGATATTTTCCCCAAGAGAGCCCCCGCAGTAAGGGATTTAAATAAGATAAGTTTAATTTGAAAGGACTAAAATTTTGGGTTTTGGGAATGGGGGTATTTATGAGGGAACGGTCTACCTGGTTGGGGGTTATGAGCTAGCTTTGGGTATTTTTAAATTTTGGTTGGAAAGACATGGGGGGAGGGGTTGGTTTTGAGAGGGACTTCACATCGGAGCTTTTTACTTGGGGAGCATTTAAAATTTGGGGGTTTGGGCAAATGTTTTTTTATTGGGATGATTTTTAAAGGACCCGCCTATATGGGCCAAAGGCCTGCTGCAGTGTTCCTCCTTTTTTTTTTTGTTTTTATGTTTATTCTTTGGGGTGACCATAGACTTCCTATATTAAAAATTCCTCAGGTTTTGACCACTACACGGGCCCCTCCATATTAACATTCTTTTAGGGTGACCCCACTTGGCTCCCTATTAACATGTTTAGGTTGACCCCTACGCGCCCCTCATATTAAGGGGGTTCAGGGGGACCACTACACTGCGGGTTATATTACATTTTCAGGTGTGACCACTACGCTGCCGCTTATATTTAAAATTCTACGGTGGACCCTACACTTCCGCTCTTATTAAAATTTTACAGTTGTGACCACTACAAAATTTCCCCTCTGTATTGACTTTCCAGTTGACCCCTTCATGGGCTTATATAACATTCTTCGGTGTGACCATTAACGCCGCTCTCATTTAAAATTCATAGGTTTTGACCACTGCACTGAGCTCTATATTTAAAATTCCAGTTGACCATAAACGCCGCTCTGCATTAACATTCTACAGGGGGGAAGACTACACTGGGGGCTCAAAGTTTAAAATTCCCTTTAGGGGTGAGACTACACGCCGTTATATTAACATTCTGCAGGGGTACCCCACACTGCCGCTCTAATTAACTTTTTGCAGGTGTCCCTACACGCCGCCTATATTAACATTTTTACAGGTGTGACCCCTACACTGCGCTTTTATATTAAACATTCTTCAGGGGTTGACCACTCACTGCGTAATTAACATTCTTACAGGTGTGCCACTACACTGCCGCTCTATATTAACATTTTTCAGGTGTGACCACTACACGCGGCTCTATATTAACATTTTTAGGGTGTGACCCCTAAAAAACCCCGCCTATTTAACATTTTACAGGTGTGATCCTACACTGCCGCCTATATTAACATTCTCAGGTGTGACCACTACCTGCCCCTCTAATTAACATTCTTAGGTGTGACCCCTACACTGCGCCTATTAAACATTCTACAGGTGTACCACTACACTTCCGCCTATATTAACATTGTACAGGTGTGACCACTACACTGGGGCCCAAATATCATTCTTCGGGTGTACCACTACACTGCCGCTCTATTTTACATTCTTCAGGTTTGACCATTGCACTGCGGCTCTAATTAACATTTTACAGGTGTACCACTACACGCCGCTCTATTTAACATTGTACAGGTTGACCACTACCCGGGCTCAATTAAATTCTTTAGGTGGACTACTAACTGCCGCTCTTTTTAACTCTAAAAAGGTGTGGACGACTCATTGCCCCTCTATATTAACATTCTACAGGTGTGACCATACACTGCGCTCTATATTTAAAATTTTCAGCTGGACCACTACACTGCCGCTCTTTTTAAAACCCACGGTGTGCCACTACACTTTGGTTTATATTAACATTCTTTAGGTGTGACCACCACGCCGCCCGTATTAAATTTTTCAGGGGTGACCACTACACTGGGGGCCCCTATATTTAAATTTTTACAGTGTGACCAATACACCCGCTTTTTTAACATTCAAATGGTGGACCACTACACTCGGCTCTATATTAACATTCTCAGGTGTGACCAATACACGGCCCCCTCCATAGTAAAATTTCCGGTGTGAGCATACACTGCCGCTCTAATTTAAAATTCTACGGTGGGCCACTTCCGCGGCTCTATATTAACATTCTTCAGGGGGACCCTACACTGGGCCCCTCTAGTTAACTTTACAGGGGTGCCCTACACTGACCTCTTATTAACATTCTACAGGTGTACCCCAAAACTGCCGCTCTTATTAAAATTCTACGGTGTACCAATACACTGCCATCTATATAACATTCCCCCAGGTGTGACCACACACTTGCCCTTTTATATTAACATTTTACAGGTGTGACCACTAAACTGCCGCTCTATGTTAAAATTTTACAGGTTGACCATACACGCCCCTTATATTAAAATTTTCAGGGTGACCACTACCCTGCCGCCTTGACCTTCTTTAGGGGTGCCATACCTCCGCTCTATATTAACATTCTTCGGGGGATCACTACTTGCCACTCCACATCAACATTTTTCGGTGTGACCCCTCACTGCCGCTTAATTAACATTTTTTCAGGTGTGATACTACACTGCCATCCAATTAACATTTTAGGGGTTGACCACTACACGCCCCCCATATTAACATTTTTCAGGGTGACCTACACTGCCGCCCCCCTATTAAATTTTTTTCAGGTGTGACCCTACCTCCGTCCATATTAACATTCTTCAGGTGTGACCAATACACTTTTCCCCTCTATATTTAAAATTTTTTCGGGGGGACCACACACTCCCCCTCCATATTAAAATTCTTCAGGTTGACCATACACCCACTCCCTATTTAAATTTTTCGGGGTGACCCCAAAAGTCACCCTATAACATTTTTCAGGTGGCCCCCACACTTCCCCTCCATATTAACATTCTTCAGGTGACCCCTACACTGCCACTCCATATAACTTTTCAGCAGACCCTACCTGCCACCCCTTTTTTAACATTTTTCAGGTTTACCACTACACTGCCACTCCAATTAAAAATTCTTCAGGTTACAACTATCTGCCACTCCATATTAAAAATTCTTCAAGTGTGACCACTACACTCCATCCATATTTAAAATTTTCAGGTGGACCACTACTCCCTCCATATTGACATTCTTTCAGGGTTTTACCACCACACTGCCACTCCCTATAAAATCTTCAGGGGTGACCAAAACACTCCACTCCTATTAACATTTTTCAGGTGTGACCCTACTCGCCCTCCAAATTAATATTCTTCAGGTGGACTACTCACGCCGCTTATATAAAATTTTTAAAAGGGGTGACAACACCCCCTCTAATAAATTCAACAGGTTTTTACCACAACACGCGCTGTAAAATTAAACGCTTCATGTGGGCCACTACACTGCCATCTATATTTAAAAATTTTTCATGGGTGAACACTACACTTGCCACTCCTATTAACATTTTCAGGGGGTGACCATACTCTCCACTCCATATTAACATCCTTCAGGTGTGACCACTACACTGCCCCCTTATTAACCCTTTTCAGGTGTGACCCCTACACTGCGGCTTATATTTAAAATTCTGCAGGGGTGACCCTACACGCGGCCTATATTAACATTTTCAGGGGGACCCCTAACCCCGTTGCCCATAATAACTTCACGGGTGACCACTACACGCCGCTCTTTTAACATTTACAGGTGTGACCACTACAATTCCGCTCTATATTAACATTCTACGGGGTGACCCCTACAGCCGCTCTATATTAACATTCTACAGGGGGGTGACCCCTTCTTGCGGCTCTATATTAACATTCTTCAGGTGTGACCACTACTCTCTGCCGTATTAAATTCAAAAAGGTGGACCACTAACTGCCGCTCTTATTAACATTCTACAGGGTGCCACTACACTGCCCCTCCTTAAATTCTAAGGTGTACCACTACACTTCGGCTCATATTAACATTTTAGGGGGCACACACTGCCCCTTATATTAACATTCTACGGGGTGTCACTACACTGCCGCTCATATTAACATTCTAAATGTGCCACTACATGCCCCTCATATTAAATTTTTAAGGTGTGGGGGGGGACCACTACCTGGCCTATATTAAAATTTTTCAGGTGTGACCATAAACCCGCGTCTATTTAAAAAAAGGGAAAAATTGAAAAAAAATTTAAGGGGGGGGGGAATAATATAAAAAAATTATGTTTGGGGGTTTTAAAAAATTCTCATGGACCACTACACTCCGCTCTTTTATTAAAATCTAAGGTTGGGCACTAAAACGCCCTCATTTAACATTTCAGGGGTGCCACTCACTGCCGCTTATTTTTAACATTTTTTCGGGGAAAACCCCTGCCGCCATATAACATTCACATGGACCACACACTGCCCTTATAAATTTCATTTACGGGTGACCACTAACGCGGGTCTTTAAATTCTTCGGGTGACCAACTGCCCCCCTCTATATTAACTTTTTACAGGTGTGACCCCACAGCCGCTCTATTAACATTTACAGGTGTGACCACTACACGCCGCTCTTTAAAAATATTTTAACCCCCCAAATTAAAAACAGTGGGGACCACTACATGCCGCCTATTTAACATTCTACATGTGACCCCTACACTTCGTTTTATATTAACATTTACATGTGACCACTACACTGCGCTCTTATTAACATCTTTTATGTGACCACTTCCTGGGGGCTATTTACATTTACAGGGTTTACCAAAAACCTGCCGCTCTTATTAAAAATTTTCAGGTGTGACCACTCAATGGCTCTTATTTCTTTTACAGGTACCCAAAAAACACGCCGCTTATTAAATTCTACAGGTTGACCCCCACAATGCCGCTTTTATTAACATTCTACAGTTTGACCCCTACAATGCCCTCTATATTAACATTCTAAAGTGTGACCCCTACAATGCCCCGCGGGCCCCCCCCCCTATATTCATCTTCGGTGTGACCACACATCCCTTAATTAACTTTTAAAAGGGGTCCACTACACTGCCGCTCAATTAAAATTTTCCCCGGTTGACCCTCACTGCCGCCCATATTAACATTCCAGGGGTGCCACTACACTGCCCCTCATATTAAAATTTAAAAGTGTGCCCCTACCGGGCCGCTTATATTAACATTTACAGGTGTACACTACAAATGCCGCTCTTATTAACATTCTTTAAGGGGTGTGACCCCCTACACCCACTCAATTAACATTTACAAGGGGTTTACCACTTTTTTTCCTCCGCCTTTTTTTAACTTCTTTTAGGTGTTTACTAAAAATGCGGGTCTATATTTAAAATTCTACGGGGTGACCAAAAACACTGCCACTCTTTTAACATTCCAAAGGGGTGACCACTACACTGCGGGCCCAAAAATTAAAAATCCAGGGTTTACATTTTAATGCCGCTCTATATTAACATTTTACAGGTGTGACCCCTACATGCCCCTCTATTTTAACATTAGTGTGACCCCTACACTTTGGGTCTATATTAAAATTCAGGGGTGACCACTTTTAACCCCCCTATATTAAACATTTTTTTCAGGGGTCACTACAATGGGCCCTTAATTAACATTTTAAAAGGGGTCCACTACATGCCGCCTATTAACATTCTCAGGTGTGACCCCTACCGCCGCTCTAATTTAAAATTCTCGGTGGACCCACCTGCCCTCTTTTAAATTAACATTACAGGTGTGCCTACACTCCGCCTATATTAAAATTCTACAGGGTGACACTACACGCCGCTCTTAATTAACATTTTACAGGGTACCACTACCTGCCACTCTTATTAAAAATTTAATGGGGACCACTACCTGCCGCTCTATATAACATTTTTTCAGGGTTTGGGGACCACTACACTCGGCCTATATTAAAATTCCAGGGGGGACCACACCTGCCTCATATTAAAATTCTACAGGGTGACCACTACCTCCGTCTTATTAAAAATTTTTTCAGGGGGACCAAATACAAATGCTTTGTAACATTCTCAGGTGTGACCACTTCTTGCGGGTCTATATTAACATTCCAGGTTGACCATTTCACTGGCCCGTATTAATTTAAATTAAGGTGTGACCCCTGCCCTTTCTCTTAATTAAAATTCTCAGTGTGACCACTTCATGCGCTCTAAATTAACTTCTTCAGTGTGAAACCCTAACTGCCGGGGCCCATTAAATTCTTAAGGGGGAGGACCCTGCCGGTTATATTAACATTCTGCAGGGTGACCACTACATGCCCCGCCTAATTAACTTCCAGGTGTGAAACTACACTGCCGGGGTCTAAAAACATTTTTAAGGTGGGGACACTCACTGCCCCTTTATTTAACAATTTTCAGGTGTGACCACTACACTGCCGCTATTTAAATTCCGGTGTGACCAACCTGCCGCTAATTTAAAATTTAAGTGTGACCACTACACTGCCGGGGGCCCATATTAACATTCTTCAGGTTGACCCTACCGCCCAAAAAAACATGGACCTAACTGGCCCATATTAACATTTACAGGTGTTTCCCCACCTGCGCTCTATATTAACATTCTTTTAGGGGGTGACACTAACCCTGCCCCCCGCTCTATATTAACATTTCAGGGTGGAAAATACACTGGGCTCTATATTAAACATTCTTCGTGTGACCCCCCTACACCCCCTATATTAAAATTTCAAAGTGGGGACCCCTCACTCGGCCTTATAAACTTTTTTAAGGTTGGGCCCTAAAAAAATCCCCTCTATATTAACTTGTAAAAATTTTGCATAATGCGCCTATAATTTCATTTTTAGGTGGACCACTACAAAGCCGCTTTATATTTACATTTTCAGGGGTGACCATCATCGGCTCTATATTAACTTCAAGGTGTGACCACTACACTGCC
The DNA here is from genome assembly GCF_026875155.1 of Cherax quadricarinatus. Taxonomy (NCBI): domain Eukaryota; kingdom Metazoa; phylum Arthropoda; class Malacostraca; order Decapoda; family Parastacidae; genus Cherax; species Cherax quadricarinatus. The sequence continues at coordinate 3,100,320 of NC_069424.1, read as the reverse complement.
GCTTTATTTAACTTTTACGTGTGCCACTACAAGCCCCTCTATATTAACATTCTCAGGTGTGAAAAACCCACACCCGTTCTATATTAACATTTCGGTGGACCACTACATGGGGCTTATATTAACATTCACGGTGTGACCATCACTGGTCTATTTAACATTTTAAGGGGTGACCACTACACGGGGCCTATATTAACACTCAGGTGTTTTACCCTCACTTCCCCTTTATTTTAAAATTTCGGTGTGACCCCCTCACTGGGGCTCTAAATTAAAATTCTTCAGGGGTGACCAATAAAAGCCGGGTCTATTTTTCATTTTCGGTTGCACTACACTGCCCCTTAATTAACATTTTCCAGGTGTGACCATACAGGCTCATATTTAAAATTTTCAGGGGTGACACTACACTGCCCCTCTTTTTAACATTTCTACAGGTTGCCCTCCTGCCTCTATATTAAAAATTCCAGGTGTGACACTACACGCCCCTCATATTAACATTTACCGGGGTGACCCCTAAAACGCCCATTTTTTAACATTCACAGGTGTGACCCTACACGCCTCAAATTTAAAATTTTCAGGTGTACCACTAAACCCCCCCTCATTTAACAATTTTTCCCGGGGTTTACCACTACACGCCCTTTTATATTAACATTCAGGTGTGCCCCCACCCCGCCCCCATTTTAAAATTCTTCAGGTGACCACTCACGCCCCTCATATTTTAAAATTTTCAGGTGTGACCACTACCCCTTTGCCCCCAAATTAAATTCTTCAGGTGTGACCACTACACTGCCGCTCTATATAAACATTCTACAGGTGTGACCACTACACTTCCGCTCTATATTAACATTCTACAGGTGTGACCACTACACTGCCACTCCATATTAACATTCATGTGTGACCACTGCACTGCCGCTCTATATTAACATTCTGCAGGTGTGACCACTACACTGCCGCTCTATATTAACATTCTACAGGTGTGACCACTACACTGCGGCTCTATATTAACATTCTACAGGTGTGACCACTACCCCTGCCGCTCTATATTAACATTTTCCGGTGTACCACTACACTGCCACTCTGTATTAAAACCTTTTTCAGGTGTGACCACTACACTGCCCTCTATATTAACATTTTTCAGGTGTGACCACACACGCGCTCTATATTAACATTCTTCAGGTGGACTTTAAACGCGCCCCTACTCACTCCATTATATCAAAAATAAAAGCATGGTTAAAATAAGTTCTGTAATAATATACGGAACCATTTATTACTACAATAAAGCAGGTTCGACTATAATTATTATCGGGTACAGTATGAATCATCAAAAGTACTCTCTTGTTATATTGTATTATATTATATCTTCCCCCATGATTATTATTATTTTATAACAAAAGAAGCGCTAGCCACAAGGGCTATAACAGCCCATGATATTAAAAATTATAATTTATTTTAAATATTATTAGGTTAGTATTACAATGTGAACCACACGTAGTGCCCAATTTTTTTTTTATATTTTATTAAAAACTTCATGTACGATATTAATGGGTACAATATAAAAAAAAATGAAAAGGACAACATAAAGTAAAACATATTAAACACAAACAATCCCAGCAAACATCGACGTCTACTATATACAAGTTTTTATAAAAACCAAAATTTTAAGAAGGAATAAGTTTAATAACAAAGCCACAAATGCTTATTACTAAAACCCCCAAAAATTTACAACTCAACACAATAATGCACCAAGTTTAATGACAATCACCCATAATACCACTCTCACAAATACACCAGACCTACAATATGCTTATTAAGAAACCTGTGCTGCAACACAGGTGACCCCATCCCCCCCCCCACTCACACACAACACATGAAAACTAACCTATCACCAACCTGAATAATCATGAAAATAATTACCTCAATTTAGATTATTATGACAAAAGGGTCCACTTAAAGGAAGCATTATTTACAACCATAATGTAACAAGACTCCCAAAAATTTACAATACTTAAATAAGAAATAATAAAAAGGTAATTACTACCAAAACTGATCCGGACCACGTTACAATAAAACAAAAATAACTCATGCTCAAGGAAATGTGGAAAGAAAACCCTCTCAAAAAATTCAAATTCAATTGCAATACCAGTGTAAGTGGAATAAAAGCTACCAAAGAAATATACATGTAATAATTTATGGGTTATACATTAATACATGTTAATATTTTAATCTGCTCCTTAACACCTTCCCCATAAAGGGGAACAACAAAACTTATCTTGCACAACCTCTCATCTGTCACACACAGTACCTCCAATCACACCCAACCACACCCACTGAAATCCCAAGGAGGTGACCCGTTGAAATCCCTAACCCCCCCCCCCCCTTTTACCAACCCACTCACCCCGCAGTTAAAGCCCCTTATAACGCCAATAAACCTTTGAATCCTCATAACCTCAAAAAATACCTTCCCCCACCTTTTCCCAAAATGTCCCCGTTGCGACACAAATTTCCCGATAAAACGTCCGCCGCCAAAGTCCTTCTCAGCACATCCCCACCCACCTTCCCCTCATACCCCTAAAACATAAGGGTAGTCCACGATGACATAGCTAAACCTCTAACACACTTTTCCCCACACCATTTCATATCAAACTCAACGCTCGCAATAACGCCAAAAACCCTTGCCCCCCACCTACCACTACCTTACCATCCATACCCTGATGCACTCCAAACCCACAAAAATAACACATGATACCACCCTCTTCCCCACAGCCTGCCACACCCCCCACCCCCCAATAACCCTCCTGTCCTCGGAGCACGCTCCCGTTGGCAAAATCCCATGCAGGAAACGGTACAAACCTCACGCGCCCTAGGTCTTCCTTAAATTTACTAAACCTCGCCATTTTAAACATCCCTGCATACATGGGGTAGATCCCTTAAACCCGGGCGCCACAAAATGTCTCTCAAAACAATTACACAAAGTCCCACCTTACTTTCCCTGTCCCTGCTAACATTAAGGCGCGAAACACTGTCTCGCTTTCCTTCTTCCGCCCCTCCATACCATTCCTCAGTGAGCATGTACCTTATCTACCCTGACCCTCCCCCATCCACCGCACTCTCACTTCCCTCTTAATAAACAAATTTCACGCGCTTTCCAAGTCCAACAACCCAACCCTCCCCCTACTCCCGCAAGTCACACCTCCCTTCGCAACCAGTTGCACCCGAACCCCCAAAAATTAACCACCATTCAAGAAACTCGGATCGCCGTTCCTGTTAAACGAAATCACAGCCGACACAAACCAGACTTTACATATAGTAATATTGAGAAATTACACCTGCCAAGGGTTAAATGGTGGGGTCGCAAGCATCCCAACCGTCCCGCACCTTTCCACCCCCCTATTCGAATTGCTAACCCTTGCAGCACTCAGGTCAGCCTCATACAGACACCGCAGACTTTCAGACTCCCCGTCCTCCGCTGCACAACATCACATCCCACCTAATCCTCTGTCCACTCTCCCAGCCCCATGATAAATTGACTTTTCCAGATTTCCTTCATCCCAGTAGCTCTCCCAAAAGTGTGTACAACTCCCCCAAAAGCCCCCTAACCGTGTCTCCTCACTTGCCAAAATAGTGGTATCATCAACATAAGCCCACCAAACAGCCACGCTTCAGCTAAACCACCCCCCCCCCCCGCCTTAGACGATCCCCCCCACCATCCTAAAAAGGATCCTGAACACAGCAAACATATTTGTGATAAAGACATCCCTGCCGAAGACCCCCGTCCATGTTGACACCCCCCCCCCACACCCTTTGATTGCACCCTTACCTTCGCATTGATACACGAAATCCACCCACCTTACCCACATTTCTTCGCCAAACCCTGTCTAGGAGAATATCCCTCAAAGCCTTTCTTTCCCCCTATCATAACCCCCTTGCCAATCCAACGCCCCAACGCCCTCTTCCCTTTCCATGTCCTCCAGACCCCTTGAAATCCGTGGCCCCACGCTCTTTGGGAACCTCCCCAGGAAACCAAACGACCAAACACACCCACCCCCCAAACATTTAAGCCGATTCCCAAATTTTTCGCAAATAATTTAAAAAATCACACAAAGCAATGAAATGCTCAAAACCCCCAAAGGTACTCGCGTTACCCTTTGGGACCAACACCACCACCGCCTTGCCTGAGATTCTCCCCTCTTACCTCCGTCTTTCATGGCATTCCATTAACCTTAACTGGAAACCCCTGGGCAACCCCAGGCTGTACATAAAATTCGCTAGTTAAACCATCATCCCCGGTCCCTTTTACCCTTCCTCATGTCCATAAGGGCTCTCCATATTTCCCCTCTCAAATGACCCACCCATGCCTCCCATCACTCCTCCCCTTTGCAGGGCACATACTCACATACCTTCCCAAGACCTCACCATCCACCCCACTACTTTTCCCCGTATTCCCAAACCACTATCTGCATATGCACTCATCCCCTTGGTGTCCTAATCCTGACCCTTTTTTCCAAAACCCCCCACAAAAGATATGACTTGCAAACCTGGTATTGTAGTCGTTCGCTGTCGTACCTTCTTGTCCTCAGCACAAAAAGCTGAGGGCTTGTCGCCCCAAGTATTCGTCTACCCCGCCTGTACCCTTAACACTGCAAAACGTTTTTCTTGCAAATCCCCGTTTTCTGTCCTTCAACATTGGTAATCCCCACCGGGTACAACCCCGGCCACCGCCCCCCCCTCGTAACAATTCCTAATCGATTCTAAGTTTTTGAAAAACCCATACCGCAATTATTAATGCTTTTGGCCCCCCCTCAATAAAAATGACTTATCTAATTTTAGCCACCCCCTATCCCACCATCCTACCACGTCTTCCCTCATTTTCTTCTGTCGGCACAGAGCTTTTCCCAAAATATTGCAAACGCTTCCACTCCCTCCCTATCCCCCAAAACCATCGTGTTCATTTCCAATAACTTCCCTGCCTTCGAGCCAAAGCATCCCATCCCACCTCCACTAATACCGCCCTATGATCGAAGACACCATCCTCTATAGTTTTAAAAGACTCTACCAAAACCCTCCGAGATAAATATAACCTGTCCAAACGAGCCGCATATCCCCTTCTTTTAAAATATGTTCCACCTCCCACAGACCCTCCCCCGAAAGCATCACGTAACTGAAGATCTCTAAGCAGGCCCCCCAAACTGAGGAAAAATATCCCCTCCTCTGGGTTCCACGTCTGTCTTCTTAATTACACAATTCCAATCCCCCCCCCCACAATTCGCGACAGACGGTAACGTCGTAGGTAATACACGAGCTCCTCCCGCACCAAAATCCATCTTCACTGTCACTCACTTTCTGCTGGGGGATACACACACAAACAAACGCCACTCTCTCTCCCATCCACCATCCTTCCACACTAATACTCTCCCCCCTCCCCCCCCTCTTTCCTATGCAATACAAACGGGCCCGCCTCCCCGATCAACACAACCCACTCCTCCTTTTAAACGCTCAGACGGCAACACATAAGCCTGATACCCCAGGGACCACCAATTCACGAAACCCAAACTTAAAATTGTGCTCCTGCAAAAAAAGCACGTCAACCTAAAACCTATTCAAAAACACCTGAAGCACTCCCGTTTAACCACCATCACACAGACCAATAATATTTATTTTTACAACACCTGAGGCCAGCTTAAGGTTTCCTTCCCCGCCTCATGTCAAGATTCTTCCCTTTCAGACTGTTCCCCTGGACTGTGCCTTTGCCACAGTTTTCCTCCCCCCCCCCTTCCCAAACCCTCCCCCCCCCTTCTGTTTGTGGCCCTCTCGCAGAGGGCCCCTCTGGGTACCAGAACCCCATGTCTTTTTTTCCCCGGCCTTTGCGCCGGTGTCAGAACATCGTCCGAATCTGACGCTGCTGGGCCCTTTTCCTTGTAGCTCCCTCAGTTTCCATATCTGAGTCCTGGAGCCAGCACAATGGACTTCCACCTCTACCACCCTTAATCCCCCTCCTGCCCCTCCCTGGCACTCGGGACTGTCCACCACAGGTGCCACCTGACCCTCCCTTCCCCACACACACCCTTCTACCCTGATCCCAGGGTCTTGTTCGCTGTAACTCTCCCACCTCCGTAGACTGTAACATAGCCCGTATCACCGTCTCCAACTCCTCCCAATAGCCTTCACTGCTGCGCCCTCCTGTACCTCCTCACTTGACAACTGTAAATGTTGATGGGCCAGGTGATTCAAAGGATCACCACTTCTTCCGATTCCCAGGAGGAGCCACCCCCACTTCACTCCACATGCGACCACGCCCTCCTCCTTGCACCCGTTCTTTTTTAGGCATTGGTGCTCATGCGCAGGTGCTTCCGCCCCTTGCCGGCCCAGGAGCCACTGTTTTATGGGCCAGGTGATTCATGGATCACCACTTCCCGATTCCCCCTGGAGGAGCCACTACCTCTTCACTCACATGCGACCACGCCCTCCCCTTGCCCCCGTTCTTCCTTAGGCATCGGGTGCCATGCGCAGGTGCTCCGCCCCTTGCCGGCCCAGGGAGCCATACTCCGCTTGCCACAGTCTGCCGCCATATGGGCAAATTCGCCACACAGTCGGCACGTACGCCTCTGCCCCGCCATACGCTACCATTACCTGGGGTTTTAAACTCTTCGAGATATACATACGAGGGTATAGGATGCCTAAGGGGGTCATCTTGAGATTAAAAGAACCCTCAGGAAATCCTGTTAAGCACCTTTTACCCATTTGCCAGGTTTTGGGCCCAGATGTACAGTTCCATAACGTTTTGAAAACATTTCGAATATCTACCTCATCAGCCTCAAAAAGGCACGTTGCGGAGCTTAACCCACGAATAATGTCGTGATACATTTAATCAACTTACCCTCACTGCCGGGGTTACAGTAATGCTGACATCTTGGGAACGATCCAACCAAAGCCTCGTATACTTGAGCAGTTAAACACTTTCACGAAAAATTCTATATACACCGTTCAGTGCCACTCCATATAAATCCTCGTCTCTGATGCCATAAAGTCTCTCGTATAAATTTTGGGCAATAACACATCGACTGACGTAGGTGTTAAAGCCCCACTAATAAGTTCAATGCCCACAGTATTCACTCTCCTGCGAACACCTGGCGCCATGTCGTTGACTGATTAGCTCGTCTGGGAAACAGTAGAGGGGTGCAAAGCACGTCCGCACTCTACCTCATCCAGGCAGCGAATGCACAACACCTCCTCGTACCACTGCTGTCAGGTTACTGAGGAGCGTCAGGCAAGGGGGTCTGCACGGCCCAATAGCGATGCAGACAATGTAGTGACCAATTGGTGGTTCTAGAATTGACGCCACGCGTCGCCTTCTGGCAGAGCTGAAGTCATACTATGAAGTAGTTGAGTGAGTCAGTCAGCTCCTAGCTTTGACTCGGTACGGGTCTTCAACCCAAAGCTCCTAGCTTAAACTAAAACTTTATACCAAGTCTTGCCTTTGCCATTAGTCTGGTAATTCATGTCACTTATGAAAGATAACTATTTCGTTACCCTAGACCTTTCTAAAAGAGTAGATTATTAATTGAAATTATTGTATCATACTCTGTTAATGAGAATTTGAACGTAAGATTGGGTTTCTTGCTGTATAGTGTTTCATTTATAATTGCTTGTGGTTATTTTAATTCACTAACCAAATACCAATGAAACTAAATGATTGGTAATAAAATAAAACTAACAAAAAAATGGAGTTATTTGTGCCCCTATTGTTACGGTGAAGATTAAGTCGTAACAGTGACCACTACACTGCGGCTCTATATTAACATTCTACAGGTGTGACCACTACACTTCCGCTTTATATTAACATTCTTCAGGTGTGACCACTACACTGCCGCTCTATATTAACATTCTACAGGTGTGACCACTACACTGCCACTCTATATTAACATTCTTCAGGTGTGACCACTACACTGCCGCTCTATATTAACATTCTTCAGGTGTGACCACTACACTGCCGCTCTATATTAACATTCTTCAGGTGTGACCACTACACTGCGGCTCTATATTAACATTCTACAGGTGTGACCACTACACTTCCGCTCTATATTAACATTCTGTACTAATGTAAATTATATATCTTAATTTTTATCATTTCACTATTCATATATATGAAAGTTATTTTATTGTTTATCAGTTTAACATGTTAGTTTATCACAGTTTAACATGTGAGTTTATCACAGTTTAATATGTTAGTTTATCACAGTTTAACATGTTAGTTTATCACAGTTTAACATGTTAGTTTATCACAGTTTAACATGTTAGTTTATCACAGTTTAACATGTGAGTTTATCACAGTTTAACATGTGAGTTTATCACAGTTTAACATGTTAGTTTATCACAGTTTAACATGTGAGTTTGTAACAGTTTAACATGTTAGTTTGTAACAGTTTAACATGTGAGTTTATCACAGTTTAACATGTTAGTTTAAACACAGTTTAACATTTAGTTTATCACAGTTTAACAGTTTATTTACACAGTTTAACATGTTTGTTTTATCACAGTTTAACAGTTATTTATCACATTTAACATTAGTTTATCACAGTTTAACATGTGAGTTTATCACAGTTTAACATGTGAGTTTATCACAGTTTAACATGTGAGTTTATCACAGTTTAACATGTTAGTTTATCACAGTTTAACATGTTAGTTTGTAACAGTTTAACATGTGAGTTTATCACAGTTTAACATGTTAGTTTATCACAGTTTAACATGTTAGTTTATCACAGTTTAACATTTAGTTTGTAACAGTTTAACATGTGAGTTTTTCACAGTTTAACATGTTAGTTTATCACAGTTTTTAAAAGTTAGTTTATCACAGTTTAACATGTTAGTTTATCACAGTTTAACATGTTAGTTTATCACAGTTTAACATGTTAGTTTATCACTATTACAAAAGCACAAAGTGTCGTAATATAAGAGTTCTGGATATAAAATAAATATTAAAATAAATGATCTTTAATATTATATAAAAACAATGTTTGGTCTAGAGGTATTTTTAACGTCTGATAATATACATATATACATAACAAAAGGCACAATACCGTGACTGGAACGATACACAAATAACCCGCACGGGTTATTTGTGTAATATACATATATACATGTTACAATAATAAATTATAATTAGCTTCTTTGTACAAACAAATCCTTAAATAATAAATAATAATTTATGACCGTACACACCGGCTACAACTTTCCCACACTACCGTGTCACACGACACCCTTGTCTCTGTGTCACACGACACCCTTGTCTCTGTGTCACACGACACTCCTGCTGTCCGTGTCACACGACAAACCCCTTTTCTCTGTGTCACACGACACTCCCTGGGCCGTGTCACACGACAAACCCCTTTTCTCTGTGTCACACGACACTCCTGCTGTCCGTGTCACACGACACCCTTGTCTCTGTGTCACACGACACTCCTGCTGTCCGTGTCACACGACACCCTTGTCTCTCTGTGTCACACGACACTCCTGCTGTCCGTGTCACACGACACCCTTGTCTCTGTGTCACACGACACTCCTGCTGTCCGTGTCACACACAACCCTTGTCTCTGTGGTCACACGACACTCCTGCTGTCCGTGTCACACACACCCTTGTCTCTGTGTCACACGACACTCCTGCTGTCCCCTGTCACACGACACCCTTGTCTCTGTGTCACACGACACTCCTGCTGTCCGTGTCACACGACACCCTTGTCTCTGTGTCACACGACACTCCTGCTGTCCGTGTCACACGACACCCTTGTCTCTGTGTCACACGACTCTCCTGCCCGTCCGTGTCACACGACACCCTTGTCTCTGTGTCACACGACACTCCTGCTGTCCGTGTCACACGACACCCTTGTCTCTGTGTCACACGACACTCCTGCTGTCCGTGTCACACGACACCCTTGTCCTGTGTCCACGACACTCCTGCTGTCCGTGTTTACACGACACCCTTGTCTCTGTGTCCCCACGACACTCCTGCTGTCCCCTGTCCCCACGACACCCTTGTCTCTGGTCACACGACACTCCTGCTGTCCGTGTCACACGACACCCTTGTCTCTGTGTCACACGACACTCCTGCTGTCCGTGTCACACGACACCCTTGTCTCTGTGTCACACGACACTCCTGATGTCCGTGTCACACGACACTCCTGCTGTCCGTGTCACTTGACACCCTTGTCTCTGTGTCACACGACACTCCTGCTCTCCGTGTCACACGACACCCTTGTCTCTGTGTCACACGACACTCCTGCTGTTCGTGTCACACGACACCCTTGTCTCTGCGTCACACGACACTCCTGCTGTCCGTGTCACACGACACTCCTGCTGTCCGTGTCACTTGACACCCTTGTCTCTGTGTCACACGACACTCCTGCTCTCCGTGTCACACGACACCCTTGTCTCTGTGTCACACGACACTCCTGCTGTTCGTGTCACACGACACCCTTGTCTCTGCGTCACACGACACTCCTGCTGTCCGTGTCACACGACACCCTTGTCTCTGCGTCACACACTATCACCCGCATAGCGTCTTTCTTCTCACCTGGAGTTTACCTGGAGAGAGTTTCGGGGGTCAACGCCCCCGCGGCCCGGTCTGTGACCAGGCCTCCTGGTGGATCAGCCCCTGATCAACCAGGCTGTTGCTGCTGGCTGCACGCAAACCAACGTACGAGCCACAGCCCGGCTGATCAGGAACTGACTTTAGGTGCTTGTCCAGTGCCAGCTTGAAGACTGCCAGGGGTCTGTTGGTAATCCCCCTTATGTGTGCTGGGAGGCAGTTGAACAGTCCCCGGGCCCCTGACACTTATTGTATTTGGGCTCTTTAACGTGCTAGTGACAAAACCCCCGCTTTTTATTGGGCGATGGTGCATCCGTCTGCCAAGTCCTTTTGCTTTCGTAGTGATGATTTTCGTGTGCAAGTTCGGTACTAGTCCCTCTAGGATTTTCCAGGTGTATATAATCATGTATCTCTCCCTCCTGCGTTCCAGGGAATACAGGTTTAGGAACCTCAAGCGCTCCCAGTAATTGAGGTGTTTTATCTCCGTTATGCGCGCCGTGAAAGTTCTCTGTACATTTTCTAGGTCGGCAATTTCACCTGCCTTGAAAGGTGCTGTTAGAGTGCAGCAATATTCCAGCCTAGATAGAACAAGTGACCTGAAGAGTGTCATCATGGGCTTGGAATCCCTAGTTTTGAAGGTTCTCATTATCCATCCTCATTATCCAGTCACATGACACTATTCAATGTACACTACAATCCGATCTTCTTCAGTGTCACACGACACCCTTTTCTTCTCAGTGTTCCACTACGATCCTATATCTTATTTCAGTGTTACACTCCGTCATACTTCCGTCAGTGTCACACTACGGTCCCAGCCCATTTCAGTGTCACACCAACCTTTTCTTCATACAGTGTCACACCAACAGCATCAGATGACTTGGCCCACAATTAACCAGCGTAGGCGGCGAGTCAGCAGACATCACCTACAACTGTACTCCCTGGTAGTCCTGTAAATACTCTCTAAGGCCAGCAGAAGCACACCGTAAGGTGGTCTGGTGAGCACTGTCTACCGCCTCCAAGACCAGTTGACACACACCACAAGGTGGTCCGCTTAATACTACTTGCAAGTTCACTGAATGCTATGTTGCAAGTTCACTGAATGCTATGTTGCAAGTTCACTGAATGCTATGTTGCAAGTTCACTGAATGCTATGTTGCAAGTTCACTGAATGCTATGTTGCAAGTTCACTGAATGCTATGTTGCAAGTTCACTGAATGCGGCCGTCAAGTAACTGAGGCCATCAGACTCAGTGAGCTGCGGTGAGCGCTTCTTCTCAAGCCAGTAGAAGCCAGTAGATATATATAAGATGGTCAGACGAATACTCTCTACTGCCAGTAGACGTATACCGTAAGGTGTTCTGGTAATTACTGCTTCTAAGGCCAGCTCAGCAGTCCCCAGATTGGGTTTGATGACATACCCTTGGTACTGCCGGCAGGCAGGTTAACAATTTAACCGCTAGTTTGGCAGGGGGCCGTCACAATCACAGTTTAACATGTGAGATTATCACAGTTTAAAATGTGAATTTATCACAGTTTAACATGTTAGTTTATCACTGTTAACATGTGAGTTTATCAAAGTTTAAAATGTGAGTTTATCACAGTTTAACATGCTAGTTTATCAAAATTTAACAGGTGAGTTTATCACATTTTTCACGGTTTAACATGTGATTTTATCACAGTTTAATATGTTGACTTATCACAGTTTAATATGTGAGTTTATCACTGTTTAACATGTTAGTTTATCACATTTTAACATGTGAGTTTATCACAGTTTAACATGTGAGTTTATCGCAATTTAACATTTGAGTTTATTACCTGGAGTTTACCTGGAGAGAGTTCTGGGGGTCAAAGCCCCCGCGGCCCGGTTTGTGACCAGGCTTCATGGTGGATCAGGGCCTGATCAACCAGGCTGTTACTGCTGGCTGCAAGCAATCCAACGTACGAGCCACACCCGGCTGGTCAAGTACCGACTTTAGGTGCTTGTCCAGTGCCTGCTTGAAGACGGCCAGGGGTCTATTGGTAATCCCCTTTATGTATGCTAATAGGCAGTTGAACAGTCTTGGGCCTCTGACACTTATTGTGTTGTCTCTTAACGTGCTAGTGACACCCCTGCTTTTCATTACGGGGATGTTGCATCGTCTGCCAAGTCTTTTGCTTTCGTAGTGAGTGATTTTCGTGTGCAAATTTGGTATTAGTCCCTCTAGGATTTTCCAGGTGTATATAATCATGTATCTCTCCCGCCTGTGTTCCAGGGAATACAGGTTCAGGAACTTCAAGCGCTCCCAGTAATTGAGGTATTTTATCTCCGTTATGCGCGCCATGAAGGTTCTCTGTACATTTTCTAGGTCAGCAATTTCACCTGCCTTGAAAGATGCTGTTAGTGTGCAGCAATATTCCAGCATAGATAGAACAAGTGACCTGAAGAGTGTCATCATGGGCTTGGCCTCCCTAGTTTTGAAGGTTCTCATTATCCATCCTGTCATTTTTCTAGCAGATGCGATTGATACAATGTTATGGTCCTTGAAGGTGAGATCCTCCAACATGATCACTCCCAGGTCTTTGACGTTAGTTTTTCTCTTTATATTGTGGCTGGAATTTGTTTTATACTCTGATGAAGTTTTAATTTCCTCATATTTACAATATCGGAGTAATTGAAATTTCTCATCGTTGAACTTCATATTGTTTTCTGCAGCCCACTGAAAGATTTGGTTGATGTCCGCTTGGAGCCTTGCAGTGTCTGCAATGGAAGACACTGTCATACAGATTCGGGTGTCATCTGCAAAAGAAGACACGGTGCTGTGGCTGACATCCTTTTCTATGTCAGTTATGAGGATGAGAAACAAGATGGGAGCGAGTACTGTGCCTTGTGGAACAGAGCTTTTCACCGTAGGGGCCTCAGACTTTGCTCTGTTGACTACTACTCTTTGTGTTCTGTTTGTGAGGAAATTGTAGATCCATCTACCAACTTTTCCTGTTATTCCTTTAGCACGCATTTTGTGCGCTATTACGCCATAGTCACACTTGTCGATGGCTTTTGCAAAGTCTGTGTATATTACATCTGCATTCTTTTTGTCTTCTAGTGCATCTAGGACCTTGTTGTAGTGATCCAGTAGTTGGGACAGACAGAGCGACCTGCTCTAAACCCATGTTGCCCTGGGTTGTGTAATTGATGGGTATCTAGTTGGGTGGCGATCTTGCTTCTTAGGGCCCTTTCAAAGATTTTTATGATACGGGATGTTAGTGCTATCGGTCTGTAGTTCTTTGCTATTGTTTTACTGCCCCCTTTGTGGAGTGGGGCTATATCTGTTGTTTTTAGTAGCTGTGGGACGACCCCAGTTTCCATGCTCCCTCTCCATAGGATGGTAAAGGCTCGTGATAGGGGCTTCTTGCAGTTCTTGATGAACACGGAGTTCCATGAGTCTGGCCCTGGGGCAGAGTGCATGGACATGTCATTTATCGCCTGTTCGAAGTCATTTGGCGTCAGGATAACACCGGAAAGGCTTGTGTTTACCAAATTCTGTGGCTCTCTCATAAAAAAATTAATTTAGATCTTTGACTCTCAGTCTGGTTAGCGGCTTGCTAAAAACTGAGTCATACTGGGACTTGAGTAGCTCACTCATTTCCTTGCTGTCATCTGTGTAGGACCTATCTTGTTTAAGTAGGGGCCTAATACTGGATGTTGTTCTCGACTTTGATTTGGCATAAGAAAAGAAATACTTTGGGTTTCTTTCGATTTTATTTATGACTTTTAGTTCTTCCCACGATTCCTGACTCCTATAAGATTTCTTTAGCTTTAGTTCGATGTTTGCTATTTCTCTGACCAGTGTTTCCCTATGCATTGCAGATATATTGGCCTTTTTTAGCCGCTCTGTTATTCTTTTCCGTCGCCTGTAAAGGGAGGGTCTGTCTCTTTCTATTTTACATCTACTCCTCCTTTTTCTTAAAGGAATAAGCCTTGTGCATACATCGAGTGCCACCGAGTTAATCTGTTCTAGGCATAAGTTGGGGTCTGTGTTGCTTAGTCTCTCTTCCCAACTTACATCGTTTAGGACTTGGTTTACTTGGTCCCACTTTATGTTCTTTTATGTTATTGAAGTTGTATTTGGTGAAGGCTCCCTCGTGACTGATATCATTTTGTCGGTCTGGGGCTCCACGCATACATGTCTGAACCTCGATTATGTTGTGATCTGAGTATATTGTTTTTGATATGGTGACATTTCGTATCAGATCATCATTGTTAGTGAAGATGAGATCCAGTGTATTCTCCAGTCTAGTAGGCTCTATTATTTGCTGGTTTAAGTTGAATTTTGTGCAGAGATTTGAAAGCTCGTGTGTGTGTGAGTTCTCGTCTGAGCTGCCTCCTGGTGTTATCACTGCAACAACATTATTTGCTATATTCCTCCATTTTAGGTGCCTTAAGTTGAAATCCTCCAGGAGCAAGATGTTGGGGGCAGGAGCTGGAAGATTTTCCAGACAGTGGTCAATTTTCAACAGCTGTTCCTGGAATTGTTGGGACGTTGCATCCGGAGGCTTGTAGACTACCACAATGACTAGATTTTGATTCTCGATCTTTACTGCTAAAACTTCAACTACATTATTTGAAGCATTAAGCAGTTCTGTGCAAATAAGTGACTCTGTGATATGCAGGCCAATCCCCTGCCTTTTGCCTGTTAACTCTGTCGCATCTGTACAGGTTGTAACCTGTGATCCATATTTCGTTGTCCAAGTGATCCTTTATGTGGGTCTCTGTGAAAGCTGCGAACATTGCATTTGCCTCTCCAAGCAGTCCACGGATGACAGGTATTTTGTTGTTCGTTGCTGGCTTTAGACCCTGTATATTTGCAAAGAAGAATGTCATCGGACTGGTGGTATTGGTGGTATTGGTGGTACTAGGGGGAATTTTTTTTTTCTGGCACTAATATCTGTATCTGTTGGCTTGGAGTGGAGGCCATCGACTGTGGTTCCACTCCAGAAATGACTGGATTTGGTGTACGATTTCTGCCATTTCCTGCCAGTTTTTTTTTCTTCCTGTCACTAAAAAATCTCTCCCTCTTGAGTGGCTGTGGCTACCCAGGTTTTTCCATGGTCTGGATGTTATGTATCTTTTTGTCCCCTTTAGTTGGTGTGCCTGACAGTTTAAGTTGTAGCACTGTCTTTCCTGTACTGAAGAGATAACTCATTTCAGGGTGAAAAGCTTACAGGAAGGGAGTTTGCATTTTCCTGTTGTCATATGGGCACAACATTTTCTAGGGTGGTCAAAGTTGCACGTCCCATCTGTTTTTTCCAGATATCTCATGCCTGCAGATACCAAGTGCATAACATGTGCACAGGCTTGGTTTCCATTTGCCTTGGATTTTTGTGACTGTATTCCCTGTTGGTGCATGTTTTCCTGTCTCATTCCTATCCTCACTAGTACTAACAATGGAGCTCTCACCAGTTGTTTCTGGTAATATATCCTCACTATTACTAGTGGAGTCCCCTTGTTTGCTATCTCCTGTGGTATTACTAGTTTGTAATATTGGTTTTATCTTGTCCTTGAATACACTTGTTTCCCCACTACAGCTCCTGTCTCCCTCGAGGCCATTAATATGCATTCTCCCATGCATACAGTTACTGTCTACCAGGACAGCACCTCCAGCCTCACTGTTACTGTCTACCAGGACAGCACCTCCAGCCTTACAGTTTCTGACTACATAGCCAGCACCTCCAGTCATACAGTTACTGTCGGCCAGGACAGTATCCGCACCAAGGGCGATAGCACCATCCAGTCCAGACTTTTTATTTTCCCATCTGTTATAGAATGCTTCCAAGTTTTCTATGAAGGCTACTTTAATGTTATCCTCTTTTAATACCAATGTAATTTTAGTCCACAGATTTATCTCATTTGGGCATACCCAAAAACACTTCCCTGATTTAATACTGCTTGTAGATAATTCTTGGATATCTGCACAAGGGGCGTGACACCAATTTCCATAAAAGTGACATGTAATCCATGTGGAAGCCCACTTGTTTGATTTACTGCAGACTACACAGGATTTCATAATGTGATTTTAGTGGTTGATTTACTATAGTTCTACTAGTAACCCCTTGAATATTCTACTAATAACCTCCTTAAAGTGAAGATCTGGCTATTTGTATTTCTATTTCTAACTGTACTTGTATATTTGGACAAGCTTACTGCTTTATAGTTAGTGTTTGTGTGTTTGATAAGGGCACCTAAAACCCCGTTTGTTTATAGTCCATTTTATTGTCCAATGAACCCGTTTGAACCGGTCAAGGGTTCGGAACCAGTCGGATCTGATCAGTGGATCACTTATTAAAACATTTCTGGTCGGTGATTTGGGCTAACACATGAAGGAACCTCTGGAAATTATTGAACCGAGTAATATGTAAATAGATTGATACAAAAGTATAACTTGCTCGTTGAAGAACCGGTGATTGCTGGAAGTTCCTACAATGACGAACGGTCGAGACCTCAACCTTTATTTACAGCCTGAAGGTTTATAAATCACTGTAACTATGTTACACCCTTTTGTTCAGTTTAAGTAGACTGTTTCTACTTGTTACTATCACAATGGCATACTTTTACATGTTATTTTGCTATTTCACTTAATATTATATTCAGGAGTAATTCCATTAGCAGCTAAAATGGATTTACTCGACTTTATAATATTATCTGGTCGTATTAGCATTGTACATAGGTAGGTTATATAATTAGAACAAACTGCTGGTGACCTGGCCAAGCACCAGTAGGTGTTTTGAGCTGCTCAACCCCTGCTCCGACCAAGTCAAAGTGGGCTGGTAAAGCCTCACTTTCTTCAGTTCATACCTTCCTCTGGACCAGGAAGGGTCGAGGGAAGTGTCCACCTCTAAACCACCATTTGCCTCCCTAGAAAATCCCAGGAATTTTCGGGAACTTACTGCTAATACTTATCTTGGTTGGAGGAGGCGGTTGAGAAGCTCTTAGAGAAAGTGAAGTCAAGTGAGCAAGCCTCTGTGGTGTAAGAGGACTTATTGTAGAGTGAACCCTATCATAAGAAATCTATTAATGTGTTTGAGTTTTTCAGCAATGCCTGTGCATGTACATATACTGATGTTTCCTGACTCACTCAGAGCCATTTGTAAATACTTGACCTAGTACTGTGATGTTTTAATGAGAAATGGCAAAAGTGTTCTACTCATAGTGCAAAATATGAGAAAGTGGATTTCAGTGTTTATTATGGTTGTTAATAAATTAAATGGAAACTAAGAAAATTCCTTTTCCTCTGCGAGTGAAGACCCCTAGACGTGTTAAGTTGGTTAGTTTGTTACGAAAACCACTATAACCCAGGGACCAACTGACTATGTTCGTAACAATCTATCTTTTCTAATTTTTTTCCGTCTCCACCACAACAAATGCTATGTTATCACTATAGTTGGCTGATGAAGATTACCGGAGGAAAGTCGCTTGTACTGGAGTAATATTTGCTTTTCGTTGTGTATATTGCGACCGCCACTAACTACAGGTTATATGAATTTCCACTGTATACGTCTAGTATTTCGAGAATGAAGAAAAAACTAATGATGGTCACTCCACCCCACCCCACTAAGTACCATTATGTTACTGGTTATTTGCAACTACAACACTGTGGTAAGGTTTCTGGATGATAACTGGTATTATTGTCGTAAACCTTCGCTGAAATCGTATTTTTACAAAACTGTAAACTTTTCGTATTTCCTTAAGAATTTGCAACTTATCGTCATTTAAAAGGAAAATTTTCCCCACCGGTATCACTAGATTATAGGCGAGGTACACTAGCAGGATAGGAAGATTATATGCGAGGTACACTAGCAGGCCAGGAAGATTATATGCGAGGTACACTAGCAGGCCAGGAAGATTATATGCGAGGTACACTAGCAGGCCAGGAAGATTATATGCGAGGTACACTAAACAGGCCAGGAAGATTATATGCGAGGTACACTAGCAGGCTTGGAAGATTATATGCGAGGTACACTAGCAGGCTTGGAAGATTATATGCGAGGTACACTAGCAGGCTTGAAGATTATATGCGAGGTACACTAGCAGGCCAGGAAGATTATATGCGAGGTACACTAGCAGGCCAGGAAGATTATATGCGAGGTACACTAGCAGGCCAGGAAGATTATATGCGAGGTACACTAGCAGGCCAGGAAGATTATATGCGAGGTACACTAGCAGGCTTGGAAGATTATATGCGAGGTACACTAGCAGGCTTGGAAGATTATATGCGAGGTACACTAGCAGGCTTGGAAGATTATATGCGAGGTACACTAGCAGGCCAGGAAGATTATATGCGAGGTACACTAGCAGGCCAGGAAGATTATATGCGAGGTACACTAGCAGGCTTGGAAGATTATATGCAAGGTACACTAGCAGGCCAAGAAGATTATATGCGAGGTACACTAGCAGGCCAGGAAGATTATATGCGAGGTACACTAGCAGGCTTGGAAGATTATATGCGAGGTACACTAGCAGGCCAGGAAGATTATATGCGAGGTACACTAGCAGGCTTGGAAGATTATATGCGAGGTACACTAGCAGGCCAGGAAGATTATATGCGAGGTACACTAGCAGGCCAGGAAGATTATATGCAGGTACACTAGCAGCTTGGAAGATTATATGCAAGGTACACTAGCAGGCCAAGAAGATTATATGCGAGGTACACTAGCAGGCCAGGAAGATTATATGCGAGGTACACTAGCAGGCTTGGAAGATTATATGCTAGGTACACTAGCAGGCTTGGAAGATTATATGCAAGGTACACTAGCAGGCCAGGAAGATTATATGCGAGGTACACTAGCAGGCCAGGAAGATTATATGCGAGGTACACTAGCAGGCTTGGAAGATTATATGCGAGGTACACTAGCAGGCTTGGAAGATTATATGCGAGGTACACTAGCAGGCATGGAAGATTATATGCGAGGTACACTAGCAGGCCAGGAAGATTATATGCGAGGTACACTAGCAGGCCAGGAAGATTATATGCGAGGTACACTAGCAGGCTTGGAAGATTATATGCGAGGTACAAGCAGGCTTGGAAGATTATATGCGAGGTACACTAGCAGGCTTGGAAGATTATATGCGAGGTACACTAGCAGGCCAGGAAGATTATATGCGAGGTACACTAGCAGGCCAGGAAGATTATATGTGAGGTACACTAGCAGGCCAGGAAGATTATATGCGGAGTACACTAGCAGGCCAGGAAGATTATATGCGAGGTACACTAGCAGGCCAGGAAGATTACATGCGAGGTACACTAGCAGGCCAGGAAGATTATATGCGAGGTACACTAGCAGGCCAGGAAGATTATATGCGAGGTACACTAGCAGGCCAGGAAGATTATATGCGAGGTACACTAACAGGCCAGGAAGATTATAGGCGAGGTACACTAGCAGGCCAGGAAGATTATATGCGAGGTACACTAGCAGGCCAGGAAGATTATATGCGAGGTACACTAGCAGGCCAGGAAGATTATATGCGAGGTACACTAGCAGGCCAGGAAGATTATATGCGAGGTACACTAGCAGGCCAGGAATATTATATGCGAGGTACACTAGCAGGCCAGGAAGATTATATGCAAGGTACACTAGCAGGCCAGGAAGATTATATGCGAGGTACACTAGCAGGCCAGGAAGATTATATGCGAGGTACACTAGCAGGCCAGGAAGATTATAGGTGAGGTACACTAGCAGGCTAGGAAGATTATATGCGAGGTACACTAGCAGGCCAGGAAGATTATATGCGAGGTACACTAGCAGGTCAGGAAGATTATAGGTGAGGTACACTAGCAGGCCAGGAAGATTATATGCGAGGTACACTAGCAGGCTTGGAAGATTATATGCGAGGTACACTAGCAGGCCAGGAAGATTATATGCGAGGTACACTAGCAGGCCAGGAAGATTATATGCGATGTACACTAGCAGGCCAGGAAGATTATATGCGAGGTACACTAGCAGGCCAGGAAGATTATAGGTGAGGTACACTAGCAGGCCAGGAAGATTATATGCGAGGTACACTAGCAGGCTTGGAAGATTATATGCGAGCTACACTAGCAGGCCAGGAAGATTATATGCGAGGTACACTAGCAGGCCAGGAAGATTATATGCGAGGTACACTAGCAGGCCAGGAAGATTATATGCGAGGTACACTAGCAGGCCAGGAAGATTATATGCGAGGTACACTAGCAGGCCAGGAAGATTATATGCGAGGTACACTAGCAGGCTTGGAAGATTATATGCGAGGTACACTAGCAGGCTTGGAAGATTATATGCGAGGTACACTAGCAGGCCAGGAAGATTATTAAAGCAGCTTATGACAGTTTATCATGTGAGTTTATCACAGTTTAACATGTTAGTTTATCACAGTTTAACATGTTAGTTTATCACAGTTTAACATGTTAGCTTATCACAGTTTAATATGTGAGTTTATCAGTTTAACATGTTAATTTATCGCAGTTTAACATGTTAGTTTATCACAGTTTAACATGTTAGTTTATCACAGTTTAACATGTTAGTTTATCACAGTTTAATATGTGAGTTTATCAGTTTAACATGTTAATTTATCGCTGTTTAACATGTTAATTTATCACAGTTTAACATGTGAGTTTATCACAGTTTAACATGTTAGTTTATCACGGTTTAACATGTGAGTTTATCACAGTTTAACATGTTAGTTTATCACAGTTTAACATGTTAGTTTATCACAGTTTAACATGTTAGTTTGTCACAGTTTAACATGTGAGTTTGTCACAGTTTAACATGTGAGTTTGTCACAGTTTAACATGTGAGTTTGTCACAGTTTAACATGTGAGTTTGTCACAGTTTAACATGTGAGTTTATCACAGTTTAACATGTGAGTTTATCACAGTTTAACATGTGAGTTTATCACAGTTTAACATGTGAGTTTATCACAGTTTAACATGTGAGTTTATCACAGTTTAACATGTGAGTTTATCACAGTTTAACATGTGAGTTTATCACAGTTTCATTTATAAGATCTTCCGCTGAAAATTCTTTATTAATAATCAATCCTGGAAGACTTTCTTCATCTGTTGCTTTTATTTCATCACACACTCTTTATTCTTCATGTGACTGTTTCACTTTCTCTCGTCTTTATTACCTAACATTTACCTACATTAAATTCCATCCCCCATCCGTCACTCCATGTCTTCAATGTATCCAGATCCTGGAAATAAATGGTATAAGATACCGACACAATGGAAATATAAACACATATGCAGTATAATGCATATTGACAACGTTTCGCCCACACAGTGGGCTTTTTCAAGTCACAAACAGATCTACCTGGGGTGGAAGGTACGTGAGTATTTATAGTCAGGTTCAGAATGCTTAGGTCAGGTGGCGAATGCTGCATCTGATGATGTACCGAGTGGGGTTATAGAGTCTGAAATCTTGGGTAGCTTGGAAGGGAGATTGGATAAGTATGTGAGCAGACCTTCTGCAGTGTTCTTCCATTCCTATGTTTTTATGTGGGATAGCGATGAAGAAGTTTCTTGGCAAGTGGTTCAGCTATGTTATAGAAGCCATTGTTCTGGTTGAAGTTGTCGGGTATAGAGATAAGCGATGATTCCAGGATTCTTCGGTATTGAATGTTGTCGTCTGTGGCGATAAGTCTTGCATTTCTGTAGTTTATTAAATGGTTGTGTAAATTACGGTGTTGTACACAGGCATTCCTTGCATCGTCAGACCTGCTTGCGTACTGGTGTTCTGAAATACGTGTTTGGAGATCTCGTGATGTTTCGCCCACGTATAATTTACTGAAGTCATTACGAGGGATTATGTATACCCCTGCAGAGGATGGAAGCTTGTCCTGTCTATTACTGGTTATGTCCTTGATGGTCGTGGTTGTGGAGGTAGATACTTGGAATGAGGTACTGGAAAAGATGTTGGAAACGTGTTTGGCAATGGAGTTGGTGGGGAGGACTATGTATCTCTTCTCGGCAGTGTCTTCTCTGGGTGTGTTGAAGATGTTTAATGCCCGTCGTCTGCAGTCTCTGATGAAGTGACGAGGATAGTGGAGTTTAGAAAATACTTGCTCAATTATAGTGCATTCTTCCTCGAGGAACTCATTGCTGCAGATTCTGAGTGCGCGCAGGAGGAAGCCTATAATTACACCACGTTTAGTTTTGGTGTCGTGGTGAGAGTAGAAGTAGAGAAGATCGTTTTGGTTTGTGGGTTTTCGATAGACTTTAAAACGAAGTTCATGGTCAGCTTTGGAGAGAAGAACATCCAGGAAAGGAAGAGTGTTGTCGACTTCTTCTTCAAGTGTGAACTGGATTCAAGGCTCGACCTGGTTGAGCTTGTCTTAGAGAGCTTGAACGTTGAAGCGTCTAGGAGTTATGAGGAGAATGTCGTCAATATAACGGAGCCAGGTGACAAACGAAGGAATAATAGTGCAGAAACGTTCGGCTTCTAGATGTTCCATGTATAGGTTCGCCGGGACTGCACTGAGTGGCGAACCCATGGGTAGTCCAAATGTCTGCTGAAAAAGGTGATTTTCGAAAGAGAAACACGTAAAGCCAACACATAGTTCAACAAGGTCAATGAAATCGCTGACTGGAATAGGAAGATCAAGTGAATCGTCAATTTTCCTGCACAAGAGAACGATGACTTGTGTAGTAGGTACTTTGGTGAATAGGGAAGTCACGTCAAGGCTGGAAAGTTTCTTGTTCCTGATGTTGATGTTGCGAATGCGACTGAGAAGATCACCCGAGTGTTTGAGATGTGCTGGACTGATAGACTATAAATACTCTCGTACCTTCCACCCCAGGTAGATCTATTTGTGACTTGAAAAAGCCCACTGTGTGGGCGAAACGTTGTCAATAAAGGATCACATTATACTGCATATGTGTTTATATTTCCTATCCAGATCCTCTTGTGAACATTTTCATTTTCATTATTAATTTTGCGTAAGATTTTTAGCATTTTTTGCAAATAACTTTATGTTCGTATTACTTCTGGTAAATCTTTTATATAAATTAGAAATATTAATGTATGTACCAAGGCAGGGCATCCATGCCTGTACCAAGGCAGGTCACCCATGCCTGTACCAAGGCAGGTCACCCATGCCTGTACCAAGGCAGGTCATCCATGCCTGTACCAAGGCAGGTCACCCATGCCTGTACCAAGGCAGGTCATCCATGCCTGTACCAAGGCAGGTCACCCATGCCTGTACCAAGGCAGGTCACCCATGCCTGTACCAAGGCAGGTCACCCATGCCTGTACCAAGGCAGGTCATCCATGCCTGTACCAAGGCAGGTCACCCATGCCTGTACCAAGGCAGGTCACCCATGCCTGTACCAAGGCAGGTCATCCATGCCTGTACCAAGGCAGGTCATCCATGCCTGTACCAAGGCAGGTCACCCATGCCTGTACCAAGGCAGGTCACCCATGCCTGTACCAAGGCAGGTCACCCATGCCTGTACCAAGGCAGGTCATCCATGCCTGTACCAAGGCAGGTCACCCATACCTGCACCAAGGCAGGTCACACCTGGTTGATCAGGCGCTGATCCACCAGGAGGCCTGGTCACAGACCGGGCCGCGGGGGCGTTGACCCCCGAAACTCTCTCCAGGTAACTCCAGGTAAACCCATGCCTGCACCAAGGCAGGTCATCCATGCCTGCACCAAGGAAGGTCATCCATGCCTGTACCAAGGCAGGTCACCCATGCCTGTACCAAGGCAGGTCACCCATGCCTGTACCAAGGCAGATCACTCATGCCTGCACCAAGGCAGGTCACCCATGCCTGTACAAAGGCAGGTCACCGATGCCTGTACCAAGGCAGGTCACCCATGCCTGTACCAAGGCAGGTCACCGATGCCTGTACCAAGGCAGGTCACCGATGCCTGTTCCAAGGCAGGTCACCCATGCCTGTATCAAGGCAGGTCACCCATGCCTGTACCAAGGCAGGTCACCCATGCCTGTACCAAGGCAGGTCACCGATGCCTGTACCAAGGCAGGTCACCGATGCCTGTACCAAGGCAGGTCACCCATGCCTGTACCAAGGCAGGTCACCCATGCCTGTACCAAGGCAGGTCACCCATGCCTGTACCAAGGCAGGTCACCGATGCCTGTACCAAGGCAGGTCACCGATGCCTGTACCAAGGCAGGTCACCCATGCCTGTACCAAGGCAGGTCACCCATGCCTGTGCCAAGGCAGGTCACCCATGCCTGTACCAAGGCAGGTCACCCATGCCTGTACCAAGGCAGGTCACCCATGCCTGTACCAAGGCAGGTCACCCATGCCTGTACCAAGGCAGGTCACCCATGCCTGTACCAAGGCAGGTCACCCATGCCTGTACCAAGGCAGGTCACCCATGCCTGTACCAAGGCAGGTCACCCATGCCTGTACCAAGGCAGGTCACCCATGCCTGTACCAAGGCAGGTCACGCATGCCTGTACCAAGGCAGGTCACCCATGCCTGTACCAAGGCAGGTCACCCATGCCTGTACCAAGGCAGGTCACCCATGCCTGTACCAAGGCAGGTCACCCATGCCTGTACCAAGGCAGGTCACCCATGCCTGTACCAAGGCAGGTCACCCATGCCTGTACCAAGGCAGGTCACCCATGCCTGTACCAAGGCAGGTCACCCATGCCTGTACCAAGGCAGGTCACCCATGCCTGCACCAAGGCAGGTCACCCATGCCTGTACCAAGGCAGGTCACCCATGCCTGTACCAAGGCAGGTCACCCATGCCTGTACCAAGGCAGGTCACCCATGCCAGTACCAAGTCAGGTCACCCATGCCTGCACCAAAGCAGGTCACCCATGCCTGTACCAAGGCAGGTAACCCATGCCTGTACCAAGGCAGGTCACCCATGCCTGTACCAAGGCAGGTCACCCATGCCTGTACCAAGGCAGGTCACCCATGCCGGTACCAAGGCAGGTCACCCAAGCTTGTACCAAGGCAGGTCACCCATGCCTGTACCAAGGCAGGTCACCCATGCCTGTACCAAGGCAGGTCACCCATGCCTGCACCAAGGCAGGTCACCCATGCCTGCACCAAGGCAGGTCACCCATGCCTGTACCAAGGCATGTCACCCATGCCTGTACCAAGGCAGGTCACCCATGTCTGTACCAAGGCAGGTCACCCATGCCAGTACCAAGGCAGGTCACCCATGCCTGTACCAAGGCAGGTCATCCATGCCTGTACCAAGGCAGGTCATCCATGCCTGTACCAAGGCAGGTCACCCATGCCTGTACCAAGGCAGGTCACCCATGCCTGCACTAAGGCAGGTCACCCATGCCTGTACCAAGGCAGGTCACCCATGCTTGTACCAAGGCAGGTCACCCATGCCTGTACCAAGGCAAGTCACCCATGCCTGTACCAAGGCAGGTCACCCATGCCTGTACCAAGGCAAGTCATACATGCTTGTATCGAGAGAGGGCATTTGTGCCCGTGCCGAGTTCATCCATACCAGTAGTGAGGGAGGGAGATCGTCCATACCAGTAGTGAGGGAGGGAGATCATCCATACCAGTAGTGAGGGAGGGAGATTATCCATACCAGTAGTGAGGGAGGGAGATCGTCCATACCAGTAGTGAGGGAGGGAGATCATCCATACCAGTAGTGAGGGAGGGAGATTATCCATACCAGTAGTGAGGGAGGGAGATCGTCCATACCAGTAGTGAGGGAGGGAGATCATCCATACCAGTAGTGAGGAGGGAGATTATCCATACCAGTAGTGAGGGAGGGAGATCGTCCATACCAGTAGTGAGGGAGGGAGATCATCCATACCAGTAGTGAGGGAGGGAGATCGTCCATACCAGTAGTGAGGGAGGGAGATGATCCATACCAGTAGTGAGGGAGGGAGATTATCCATACCAGTAGTGAGGGAGGGAGATCGTCCATACCAGTAGTGAGGGAGGGAGATCATCCATACCAGTAGTGAGGGAGGGAGATTATCCATACCAGTAGTGAGGGAGGGAGATCGTCCATACCAGTAGTGAGGGAGGGAGATCATCCATACCAGTAGTGAGGGAGGGAGATTATCCATACCAGTAGTGAGGGAATGAGATCGTCCATACCAGTAGTGAGGGAGGGAGATCATCCATACCAGTATGAGGGGAGGGAGATTATCCATACCAGTAGTGAGGGAGGGAGATCGTCCATACCAGTAGTGAGGGAGGGAAATCATCCATACCGGTAGCAAGGGAGGGAGATCATCCATACCAGTAGGGAGGGAGGGAGATTATCCATACCAGTAGTGAGGGAGGGAGATCATCCATACCAGTAGTGAGGGAGGGAGATCATCCATACCAGTAGTGAGGGAGGGAGATCATACATACCAGTAGTGAAAGAGGGAGATCATCCATACCAGTAGCGAGGGAGGGAGATCATCCATACCAGTAGTGAGAGAGGGAGATCATCCATACCAGTAGTGAGGGAGGGAGATCATCCATACCAGTAGCGAGGGAGGGAGATCATCCATACCAGTAGTGAGAGAGGGAGATCATCCATACCAGTAGTGAGGGAGGGAGATCATCCATACCAGTAGTGAGGGAGGGAGATCATCCATACCAGTAGTGAGGGAGGGAGATCATACATACCAGTAGTGAAAGAGGGAGATCATCCATACCAGTAGCGAGGGAGGGAGATCATCCATACCAGTAGTAAGGGAGGGAGATCATCCATACCAGTAGTGAGGGAGGGAGATCATACATCCCAGTAGTGAGGGAGGGAGATCATACATACCAGTTGTGAGGGAGGGAGATGATCCATACCAGTAGTGCGGGAGGGAGATCATACATACCTGTAGTGAGAGAGGGAGATCATACATACCAGTAGTGAGAGAGGGAGATCATCCATACCAGTAGCGAGGGAGGGAGATCATCCATACCAGTAGTGAGGGAGGGAGATCATCCATACCAGTAGCGAGGGAGGGAGATCACCCATACCAGCAGTGAGGGAGGGAGATCATGCATACCAGTAGTGAGGGAGGGAGATCATCCATACCAGTAGTGAGGGAGGGAGATCATACATACCAGTAGTGAGGGAGGGAGATCATACATACCAGTAGTGAGGGAGGGAGATCATACATACCAGTAGTGAGGGAGGGAGATCATACATACCAGTAGTGAGGGAGGGAGATCATCCATACCAGTAGTGAGGGAGGGAGATCATCCATACCAGTAGTGAGGGAGGGAGATCATACATACCAGTAGTGAGGGAGGGAGATCATACATACCAGTAGTGAGGGAGGGAGATCATCCATACCAGTAGTGAGGGAGGGAGATCATACATACCACTAGTAAGGGAGGGAGATCATACAAACCAGTAGTGAGGGAGGGAGATCATCCATACCAGTAGTGAGAGAGGGAGATCATCCATACCAGGAGCGAGAGGGGAAGATCATCCATACCAGTAGTGAGGGAGGGAGATCATCCATACCAGTAGTGAGGGAGGGAGATCATCCATACCAGTAGTGAGGGAGGGAGATCATACATACCAGTAGTGAAAGAGGGAGATCATCCATACCAGTAGCGAGGGATGGAGATCATCCATACCAGTAGTGAGAGAGGGAGATCATCCATACCAGCAGCGAGAGGGGAAGATCATCCATACCAGTAGTGAGGGAGGGAGATCATCCATACCAGTAGTGAGGGAGGGAGATCATCCATACCAGTAGTGAGGGAGGGAGATCATACATACCAGTAGTGAAAGAGGGAGATCATCCATACCAGTAGCGAGGGAGGGAGATCATCCATACCAGTAGTAAGGGAGGGAGATCATCCATACCAGTAGTGAGGGAGGGAGATCATACATCCCAGTAGTGAGGGAGGGAGATCATACATACCAGTTGTGAGGGAGGGAGATGATCCATACCAGTAGTGAGGGAGGGAGATCATACATACCTGTAGTGAGAGAGGGAGATCATACATACCAGTAGTGAGAGAGGGAGATCATCCATACCAGTAGTGAGGGAGGGAGATCATCCATACCAGTAGCGAGGGAGGGAGATCACCCATACCAGCAGTGAGGGAGGGAGATCATGCATACCAGTAGTGAGGGAGGGAGATCATCCATACCAGTAGTGAGGGAGGGAGATCATACATACCAGTAGTGAGGGAGGGAGATCATACATACCAGTAGTGAGGGAGGGAGATCATACATACCAGTAGTGAGGGAAGGAGATCATCCATACCAGTAGTGAGGGAGGGAGATCATACATACCACTAGTAAGGGAGGGAGATCATACATACCAGTAGTGAGAGAGGGAGATCATCCATACCAGCAGCGAGAGGGGAAGATCATCCATACCAGTAGTGAGGGAGGGAGATCATCCATACCAGTAGCGAGGGATGGAGATCATCCATACCAGTAGTGAGAGAGGGAGATCATCCATACCAGCAGCGAGAGGGGAAGATCATCCATACCAGTAGTGAGGGAGGGAGATCATACATACCAGTAGTGAGGGAGGGAGATCATACATACCAGTAGTGAGGGAGGGAGATCATACATACCAGTAGCGAGGGAGGGAGATCATCCATACCAGTAGTGAGGGAGGGAGATCATCCATACCAGTAGCGAGGGAGGGAGATCATCCATACCAGCAGTGCGGGAGGGAGATCATACATACCAGTAGTGAGGGAGGGAGATCATCCATACCAGTAGTGAGGGAGGGAGATCATACATACCAGTAGTGAGGGAGGGAGATCTTACATACCAGTAGTGAGGGAGGGAGATCATACATGCCAGTAGTGAGGGAGGGAGATCATACATACCAGTAGTGAGGGAGGGAGATCATCCATAACAGTAGTGAGGGAGGGAGATCATACATACCACTAGTGAGGGAGGGAGATCATACATACCAGTAGTGAGAGAGGGAGATCATCCATACCAGCAGCGAGAGGGGGAGATCATCCATACCAGTAGTGAGGGAGGGAGATCATCCATACCAGTAGTGAGGGAGGGAGATCATCCATACCAGTAGTGGGGGAGGGAGATCATCCATACCAGTAGTGAGGGAGGGAGATCATCCATACCAGTAGTGAGGGAGGGAGATCATCCATACCAGTAGTGGGGGAGGGAGATCATCCATACCAGTAGTGAGGGAGGGAAATCATACATACCAGTAGTGAGGGAGGGAGATCATACATACCAGTAGTGAGGGAGGGAGATCATACATACCAGTAGTGAGGGAGGTAGATCATACATACCAGTTGTGAGGGAGGGAAATCATACATACCAGTAGTGAGGGAATGAGATCATCCATACCAGTAGCGAGGGAGGGAGATCATCCATACCAGCAGTGAGGGAGGGAGATCATACATACCAGTAGTGAGGGAGGGAGATCATCCATACCAGTAGTGAGGGAGGGAGATCATACCTACCAGTAGTGAGGGAGGGAGATTATACATACCAGTAGTGAGGAAGGGAGATCATACATACCAGCAGCGAGGGAGGGAGATCATCCATACCAGTAGTGAGGGAGGGAGATCATACATACCAGTAGTGAGGGAGGGAGATCATACATACCAGTAGTGAGGGAGGGAGATCATACATCCCAGTAATGAGGGAGGGAGATCATACATACCAGTAGTGAGGGAGGGAGATCATACATACCAGTAGTGAGGGAGGGAGATCATACATACCAGTAGTGAGGGAGGGAAATCATCCATACCAATAGTGAGGGAGGGAGATCATCCATGCCAGTAGTGAGGGAGGGAGATCATCCATGCCAGTAGTGAGGGAGGGAGATCATCCATACCAGTAGTGAGGGAGGGAGATCATACATCCCAGTAATGAGGGAGGGAGATCATACATACCAGTAGTGAGGGAGGGAGATCATACATACCAGTAGTGAGGGAGGGAGATCATACATACCAGTAGTGAGGGAGGGAGATCATACATACCAGTAGTGAGGGAGGGAGATCATACATACCAGTAGTGAGGGAGGGAGATCATCCATAACAGTAGTGAGGGAGGGAGATCATACATACCACTAGTGAGGGAGGGAGATCATACATACCAGTAGTGAGAGAGGGAGATCATCCATACCAGCAGCGAGAGGGGGAGATCATCCATACCAGTAGTGAGGGAGGGAGATCATCCATACCAGTAGCGAGGGAGGGAGATCATCCATACCAGTAGTGGGGGAGGGAGATCATACATACCAGTAGTGAGGGAGGTAGATCATACATACCAGTTGTGAGGGAGGGAGATCATGCATACCAGTAGTGAGGGAGGGAGATCATACATACCAGTAGTGAGGGAGGGAGATCATACATACCAGTTGTGAGGGAGGGAAATCATACATACCAGTAGTGAGGGAGGGAGATCATCCATACCAGTAGTGGGGGAGGGAGATCATACATACCAGTAGTGAGGGAGGTAGATCATACATACCAGTTGTGAGGGAGGGAGATCATGCATACCAGTAGTGAGGGAGGGAAATCATACATACCAGTAGTGAGGGAGGGAGATCATACATACCAGTAGTGAGGGAGGGAGATCATACATACCAGTAGTGAGGGAGGTAGATCATACATACCAGTTGTGAGGGAGGGAAATCATACATACCAGTAGTGAGGGAGGGAGATCATACATACCAGTAGTGAGGGAGGGAGATCATACATACCAGTAGTGAGGGAGGGAGATCATCCATACCAGTAGTGAGGGAGGGAGATCATACATACCAGTAGCGAGTGAGGGAGATCATCCATACCAGTAGTGAGGGAATGAGATCATCCATACCAGTAGCGAGGGAGGGAGATCATCCATACCAGCAGTGAGGGAGGGAGATCATACATACCAGTAGTGAGGGAGGGAGATCATCCATACCAGTAGTGAGGGAGGGAGATCATACATACCAGTAGTGAGGGAGGGAGATTATACATACCAGTAGTGAGGGAGGGAGATCATCCATACCAGTAGTGAGGGAGGGAGATCATACATACCAGTAGTGAAGGAGGGAGATCATACATACCAGTAGTGAGGGAAGGAGATCATACATACCAGTAGTGAGGGAGGGAGATCATACATACCAGTAAGGGAGGGAGATCATACATACCAGTAGTGAGGGAGGGAGATCATCCATACCAGCAGTGACGGAGGGAGATCATACATACCAGAAGTGAGGGAGGGAGATCATACATACCAGTAGTGAGGGAGGGAGATCATACATACCAGTAGTGAGGGAGGGAGATCATACATCCCAGTAATGAGGGAGGGAAATCATACATACCGGTTGTGAGGGAGGGAGATCATACATACCAGTAGTGAGGGAGGGAGATCATCCATACCAGTAGTGAGGGAGGGAGATCATACATCCCAGTAATGAGGGAGGGAAATCATACATA
The DNA here is from genome assembly GCF_026875155.1 of Cherax quadricarinatus. Taxonomy (NCBI): domain Eukaryota; kingdom Metazoa; phylum Arthropoda; class Malacostraca; order Decapoda; family Parastacidae; genus Cherax; species Cherax quadricarinatus. Next base: position 3,068,413 of record NC_069424.1, on the reverse strand, counting down.
CCAGTTGTGAGGGAGGGAGATCATGCATACCAGTAGTGAGGGAGGGAGATCATACATACCAGTAGTGAGGGAGGGAGATCATACATACCAGTAGTGAGGGAGGGAGATCATACATACCAGTAGTGAGGGAGGGAGATCATACATACCAGTAGTGAGGGAGGGAGATCATACATACCAGTAGTGAGGGAGGAGATCATACATACCAGTAGTGAGGGAGGGAGATCATACATACCAGTAGTGAGGGAGGGAGATCATACATACCGGTAGTAAGGGAGGGAGATCATACATACCAGAACATGAGGACCCACCATACCAGGACATGAGACTCATCCTTGTCTCGCTCAACCCTGGAGAAGTGCAGCATAAGTATATTTATTTAGGCACAAGCACAAATATGTACAAACATCATACGTAGTGTAAATTACCTACGATAACCCAAACAAGTCAGACAATGTGATTTACTTCCATTTTGTTCTCGGAAGCTTTTTCAGAGGACGTCAGACGCCCTGGTGAACTGCTGCATGCAAGCGAATAAGAGGAAGACGTGTTGAGTCATAGCAAGTGCAATCCTGCCAGTGGTCTCCAGCCACGAGTGTTGCCAGGTGAACAAGACAATCCTGCCAGTGGTCTCCAGCCACGAGTGTTGCCAGGTGAACAAGACAATCCTGCCAGTGGTCTCCAGCCACGAGTGTTGCCAGGTGAACAAGACAATCCTGCCAGTGGTCTCCAGCCACGAGTGTTGCCAGGTGAACAAGACAATCCTGCCAGTGGTCTCCAGCCACGAGTGTTGCCAGGTGAACAAGACAATCCTGCCAGTGGTCTCCAGCCACGAGTGTTGCCAGGTGAACAAGACAATCCTGCCAGTGGTCTCCAGCCACGAGTGTTGCCAGGTAAACAAGACAATCCTGCCAGTGGTCTCCAGCCACTAGTGTTGCCAGGTGAACAAGACAATCCTGCCAGTGGTCTCCAGCCACGAGTGTTGCCAGGTGAACAAGACAATCCTGCCAGTGGTCTCCAGCCACGAGTGTTGCCAGGTAAACAAGACAATCCTGCCAGTGGTCTCCAGCCACGAGTGTTGCCAGGTGAACAAGACAATCCTGCCAGGGGGTCTCCAGCACGAGTGTTGCCGGAAAACAAGAAAATCCTGCCAGTGGTCTCCGCCACTAGTGTTGCCAGGTGAACAAGACAATCCTGCCAGTGGTCTCCAGCCACGAGTGTTGCCAGGTGAACAAGACAATTACTCTGGCCGAGCAGACACTTATGTCACGTCGGATGTCCAGTATCCACAAACCGACAGAGACAGCTGTTTGTGTTATTTGTATGACTCAATAACAGTGGTCCAAGTGGTCAATTTCCCTTAGACTCTTAGGTTAACTCTAGCACAAGATGCTGTCCACTTTTAGCTCACTGTATACTAGAATTAACATCACTATGTCCCTTATAGGTCGGGGTTCGCCAAATTAAATATGTAGTCCATATATTGCTACAATCAACACAACAGTTGCAGCCAGAGTAATGTAGTGGACATAAAGGTCACAAACCTGCTGCTCGTAGGTGTTTCAAACCTTTATAACAGAATCAGAAACCCCTAAACAGACTATTAATAATTAATTAAATAATTTATCCCGTATTATAATACAACCTTGGGGACAACAAATTAATATCAGAAAAAATTAAAATTATTGCTTTCTCAATAAACTGGAATATCTCGCCTTCCCAGGGAGCCCTAGACCAGACACTCCAGCCCTAGACCAGACACTCCAGCCCTAGACCAGGCACTCCAGCCCTAGACCAGGCACTCCAGCCCTAGACCAGGCACTCCAGCCCTAGACCAGGCACTCCAGCCCTAGACCAGACACTCCAGCCCTAGACCAGGCACTCCAGCCCTAGACCAGGCCCACCAGCCTAGACCAGACACTCCAGCCCTTAAAACCCGGCACTCCAGCCCTAGACCAGGCACTCCAGCCCTAGACCAGGCACTCCAGCCCTAGACCAGGCACTCCAGCCCTAGACCAGACACTCCAGCCCTAGACCAGGCACTCCAGCCCTAGACCAGACACTCCAGCCCTAGACCAGGCACTCCAGCCCTAGACCAGACACTCCAGCCCTAGACCAGGCACTCCAGCCCTAGACCAGACACTCCAGCCCTAGACCAGGCACTCCAGCCCTAGACCAGGCACTCCAGCCCTAGACCAGACACTCCAGCCCTTGACCAGGCACTCCAGCCCTAGACCAGGCACTCCAGCCCTAGACCAGGCACTCCAGCCCTAGACCAGGCACTCCAGCCCTAGACCAGGCACTCCAGCCCTAGACCAGACACCCCCAGCCTAGACCCGACACTCCAAGCCCTAGACCAGGCACTCCAGCCCTAGACCAGAACATCCAGCCCTAGACCAGACACTCCAGCCTAGACCAGGCACTCCAGCCCTAGACCAGGCACTCCAGCCCTAGACCAGGCACTCCAGCCCTAGACCAGGCACTCCAGCCCTAGACAAGACACTCCAGCCCTAGACCAGACACTCCAGCCCTAGACCAGACACTCCAGCCCTAGACCAGACACTCCAGCCCTAGACCAGGCACTCCAGCCCTAGACCAGACACTCCAGCCCTAGACCAGACACTCCAGCCCTAGACAGGCACTCCAGCCCTAGACCCGGCACTCCAGCCCTAGACCAGACACTCCAGCCATAGACCAGAACTCCAGCCCTAGGGCCAGACACTCCAGCCCTTTGACCAGACACTCCAGCCCTAGACCAGACACTCCAGCCCTAGACCAGGCACTCCAGCCCTAGACCAGACACTCCAGCCCTAGACCAGACACTCCAGCCCTAGACCAGGCACTCCAGCCCTAGACCAGGCACTCCAGCCCTAGCCAGGCACTCCCGCCTAGACCAGGACATCCAGCCCTAGACCAGGCACTCCAGCCCTAGACCAGGCACTCCAGCCCTAGCCAGACCCCTCCAGCCCCAGACCAGGCACTCCAGCCTAGACCCGGCACTCCAGCCCTAGACCAGACACTCCAGCCCTAGACCAGACACTCCAGCCCTAGACCAGACACTCCAGCCCTAGACCAGACACTCCAGCCCTAGACCAGACACTCCAGCCTAGACCAGGCATCCAGCCCTAGACAGACACTCCAGCCTAGACCAGACACTCCAGCCCTTGACCAGGCACTCCAGCCCTTTGACCAGACACTCCAGCCCTAGCCAGCAAATCCAGCCCTAGACCAGGCACTCCAGCCCTAGACCAGGCACTCCAGCCCTAGACCAGGCACTCCAGCCCTAGACCAGGCACTCCAGCCCTAGACCAGGCACTCCAGCTCTAGACCAGGCACTCCAGCCCTAGACCAGGCACTCCAACCCAAGAACAGGCACTCCAGCCCTAGACCAGGCACTCCAGCCCAAGACTAGGAACTCCAACCCAAGAACAGGCACTCCAGCCCAAGACCAGGCACTCCAGCCATAGATCAGGAACTCCAGCCTTAGACGAGGCACACCAATGATTGAAAAGGCGCTCCAGCCCAAGACAAGGCACTCCAGTCCTTGACAAGGCCCTCCTGCCCTAGACCCGGCACTCCAACCATAGAACAGGCGCTTCAGCCATAGACCAGACACTCCAGCCATAGAACAGGCACTCCAGCCCTAGACGATGCACTAAAACAATAGACCAGGCTCTCAAGCCCTAGACCAGGCTCTCCAGCCTTAGAGTAGTCACTCCAGCCGTAGACACAGCACTCCAGCCCAAGAGTAGGCACTCTAGTCCTAGAACAGGCACTCCAGCCCAAGAGCAGGCACTCCAGCCCTAGACCAGGCACTCCATCCATAGATCAGGCACTCCAACACTAGACCAGGCACTGCAGGCACTCCAGCTCTAGACCAGGAACTCCAACCCTAGACCAGGCAAACAAACGATAGACCAGGCACTACAGCCCAAGACCAGGCACTCCTGTCCATGACAAGGCACTCCAGCCCTAGACCAGGCGCTCCAACACTAGATCAGGCACTCCAACCCTGGAACAGGCGCTCGAGCCCTAGACCAGGCACTCCAGCCTTAGAAAAGGCACTCCAGCCCTGGACCAGGCACTCTAGCACTAGACCAGGCTCTCCAACCTTAGACCAGGCACTCCAGCCATAGACCAGGCACTCCAGCTCTAGACCGGGCACTTCAGCCCTAGACCAGGCACTCCAGCCCTAGACCAGGCACTCCAGCCCTTGACCACGCGCTCCAACCCTAGACCAGGCACTCACCCCCAGATCAGGCACTCCAACCCTTTAAATCAGGCACTCCAGCCCTAGACGAGACACGCAACGATTGACCAGACTCTCCAGCCAAAGACCAGGCACTTCAGCCCTTTACAAGGCACTCCAGCCTTAGACAAGGCCCTCCAACATTAGATCAGGCACTCCAGCCCTAGACCCAGCACTCCAACCCTAGAACAGGCGCTCCAACCCTTGACCAGGCACTCCAGCCATAGAACAGGCACTCCAGCCCTGGACCAAGCACTCAAACCATACACAAGGCACTCAAGCACTAGACAAGGCATTCCAGCCCAAGAGTAGTCACTCCAGCCCTAGACCAGGCACTCCAGCCCAAGAACAGGCACTCCAGCCCTAGACCAGGCACTCCATCCATAGTCGAGACTCTCCAACACTAGACCAGGCACTACAAGCACTCCAGCCCTAGACCAGGAAGTTCAACCATAGACCAGGCACTCCATCTCTAGACCAGGCACTCCAACCCTAGACCAGGTACACAAACGATAGACCAGGCACTACAGCCCTAGACCAGGCACTCCAGCCCTTGACAAGGCACTCCAGCCCTAGACCAGGCGCTCTAACACTAGATTAGGCACTCTAACACTAGAACAGGCGCTCCAGCCCTAGCCCAGGCACTCTGGCCCTAGAACAGGCACTCCAGCACTAGACCAGGCACTCCAGCATTAGACGAGGTACTCCAGCCCTAGACCAGGCACTCCAGCCCGAGGCCAGGCACTCAGGCTCTAAACCAGGCACTCCAGTCCTAGACCAGGCATTCCAACCAAAGACCAAGCACTCCAACCATAGACCAGGCACTCTAGCCCTAGAGCAGGCACTCCATCCCTAGACCAGGCACTCCAGCCTTTGACCAGACACTCCAACCCTTGACGAAGGACTCAAACCCCAGACCAGGCTCTCCAACCTTAAATGCAGGCACTCCAGCCCAAGAAAAAGCACTCCAGCCCTAGACCAGGCACTCCAGCCCTAGACGAATCACACCAACAATAGACCAGGCACTCCAGCAAAAGACCAGGCACTCCGGCCCTAGATAAGGCACTCCAGACCTAGACCAGACACTCCAGCCCTAGAACAGGCATTCCAGCCCTAGACCAGGCACTCAAACCATAGACCAGGCAGTTCAACCATAGAAAGGGCAGTTCAACCCTAGACCAGGAAGTTCAACCATAGAAAAGACACTCGAGCTCTAGATCAGGCACCCTAGCTCTAGACCAGGCACTGCAGCCTTAGAATAGGCACTCCAGCCCTAGACCAGGTATTCCAGCCATAGACCAGGCATTCCAGCTGAAGAGTCGGTAATCCAGCTTAAGAGCAGGCACTCCAGCCCTAGACCAGGCACTCCAGCTCTAGACCAGGCACTCCAACTCTAGACCAGGGACTCCAATCCTTGTCCAGGCACTCGAGCCCTAGACCAGGCACTCCAGCCCTAGACCAGGCACTCCAGCTCTAGACCAGGCACTCCAACTCTAGACCAGGGACTCCAATCCTTGTCCAGGCACTCCAGCCCTAGACCAGGCACTCCAGCCCTAGACCAGGCACTCCAACTCTAGACCAGGGACTCCAATCCTTGTCCAGGCACTCGAGCCCTAGACCAGGCACTCCAACCCTGGACCAGGCATTCCAGACCTAGAGCAGGCACTCCAGGTCTAGAGCAGGCACTAAAGCCCTAGATCAGGCAGACCAGACCTAGACCAGGCACTCCAACCCTAGACCAGGCACTCCAGCCCTAGTCCAGGCACTCCAGCCCTAGTCCAGGCACTCCAGCTCTAGAACAGGTACTCCAGCCCTAGACCAGGCACTCCAGCCCGAGACAAAGCACTCCAGCCCTAGACCAGGCACTCCAGCCCGAGACAAAGCACTCCAGCCCTAGACCAGGCACTCCAGCCCTAGCCCAGGCACTCTAGCTCTAGAACAATTACTCCAACTCTAGACCTGGCACTCCAGCCCAAGACAAGGCACTCCAGCCCTAGACCAGGCACTCCAACCCTACACCAGGCACTCCAACCATAGACCGAACACTCCAGCTTTAGACCAGGCACTCCAGCCCTAGACCAGGCACTCCAGCCATACACCAGGAACTCAAACCCTAGAACAGGCACTCCAACCCTTTAAACCAGGCACTCCTGTCCTAGACGAGAAACACCAACCATTGACAAGGCACTCCAGCCCTAGACCAGGCACTCCAACATTAGATCAGGCACTCCAGCCCTAGACCCACCACTCCAACCCTAGAACAGGCGTTCCAGCCCTAGACCAGGCACTCCTGCCCAAGACCAGGCACTCCAGCTCTTGACAACGCACTCCAGCCCAAGACCCAGCACTCCAACCCTAGAACAGGCTCTCCAGCCCTAGACCAGGCACTCCAGCCCTAGAACAGGAACTCCAACCCTAGAACAGGCACACCAGCCCTAGAACAGGCACTCGAGCACTAGACCAGGCTCTTCAGCTTTAGACCAGGCACTCTAGCCTTAGACCAGGCGCTCCAGCCGGAGATCAGGCACTCCAGCACTATACCAGGCACTCAAGCCCTAGACCAGGCACTCCAGCCCTAGAGTAGGCCCTCTAGCCCTAGAGCAGGCACTCCAGACCAAGAGCAGGCACTCCAGCCCTAGACCAGGCACTCCATCCATAGTCAAGGCACTCCAACACTAGACCATGCCCTGCAGGCCCTCCAGCCCTAGACAAGGAAGTTCAAGCATAGACCAGGCCCTCTAGCTCTTGACCAGGCAAACCAACACTAGACTAGGCGCTCAAACGATAGACCAGGCACTCCAGCCCAAGACCAGGCACTCCAGCCCAAGACCAGGCACTCCAGCCCAAGACCAGGCACTCCAGCCCAAGACCAGGCACTCCAGCCCAACACCAGGCACTCCAGCTCTTTACAAGGCACTCCAGCCCTAGACCCAGCACTGCAACCCTAGAACAGGCGCTCCAGCCCTAGACCAGGCACTCCAGCCCTAGAACAGGCACTCCATCTCTAGAACAGGCACTCGAGCATTAGACAAGGCTCTTCAGCTTTAGACCAGGCACTCGAGCCCTAGACCAGGCGCTCCAGCCCGAGATCAGGCACTCCAGCCCTAGACAATTCACTCCTGCCCTAGGCCATGCACTCCAGCCCTAGACCAGGCACTCCAGTACTAGACCAGGCACTCCAACCCAAGACCAGGCACTCCAACCATAGACCAGGCAATCCAGCCCTAGAGCAGGCACTTCAGCCCTAGACCAGGAACTCCAACCCTTGAACAGGCACTCAAACCCCAGACCAGGCACTTCAACATTTAAACCAGGCACTCCAGCCTTAGACCAAGCACTCCAGCCCTAGACCAGGCATTCCAGTCTTAGATCAGGCACTGCAGCCATAGACCAGGCACACCAACCATTTACGAGGCACTCCAGCAAGAGACCAGGAACTCTAGCCCTAGATAACGCACTCCAGCACTTGACCAGGCACTCCAGCCCTAGAACAGGCACTCCAGCCCTAGAACAGGCACTCGAGCACTAGACCAGGCTCTCCAGCTTTAGACCAGGCACTTCAGCCTTAGACCAGGCGCTCCAGCCGGAGATCAGGCACTCCAGCCCTAGACCAGGCACTCCTACCCTAGACCATGCACTCCGGCCCTAGACGAGGCGCTCCAGTTTTAGACTAGGCACTCCAATCCAAGACCAGACACTCCAATCATAGACCAGGCAATCTAGCCCTAGACAAGGCACTCCAGCCTTAGACCAGGCATTCCAGCCCTAGACCAGGCACTCCAGCCATTGACCAGACACTCGAACCCCAGACCAGGCACTCCAACATTTAAACCAGGCACTCCACCCTTAGATCAAGCACTACAGCCCTAGACCATGCACTCCAGACTTAGATCAGGCACTCCAGCCGTAGACCAGGCACACCAACCATATACCAGGCACTCCAGCCCTAGACCAGGCTCTTCAGCCCTAGATAAGGCACTCCATCCCTAGACCAGGCACTCCAGCCCTGGAACAGGCACTCCAGTCCTAGAAAAGGCACTCAAACCATAGATCAGGCGCTCAAGCCATTGACCGGCCATTCCAGCCCTAGAGTAGGCACTCTAGCCCTAGAGCAGGCACTCTAGCCTTAGAAGAGGCACTCCAGCCCTAGACCAGGCACTCCGTCCATAGACCAGGCACTCCAACAGTAGACCAGGGACTCTAGGCACTCCAGCCCTAGACCAGGAAGTTCAATCATAGACCAGGCACTCCAGCTCTAGATCCGGCACTCTAGCTCTAAACCATGCACTGCAGCCTTAGACCACGCATTCCATCCCTAGACCAGGCACTCCATCCATAGAGCAAGCATTCCAGCCCAAGAGTCGGCAATCCAGCTTTAGACCAGGGTCTCCTGCCCTAGAGTAGGCGCTCCAGCCCGAGACCAGGCACTCCAGCTCTAGAACAGGAACTCCAACCCTAGACCAGGGACTCCAACCCTAGACCAGGCACTCTAGCCCTTGACCAGGCATTCCAACCCTGGACCAGGCATTCCAGACCTAGAGCAGGCACTCCAGCCCTAGACCAAGCATTCATGCCCTAGACAAGGCAGACCAGCCCTAGACCAGGCACTCCAGCTCTAGAACAGGCACTCCAACCCTTGACCCGGGACTCCAACCCGAGACCAGGCAGTCCAGACCTAGACCAAGCAGTCCAGCCCTTGACCATGGAACCCAACCCTAGATCAGGCACTCCAGCATTAGAGCAGGCACACCAGCCGTGAACCAGGCACTCCAACCCTAGACCAGGCACTCCAACCCTAGACCAGGCACTCCAGCACTAGACCAGGCACTCCAGACCTAGCCCAGGCACTCCAGGCCTAGACCAGGCACTCCAACTATACACCAGGCACTCCATCCCCAGACCAGGCACTCAACCTTAGACCATTTACTCCAGCCTTAGACCAGGCACTCCAGCCATAGACCAGGCGCTCCAGACTTTGACCAGGCACTCCAGCTCTAGACCAACACTCCACCCATAGACTAGGCACTCCAGCCCTTGAGCAGGCACTCCAGCCTTAGACAAGGCACTCCATTAATAGACCAGGCACTTCAGCCACTGACCAGACACTCAACCCTGGACATGGCACTCTAGCCCTAGACCAGGCAGACCAGATCTGGACCAGGCACTCCAACTCTAGACCAGGCACTCCAGCATTTGACCAAGCACTACAGCCTTTGTTCAGGCATTCCAACTCTAGACCTGGCACTCCAGCCCTTTACCAGACATTCCAGTCCTAGACCAGGCAGTCCAACCATAGTACAAGCACTCAGCTGTTGACCAGGCACTCGAGCCTTTGACCAGGCACTACGAACCCTAGACCAGGCACTTCAGCCCTAGAGTAGGCACACTAGCCCTATACCAGGAACTCCCGCCCTAGAGTAGGCACTCTAACAATAGTCCAGGTACTCCATCCATACACCAAACACTCCAACACTGGACCAGGCACTCCAGGCACTCCAGCCCTAGACCAGGAAGTTCAACCATAGACCAGGCATTCCAGCTCTGGATAGGGCACTCCATCCATAGACCAAACACTCCAACACTAGACCAGGCACTCCAGGCACTCCATCCATAGACCAAACACTCCAGCCCTAGACCAGGCACTCCAGCCCTAGAGTAGGCACTCTTGCTCTATACCAGGCAGTCCAGCCCTTGAGCAGGCACTCTAGCAATAGACCAGGCACTCCATCCATAGACAAGTCACTCCAACACTCGACCAGACACTCCAGGCACTCCAGCCCTTGACCAGGAAGTTCAACCATAGACCAGGCATTCCAGCTCTAGACCAGGCACTCCAGACCTAGACCAAGCACTCACGCTCTAGACCAGGCACTCCAGCCCTTGATCAGGTACTCCAACCCTAGGCCAGGCACTCCAACCTTAGACCAGGCACTCCAGCCCTAGACCAGGCACTCCAGCCCTAGACCAGGCACTCCAGCCCTAGACCAGGCACTCCAGCTCTAGACCAGGCACTCTAGCCCTAGACCAGACACTCCAACCCAGGACCAGGCATTTCAGACCTAGAGCAGGTACTCCAGCCCTAGACCAGGCACTCAAGCCCTAGACCAGGCAGACCAGACCTAGACCAGGCACTCCATCCCTAGTCCAGGCACTCCAACCATATTCCAGGCATTCCAGCCCAAGTGTTGGCAATCCAGCTTTAGACCAGGTTCTCCTGCCCTAGAGTAGGCACTCCAGCCCTAGACCATGCACTCCAGCTCTAGAACAGGCACTCCAACCCTAGACCAGGCACTCCAGCCCTAGACCAGGCACTCCAGCCCTAGACCAGGCACTCCGGCCCTAGACCAGGCACTCCAACCCTAGACCAGGCTCTCCTTCCTTAGACCAGGCACTCCAGCCCTAGACCAGGCACTCCAGTCATTGACTCCAGCCCTAGGTTAGGCACACCAGCCCTAGACAAGCACTCTAGCCGTAGAGCAGGCACTCCAACCCTAGAGCAGGCACTCCAGCCCTAGAGCAAGCACTCCAGCCGTATAGTAGGCACTCCAGCCCTAGAGCAGGCACTCTAGACCTTGAGCAGGCACTCCAGCCGTAGAGCAGGCACTCCAGCCCTAGAGCAGGCACTCTAGCCCTAGAGCAGGCACTCCAGCCCTAGAGCAGGCACTCCAGCCCTAGAGCAGGCACTTTAGCCTTGAGCAGGCACTCCAGCCCTAGAGCAGGCACTCCAGCCCTAGAGCAGGCACTCCAGCCCTAGAGCAGGCACTCCAGCCCTAGAGCAGGCACTTTAGCCTTGAGCAGGTACTCCAGCCCTAGAGCAGGTACTCCAGCCCTAGAGCAGGCACTCCAGCCCTAGAGCAGGCACTCCAGCCCTAGAGAAGGCACTCCAGCCCTAGAGCAGGTACTCTTTCGTCACTGTGTTATGTAAATCTCACTGAGTTTAGCTGGTATAAGCAACCCTACTACGGTATGAATTGTGTAACCAGAGTATAAGAAATTCCACCTCAGTGTACTGTGATGAGTCTACAATGAGGTCATCTATAACAGTCTGGTGAAGACGGGTTCCTGGAGTTCTCACAATCTTGTGAGCGACAGTCACCAACCTCACTCCTCTTTAGTCAACAAATCTCTTGCCCATCACAGACAAAAACTACCTTCCTGGAAAATTAATTAATCCTTAGAAGAGATATTTCAATAATATTTACATCCCCCTATAACTGAAACAGCATTTCTAGGATTCTATCCCGAGCCAAGCAGAGGCCATTTAATACCCTTGACAACTAACTGGAGCGACCCTCCTGTGATTCTAGCTTCACCCTCGAAGACGCGGTTTAATAATTTTTGTTTAGGACAGGAACCGCCGAGATGGACCACCGCATACCGTATCTCACATGAACCCAAACTGTAGGTTTTATCATTACTCTAGTCTGTACAGGTTTATTCCCAGAGAGAATTTACTAGGGATCTCGTGAAGCTATACTTGTGCCCTCCACAAAATCTCACCCCTTATTCTAAAACAACTGTGACTTCTAGTTTAACATTGCTCCTTGGATTAAGTTTGTATCTGATTACATCTTGGAGTAGCAATACTAGCAGCCCCAGGTATCTTCAGGGATGCTTGGAAGATCAGTCTCCTGGAATATCATTTGCATGAAAGACGGAAGTGGGGTACTATCAGCTATTCAAGATTTCACGCCAGGGAAATGTGAGGCAGTTAGGTATGGTCTTAAAATGTGGACGACAGGTCCATTTAGTTGAATCAGGAGCCTCTAACCAGCATCCAGGTACCTTCCTTGAAGACCCAAAGTACGGAGAAAAAAATACTGTAAACAAAAGTCAACTAGGAGCTCACTCGGGCCTGATGAAGCTTGTAATTAACAAAAACACAAAAACTTGTAGTGTACTTGCAAACATTCAAGTACCGTAGCATAATATATAACGTGTTATCATATTCATCTATCAATATACTTTGTAAAGAAACAGCAAAATAACATTAGAACTTAAGAAATATCCAGTTTCAAGAAAATTAACCTAAACGTCTCTGACAACAATAACAACGGCATTATGGCTGACAAGAAGAGTCGTAGTGTATTGTGGGTAGGATACTTACCCACTCACATATACACTTACAATTGCAGTTTTATTACATCCAACGAGTTTATCCTCGCGAATGGAGTCCAGGAAAATGCCTTTTGTCGTTCCTTAGTCGATAGCTACAGCTTTAAAAGTTACATTAGGAGTGCGGCAGCGTCACTGAGCACCACAACAGTCTGGCCTCCCAGACGGTGATCTCCCACCTCCACTGTGCTCACGTCACCTCCACAGTGCTCGGGTCACCTCTACTGTGCTCACGTCACCTCTACTGTGCTTAGGTCAACTTCACTGTGCTCAGATCACATTTACCGTGATCAGGTCATTTCCACTGTGCTCAGGTCACCTCTACTGTGCTCAGGTCACCTCCACTGTGCTCAGGTCACCTCCACTGTGCTCAGGTCGCCACCACTGTGGTCAGATCACCTCTACCGTGCTCAGGTCATGTCCACCGTGAACAAGTCGCCTCCACGGAGCTCAGATCACATCCAATGTGCTCAGGTCACCGTCACTGTGCTCAGGTCACCTTCATTATGCTCAGGTCACCTTCACTGTGCTAAGATCACCTTCATTGTGCTCAGGTCATCTCTACTGTGCTTAGGTCAACTCCACTGTGCTCATTTCACCTCCAATGTGCTCAGGTCACAGAGTACCTCTTATTCCACACCCACCACACATTCTTGTTCCACAACCAACACACTCTTGTTCCACCACCACCAAACATTCTTGTTCCACCACCAACACACTCTTGTTCCACCACCACCAAACATTCTTGTTCCACCACCAACAAACATTCTTGTTTCACCACCACAACACACTCTTGTTCCACCACCAAACATTCTTGTTCCACAACCAACACACTCTTGTTCCACCACCACCAAACATTCTTGTTCCACCACCAACAAACATTCTTGTTTCACCACCACAACACACTCTTGTTCCACCACCAAACATTCTTGTTCCACAACCAACACACTCTTGTTCCACCACCACCAAACATTCTTGTTCCACCACCAACAAACACTCTTGTTCCACCACCACCACACACTCTTATTCCACAACCACAACACACTCTTGTTCCACCACCGCCACACATTCTTGTTCCACAACCAACACACTCTTGTTCCACCACCACCAAACATTCTTGTTCCACAACCAACACACTCTTGTTCCACCACCACCAAACATTCTTGTTCCACCACCAACAAACATTCTTGTTTCACCACCACAACACACTCTTGTTCCACCACCACCACACACTCTTATTCCACAACCACAACACACTCTTGTTCCACCACCGCCACACATTCTTGTTCCACAACCAACACACACTCTTGTTCCTCCACCACCAAACATTCTTGTTCCACAACCACAACACACTCTTGTTCCTCCACCACCAAACATTCTTGTTCCACCACCACCACACACTCTTGTTCGACCACCATCACACTCTCTTGTTCCACCACTATCACACACTCTTTTTCCACCACCATCACACACTCTTTTTCCACCACCATCACACACTCTTGTTCCACAACCACCACACACTCTTGTTCCACAACCACCACACACTCTTGTTCCACAACCACCACACACTCTTGTTCCTCCACCACCAAACATTCTTGTTCCATCACCACCACACACTCTTGTTCCGCCACCACAACACACTCTTGTTCCACCACCACAACACACTCTTGTTCCACAACCACCACACACTCTTTTTCCACCACCATCACACACTCTTGTTCCACAACCACCACACACTCTTGTTCCACAACCACCACACACTCTTGTTCCACAACCACCACACACTCTTGTTCCTCCACCACCAAACATTCTTGTTCCATCACCACCAAACATTCTTGTTCCGCCACCACAACACACTCTTGTTCCACCACCACAACACACTCTTGTTCCACAACCACCACACACTCTTGTTCCACAACCACCACACTCTCTTGTTCCTCCACCACCAAACATTCTTGTTCCACCACCACCACACACTCTTGTTCGACCACCATCACACTCTCTTGTTCCACCACTATCACACACTCTTTTTCCACCACCATCACACACTCTTGTTCCACAACCACCACACACTCTTGTTCCTCCACCACCAAACATTCTTGTTCCATCACCACCACACACTCTTGTTCCGCCACCACAACACACTCTTGTTCCACTACAACCACCACAACCAAACACTCTTGTTCCACAATAAACTCCTGAGGATGAGTATATGGGCACAATAAACTCCTCCACAGGATGAGTATGTGGGCACAATAAACTCCTCCACAGGATGAGTATGTGGGCACAATAAAACACCCTTCACGGGATTGGTATGTTGGCACAAGAAACTACCCTTCACAGGATGGGTATGTGGGCACAATAATCTACCCTTCAAAGGATGGATATGTGGGGACAATAACCTACCCTTCACAGGATAGGTAACTGGGCACAATAAACTACCCATCACAGGATGGGTATGTGGGCACAACAAACTACCCTTCACAAGATGGGTATTTGGACACAATAAACTACCCTTCACAGGATGGGTATGTGGGCACAATAAACTACCCTTCACAGGATGGGTATGTGGGCACTATAAACTACCCTTCACAGGAAGGATATGAGGGCACAATAAACTACCCTTCGAAAGATGGGTATGTAGTACAATAACCTACCCTTCACAGGATGGGTATGTGAACACAATAAAACACCCTTCACAGAATGGGTATATTGGCACAATAAAATACCCTTCACTGGATGGGTATGCGGGCACAACAAAATACCCTTCACAAGATGGGTATGTAGGCAAAATAGACTCCTCCACAGGATGCGTATGTGGGCACAATAAACTCCTCCACAGGATGCATATGTGGGAACAATAAACTCCTCCACAGGATGGGTGTGTGGGCACAATAAACTCCTCCACAGGATTGGTATGTAGGCACAATAAATACACTTCACAGGATAGGTATGTGAGCACAATAACATCCTCCAGAGGATGGGTATATGGGCACAATAAACTCCTCCACAGGATGGTATATGGGTACAATAAACTACCCTTCAGAGAATGGCTATATGGGCACAATGAACTACCTTTCACAAGATGGGCATGTTGGCAAAATAATCTACACTTCATAGGACGGATATGTGGGCACAATAACCTCCTCCAGAGGATGCCTATATGGGAACAATAAACTCCTCCACAGGATGGGTATATGGGTACAATAAACTACCCTCCGCAGGACGGCTATGTGGACAAAAAAACTGCCCTACACAAGAGGGGTATGTGGCACAATAACCTACCC
Organism: Cherax quadricarinatus; assembly: GCF_026875155.1. Lineage (NCBI taxonomy): Eukaryota > Metazoa > Arthropoda > Malacostraca > Decapoda > Parastacidae > Cherax > Cherax quadricarinatus. Next base: position 3,052,765 of record NC_069424.1, on the reverse strand, counting down.
TTCACAGGATGGGTATGTGGGTACAATAAACTACCCTTCACAAAATGGTTATGTGGCAAAATAAACTGCCCTTCACAGAATGGGTATGTGGGCATAATAAACTACCCTTCAGAGGATGGGTATGAGGGCACAATAGAGTTCTCCACAGGATGCATATGTGGGCACAATGAACTAACCTTCACAAGATGGGTATGTGGCAAAATAAACTACCCTTCACAGAATGGGTATGTGGGAACAATAAACTCCTCCATAGAACAGTTATATGAGTACAATAATCTACCCTTCAGAGGATGGCTATGTGGCACGATAAACTAACCTTCAGAGGATGGGTATGTAGGCACAATAAACTCCTCCAGACGGTGGGTATATGGGCTCAAAAAACTCCTCCAAATGATGGTTATGTGGGCACAATAAACTCCTGTACAGGATGGGCATGTGGGCACAATAAAATACTCCACACGATGGGTATATGGGCACAATAAACTACCCTCCCTAGGATGGGTATGTGGGCACAATAAACTACTCTTCACAGGAAGGGTATGTGGGCACAATAAACTGCCCTTCACAGGATGGGTAAGAGGGCACAATGAACTACCCTCCACAGAAGGTATGTGGACACAATAAATTACCCTTCACAGGATGGGTATGTAGGCACAATAAACTACCCTCCCTAGGCTGGGTATGTGGGCACAATAAACTACCCTTCACAGGATGGGTATGTAGGCACAATAAATTACCCTTCACAGGATGGGTATGTGGGCACAATGAACTACCCTTCACAGGATGGGTATGTGGGGACAATAAACTACCTTTCATGGGATGGGTACGTGGGCACAATAAGCTACCCTTCATGGGATGGGTGTGTGGGCACAATAAACTATCCTTCACAGGGCAGGTATATGGGTGCAATAAACTACCCATCACAGGATGGGAATGAGGGCAAAATAAACTCCTCTACAGGATGGGTATGTGGGTATAAGAAACTTCTCAACGGGATGGGTATGTGGGCACAATAAATTACCCTTCACAGGATGGGAATGTGGGCAAAATAAACTCCTCCACGGGATGGGTATGTGGGCACAATAAATTACCCTTCACAGGATTTGTATGTGGGCACAATAAACTCTTCGACAAGATGGGTATGTGGACATAATAAACTACCGTTCGCAGAATGGGTAAGTGGGCACATTAACCTCTTTAGGATGGGTATATGGGTACAATAAACTACTCTTCGGAGGATGGCTATGTGGGCACAATAAAGTACCTTTCACAGGATGATATGTGGGCACAATAAAGTACCCTTCACATTATAGGTATGTGGGCACAATGACCTCCTCCAGAGGACGGGTATATGGGCAAAATATAGTCCCCCACATGATGGGTATAGGGGTACAATAAACTACCCTTCACAGGATGGGTATGTGGGCACAATAAACTCCTCCAAACGACGGGTATGAGGGCACAATAAACTCCTCGACAGGATGGGCATGTGGGCACAATAAAATCCTCCTCAGGATGGGTATGTGGGCACAATAAACTACCCTTCCTAGGATGGGTATGTGGGCACAAAAAAATCCACTCCACAGGATGGGTATGGGGTACAATATACCACCCTCCACAGAATGGGTATGTGGGCACAGTAAACTACCCTCCACAGGATTGGTGCGTGGGCACAATAAGTACCCTCCACAGGATGGTATGGGGCACAATAAACTGCCTGTACAGGATGGGAATGTGGGCACAATGAAGTACCCTCCACAGGGTGGGCATGTGGGCATAATAAAATCCTCCACAGGACGTGTATAAGGGCACAATAAACTACCCTTCACAGGATGGGTATGTAGGCAAAATAAACTACCCTTCACAGGATGAGTATGTGGGCACAATAAACTACCCACCACAGGATGGGTATGTAGGCAAAATAAACTACCCTTCCCAGGATGGGCATGTGGGCACAATAAACTACCCTTCACAGGAAGGATATGTGAGCACAATAAACTACCTTCCAAAGGATGGGTATGTGGGCACAATAAACTACACTCCACAGGAAGGGTATGTGGGCACAGAAAACTACCCTCCACAGGATGAGCAAGTGGGCAAAATAAATTACCATCTACATGATGGGATGATGGATATGTAGGCACAATAAACTACCCACCACAGGATGGGTATGTAGGCAAAATAAACTACCCTTCCCAGGATGGACATGTGGGCACAATAAACTACCCTTCACAGGAAGGATATGTGAGCACAATAAACTACCCTCCAAAGGATGGGTATATGGGCACAATAAACTACCCTTCACAGGATGGGTATGTGGGGACAATAAACTACCATTCACAGGGTTTGTATGTGGGCACTATAAACTACCCTCCAAAGGATGGGTATGTAGGCACAATAAACTATCGTCCACGGGATGGGTATGTGGGCACAATAAACTATCGTCCACGGGATGGGTATGTAGGCACAATAAACTATCGTCCACGGGATTGGTATGTGGGCACAATAAACCACCCTTCACAGGATGGGTATGTGCACACAATAAACTACTCTTCACAGGATGGGTAATTGGGCACAATAAACTATCCTTCACAGGATGGGTATGTGGGCACAATAAACTACCCTTCACAGGATGGGTATGTGGGGACAATAAACTACCATTCACATGGTTTGTATGTGGGCACTATAAACTACCCTCCACGGTATGGGAATGTTGGCACAATAATTTACCCTCCAATGGATGGGTATGTTGGTACAATAAACTACCCTCCAGGAGGTGGGTATGTGAGTACAAAAAACTACCCTCCACGGGATGGGTACGTGGGCACAATAAACAACCCTCCACAGGATGGGTATGTGGGTACAATAAACTACCCTCCACGGGATTGGTATGTGGGTACAATAAACAACCCTCCACAGGATGGGTATGTGTGCACTATAAACTAACCTCCACGGGATGGGTATGTGTGCACTATAAACTAACCTCCACGGGATGGGTATGTGGCCACAATAAGCTACCCTCCACGGGATGGGTATGTGGGCACAATAAACTACCATTCACAGGATGGGTATGTTAGCCCAATAAAATACCCTTCACGGGATGGGTATGTGGTGACAATAAGCTACCCTCCATGGGATGTGTATGTGGGCACAATAAACTACCCTTTACGGGATGGGTATATGGGCACAATAAACTACCCTCCACAAGATGCGTATGTGGCCGCAATAAACTACCCTCCACGGGATGGGTATGTTGGTACAATAAACTACCCTCCATGGGATGGGTAAGTGGGCACAATAAACTTCCCTCCATGGAATGGGTATGTGAGAACAAGAAACTACAATCCATTGGATGGTACATGGGTACAATAAACTACCCTTCATGGGATGGGTATGTGGGCACATTAAACTACTCTCCATGGGATGGGTATTTGGGTACAATGAACTACCCTCCATGGAATAGGTATATGGGTATAATAAACTACCCACCACAGGACGGGTATGTGGGCACAATAAGCTACCCTTCATGTGATGGGTATGTGGGCACAACAAACTACCCTCCATGGAATGTATATGTAGGTACAATAAACTACTCTCCACGTGATGGGTATGTGGGCACAATAAACTACCCTCCATGGGATGGGTATGTGGGCAAAATAAACTACCCTGCATGGTATGTGTATGTGGGTACAATAAACTACCCTCCACAGGATGGGTATGTGAGGACAATAAAATACCCTCTATGTGATGGGTACGTGGGCACAATAAACTACCCTCCATGGGATGGGTATATGGGCACAATAAACTACCCTCCACAGTATCTGTATGTGTGTACAGTAAACTACCCTTCAAGTGATGGGTATGTGGGCACAATAAACTGCCCTCCACAGGATGTGTATGTGGGTACAGTAAACTACCCTCCACGTGATGATATGTGGGCACAATAAAGTACCCTCCATCGGATGGGTATCTGGGCACAATAAACTGCCCTCCATGGGATGGGTATATGGGCACAATAAACTACTCTATACAGGCTGGGTATGTGGGCACAATAAACTACCCTCTACGGGATGGGTATGTGGGCACAATAAGCTACCATTCAAAGGATGCATTTGTAGGTAGAATAAACTACCCTTCACAGGACAAGTATGTGGGCAAAATGAACTACCCTTCACAGGATGGGTATGAGGGGACATTAAACTACCCTTCACAGGATGGGTATGTGGGCACAATAAGCTAACCTTCAGAGAATGGGTATGTGGGCATAATAACCTACCCTTCACAGGATGGGTATATGGGTGCAATAAACTACCCTACACAAGATGGGTATGTGGGCTGAATAAAATACCCTGCACAGGATGGGAATGTGTGCAAAATAAACTCCTTCAAAGGATTGGTATGAGGGCACAATAAACTCCTCTACAGGAAGGGGATGTGGGTATAAAAAACTTTTCCATGGGTTGGGTATATGGGCACAATAAATTACCCTTCACAGGATGGGAATGTGGGCAAAATAAACTCCTCCACAGGATGGGTATGTGGCACAATAAACTCCTCTACAGGATGGTATGTGGGTATAAGGAAGTCCTCCATGGGATGGGTATGTGGGCGCAATAAATTACCCTTCAGAGGATTTGTATGTGGGCACAATAAACTCCTCCACAAGATGGGTATGTGGACACAACAAACTACCGTTCACAGAATGGTTATGTGGGCACATTAACATCCTCCACAGGATGGGTATATGGGTACAATAAACTACTCTTCGGAGAATGGCTATGTGGGCACAATAAAGTACCTTTCACAGGATGGGTATGAAGGCACAAAAAAGTACCCTTCACAGGATAGGTATGTGGGCACAATGACCTCCTCCAGAGGATGGGTATATGGGCACAATATAGTCCCTCACAGGATGGGTATAGGGGTGCAATAAACTGCACTTCAGAGGATGGCTATATGGGCAAAATAAATTACCATTCACAGGATGGGTAAGTGGACGAAACAAACTACCCTTCACAGGATGGGTATGTGGGCACAATAAACTTCTCTACAAGATGGGTATGTGGGCACAGTAAACTCCTTCACAGGATGGTTATGTGGGCACAATAAACTCCTCCAAAGGAAGGGTATGACGGCACAATAAACTCCTCCACAGGACGCGCATGTGGGCACAATAAAATCCTCCTCAGGATGGGTATGTGGGAATAATAAACTACCCTCAGTAGGATGGGTATGTTGGCACAATAAACTTCCCTCCACAGCATGGGTATGGGGCACAATATACCACTCTCCACAGAATGGGTATGTTAGCACAGTAAACAACCCTCCACAGGATCGGTGCATGGGCACAATAAGTACCCTCCACACGATGGTATTGGGGCACAATAAACTGCCTCTACAGGATGGGAATGTGGGCACAATGAAGTACCCTCCACAGGATGGGCATGTGGGCAAAATAAAATCCTCCACAGGATGTGTATATGGGCACAATAAACTACCCTTCACAGGATGGTTATGAAACCAAAATAAACTTCCCTTCCCAGGATGGGCATGGGCACAATAAACTACCCTTCACAGGAAGGATATGTGAGCACAATAAACTACCTTCCACAGGATGGGTATGTGGCCACAATAAACTACTCTCGACAGGATGGGTATTTGGACGTAATTAGTACCCCCCAGAGGATGGGTATGTGGGCAAAATAAATTACCATCTACATGATAGGTATGTGGGCACAATATACTACCCTCCTAAGGATGGGTATGTGGGCACAATACACTACCCTTCACAGGATGGGTATGTGGACACTATAAACTACCCTGTATGGGATGGGTATGTTCTTATGTTCGTATGTTCTATGTTCTTATGTGGGATAGCTATCCCACATAAGAACATAGAACACTGCAGAAGGTCTACTCACAACTTGTCCAATACCCCTGCCAAGCTACCCAAGACTCTATAACTCCACCCGGTAGATCATCAGATGCAGCATTCTCCACCTGACCTCAACATTCTGAACATGACTATAAATACTCCCGTACCTTCCACCCCAGGTAGATCTGTGTGTGACTTGAAAAAGCCCACTGTGTGGGTGAAACGTTGTCAATAAAGGATCACATTAAACTGCATATGTGTTTATATTTCCACTGTGTCGGTATTTGATACCATTTATTTCCAAAAGATGGATATGTTGATACAATAAACTACCCTCCACGAGATGGGTATGTGAGCACAATAAACTACCCACCAAAGGATGGATATGTGGGTACAATAAACTACCCTCCATGGGATGAGTATGTGGGCACAATAAACAACCCTCTATGGGATGGGTATGTGGGTACAATAAACTACCCTCCACGGGATGGGTATGTGGGTACAATACACTACCCTCCACAGGATGGGTATGTGTGCACTATAAACTAACCTCCACGGGATGGGCATGTGGGCACAATAAGCTACCCTCCACGGGATGGGTATGTGGGCACAATAAACTATCCTCCAAGGAATGGGTATGTGGGCACAATAAACTACCCTCCAAAGGATGGGTATGTGAATGCAATAAACTGCCCTTCACAGGATGGGTAAGTGGGAACAATAAACTACCCTTCACAGGATGGGTATGTGGGCACAATAAACTACCCTTCACAGGATGGGTATGTGGGCACAATAAACTACCCTTCACAGGATGGGTGTGTTGGCCCAATAAAATACCCTTCACGGGATGGGTATGTGTGGACGATAAACTACCCTCCATGGGATGTGTATGTGGGCACATTAAACTACCCTCCACGGGATGGGTATATGGGAACAATAAACTACCCTGCACAGGATGCACATGTGGGCACAATAAATATGTAGGCAATATGTAGGCGAGACAGGCAGAGATCTTGCAGTCCGCTTGAATGAGCATCGAAATGCCTCTAACAGAGACGATGTAAGGTACGCATGTGTCCTCCACAGAGACTCCACGGGGCATGTGATGAACTGGAACGAGGCACAACTCGTTCTCACCGAACCAGACCTCAGACGCCGACGGTGCCTAGAAGCCTCACTAATCGCCGTCACCGACACTATAGAACGCAACACTGGAAACTACAAAATTTCAAAAACATTGGCATACATGATACTTGAGCACCACCGACCCAACAGCACGGGAGTCACATGATTTCGGCGTCTGCCCGTCCTCATCATAGGCAGAGGTTGTTTTGATAGGGACCTGCCTCGCATGGGCCAGTAGGCCTTCTACAGTGTTCCTCCATTCTTATGTTCTTATATTCTTATGACATTCCTCAGGTCACGTGCGTCACACCTCACTCTCCGCCTATATATATAATGTCTTTCTACCTCTGTATGTTAGAAGTGATCAAGGTCCCAGGACCGAAACGTTTTCTAATAAATATGTCATAGTGTTTGCTTACGTGTCTTTCTAAACCAACTTGTCGGTATTTATTACCAAGGTTTATACCACAATAAACTACCCTCCATGGGACGGGTATGTGGGCACAATAGACTACCCTCCATGGGATGGGAATGTGAGCACAATAAACTACCCTCCATGGGATGGGAATGTGGGTACAATAAACTACTCTCCACAGGATGGGTATGTGGGCACAATAAACTACCCTCCAAGTGATGGGAATTTGGGTACAATAAACTGCCTTCCACGGAATAGGTATGTGGGTATAATAAACTACCCACCATGGGATGGGTATGTGGGCACAATAAACTACCCTCCATGGGATGGGTATGGGAGCACATATACCCTCCACGGGATGGGTATATGTGCTCAATAAACTACCCTCCATGGGATATGTACATAGGTACTATAAACTACTCTCCACGTGATGGGTATGTGGGCACAATAAACTACCCTCCACGGGATGGGTATGTGGGCAAAATTAGCTACCTTCCACAGGATGTGTATGTGGGTACAGTAAACTACCCTCCAAGTGATGGGTATGTGGGCACAATAAACTACTTTCAACGGGATGTGTATGTGGGTACAGTAAACCACCCTCCACGTGATGGATATGTGGACACAATAAACTACCCTCCATTGGATGGGTATGTGGGCACAATAAACTGCCCTCCATGGGATGGGTATGTGGGCACAATAAACTACTCTCCACAGGATGGGTATGTGGGCACAATAAACTACCCTTCACAGGATGGGTTTGTAGGCACAATGTACTACCCTTCACAGGATGGGTATGTGGGCACAATGAACTACTCTTCACAGGATGGGTATGTGGGGATAATAAACTACCCTTCACAGGACGGGTATGTGGGTACAATAAGCTACCCTTCACAGGATGGGTATGTGGGCATAATAAACTACCCTTCACAGGATGGGTATATGGGTGCAATAAACTACCCTTCACAGGATGGGTATGTGGTCACAATAAAAAACCCTTCACAGGAAAGGAATGTGGGCAAAATAAACTACTCCAAAGGATTGGTATGAGGGCACAATAAACTCCTCTGCAGGATGGGTATGTGGGTATAAGAAACTTCTTCATGGGATGGGTACATGGGCACAATAAATTACCCTTCACGTGATGGGAATGTGGGCAAAATAAACTCCTCCACAGGTTGGGTATGTGGGGTCAATAATCTCCTGTACAGAATGGGTATGTGGGTATAAGGACGTCCTCCACGGGATGGGTATGTGGGCACAATAAATTACACTTCTGAGGATTTGTATATGGGCACAATAAACTCCTCCACAAGATGGGTATTTGGTCACAATAAACTACCATTCACAGAATGCGTATGTGGGCACATTAACCTCCTCCACAGGATGGGTATATGGGTACAATAAACTACTCTTCGGAGAATGGCTGTGTGGACACAATAAAGTACCCTTCACAGGATAGGTATGTGGGCACAATGACCTCCTCAAGAGGATGGGTATATGGGCACAATGTAGCCCCCAACAGGATGGGTATAGGGGTACAATAAACTGCTCTTCGAAGGATGGCTATATGGGCAAAATAAAGTACCATCCACAGGATGGGTAAGTGGGCGAAACAAACTACCCTTCACAGGATGGGTATGTGGGCACAATAAACTTGTCCACAAGATGGGTATGTGGGCACAATAAACTACACTTCACAGGATGGGAATGTGGGCACAATAAACTACCCTCCACGGGATGGGTATATGGACACAATAAACTACTTTGCACAGGATGGGTATATGGACACAATAAACTACTTTGCACAGGATGTGTATGTGGGCACAATAAACTACCCTCAATGGGATGGGTATGTTGGTACAATAAACTACCCTCCACACAACGGGTATGTGGTCACAATAAACTACCATCCATGGGATGGGAATGTGAGCACAATAAACTACCGTATATGGGATGGGTATGTGGGTACAATAAACTACTCTCCATGAGATGGGTATGTGGGCACAATAAACTACCCTCCACAGGATGGGTATTTGGGTACAATAAACTACCTTCCATGGAATAGGTATGTGGGTATAATAAACTACCCACTATGGGATGGGTATGTGGGCACAATAAACTACCCTTCATGGGATGGGTATGGGGCACAACAAACTAACCTCCATGGGATGGGCATGTGTGCTCAATAAACTACCCTCCATGGGATATGTATGTAGGTACAATAAACTACTCTCCATGTGATGGGAATGTGGGCACAATAAACTACCCTCCATGGGATGGGTATGTGGGCAAAATAAACTACCCTCCATGGGATGGGTATGTGGGGAAAATAAACTACCCTCCATGGGATGTGTATGTGGGTACAGTAAACTACCCTCCAAGTGATGGATATGTGGGCACAATAAACTACCCTCCACGGGATGTGTATGTGGGTACAGTAAACTACCCTCCACGTGATGGATGTGTGGGCACAATAAACTACCCTCCATTGGATGGGTATCTGCGCACAATAAACTGCCCACCATGGGATGGGTATGTGGGCACAATAAACTACTCTCCACAGGATGGGCATGTGGGCACAATAAACTACCCTCCACGGGATGGGTATGTGGGCACAATAAACTACCCTTCACAGGATGGGTAAGAGGGCACAATAAACTACCCTTCACAGGATAGGTATGTGGGCACAATAAACTACCCTTCACAGGATGGGTACATGGGCCTAATAAAATACCTTTCATGGGATGGGTATATGGGCACAATAAACTACACTTCACAGGATGTGTATGTGGGCACAATAAACTACAATTCACGGGATGGATATGTGGGCACAATAAACTACCCTACACGGGATGGGTATGTTGGTACAATAAACTACCCTCCACGGGATGGGTATGTGGGCACAATAAACTACCCTTCAGAGGATGGGTATGTGCACACAGTAAACTACCCTTCACAGAATGGGTAAGTGGGCACAATAAACTACCCTTCACAGGTTGGGTATGTGGGCACAATAAATTACCCTTCACTGGATGGGTATATGGGCACAATAAACTACCCTTCACAGGATGTGTATGTGGGCACTATAAACTACCCTCCACGGGATGGTAATGTTGGCACAATATATTACCCTCCAATGGATGGGAATGTGGGCAAAATAAACTACCCTCCAAAAGATGGATATGTTGGTACAATAAACTACCCTCCACGAGATGGGTATGTGAGTACAATAAACTACCCACTAAAGGATGGATATGTGGGTACAATAAACAACCCTCCACGGGATGGGTATATGGGCACAATAAACAACCCTCCACGGGATGGGTATGTGGGTACAATAAACTACCCTCCACAGGATGGATAAGTGTGTACAATACACTACCCTACACAACACGGGTGTGTTTGCCCAATAAAATACCCTTCACGGGATGGGTATATACGGGCAATAAACTACCCTCCATGGGATGTGTATATGGGCACAATAAACTACCCTCCACTGGATGGGTATATGGGCACAATAAACTACCCTGCACAGGATGCATATGTGAGCACAATAAACTACCCTCCATGGGATGGGTATGTTGGTACAATAAACTACCCTCCAAGGGATGGGTATGTGGGCACAATAGACTACCCTCCATGGGATGGGAATGTGAGCACAATAAACTACCCTCCATGTAATGGGTATTTGGGTACAATAAACTACCTTCCATGGAATAGGTATGTGGGTACAATAAACTACTCACCATGGGGTATGTATGTAGGTACAATAAACTACTCTCCACGGGATGGGTATGTGGGCACAATAAACTACCCTCCACGGGATGGGTATGTGGGCAAAATAAACTCCCCTCCACGGGATGTGTACTTGGGTACAATAAACTACCCTCCAAGTGATGGGTATATGGGGACAATAAACTACCCTCCATGGAATGTGTATGTGGGCACAATAAACAACTCTCCATAGGATGGGTATGTGGGCACAATAAACTACCCTCCACTCGATGGGAATGAGGGCACAATAAACTACCCTTCACTGGATGGGTTTGTAGGCACAATATACTACCCTTCACAGGATGGGTATGTGGGGACAATAAACTACCCTTCACAGGACGGGTATGGGGGCACAATAAGCTATCCTTCACAGGATGGGTATGTGGGCATAATAAACTACCCTTCACAGGCTGGGTATATGGGTGCAATAAACTGCCCTTCACAGGATGGGTATATGGGCACAATAAAAACCCTTCACAGAATGGGAATGTGGGCAAAATAGACTCCTCCAAATGATTGGTATGAGGGCACAATAAACTCCTCTACAGGATGGGTGTGTGGGTATAAGAAACTTCTCCATGGGAAGGGTATGTGGGCACAATAAATTACCCTTCACATGATGGGAATGTGGGCAAAATAAACTCCTCCACAGGTTGGGTATATGGGCTCAATAAACACCTGTACAGGATGAGTATATGGGTATAAGGACGTCCTCCACGGGATGGGTATGTGGGCACAATAAATTACACTACAGAGGATTTGTATGTGGGCACATTAACCTCCTCTCCAGGATGGGTATATGGGTACAATAAACTACTCTTCGGAGAATGGCTATGTGGGCACAATAAAGTACCTTTCACAGGAAGGGTATGTGGGCACAATAAAGTACCCTTCACAGGATAGGTATGTGGGGACAATGACCTCCTCCAGAGGATGGGTATATGGGCAAAATATAGTCCACAACAGGATGGGTATAGGGGTACAATAAACTGCACTTCGAATAATGGCTATATGGGCAAAATAAACTACAGGATGGGTAAGTGGGCAAAACAAACTACCCTTCACAGGATGGGTATGTGGGCTCAATAAACTCCTCCACAAGATGGGTATGTGGGCACAGTAAACTCCATCACAGGGTGGTTATGTGGGCAAAATAAACTCCTCCAAAAATTGGGTATGAGGGCGCAATAAACTCCTCCACAGGATAGGCATGTGGGCACAATAAAATCCTCCTCAGGATGGGTATGTAGGCACATTAAACTACCCTCCCTTGGATGGGTATGTGGGCACAATAAACTTCCCTCCACAGGATGGGTATGGGGCACAATATACCACCCTCCACAGAATGGGTATGTTAGCACAGAAAACTACCCTCCACGGGATCGGTGCATCGGCACAATAAGTACCCTCCACAGGCTATTATGGGGCATAATAAACTGCCTCTGCAGGATGGGAATGTGGGTACAATGAAGTACCCTCCACAGGATGGGTATGTGGGCACAATAAACTCCTTCACAGGGTGGTTATGTGGGCACAATAAACTCCTCCAAAGGATGGGTATGAGGGTGCAATAAACTCCTCCACAGGATAGGCACGTGGGCACAATAAAATCCTCCTCAGGATGGGTATGTAGGCACATTAAACTACCCTCCCTAGGATGGGTATGTGGGCACAATAAACTTCCCTCCACAGGATGGGTATGGGGCACAATATACAACCCTCCACAGAATGGGTATGTTAGCACAGTAAACTACCCTCCACAGGATCGGTGCATGGGCACAATAAGTACCCTCCACAGTATATTATGGGGCATAATAAACTGCCTCTACAGGATGGGAATGTGGGTACAATGAAGTACCCTCCACACGATGGGCATGTGGGCACAATAAAGTCCTCCACAGGATGTGTGTATGGCCACAATAAACTACCCTTCACAGGATGGGTATGTAGGCAAAATAAACTACCCTTCCCAGGATGGGCATGTGGGCACAAAAAACTACCCTTCACAGGAAGGATATGTGAGCACAATAAACTACCTTCCACAGGATGGGTATGTGGGCACAATAAACTACACTCCACAGGATGGGTATGTGGCCACAATAAACTACCCTCCACAGGAAGGGTATGTGGGCACAGTAAACTACTATCGACAGGATGAGTATTTGGACATAATTAGTTCCCTCCAAAGGATGGGTATGTGGGCACAATAAACTACCCTCCACAGGATTAGCATGTGGGCAAAATAAATTACCATCTGCATGATGGGTATGTGGGCATAATAAACTACCCTCCAAAGGTTGGGTATGTGGGCACAATGTACCACCCTTCACAGGATGGGTATGTGGACACTATAAACTACCCTCTATGGGATGGGTATGTTAGCACAATAAATTACCCTCCAATGGATGGGTATGTGGGCACAATAAACTCCCCACCAAAAGATGGATATGTTGGTACAATAAACTACCCTCCAGAAGATGGGTATGTGGGTACAATGAACTACCCACCAAAGGATGGATATGGGTACAAATATCTACCCTCCATGGGATGGGTATGTGGGCACAATAAACAACCCTCCACGGGATGGGTATCTATTTACAATAAACTTCCCTCCATGGGATGGGTATGTGGGTACAATACACTACCCTCCACAGGATGGGCTTGTGTGCACTATAAACTAACCTCCACATGATGGGTATGTGGGCACAATAAACTACCATTCACAGGATGGGTATATGGGCACAATAAACTACCCTTCACAGGATTGGTAAGTGGGCACAATAAACTACCCTTCACAGGATGGGTATGTGGGCACAATAAACTACCCTTCACAGGATGGATATGTTGGCCTAATAAAATACATTTCACGGGATGGGTATGTGGGCACAATAAACTACCCTTCACAGGATGTGTATGTGGGCACAATAAACTACCCTTCATGGGATGGATATGTGGCCACAATAAACTACCCTCCACGGATGGGTATGTTGGTACAATAAACTACCCACCATGGGGTGTGTATGTAGGTACAATAAACTACCCACCATGGGGTATGTATGTAGGTACAATAAACTACTCTCCACGGGATGGGTATGTGGGCACAATAAACTACCCTCCACGGGATGGGTATGTGGGCAAAATAAACTCCCCTCCACGGAATATGTACTTGGGTACAATAAACTACCCTCCAAGTGATGGGTATGTGGGGACAATAAACTACCCTCCATGGAATGTGTATGTGGGCACAATAAACTACCCTCCACTCGATAGGAATGAGGGCACAATAAACTACCCTTCACAGGATGGGTTTGTAGGCACAATATACTACCCTTCACAGGATGGGTATGTGGGCACAATGAACTACCCTTCACAGGATGGGTATGTGGGCACAATAAACTACCCTCCACTCGATGGGTATGTGGGCACAATAAACTACCCTTCACAGGATGGGTTTGTAGGCACAATATACTACCCTTCACAGGATGGGTATGTGGGCACAATGAACTACCCTTCACAGGATGGGTATGTGGGGACAATAAACTACCCTTCACAGGACGGGTATGGGGGCACAATAAGCTACCCTTCACATGATGGGTATGTGGGCATAATAAACTACCCTTCACAGGATGGATATATGGGTGCAATAAACTGCCCTTCACAGGATGGGTATGTGGGCACAATAAAAACCCTTCACAGAATGGGAATGTGGGCAAAATAAACTCCTCCAAATGATTGGTATGAGGGCACAATAAACTCCTCTACAGGATGGGTGTGTGGGTATAAGAAACTTCTCCATGGGATGGGTATGTGGGTACAATAAATTACCCTTCACATAATGGGAATGTGGGCAAAATAAACTCCTCCACAGGTTGGGTATATGGGCTCAATAAACTCCTGTACAGGATGAGTATGTGGGTATAAGGACGTCCTCCACGGGATGGGTATGTGGGAACAATAAATTACACTACAGAGGATTTGTATGTGGGCACATTACCCTCCTCTCCAGGATGGGTATATGGGTACAATAAAGTACTCTTCGGATAATGGCTATGTGGGCACAATAAAGTACCTTTCACAGGAAGGATATGTGGGCACAATAAAGTACCCTTCACAGGATAGGTATGTGGGGACAATGACCTCCTCCAGAGGATGGGTATATGGGCAAAATATAGTCCCCAACAGGATGGGTATAGGCGTACAATAAACTGCACTTCGAATAATGGCTATATGGGCAAAATAAACTACAGGATGGGTAAGTGGGCAAAACAAACTACCCTTCACAGGATGGGTATGGGGGCTCAATAAACTCCTCCACAAGATGGATATGTGGGCACAGTAAACTCCTTCACAGGGTGGTTATGTGGACACAATAAACTCCTCCAAAGGATGGGTATGAGGGCGCAATAAACTCCTCCACAAGATAGGCATGTGGGCACAATAAAATCCTCTTCAGGATGGGTATGTAGGCACATTAAACTACCCTCCCTAGGATGGGTATGTGGGCACAATAAACTTCCCTCCACAGGATGGGTATGGGGCACAATATACCACCCTCCACAGAATGGGTATGTTAGCACAGTAAACTACCCTCCACAGGATCGGTGCATGGGCACAATAAGTACCCTCCACAGGATATTATGGGGGCATAATAAACTGCCTCTACAGGATGGGAATGTGGGTACAATGAAGTACCCTCCACACGATGGGCATGTGGGCACAATAAAGTCCTCCACAGGATGTGTGTATGGGCACAATAAACTACCCTTCACAGGATGGGTATGTAGGCAAAATAAACTACCCTTCCCAGGATGGGCATGTGGGCACAAAAAACTACCCTTCACAGGAAGGATACCCTGGAGTTTACCTGGAGAGAGTTCCGGGGGTCAACGCCCCCGCGGCCCGGTCTGTGACCAGGCCTCCTTAGGTCAGTGTCCCAGGATGCGACCCACACCAGTCGACTAACACCCAGGTACCCATTTTACTGATGGGGAACATAGACAACAGGTGGAAAGAAACACGTCCAATGTTTCTACTCTGGCTGGGAATCGAACCCAGGCCCTCGCCGTGTGAAGCCAGAGCGTTAACCACCAGGCCACCACAATAAACTACCTTCCACAGGATGGGTATGTGGGCACAATAAACTACACTCCACAGGACGGGTATGTGGCCACAATAAACTACCCTCCACAGGAAGGGTATGTGGGCACAGTAAACTACTATCGACAGGATGGGTATTTGGACATAATTAGTTCCCTCCTAAGGATGGGTATGTGGGCACAATAAACTACCCTCCACAGGATTAGCATGTGGGCAGAATAAATTACCATCTACATGATGGGTATGTGGGCACAATAAACAACCCTCCAAAGGTTGGGTATGTGGGCAAAAATGTACTACCCTTCACAGGATGGGTATGTGGACACTATAAACTACCCTCTATGGGATGGGTATGTTAACACAATAAATTACCCTCCAATGGATGGGTATGTGGGCACAATAAACTCCCCACCAAAAGATGGATATGTTGGTACAATAAACTACCCTCCACGAGATGGGTATGTGGGTACAATGAACTACCCACCAAAGGATGGATATGGGTACAAATAACTACCCTCCATGGGATGGGTATGTGGGCACAATAAACAACCCTCCATGGGATGGGTATCTGGATACAATAAACTTCCCTCCATGGGATGGGTATGTGGGTACAATACACTACCCTCCACAGGATGGGTTTGTGTGCACTATAAACTAACCTCCACATGATGGGTATGTGGGCACAATAAACTACCCTTCACAGGATGGGTATATGGGCACAATAAACTACCCTTCACAGGATTGGTAAGTGGGCACAATAAACTACCCTTCACAGGATGGGTATGTGGGCACAATAAACTACCCTTCACAGGATGGATATGTTGGCCTAATAAAATACATTTCACGGGATGGGTATGTGGGCACAATAAACTACCCTTCACAGGATGTGTATGTGGGCACAATAAACTACCCTTCACGGGATGGATATGTGGGCACAATAAACTACCCTCCACGGATGGGTATGTTGGTACAATAAACTACCCTACACGGGACGGGTATGTGGGCACAATAAACTACCCTCCACGGGATGGGTATGTGGGCACAATAAACTACCCACCATGGGATTGATATGTGGGTACAATAAACTACCCTCCATGGAATAGGTTTGTGGGTATAATAAACTACCCTCCTCGGGATGTGTATGTGGACACAATAAACTACCCTCCACATGATGGGTATGTGGGCACAATAAACTTCCCTCCATGGAATAGGTTTGTGGGTATAATAAACTACCCTCCTCGGGATGGGTATGTGGACACAATAAACTACCCTCCACGTGATGGGTATGTGGGCACAATAGACTACCCTCCACGAGATGGGTATGTGGGCACAATAAACTACCCTCCACGGGATGTGTATGTGGGTACAGTAAACTACCCTTCACGTGATGGGTATGTGGGCACAATAAACTACCCTCCACGGGATGTGTATGTGGGTACATTAAACTACCCTCCACGGGATGGGTATGTGGGCACAATAAACTACCCTCCGTGGGATGAATATGTGGGTACAATAAAATACCCTCCATGGGATGGATATGTGGGTACAATAAACTACCCATCACGGGATGGGTATGTGGGTACAATGAACTACCCTCCATGGGATGGGTATGTGGACATAATAAACTATCCCCCACGGGATGGGTATGTGGGCATAATAAACTACCCTCCAAAGGATGGATATGTGGATACAATAAACTACCCTTCACGGGATGGGTATGTGGGTACAGTAAACTACCCTCCACGGGATGGGTATGTGGGCACAATAAACTACCCTCCGTGGGATGAATATGTGGGTACAATAAAATACCCTCCATGGGATGGATATGTGGGTACAATAAACTACCCATCACGGGATGGGTATGTGGGTACAATAAACTACCCTCCACGGGATGGGTATGTGGGTACAATAAACTACCCTCCATGGGATGGGTATGTGGGCATAATAAACTACCCTCCACAGGATGGATATGTGGATACAATAAACTACCCTCCACGGGATGGGTATGTGGGTACAATAAACTACCCTCCACGGGATGGGTATGTGGGTACAATAAACTACCCTCCACGGGATGGGTATGTGGGTACAATAAACTACCCTCCACAGGATGGGTATGTGGGTACAATAAACTACCCTCCACGGGATGGGTATGTGGGTACAATAAACTACCCTCCACAGGATGGGTATGTGGGTACAATAAACTACCTCCACGGGATGGGTATGTGGGTACAATAAACTACCCTCCACGGGATGGGTATGTGGGTACAATAAACTACCCTCCACGGGATGGGTATGTGGGTACAATAAACTACCCTCCATGGGATGGGTATGTGGGCATAATAATCTACCCTCCACAGGATGGATATGTGGATACAATAAACTACCCTCCACGGGATGGGTATGTGGGTACAATAAACTACCCTCCATGGGATGGGTATGTGGGTACAATAAACTACCCTCCACGGGATGGGTATGTGGGTACAATAAACTACCCTCCACAGGATGGGTATGTGGGTACAATAAACTACCCTCCACGGGATGGGTATGTGGGTACAATAAACTACCCTCCACAGGATGGGTATGTGGGTACAATAAACTACCCTCCACGGGATGGGTATGTGGGTACAATAAACTACCCTCCACAGGATGGGTATGTGGGTACAATAAACTACCTCCACGGGATGGGTATGTGGGTACAATAAACTACCCTCCACGGGATGGGTATGTGGGTACAATAAACTACCCTCCACGGGATGGTTATGTGGGTACAATAAACTACCCTCCACGGGATGGGTATGTGGGTACAATAAACTACCCTCCACAGGATGGGTATATGGGTACAATAAACTACCCTCCACGGGATGGGTATGTGGGTACAATAAACTACCCTCCACAGGATGGGTATGTGGATACAATAAACTACCCTCCACGGGATGGGTATGTGGGTACAATAAACTACCCTCCACGGGATGGGTATGTGGGTACAATAAACTACCCTCCACGGGATGGGTATGTGGGTACAATAAACTACCCTCCACGGGATGGGTATGTGGGTACAATAACTACCCTCCACGGGATGGGTATGTGGGTACAATAAACTACCGTCCACGGGATGGGTATGTGGGTACAATAAACTACCCTCCACGGGATGGGTATGTGTGTACAATAAACTACCCTCCACGGGATGGGTATGTGGGTACAATAAACTACCCTACACGGGATGGGTATGTGGGTACAATAAACTACCCTCCACGGGATGGGTATGTGGGTACAATAAACTACCCTCCACGGGATGGGTATGTGTGTACAATAAAACTACCCTCCACGGGATGGGTATGTGTGTACAATAAACTACCTCCACGGATGGGTATGTGGGTACAATAAACTACCCTACACGGGATGGGTATGTGGGTACAATAAACTACCCTCCACGGGATGGGTATGTGGGTACAATAAACTACCCTCCACGGGATGGGTATGTGGGTACAATAAACTACCCTCCACGGGATGGGTATGTGGGTACAATAAACTACCCTCCACGGGATGGGTATGTGGGTACAATAAACTACCCTCCACGGGATGGGTATGTGGGTACAATAAACTACCCTCCACGGGATGGGTATGTGGGTACAATAAACTACCCTCCAGTTTTATTGATTTCTCACCGTTTTTCGTTTATTACTTAAGAACGTCTTACTTGATCGGCTTCAAACTTTCAACACTTGTATAATGTATACTGAGTAAGATTCACGGAACTATATACATAGGTGGGAGACTTATGAACAACGCTACATATAACATTACCATGTGTCAGCGTGACTGTGACAGGTAGAGGAAGCCTCCTGTCACCACCTTCAGCATGTCAACACTGTGACAGGTAGAGACAGTCTCCTGTCACCATCTTCAACATGTCTACACTGGTGTCAACACTGGTGTCAACACTGGTGTCAACACTGGTGTCAACACTGGTGTCAACACTGGTGTCAACACTGGTGTCTACACTGGTGTCAACACTGGTGTCTACACTGGTGTCAACACTGGTGTCAGCACTGGTGTCAACACTGGTGTCTACACTGGTGTCAACACTGGTGTCTACACTGGTGTCAACACTGGTGTCAACACTGGTGTCAACACTGGTGTCAACACTGGTGTCAACACTGGTGTCAACACTGGGGTCAACACTGGTGTCAACACTGGTGTCAACACTTGTGTCAACACTGGTGTCTACACTGGTGTCAACACTGGTGTCAACACTGGTGTCAACACTAGTGTCAACACTAGTGTCAACACTGGTGTCAACACTAGTGTCAACACTGATGTCAACACTAGTGTCAACACTGGTGTCAACACTGGTGTCAACACTGGTGTCAACACTGGTGTCAACACTGGTGCCAACTCTGGTGCCAACACTGGTGTCAACACTGGTGCCAACGCTGGTGTCAACGCTGGTGTCAACACTGGCGTCAACACTGGTGCCAACACTGGTGTCAACACTGGTGTCAACACTGGTGCCAACACTGGTGTCAGCACTGGTGTCAACACTGGTGTCAACACTGGTGTCAACACTGGTGTCTACACTGGTGTCAACACTGGTGTCAACACTGGTGTCAACACTGGTGTCAACACTGGTGCCAACACTGGTGTCAACACTGGTGCCAACACTTGTATCAACACTGGTGTCAACACTGGTGTCAACACCGGTGCCAACACTAGTGTCAACACTGGTGCCAACACTGGTGCCAACACTGGTGTCAACACTGGTGTCAACACTGGTGTCAAAACTGGTGTCAACACTGGTGTCAACACTGGTGCCAACACTGGTGTCAACACTGGTGTCAACACTGGTGTCAACACTGGTGCCAACACTGGTGTCAACACTGGTGTCAACACTGGTGTCAACACTGGTGCCAACACTGGTGTCAACACTGGTGTCAACACTGGTGTCAACACTGGTGCCAACACTGGTGCCAACACTGGTGTCAACACTGGTGTCAACACTGGTGTCAAAACTGGTGTCAAACACTGGTGTCAACACTGGTGCCAACACTGGTGTCAACACTGGTGTCAACACTGGTGTCAACACTGGTGCCAACACTGGTGTCAACACTGGTGTCAACACTGGTGTCAACACTGGTGCCAACACTGGTGTCAACACTGGTGTCAACACTGGTGTCAACACTGGTGTCACCACTGGTGCCAACACTGGTGCCAACACTGGTGTCAACACTGGTGTCAACACTGGTGTCAACACTGATGTCAACACTGGTGCCAACACTGGTGTCAACACTGGTGTCAACACTGGTGTCTACACTGGTGCCAACACTGGTGCCAACACTGGTGCCAACATTGGTGTCAACACTGGTGTCAACACTGGTGTCAACACTGGTGTCAACAATGGTGCCAACACTGGTGTCAACACTGGTGTCAATACTGGTGTCTACACCGGTGTCAACACTGGTGTCAACACTGGTGCCAACACTGGTGTCAACACTGGTGTCAACACTGGTGTCAACACTGGTGTCAACACTGGTGCCAACACTGGTGTCAACACTGGTGCCAACACTGGTGTCAACACTGGCGTCAACACTGGTGCCAACACTGGTGTCAACACTGGTGCCAACATTGGTGTCAACACTGGTGTCAACACTGGTGCCAACACTGGTGCCAACACTGGTGTCAACACTGGTGTCAACACTGGTGTCAACACTAGTGTCAACACTGGTGCCAACACTGGTGTCAACACTGGTGCCAACACTGGTGTCAACACTGGTGTCAACACTGGTGCCAACACTGGTGTCAACACTGGTGCCAACACTGGTGTCAACACTGGTGTCAACACTGGTGTCAACACTGGTGTCAACACTAGTGTCAACACTGGTGTCAACACTGGTGCCAACACTGGTGTCAACACTGTTGCCAACACTGGTGTCAACACTGGTGTCAACACTGGTGCCAACACTGGTGTCAACACTGGTGTCAACACTAGTGTCAACACTGGTGTCAACACTAGTGTCAACACTGGTGTCAACACTAGTGTCAACACTGGTGTCAACACTGGTGTCAACACTGGTGTCAACACTAGTGTCACACTGGTGTCAACACTAGTGTCAACACTGGTGTCAACACTGGTGTCAACACTGGTGTCAACACTAGTGTCACACTGGTGTCAACACTAGTGTCAACACTGGTGCAAACACTGGTGTCAACACTGGTGTCAACACTGGTGCCAACACTGGTGTCAACACTGGTGCCAACACTGGTGTCAACACTGGCGTCAACACTGGTGCCAACACTGGTGTCAACACTGGGGCCAACATTGGTGTCAACACTGGTGTCAACACTGGTGCCAACACTGGTGCCAACACTGGTGTCAACACTGGTGTCAACACTAGTGTCAACACTGGTGTCAACACTAGTGTCAACACTGGTGTCAACACTGGTGTCAACACTGGTGTCAACACTAGTGTCAACACTGGTGTCAACACTAGTGTCAACACTGGTGCAAACACTGGTGTCAACACTGGTGTCAACACTGGTGCCAACACTGGTGTCAACACTGGTGCCAACACTGGTGTCAACACTGGCGTCAACACTGGTGCCAACACTGGTGTCAACACTGGTGCCAACATTGGTGTCAACACTGGTGTCAACACTGGTGCCAACACTGGTGCCAACACTGGTGTCAACACTGGTGTCAACACTGGTGCCAACACTGGTGTCAACACTGGTGTCAACACTGGTGCCAACACTGGTGTCAACACTGGTGCCAACACTGGTGTCAACACTGGTGTCAACACTGGTGTCAACACTGGTGTCAACACTAGTGTCAACACTGGTGTCAACACTGGTGCCAACACTGGTGTCAACACTGTTGCCAACACTGGTGTCAACACTGGTGCCAACACTGGTGTCAACACTGGTGTCAACACTAGTGTCAACACTGGTGTCAACACTAGTGTCAACACTGGTGTCAACACTAGTGTCAACACTGGTGTCAACACTGGTGTCAACACTGGTGTCAACACTAGTGTCAACACTGGTGTCAACACTAGTGTCAACACTGGTGTCAACACTGGTGTCAACACTGGTGTCAACACTAGTGTCAACACTGGTGTCAACACTAGTGTCAACACTGGTGCCAACACTGGTGTCAACACTGGTGTCAACACTAGTGTCAACACTGGTGCCATCACTGGTGTCAACACTGGTGCCAACACTGGTGTCAACACTGGTGTCAACACTGGTGTCAACACTGGTGTCAACACTAGTGTCAACACTGGTGCCAACACTGGTGTCAACACTAGTGTCAACACTGTTGCCAACACTGGTGTCAACACTGGTGTCAACACTGGTGTCAACACTGGTGCCATCACTGGTGTCAACACTGGTGTCAACACTGGTGTCAACACTGGTGTCAACACTGGTGCCAACACTGGTGTCAACACTGGTGTCAACACTGGTGTCAACACTGGTGTCAACACTGGTGTCAACACTGGTGCCTACACTGGTGTCAACACTGGTGCCAACACTGGTGTCAACACTAGTGTCAACACTGGTGTCAACACTGGTGTCAACACTAGTGTCAACACTGTGGTCAACACTGGTGTCAACACTAGTGTCAACACTGGTGTCAACACTGGTGTCAACACTAGTGTCAACACTGGTGTCAACACTGGTGTCAACACTAGTGTCAACACTGGTGTCAAAACTGGTGTCAACACTGGTGTCAACACTGGTGTCAACACTGGTGCCAACACTGATGTCAACACTGGTGTCAACACTGGTGTCAACACTAGTGTCAACACTGGTGTCAACACTGGTGTCAACACTGGTGTCAACACTAGTGTCAACACTGGTGTCAACACTGGTGTCAACACTGTTGCCAACACTGGTGTCAACACTGGTGTCAACACTGGTGTCAACACTGGTGTCAACACTGGTGTCAACACTGGTGTCAACACTAGTGTCAACACTGGTGTCAACACTAGTGTCAACACTGATGTCATCACTAGTGTCAACACTGGTGTCAACACTGGTGTCAACACTGGTGTCAACACTGGTATCAACACTGGTGTCAACACTGGTGCCAACGCTGGTGTCAACACTAGTGTCAACACTAGTGTCAACACTGGTGTCAACACTGGTGTCAACACTGGTGTCAACACTGATGTCAGCACTGGTGTCAACACTGGTGTCAACACTGGTGCCAACACTGGTGCCAACACTGGTGTCAACACTAGTGTCAACACTAGTGTCAACACTGGTGTCAACACTGGTGTCAACACTGGTGTCAACACTAGTGTCAACACTGGTGTCAACACTGGTGTCAACACTGGTGTCAACACTAGTGTCAACACTGGTGTCAACACTAGTGTCAACACTGGTGTCAACACTAGTGTCAACATGGGGTCAACACTGGTGTCAACACTGGTGTCAACACTGGTGTCAACACTGGTGCCAACACTGGTGTCAACACTGGTGTCAACACTAGTGTCAACACTGGTGTCAACACTAGTGTCAACACTGGTGTCAACACTGGTGTCAACACTGGTGTCAACACTAGTGTCAACACTGGTGTCAACACTGGTGTCAACACTGGTGTCAACACTAGTGTCAACACTGGTGTCAACACTGGTGTCAACACTGGTGTCAACACTGGTGCCAACACTGGTGTCAACACTGGTGTCAACACTAGTGTCAACACTGGTGTCAACACTAGTGTCAACACTGGTGTCAACACTGGTGTCAACACTGGTGTCAACACTAGTGTCAACACTGGTGTCAACACTGGTGTCAACACTGGTGTCAACACTAGTGTCAACACTAGTGTCAACACTGGTGTCAACACTAGTGTCAACACTGGTCGTCAACACTGGTGTCAACACTGGTGTCACACTGGTGTCAACACTAGTGTCAACACTGGTGTCAACACTGGTGTCAACACTAGTGTCAACACTGGTGTCAACACTGGTGTCAATACTAGTGTCAACACTAGTGTCAACACTGGTGTCAACACTAGTGTCAACACTGGTGTCAACACTAGTGTCAACACTGGTGTCAACACTGGTGTCAACACTAGTGTCAACACTAGTGTCAACACTGGTGTCAACACTAGTGTCAACACTGGTGTCAACACTAGTGTCAACACTGGTGTCAACAAATGGTGTCAACACTAGTGTCAACACTAGTGTCAACACTGGTGTCAACACTAGTGTCAACACTGGTGTCAACACTAGTGTCAACACTAGTGTTGACACTGGTGTCAACACTAGTGTCAACACTAGTGTCAACACTGGTGTCAACACTAGTGTCAACACTGGTGTCAACACTAGTGTCAACACTGGTGTCAACACTGGTGTCAACACTAGTGTCAACACTAGTGTCAACACTTTGGGGTCAACACTAGTGTCAACACTGGTGTCAACACTAGTGTCAACACTGGTGTCAACACTGGTGTCAACACTAGTGTCAACACTAGTGTCAACACTGGTGTCAACA
This sequence comes from Cherax quadricarinatus, assembly GCF_026875155.1. NCBI lineage: Eukaryota > Metazoa > Arthropoda > Malacostraca > Decapoda > Parastacidae > Cherax > Cherax quadricarinatus. The sequence continues at coordinate 3,026,978 of NC_069424.1, read as the reverse complement.
CTAGTGTCAACACTGGTGTCAACACTAGTGTCAACACTAGTGTTGACACTGGTGTCAACACTAGTGTCAACACTAGTGTCAACACTGGTGTCAACACTAGTGTCAACACTGGTGTCAACACTAGTGTCAACACTGGTGTCAACACTTTTGCCAACACTAGTGTCAACACTGGTGTCAACACTAGTGTCAACACTGGTGTCAACACTGGTGCCAACACTAGTGTCAACACTAGTGTCAACACTAGTGTCAACACTGGTGTCAACACTAGTGTCAACACTGGTGTCAACACTAGTGTCAACACTGGTGTCAACACTGGTGTCACCACTGGTGTTGTATTTAATACAATGTGAATGACTTTTTACATCGTTTATTTGATCTTATTGCATTATTTTTTCTTGATGCTGGTGAGGGGCTCTTGTAATCATAATTTTTTTTTGGATTATGTGCAATAACTGGAAAATGCTGCTTCTGGTCGGCTTAAAACCTTTAGTGTGTATGTGTTTTCCACAAAGGAAACAATCTGTTGATGTTAGGTTATACTCACCTATTTGTGGTTGCAGGAGTCGAGTCGCAGCTCCTGGCTCCGCCTCTTCGCTGGTAAGTTATCGTGTGCCAGTTTTATTAAACAAATTAGTTTATGTGACACAACTGAAGAATGTTTCTTCTGGTCAGAAATAAGCCACAATGTTACATTTTATTTAGTTTCGCATCTTATTAACTTCAAGCTTCCCATGCTGATAAATTAATATTATAAATTCTGAGCGACTTCAAGCTTAATGTGTATTTTAGAATATATATATTAGTTTCTTTGGTCTCTGAAAGATTTGAATTAGATTTGGTCTGTGTTTGTCCTAATTTATCATTTTGATTGAAGAAATTTAGATATTAGTTTCCATGTGATGACTTGTTGATGTCTCTTCTGATTACCTTCAAATCTTCAACACAAATATTTAACTGCATTGTCAACTAATGCCGCACTCTGCACTGTTCCAATCACGTTCAATGAGACAGGGTGGACTGGGGTCCTGAAATACGAGGCTACCTTCCTCGGATCACACAGAGACAGTAATATATCTAACGCACTAAGGGACTGACCACCTTATCAAGGTTGAGGAACTACTTGCCACAAATTACCCCTCCACTTCTTTTCCTTCTTTCCAGCATTATAATCGCTTGTACCAGACTGAAGAAACCTGCCGAGCAGGTGAAAGTTCTCGACAAGAATGATACCTAAGTATTGAGTCATTACTAACCCACAAGATGTCAGTCAGTGTTTCTCTTAACCATAAAAACATTTTCT
>NC_069424.1:2978178-3020678 GCF_026875155.1 Cherax quadricarinatus | reverse complement strand
ACACTGTTGCTGGACACTACTTCTGGACACTGCTGCTGGACACTGCTGTTGGGCACTACCCGCTGGACACTGCTGCTGGGCACTGCCAGTGGACACTTCTGCTGAACACTGCTGCTGGACACTACTCCTGGACACGGCCGCTGGACAATGTTGTTGGACACTGCTGCTTAACACTGTTGCTGGACACTGCTGCTGGACACTGCTGCTGGACACTGCTGCTGGACACTGTTGTTGGACAGTGCTGCTGGACACTACTGCTGGACACTGCTGCTGGACACTGCTGCTGCACACTGCTTCTGGACACTGCTGCTGGACACTGCTGTTGGACACTGCTGCTGGACACTGCTGCTGGACATGCTGCGGGGACACTGCGCTGGACACTGCTGTTGGACATTGCTGCTGGACACTGCTGTTGGACACTGCTGCTGGACACTGCTGCTGGGCAATGATGCTGGACACTGCTGCTGGAGACTGTTGCTGGACACTGCCGTTGGACACTTCTGCTGGACACTGCTGCTGGACACTGCTCCTGGGCACTGCCGCTGGACAATGTTGTTGGACGCTGCTGCTTAACACTGTTGTTGGACACTGCTGCTGGACACTGCTGCTGGACACTGCCGCTGGACACTGTTGTTGGACACTGCTGCTGGACACTGTTGCTGGACACTGCTGCTGGACACTGCTGCTGGACACTGTTGTTGGACACTGCTGCTGGACACTGCTGCTGAACACTGCTGCTGACACTGCTGCTGTACACTGTTGTTGGATACTGCTGCTGGACACTTCTGCTGAACACTGCTGCTGGACACTACTCCTGGACACGGCCGCTGGACAATGTTGTTGGACACTGCTGCTTAACACTGTTGCTGGACACTGCTGCTGGACACTGCTGCTGGACACTGCTGCTGGACACTGTTGTTGGACAGTGCTGCTGGACACTACTGCTGGACACTGCTGCTGGACACTGCTGCTGCACACTGCTTCTGGACACTGCTGCTGGACACTGCTGTTGGACACTGCTGCTGGACACTGCTGCTGGACACTGCTGCTGGACACTGCTGCTGGACACTGCTGTTGGACATTGCTGCTGGACACTGCTGTTGGACACTGCTGCTGGACACTGCTGCTGGGCAATGATGCTGGACACTGCTGCTGGAGACTGTTGCTGGACACTGCCGTTGGACACTTCTGCTGGACACTGCTGCTGGACACTGCTCCTGGGCACTGCCGCTGGACAATGTTGTTGGACGCTGCTGCTTAACACTGTTGTTGGACACTGCTGCTGGACACTGCTGCTGGACACTGCCGCTGGACACTGTTGTTGGACACTGCTGCTGGACACTGTTGCTGGACACTGCTGCTGGACACTGCTGCTGGACACTGTTGTTGGACACTGCTGCTGGACACTGCTGCTGAACACTGCTGCTGACACTGCTGCTGTACACTGTTGTTGGATACTGCTGCTGGACACTGCTGCTGGACACTGTTGCTGGACACTGCTGCTGGACACTGCTGCTGGACACTGCTGCTGGGCACTGTTGCTGGACACTACTGCTGGACACTGCTGCTGTACACTGCTGTTGGGCACTGCTGCTGGACACTGTTGCTGGACACTGTTGTTGGGCACTGCTGCTGGACACTGCTGCTGGACACTGTTGCTGGACACTGCTGCTGGACACTGCTGCTGAACCCTGCTGCTGGACACTGTTGCTGGACACTACTGCTGGACACTGCTGCTGGACACTGCTGCTGGACACTGCTGTTGGGCACTGCTGCTGGACACTGCTGCTGGACACTGCTGCTGGACACTGTTGCTGGACACTGTTGCTGGACACTACTTCTGGACACTGCTGCTGGACACTGCTGTTGGGCACTACCCACTGGACACTGCTGCTGGGCACTGCCAGTGGACACTTCTGCTGGACACTGCTGATGGACACTACTCCTGGACACGGCCGCTGGACAATGTTGTTGGACACTGCTGCTTAACACTGTTGCTGGACACTGCTGCTGGACACTGCTGCTGGACACTTCTGTTGGACAGTGCTGCTGGACACTGCTGCTGGACACTGCTTCTGGACACTGCTGCTGCACACTGCTTCTGGACACTGCTGCTAGACACTGCTGCTGGACACTGCTGTTGGACACTGCTGTTGGACATTGCTGCTGGACACTGCTGTTGGACACTGCTGCTGGACACTGCTGCTGGGCAATGATCTGGAATGCGCTGGAGACTTTTGCTGGACACTGCCGTTGGACACTTCTGCTGGACACTGCTGCTGGACACTGCTCCTGGGCACTGCCGCTGGACAATGTTGTTGGACGCTGCTGCTTAACACTGTTGTTGGACACTGCTGCTGGGTACTGCTGCTGGACACTGCTGCTGGACACTGCCGCTGGACACTGTTGTTGGACGCTGCTGCTGGACACTGTTGCTGGACACTGCTGCTGGACACTGCTGCTGGACACTGTTGTTGGACACTGCTGCTGGACACTGCTGCTGAACACTGCTGCTGACACTGCTGCTGTACACTGTTGTTGGATACTGCTGCTGGACACTGCTGCTGGACACTGCTGCTGGACACTGCTGCTGTACACTGCTGCTGGACACTGCTGCTGGACACTGCTGCTGGACACTGCTGCTGGACACTGCTGTTGGACATTGCTGCTGGACACTGCTGTTGGACATTGTTGCTGGACACTGCTGCTGGGCAATGCTGCTGGACACTGCTGGTGGACACTGCTGCTGGACAATGTTGCTGGACAATGCTACTGGAGACTGCTGCTGGACACTGCCGTTGGACACTTCTGCTGGACACTGCTGCTGGACACTACTCCTGGACACTGCCGCTGGACAATGTTGTTGGACACTGCTTCTTAACACTGTTGCTGGGCACTGCTGCTGGACACTGCTGCTGGACACTGCCGCTGGACATTGTTGTTGGACGCTGCTGCTGGACACTGTTGCTGGACACTGCTGCTGGACATTGCTGCTGGACACTGCTGCTGGACACTGTTGTTGAACACTGCCGCTGGACACTGCTACTGGACACTGCTGCTGGACACTGGTGCGGGACACTGCTGCTGGACACTGTTGTTGGACACTGCTGCTGGACACTGTTGCTGGACACTGCTGCTGGACACTGCTGCTGGACACTGCTGCTGTACACTGTTGTTGGACACTGCTGATGGACACTGCTACTGGACACTGCTGTTGGACACTTTCGCTGGACACTTCTGCTGGATACTGCTGCTGGACACTGCTCCTGGACACTGCCGCTGGACAATGTTGTTGGACACTGCTGCTTAACACTGTTGCTGGACACTGCTCCTGGACACTGTTGTGTGTGTGTGTGTGTGTGTGTGTGTGTGTGTGTGTGTGTGTGTGTGTGTGTATGTGTGTGTGTGTGTGTACTCACCTATTTGTACTCACCTATTTGTGGTTGCAGGAGTCGAGTCATAGTTCCTGGCCCCCGCCTCTTCGCTGATTGCTACTAGGTCCTCTCTCTCACTGCCCCATGAGCTTTATCATACCTCGCCTTAAAACTATGTATGATTCCCGCCTCCACTACGTCACTTTCTAGGCTATTCCACGGCCTGACTACTCTATGACTGAAGAAATACTTCGTAACATCCCTTTGATTCATCTGAGTCTTCAACTTCCAATTGTGACCTCTTGTGTCTCTGTCCCTTCTGTGGAACATCCCTTCTTTGTCCACCTTGTCTATTCAGCACAGTATTTTATATGTCGTTATCATGTCTACCCTGACCCTCCTGTCCTCCAGTGTTGTCAGGCCGATTTCCCTCAACCTTTCTTCGTATACAATCCCCCTTTTGCTTGGACTAGTCTTGTTCAAACCTTTGCACTTTCTCTATTTTTGGGCGTGCTTGACTAGGTGTGGATTCCAAACTGGTGCTGCATACTCCAGTACGGGCCTGACGTAAATGATTTACAGAGTCTTGAACGAATCCTTACTGAGGTATCGGAACGCTATCCGTAGGTTTGCCAGGGGCCCGTATGCTGCAGCAGTTATCCGATTGATGTGCGCCTCAGGGATATGCTCGGTTTATACTCACCCAGATCTTTTCCTTGAGTGAGGTTTACAGTCTTTGGCCATCTAAACTATGTTGTGTCTGCGGTCTTCTTTGCCCTTCCCCCTCTTCATGACTTTGCATTGGCAGGGTTAAACTCAAGGAGCCAGTTGCTGGACCTGGCTTGTAGCCCGTCCAGGTTTTTTTGTATCCTACCTGATCCTCATCCGATTTGATTCTTCTCATTAACTTCACATCATCTGCAAACAAGGACACTTCTGAGTCTATCCCTTCCGTTAGTCGTTCACATATACCCAAAAACAGCACAGGTCCTAGGACTGACCCCTGTGGAACCCCGCTTGTCACAGGCGCCCACTCTGACACCTCGTCACATACCATGACTCGTTGTTGCCTCCCTGTCAGGTATTCTCTGATCCATTGCAGTGCTTTTCTTGTTATGTGTGCCTGATCCTCTAGCTTTTGTAGTAAAACCCCTTGTGAGGAACTGTGTCGAAGGGCCTTCTTGCAGTCCAAAAAAATGCAGTCGATCCACCCCTCTCTCTCTCTCTTGTCTTACTTCTGTCACCTTGTCATAAAACTCTAGTAGTAGGTTTGTGACACAGGATTTTCCTTCCCTGAAACCGTGCTGGTTGTCAATTTTACACTTGTTTCTTTCCAGTGCCCACCACTCTCCTCCTGAGGTCTTCTCCATGACCTTGCATACTATACACGCTAGTGAACAGGTCTGAGTTTTGTGCTTCATATCTGTCTCCCTTTTTAAAATTGGGGCTACATTTGCCATCTTCCATGCCTCAGGGAGTTGCCCAGTTTTTAAATGATTGTTGAAGATCTTTGTTAATGGCACACACAATATCTCTGCTCCCTCTTTTAGGACCCACGAGAGATGTTGTCTGCTCCCACCGCCTTCGAAGTGTCAAGGTTCGCATAGCACTTCTTCACCTCCTCCTTGGTTTTATGTACCTCATTCAGCACTTGCTGGTGTACCCCCCTGTTCTGATGTCGTGGAGTCCTACTGGTTTCCACTGTAAATACTTCTTTAAATCTGGTGTTGAGCTCCAGACATACCTTTCGGTCGTTTTCTTGTGAATTTCCCCCTCACCCTTCCTAAGTTGATTACCTGGTTTCCCTTTACTGTTGTTTTCCTCCTGATGTGGCTATAAAACAGCTTTGGGTCAGTCTTGACTATTGATGCTATGTCATTTTCATATTGGGTCGCTGACCTCCCTTCTTATCTGTGCATATTCGTTTCTGGCTCTTTGGCTAATCTCTTTATTTTCCTGAGTTCTCTGTCTTCTGTACCTTTCCATTCTCTAGTACACCTAGTTTTTGCCTCCCCACACCTTGGGTGAACCAAGGACTCTTTCTGTTCTTCCCATATTTCTTTTTCCCCTTGGGAAAAAACCCTCTCCCTCTGCCTCCTTGCATTTTGTTGCTTCATAGTCCATCATTTCTTGTACTGATTTTCCTGTCAGTTCCCTCCCCACTGAATGTCTTGAAGGAAGTTCCTCATGCCTGAGTAGTTCCCCTTTTGGGTAGTTGTTTTTTTTCCAGCCTATTCCTGCACTCTCTCCACTTGGAAGCTCAACTATGTAGTCGAAGCACAGAACCACATGACCACAGCTCCCAGGGCCTTTCATACTTGATATCCTCGATGTCCGAACTACTCAAGGTGAATACAAGTCCAGTCTTGCTGTTTCATCCTTTTCCTCTCTCTCTGGTAGTGTCTCTAACATGTTGATGCATGAGGTTTTCCAGTACCACATCCATCATTTTGGCTCTCCATGTTTCGGGACCCCCATGGGCTCCAGGTTTTCCCAGTCAATCTCCTTGTGATTGAAATCACCCATAACTAGTAGCTTTGCTCCCCCCCTGGGGTTTCTCTCCTGGCCACCTCGGCTAGTGTTTTCGACCATTGCTCTGTTGCTCTCATCGTATTCTTCTCTTAGCCTCCTGCAGTTCTGTGGGGTTGTACATTACTGCAATTATCACCTTATGTCCCTCAGACTGGATTGTTCCTACTAAGTAGTCCCTTTCGCCGTTTCCTCCATTCCTTCCATTTTCTCAAAACCCCACTGGTTTTTTAAAGAGCAGTGCAACTCCTCCCCCCTCCCTCTCCTCCCTCTGTCTTTCCTGCGGATTTGATATCCGGATGGAAAGATTGAATCTGTTATTATTATGGTGAGTTTTGTTTCTGTGAGTGCTACTATGTCTGGGGATGTCTCTTTGATTCTTTCATGCCACTCTTCATACTTATTTGTTATTCCATCTGCATTTGTATACCACACCTTCAACTTCTTTTCTAAGACTGTGGTCTGGTGGTATTTTGGGGGTTGGGAAGTGGGAGACCTGAAAAGGGAACTATGGGTGGTTGCTGTGGGGGGTGGAGTTTGTAATGCAGTGGGTGGGGGCATTGGATGTGGCATGGGTGTTTTGGTCTAGAGTGTTTGGTTGCACTGTGGTTGACCTGGTTGGGACGCTTCTATAGGAAGTTGTGAGGGAGGCTGTATTTGATCTTCTTCCTGGGTCGGGGATCTCCTGTCTGTCTTCTCCATCCCTCTCTCTTTTCTCCTTTCGCCTTTGTACCATTTCTCTCAGTTTCTGCCTTTCTTCTTGTGTTCTGTCACGGCCGAGATACACCTTCCTGTATGGCGGCATGTCCCTTCATCGTGCTTTCTCCTGCAGGATCCTGTTCCGAGTCGATTCTGCCTTGAAGGTCACTTTGACTGGCCAGGTTCTTTTTTTTAGAAACCCCCCTATTCTCCGAAAATTTTCCAGCTGGGTTATGTCGTCTTCTCCTATTGCTTTCATGATGCTTTCAATTGCTTTTTTTTCCCTTTTTTTCTGCTTCATATGTTTCCCCTTCAACTTTCTGGAGCCCATACACAAAGACTGACCTCACCCTCTCATTCTCCCACTGCATATCCCTGTGTATCCCCTCATTCAATTTGATTTCCTCCATTGCAGCTTTCCTTTCTTCAGTTTCACTAGCTAATGTGCTTGGGCTCAGTGGCCTATCATTTTCCCTTCTCGGCTTGCCCTGGGCTCTGCTGTGGTCTGTTGCCACCGCCGCCTGCCGGACGTGCTGACCTCGCCAGTGTCTTCGTATTGGTTGAAGGATCTTGATCCATGATGATGACATGATGTTTATTGTCCCTTGTAATTTTCTACAACCTTCTTCCCATGGTATAGTTTAATCTCCTGAGAACTCCATATAACAAACTGTAAATTGTGCAGCCATTATGCTACGAAGTGCTGTCCATCGTTTTTTCCCTGCAGTTAAACTGGTAAGAGGAGGTCATGTGTTATTAACAAGTGGTCATCGTAACAAATATGTGATAACGGATGTTTGCTCGTGCTCTTCCCTCATTAATGGATATTTATTACCAGCAGCAGCTTTCGCAAATACTAAGCGGCAGCTTCCCACCAAGGCAGGGTGGCCCAAAAAAGAAAAACTTTCATCATCAGTTGGAGTCAGGAGTGAAGGGGACAGTCGCGCGCGTTTGTGCTCCGTCAAAAAACTGCAAAAACTGCGTGTCTTGATGGCAGTGGAGGGAACAGAATGCGGAAAATAAGCGTGTGCAACCATAAAGTGCATATACTCCTTTGAACAAACAAAAAAGGAATATCAGTGAACGCTAAATAGGAAAATATGGATTATAGTGTCACATGGAGAGTGCCGGTGGAGAAACGGTTACCGTGGGAAATAGACCTGACCAGCACTAGTGAATTATTGCCGGGTGTCGACACAAGTGGAAATAAACGAATATCGATCTATCTATCTATAAGTAATATAGTGAGTGACAAGGATATATATATGCAGTGGCATAGTGAACTAAATTGTAGATAAGAGTAATCTAAATTATCCCCAAGTATAGCGTACAATACATAGTGTAGAAAGGGGAATATCTTACAAGCGACTGGCACTAGCGAACTATTGCCAGAGGTCCAGTGAAGTGTTAATAACGGATAAGTAACTACTATAGTCATAAGACATGAAACGAGTGATGGTAGAATTGAGGTGCAGGGAATCACAGCATACATAAATTGAGCATACAACCGTTACCTCTACAATATACAGTGTAGAAAGGGGAATATCTTACAAGCGACTGGCACTAGCAAACTATTGCCAGAGGTCCAGTGAAGTGTTAATAACGGATAAGTAACTACTATAGTCATAAGATATGAAACGAGTGATGGTAGCATTGAGGTGCAGGGAATCACAGCATACATAAATTGAGCATACGACCGTTACCTTTACTAAACAGGGAATAATCTTTTCCCTAGAAGTGTAGGGGGAAGTTAGCGTAGGCCTAAGTGAAGTGTGGAGTGTGGGCAAGTCTGGCTCACACCCACCCTGCACCCACCCTACACCACCACCCACCCTGCACCACCACCCACCCTACACCCACCACCCACCCTGCACCACCACCCACCCTGCACCACCACCCACCCAACACCCACCACCCACCCTACACCACCACCCACATACTGCAAACTTGGTTCGTATAAATACATCTTGCATATTACTGGCACAGCAAGAGAAAGGTAAAGTGGAAATCAGTTTTCTTCCGTGGCATACAGTGTAGTAGGATACAGACAGGATGTCAGCACAGCATATCTGTGGGACATGTAAAAAAATCCTTGGAAGGAAATCCAGAATCACATGCAACCTATGCTCTTCCAAACACCATATCTCTTGTACTAGACTAAATACAGCCTCAAAAATTGACCTCGAACTAGCAAGGTGCTTCTGGTTGTGCAATAAAGATGTAGAACTTTGGGCAGGTATCAGAAAGGTACTAAGGAGAGTAATAAATGATAAAAATAATCAAGAAAACAAGGATGACCTCTTGGATAGTCTACCAAAAATATATAAAACATGGAAGAAAGAGATAGTGTATCAAAAAATGCAGAATGTCCATACCACAACAGATGACTCGAAACTACCTAGTCACCCACATGGTGCTAAGCCAAACCCATCCCCCAGTCATAGCACTAATACCCACAGTGCTGGTGCTGGCCCAGGCTCCCCCAGGCATAGCACCAATACCCTCAGTGCTGGTGCTGGCCCAGACCCAGCCCCACCCCCCAGCCCCAGTGCTGACCCAGATCCAGCCCCCAGCCTTACTGCCAGCCCAGACTCTCCTAGGGACACTACCCAAACCACCACAAAAACAGTAAATATACAACCATCATTGCACAAGACCGTGGCCCACAGTACAGATGTTGGAGAGGACTCTCCTCCTTCCTCTACTGGGGAAAGTAGATGGAATCCAGGACGGGGTGGCCCTGGCTTGGATACTGAGGATTATAGTGCAGTCCCAGAACCTGCAGAAATTGACAACACACCTCCCAACAATTCTCAACCAAAGGTGAATTTGTGCAAATATTATGCTTGGGGAATCTGTAAGCATGGAATAACAGGGGAAAAAAATGGGACATGCAACTTTGACCATCCCAAAAAAATGTAGCGACCTCCTGTCTAAAGGAGTGTGTCGTTCTTCTTCCTGTACTTTCTTTCACCCAAAAATGGGCCACTCCTCGGTCCTCCAGAAGCAGTGTTACAACATCGAATGCCCTGCATACCATCTAAAAGGGACCAGGAGGCACAGACCCCACAAGACAAATAATAGTAGCTACGACAACCCAACTCCAGGTGATTTTTTAGTGGCAGGAAACGAAAAAAGAAAATGGAAGGAAATAACAAAAATAGTCCACCACCTTGGAGCCTTGTTGGACTGGAGGCGCAGCCAGTGGCCACCCATGGCCCTCCAGAATTATTACAACTACTGATGCCAATAACAAAATCCCCCCAACAAACACAGAATACAACCTCGTTCATATTTGCTAATATACAGGGCCTTAAGCCATCCACCAACAACAAAATATACCTTTTATCAGTGGACTTCTAGTGGAGTCTAATGCAATGTTTGCAGCCTTCACAGAGACTCACACAAAAGATCACTTTGACAGTGAAATATGGATAAGTGGTTACAACCTTTTTAGATGCGACAGAAAAAACAGGCAACAAGGGGAGGTTGGCCTGTATGTCAAAGAGTCCCTTATCTGCACGGAGTTGCTGAACACCACAAATGTGTAGTTGAAGTTCTATCAATAAAGATCCAGAACCAAAACCTAGTCATTATGGTTGTATACAAGCCACCAGATGCAACCTCCAACAGTTTCAAGGAACAGCTACTGAAAATCGATTACTGTTTGGAAAACCTTCCAGCTCCATCCCCAAACATCTTACTGCTTGGTGATTTCAACCTAAGGCATACAAAATGAAGAATGTAGCAAATAATGTTATAGCTGAAACAATCCCCGGAGGTAGCGCAGATGAAAGGTCACACACACATGAGCTACTAAGTCTCTGCGAAAAACACACCTTAAGCCAGCAGATAGTGGAGCCAACAAGACTAGAAAACACACTTGACCTTATCTTCACAAATAATGAGGACCTGATAAGGGACATAAGAATATCAAAAACAACTAATTCCGATCACAATCTAATCGAAGTCCAGACGTACATGCATAGGGGTCCTGAACAACAGAATGCATGTACCTGTGAAGGTGTCTTCACAAAATACAAGTTCAACAACAAGAACATCAGCTGGGACCAGGTAAACCATGTCCTAAACGAAACATGTTGGGAAGATGTCTTAAATGACATGGACCCAAACCAGTGCCTTGAAGGGATCAACTTCCTGGTAGCCGAAGCATGTTCTAGGCATATTCCCCTAAGAAAGAAGAGCAGGAGTAAACTGGAGAGAAAAAGAAGCTCCCTCTACAGAAGTCGACGAAGAGTCACTGAGCTCCTCAGGAGTGCTAGAATATCTGATACACGAAGGGAGGCGCTGACCAGGGAAGTGGAAACTATCGAACTTAAGCTAAATGACTCTTACAGGAACCAGGAGAGGCAGGAGGAGCTTAAAGCTATTAGTGAAATTGAAAGAAATTCAAAATATTTCTTTTCATATGCCAAAAACAAGGCAAATACCACATCTAGTATCGGGCCCTTACTCAGACAGGATGGGACTTACACAGACGACAACAAGGAAATGAGTGAAATATTGAAATCCCAGTACGACTCTGTGTTTAGTGAACCACTAATCGGTCTGAGGATCGACGACCCAAATGATTTCTTCATGAATGAGCCTCAAAACTCCATAAATGTATGCCAGATTTCCGACATTACCCTAACTCCGATAGATTTCGAAAAAGCCATTGACAACATGCCTATGCAGTCAGCCCCGGGCCCAGACTCGTGGAACTCTGTTTTCATTAAGAACTGCAAGAAACCCCTCTCGCGTGCCCTAAGTACACTATGGAGAAGGAGCTTGGACATGGGTGAAATTCCACAGTCATTTAAAACAACGGATATAGCCCCACTCCATAAAGGTGGCAGCAAAGCATTAGCTAAGAACTATAGACCAATAGCTCTGACATCCCACATCATAAAAATCTTTGAAAGAGTGCTAAGAAGCAGGATTGCAAATCACCTGGATTCCCAAAATCTGCACAATCCAGGGCAACATGGGTTCAGGGCAGGTCGCTCCTGCCTCTCACAACTACTGGATAACTATGACATGGCCTTGGATGCACTGGAAGAAAATCAGAATGCAGATATAATATACACAGACTTTGCAAAAGCATTTGACAAATGCGATCATGGCGTAATAGCCCATAAAATACGTGCTAAAGGAATAACTGGGAAAGTGGGGAGATGGATCTTCAACTTCCTAACAAATCGAACACAAAGAGTAGTGGTCAACAGAGTTAAATCGGAGGCCTGCCATAGTGAAGAGCTCTGTTCCACAAGGCACAGTACTCGCCCCCATCTTATTCCTTATCCTCATATCAGACATAAACAGAGATATACACCACAGCACCGTATCATCCTTTGCGGATGATACTAGGATCTGCATGAGGATGTCATCTGCTGAGGACGCGGTTAACCTCCAAGAAGATATAAACAAAGTTTTCCAGTGGGCAACGGTAAACAATATGATGTTCAATGAGGACAAATTCCAACTACTCCGTTATGGAAAACTGGAGGAGATAATAACTAGAACAGAGTATACTACTGACTCCGGCCATACAATAGAGCGGAAAAATAAAAGTAAGGGACCTGGGAGTAGTAATGTCTGAGGATTCTCACTTTCAAGGATCACAACAGTGCCACGATCGCACGTGCAAAAGAAAATGATAGGATGGATAATGAGAACTTTCAAAACGAGAGATGCCAAGCCCATGATGATCCTTTTCAAATCACTTGTTCTCTCTAGGCTGGAATACTGCTGTACATTACATCTCCATACAAAGCAGGTGAAATCGCAGATCTAGAGAGTATACAGAGATCCTTTACTGCACGTATAAGTTCTGTCAAGCACCTTAACTACTGGAACGCTTGGAAGCACTTGACTTGTACTCGTTGGAACGCAGGAGGGAGAGATATATCATAATCTCACTTGGAAAATCTTGGAAGGAATGGTCCCAATATCTGCACACAGAAATCACTCCCTACGAAAGTAAAAGACTGGGCAGGCGATGCAAAATGCCGCCAATAAAAAGTAGGGGCGCCATTGGTACACTAAGAGAAAACACCATAAGTGTCCGGGGCCCAAAACTGTTCAACAGCCTCCCATCAAGCATTAGGGGAATTGCCAATAAACCCCTGGCTGCCTTCAAGAGAGAGCTGGACAGATACCTAAAGTCGGTGCCGGATCAGCCGGGCTGTGGCTCGTACGTCGGACTGCGTGCGGCCAACAGTAACAGCCTAGTTGATCAGGCCCTGATCCATCGGGAGGCCTGGTCATGGACCGGGCCGCGGGGGCGTTGATCCCCGGAATAACCTCCAGGTAACCTCCAGATAGCTCTTTCGTTTACTACAGTCTCCTCTGATAGAGCTTCTACATGCAGTTTTGCTCCTTCTTTCCCTACAGTCCCCTTATTTGTGACTGAGGTATCAGTCTCTGATGGCAATCCCAAAATGTTCTATAGTTCTTTAGGCTGTTTCAGATTTTTCAGTTCCTCTTCTAAACTCTGTATCCTAGCCTCTGCTGCTTTGACTTGCACCTCCCACTTCTTGTGTGTGTGTGTGTGTGTGTGTGTGTGTGTGTGTGTGTGTGTTGTGTGTATGTGTGTGTGTGTGTGTGCGTGTGTGTGTGTGTATGAGTGTGTGTGTGTATGTGTGTGTTTGTGTGTGTGTATGTGTGTGTACTCACCTACTCACCTAGTTGAGGTTGCGGGGTCGAGTCCGAGCTCCTGTGTGTGTGTGTGTGTGTGTGTGTGTGTTGTGTGTGTGTGTGTGTGTGATGTGTGTGTGTGTGTGTGTATGTGTGTATTGTGTGTGTGTACTCACCTAATTGTACTCACCTAATTGTGGTTGCAGGGGTCGAGACTCAGCTCCTGGCCCCGCCTCTTCACTGATCGCTACTAGGTCACCCCCCTCTCTGCTTCCTGAGCTGTATCATACCTCTTCTTAAAACTATGTATGGTTCCTGCCTCCACTACTTCACTTGCTAGGCTATTCCACTTCCTGACAACTCTATGACTGATGAAATACTTCCTAACGTCCCTGTGACTCGTCTGAATCTTCAGCTTCCAGTTGTGACCCCTTGTTCCTGTGTCCCCTCTCTGGAACATCCTATCTCTGTCCACCTTGTCTATTCCCCACAGTATCTTGTATGTCGTTATCATGTCTCCCCTGACCCTTCTTTCCTCCAGTGTCGTCAGTCCGATCTCCCTCAACCTTTCCTCGTACGACATTCCCCTGAGCTCTGGGACTAGCCTTGTTGCAAACCTTTGTACTTTCTCTAACTTCTTGACGTGCTTGACCAGGTGTGGGTTCCAGACTGGTGCTGCATACTCCAGTATGCAGCACCAGTGTACAGTGTACAGTGTCTTGAACGATTCCTTATTAAGGTATGGGAACGCTATTCTCAGGTTTGCCAGGCGCCTGTATGCTGCAGCAGTTATTTGGTTAATGTGTGGCTCCGGTGATGTGCTCGGTGTTATGATCACCCCAAGGTCTTTCTCCCTGAGTGAGGTCTGTAGTCTTTGTCCACCTGGCCTATACTCTGTCTGCGGTCTTCTTTGCCCCTCCCCAATCTTCATGACTTTGCATTTGGATGGATTGAATTCGAGAAGCCAGTTACTGGACCACATGTCCACCTTTCCGGGTCCTTGCAGTCCGCCTCATCCTCATCCGATTTAATTTTCTCATCAATTTCACTCACTGTATGTGGTGTTTTTGGTGTGTGTGGTATGGTGTACTCACCTATTGGGGTTGGGGGGGTGGGTTCCGAGCTCCTGCCCCACCTTTCACTGATCCTACTGGGGTCCCTCTCCCTAGCCTGAGCTTTATAAACCCTCTGTTTAAAGCATGTATGGATCCCCCTCCACTACATCCTTCCAAAACTTTTCCACTTACTGACTACTCTGGGGCGAAGAAATCTTCCTAACACCCGTGTTCATCACGTCTTAAATTTCCAACTTTTTCCCTTGCTTCTGTTCCAATCTCGGGAACATCCTGCCCCTTTTGTCCCCCTTTGTCAATTTCCCTCCAGTATTTTGTATGTCGTTTTCATGTCCCCCCTATCTCTCCCTCCCCCATGTCTCAGGGTTATTTTCCCCTTTAAACCCCTCCTCGTAACATACCTCTTTCCTGGGGCTATCTTTTGCAAACCTTTCACTTTCTCTAGTTTTTTTACGTGCTTGGGAAGTGTGGGTTTCCCAAAATGGGGCCGCAACTCCAATATGGGGCCAATGTACAAAGGTGTACAGGGGCCTGAATAACTCCTTTTAAAATGTCGAATCGTTTTAGGTTTGTAATAATTAAGTAAGTAATTGTTTAGGGATACACAAAACAGTTACATAAATTTCATACATAGCAGCATATGTGTAGAGAACCTGGGGTAACCCCAAAAAAATCAACAAGTGACTTTTTTCCCTTGGGGGGCCTTTTTCCATTTTAAAAATATAAAGTTTTAAAATTTTCTTATTATTCTACATGAAAAACACTTATTTTCATACTAAAAAGACTATCTACACACCAAGGTCCCTTAAGACTATCACAAAACGAGGGGCATTCTTGAAAAGAAAATTTACACGTATGTTAGCTAAAAAAAGAAAATCATTCCCCCCCTTTTTGTACTACATTTACAGACACCTTTTGGCCTTTCTTGAAATGGTTCATCATGACTGGCTTTGACATGTGCGGGTATCTGTTTCCCCTCCTTTTGCTATACAATAAAAGGGGTTTTTATGCCGGCCAATGTTTTTGGGGGCTACAAACGTGCTCTCTCCCCCTATACATGATTCTTTGGTTCCCAACCTTGACAAAATTGACAGCAAGATATTCTGGACACGTTTGTGAGCAATTTTATAAAAAGATTTTCTTCAGTTTTTTACCGCTTCAACATTCAGCAATTCCAACGCTGTAATTCATCCTGGCCACATGTTCTCTGGTCCCAGGCCCACAGTTTTGTTTTACCCAGGGCCACATGTTCTCACCCTTCAACTTTCCTGGAGCCCGATACACAAAGACGGACCTCACCCTCTCATTCTCCTCTCACTGGCATATCCCTTGTGTATCCCCTCATATCAATTTTGATTTCCTCCATTGGCAGCTTTCCTTTCTTCAGTTTCACTGCTATTGTTCTTGGGCTCAGTGGCCTATCAATTATCCCTTCTCGGCTTGCCCCTGTGCTCTGCTGTGGTCGTTGCCCACCCGCCGCCTGCCGGACGTGCTGACCTCTGCCAGTGGTCTTCTTATTGGTTGAAGGATCTTGGATCCATGATGATGACATGATGTTTATTGTCCCTTGTAATTTTCTACAACCTTCTTTTCCCATGGTATAGTTAATCTCCTGAAACCTCATATAACAAACTGTAAATTGTGCAGCAATTATGCACGAAGTGCGTCCATCGTTTTTTCCTCATTAAACAGGTAAGATGAGGTCATTGTTATTAACAAGTGGTCATCGTAACAAATATGTGATAACGGATGTTTGCTCGGCTCTCCCTGCTCTTTCTTCCCTCATTAATGGATATTTATTACCGAGCAGCACTTTTCCGCAAATACTAAGCGGCAGCTTCCACCAAGGCAGGTTGGCCCAAAAAAGAAAAACTTTCATCATCAGATTGGGAGTCAGGAGTGAAGGGGACAGTCGCGCGCGTTACCTGTGCTCCTCAAAAAACTGCAAAAACTGCGTGTGGGATTGAAATGGCAGTGGAGGGAACAGAATGCGGAAAATAAGCGTGTGCAACCATAAGTGCATAAACTCCCTTTGAACAAACAAAAAAGGAATATCAGTGAACGCTAAATAGGAAAATATGGATTATAGTGACACAATGGAGAGTGCCGTGGAGAAACGTTACCGTGGGAAATAGACCTGACCAGCACTAGTGATTATTGCCGGTGTCGACACAAGTGGAAATAACGATTATCGATCTATCTAATCTATAAGTAATATAGTGAGTGGACAAGGGATATATATATGCAGTGGCATAGTGAACTAAATTGTAGATAAGAGTAATCTAAATTATCCCAAGATAGCGTACAATACATAGTGAAGAAAGGGGAAAGATCTTACAAGCGACTGGCAACTAGCGAACTATTGCCAGAGGTCCAGTGAAGTGTTATAACGATAAGTAACTACGATAGTCATAAGCTGAAACGAGTGATGGTAAAATTGAGGCAAGGAATCACAGCCTACAAAAATTGAGCCATACAAAACCGTTTACCTCTACAAAATACGTGTAAGAAAGGGGAATATCTTACCAGCGACTGGCACTAGCAAAACTATTGCCCAAAGAGGTCCAGTGAGTGTTTAATAACGGATAAGTAACCTACTATCGTCATAGATATAAACGAGTGATGGTAGCATTGAGGTGCAGGGAAATCACAGCTACATAAATTGAGCATAACGACCCGTTACCTTTACTAAACAGGATAATCTTTCTCCTAGAAGTGTAGGGGGAAGTTAGCTATAGGCCTAAGTAAGTGTTGGGAGTGTGGGCAAGTCTGGCTCACACCACACCCTGCACCCACCCTACCCACCACCCCCACCCACCCTGCACCACCACCCACCCTACAGACTCCCCCACCCACCCTTCACCACCACCCACCCTGCACCACTACCCACCCAACACCCACCACCCACCCTACACCACCACCACCCACATACTGCACACTTGGTACGTATAAATACATCTGCATATTACTGCACCAGCAAGAGAAAGGTAAAAGTGGAAAATCAGTTTTTCCTTCCGTGGCAAACAGTGTAGTAGGATACAGACAGGATGTCAGCACAGCATAACTGTGGGACATGGTAAAAAAATCCATGGAAGGAAATCATACTTCACATGCAACCTATGCTCTTCTTCCAAACACCATACTCTTGTACTAGACTAAATACCAGCCTCAAAACGTTTTGGACCTCGAACTAGCAATGCTTCTGGTTGTGCAATAAAGATGTAGAACTTTGGCAGGTAATCATAAAGGTACTAAGGAGAAGAATAAATGATAAAAAAAATAATCAAGAAAACAAGAATGACCTCTTGGATAGTCTATACCAAAAATATATAAACAAGGAAAACGAGATAGTGTATCAAACAAATAGCAGAATGTCCATAACCACAACAGATACTCGAAACTACCTAGTCAACCCACATGGGGCTCAAGCCAAACCCATCCCCCAGTCATAGCACTAATACCCACAGTGCTGAGCTGGCCCAGGCCTGCTCCCCCAGGCATAGCACCAATCCCTCAGTGCTGGTGCTGGCCCAGACCCAGCCCCACCCCCCTCCAGCCCCAGTGCGACCCAGAATCCAGCCCCCAGCCTTACTGCCAAGCCCAGACTCTCCTAGGACACTACCCAAACCACCACAAAAACAGTAAATATACAACCATCTTGCACAAGGACCGTGGCCCACAGTAACAGATGTTGGAGAGGACTCTCCTCCTTCCTCTACTGGGGAAAGTAGATGGAATCCAGACGGGGTGGCCCGGCTTGGATACTAGGATTATAGTCAGTTCCCCAGAACCTGCAGAAATTGACAACACACCTCCCAACAATTCACAACCAAAGGTGATTTGTGCAAATATTATGCTTGGTGGGAATCTGTAAGCATGGAATAACAGGGAAAAAATGGGACAAAGCAACTTGACCATCCCCAAAAAAATGTAGCGAACTCCTGTCAAAAGAGTTGTTCGTTCTTCTTCCCAGTACTTTCTTTCACCCAAAAAGGGGCCACATCCTCGTCCTCCAGAAGCAGTGTTACAACGATCGATGCCCTGCATACCATCTAAAAGGACCAGGAGGCACAGAACCCCACAAAGACAAATAAGTAGTAGCTACAACAACCCAACGCCAGGTTGATTTTTTAGTGAAGGAAACGAAAAAAGAAAATGGAAGGGAAATAACAAAAATAGTCCCACCACCTTGGAGCCTTGTTGGACTGGAGTCGCAGCCAGTGGCCACCCATGCCCTCCAGAATTATTACAACTACTTATGCCCAATAACAAAATCCCCCAACAAACACAGAATATACAACCTCGTTCATATTTGCTAATATACAGGAAGGGCCTTAAGCCATCCCACCAACAACAAAAATACCTTTTATCGATCAGTGGACTTCTAGTGGAGTCCTAATGCAATGTTTTGTCAGTCCTCACAGAGACTCACACAAAAGAATCACTTTGACAGTGAAATATTAAGGATAGTGGTTATATCCTTTTTAAGATGCGACAGAAAAAACAGGCAACAAGGGAGGTTGGCCATGTATGTCAAAGAGTCCCTTATCGCCACGGAGTTTTTGCTGAACACCACCAAATGAGGTAGTTGAAGTTCTATCAATAAGATCCAGAACCAAAACCTAGGTCATTATGGATGTATACCAAGCCACCAGATGCAACCTCCCAACAGTTTCAAGGAACAGCTACTGAAAATCGATTTCTGTTTGGAAAACCCTTCCAGCTCCATCTCCCCAAACATCTTACTGCTTGGTGATTACAACCTAAGGCATACAAAATGTAAGAATGTAGCAATAATGTTATACGCTGAAACAATCCCCGGAGTAGCGCAGATAAAGTCATCACACACATGAGCTACTAAGTCTCTGCAAAAACACAACCTTAAGCCAGCAGATAGTGGGAGCCAACCAAGACTAGAAAACAACACTTGACCTTATCTTCACAAAAATGAGGACCTTATAAGGGACTAAGAAATCAAAAACAACTAATTCCGATCACAATCTAATCGAAGTCCCGACGTAACATGCATAGGGTCCTGAACAACAAGAATGCATGTACCTGTGAAGGTTCTCACAAAATACAAGTTCAACAACCAAGACCATCAGCTGGGACCATGGTAAAAAACCATGTCCTAAAACGAAACATTTTGGGAGATGTCTTAAATGACTATGACCCAAAACCAGTGCCTTGAAGGGATCAACTTCCTGGTAGCCGAATGCAGTTTCTAGGCATAATCCCCTAAGAAAGAAGAAGCAGGAGTAAACTGGAGAGAAAAAGATGCTCCCTCTACAGAAGTTCGACGAAGAGTCACTGACTCCTCAGGAGTGCTAGAATATCCTTCTGATACACGAAGGGAGGCGCCTGACACATGGAAGAGGAAACTATCGAACTTTAATCTAAATGAACTCTTACAGGAACCAGGAGAGGCAGGAGAGCTAAAGCTATTAGTGAAATTGAAAGTAAATTCAAAATATTTCTTTTCATATCCAAAAACAAGGCAAATACCACATCTAGTATCGGGCCCTAGCAGCAGACAGGATGGGACTTACACAAGACGACAACAAGGAAATGAGTGAAATATTGAAATCCCATACGACTCTGTGTTTAGTGAACCACTAAACGGTCTGAGTATCGCCGAACCCTAATGATTTTTCTTCATGAATGAGCCTCCCTCAAAACTCCATAAAATATTCCAGATTCCGACATTACCCTAACTCCGATAGATTTCGAAAAAGGCCATTGACAACATTGCCTATGCAGTCAGCCCCGGCCCAGACCTCGTGTAACTCTGTTTCATTAAGAACTGCAAGAAACCTCCTCTCGCGGCCCTTAAGTACACTATGGAGAAGGAGCTTGGACATGGGTGAAATTCCCCCACAGTCATTTAAAACAACGGATATGCCCCACTCCTAAAGGTGGCAGCAAAGCATTAGCTAAGAAACTATAGACCAATAGCTCCTGACATCCAACATCATAAAAATCTTTGAAAGAGGTGCTAAGAAGCAGGATTGCAAATCACCTGGATTCCCAAAATCTGCACAATCCAGGCAACATGGGTTCCAGGGCAGTCGCTCCTGCCTCTCACACTACTGATAACATATGACATGGCCTTGATGCCTGGAAGAAAATCAGAATGCAGATATAATATACACAGACTTTGCAAAAGCATTTGACAAATGCGATCATGGCGTAATAAGCCCATAAAAACGTGCTAAAGGAATAACCTGGGATAGTGGGGAGATGGATCATCAACTTCCTAACAAATCGAACACAAAGAGTAGTGGTCATCAGAGTTAAAATCGGACGGGCTGCCATAGTGAAGAGCTCTGTTTCCACAAGGCTCAGTACTCCCCCCATCTTATCCTATCCTCATATCAGACATTAACAGAAGATATACAACCACAGCCACCGTATCATCTTGCGGTTGATACAAGGATCTGCATGAGGATGTCATCTGTCTGAGGACGCGGTTAAACCCCAAGAAGATTATAAACAAAGTTTTCCGTGGGCACCGGAAAACAATATGATGTTCAATGAGGTACAAATTCCAACTACTCTCCGTTATGGAAAACTGGAGGAGATAATAACTAGAACAGAGTATACTACTGACTCCGGCCAACAATAGAGCGGAAAAATAAAGTAATGGACCTGGAGTAGTAAGTCCGAGGAATCCAACTTTCAAGATCACAACAGTGCCACGATGCAACGTGCAAAGAAAATGATAGATGGATAATGAGAACTTTCAAAACGAGAGGATGCCAAGCCCATGATGATCCTTTTCAAATCACTTGTTTCTCTCTAGGCTGGAATACTGCTGTACATTAACATCTCCATACAAAGCAGGTGAAATCGCAGATCTAGAGAGTATACAGAGATCCTGTTACTGCACGTAATAAGTTCTGTCAAGCACCTTAACTACTGGGAACGCTTGGAAGCACTTGACTTTACTCGTTGGAACCATGAGGAGAGAATATATCATAATCTACACATGGAAAATCTTTGAAGGAATGGTCCCAAATCTGCACACAGGATATCACTCCCCTACAAAGTAAAAGACTGGGCAGGCGAATGCAAAATGCCGCCAATAAAAGTAGGGGCGCCATTGGTAACTCTAAGAGAAAACACCATAAGTGTCCGGGGCCCCAAAACTTTGTTTCAACAGCCTCCCATCAAGCATTAGGGGAATAGCCAATAAACCCCTGGCTGCCTTCCAGAGAGAGCTGAGACAGATACCTAAAGTCGTGCCGGATCAGCCGGGCTGTGGCTCGTACGTCGGACTGCCGTGCGGCCCAACATACAGCCTAGTTGATCAGCCCTGGATCCATCGGGAAGGCCTGGTCATTGGACCGGGCCGCGGGGCGTTGAACCCCGAATAACCCTCCAGGTAACCTCCAGATAGCTCTTTCGTTTACTACATCCTCCTCAGATAGAGCTTCTACATGCAGTTTTGCTCCTTCTTTCCCTACAGTCCCCCTTCTTTTTGACTGAGTATCAGTCTCTGATGGCAATCCCAAAATGTTTCTATAGTTCTCTTTAGGCTGTTTAATTTTTCCAGTTTCCTCTTCTAAACTCTGTATCCAGCCTCTGCTGCTTTGGACTTGCACCTCCCACTTCTTGTGTGTGTGTGGTGTGTGGTGTGTGTGTGTGTGTGTGTGTGTGTATGTGTGTGTGTTGTGTGCGTGTGTGTGTGTGTATGAGTGTGGTGTGTTGTATGTGTTGTGTTTGTGAGTTGTAATGTGTGTGTACTCCCTACCTACCTAGTGAGGTTGCTGGGGTCGAGATCCGAGCTCCTGTGTGTGTGGTGTGGTGTGTGTTGTGTGTGTGTGGGAGGTGTGTGTGTAGTGTGTGTGTGTGTGTGGTAATTGTGTATGTGTGTGTGTTGTACTCACACTAATTTGTTACTCAACCTAATTGTTGTTGCAGGGGTCGAGACTCAGCTCCTGGCCCCGGCCTCTTCACTGACGCTACTAGGTCCACTCCTCTCGTTCCTGAGCTGTATCATACCTCTTCTTAAAACATGTATGGATTCCTGCTCCACTAACTTTCACTTGCTAGGCTATTCCACTTCCTGACAACTCTATGACTGATGAAAATACTTCCTAACGTCCCTGTACTCGTCTGAATCTTCAGCTTCCCATTGTGAACCCCCTTGTTCCTGTGTCCCCACTCTGGAAACATCCTATCTCTGTCCACCTTGTCTATTCCCCACGTATCTTGTATTTCGTTATCATGTCTCCCCTTGACCCTCTTTCCTCCAGTGTCGTCAGTGCCGATCTCCCTCAATCCTTTCCTCGTACGACATTCCCCGCTGAGCTCTGGGACTATCCTTGTTGCAAACCTTTGTACTTTCTCTAACTTCTCTTGACGTGCTTGACCAGTGTGGGTCCATAAGACTGGTGCAGCATACTCCAGTAATCAGTCACCAGTGTAACGTGTACAGGGTGTCTTGACCGATTCCTTATTAAGGTATGGGAACGCTATTCTCAGGTTTGCCAGGCGCCCTGTATGCTGCAGCAGTTATTTGGTTAATGTGGTGGGCTCCGGTGATGTGCTAGGTGGTTATGATCACCACCAAGGTCCTATCTCCCTGAGGAGGTCTGTAGACTTTGTCCACCCTGGCTAGACTCTGTCTGCGGTCCCTTCTTTGCCCCTCCCAAATCATCATGACTTTGCATTTGGATGGATTGAATTCGAGAAGCCAGTTACTGGACCCACTGTCCCGCTCTGTCCCCAGGTCTCTGTTGCAGTCCTGCCTCATCCTCATCCGATTTAATTCTTCTCATCACTTCACATCAACTGTATTGTGTGTTTTTTGTGTGTGTGTGTGTATGTGTTGTACTCACCTAGTTGAGGTTGCGGGGTCGAAGTCCGAGCTCCTGGCCCCACCTCTTCACTGATCTCTACTAGGTCACTCTCCCTGAGCCGTGAGCTTTTTTTTTTAAATATACCTCTGCTTAAAGCTATGTATGGATCCTGCCTCCACTACATCGCTTCCTAAACTATTCCAGCTTACTGACTACTCTGTGGCTGAAGAAATACTTCCTAACTCCCTGTGATTTCATCAGCGTCTTTCAACTTCCAACTGTTTTCCCTTGCTTCTGTGCCAATCTCTGGACACCTGTCTTGTCCAACCTTGTCAATTCCTCTCAGTATTTTGTATGTCGTTATCATGGTCCCCCCCATCTCCCCGTCCTCCAGAGTCGTCATTTGATTTCCCTTAACCTCTCCTCGTAGGACATACCTCTTAGCACTGGACTAGTCTTGTTTGCAAACCTTTGCACTTTCTTTAGTTTTCTTACGTCTTGGCTAGGTGTGGGTTCCAAACTGGTGCCGCATACTCCAATATGGGGGCCTAATGTACACGGTGTACTGGTCCTGAATGACTCCTTATTAAGATGTCGGAATGCTGTTCTAGTTTGATAAGTAATTAAGATAAGTAAGTTTGTTCAGGTAATACACAAATAACAGTTACCTTAGAATTATCAATACCATAGCAAAAAGCATATGTGTAAGAACCGGGATAACACAAAAAAGTCAGACAAGTGACTACATTTTTCCATTGGGGTCCTTTTACCTTATTATAAATATAAAAGGTTATAATATTTTCTTATTATTCTACAATGGAAGAATAACATCTTATATCATACTAAAAAGACTATACTACACCAAGGTCATTAAACTATCTACAAATACGAGGGTCATTACTAGGAATAAGGTAAAATTTTACACTGTATGTTAGCTAAAAAAATAGAAAATCATGCGGATCCCCATCCCTTTCTGTAGCACATTCATCCGACACCCTATTGGCACTCTTCTTTGAACTGGTTCATGCTATGACTGGCTTTGACATGTGCGGGTAGTCTGTTTCCACTCCTTTATTGCTATACAAAAAAAAGGTGTTTGACAGCCCTGCCAATGGCGTGGTACTACAAAGCTGTGCATCTCTCCCCCTAGTAATATGATTGCTTAGGTTCCCAACCTGGACAAAATTGACAGCAAGATATTCCCTGGACACTGTTTTGTGAGCAATTTTAAAACATTATTTTAGCTTCAGTTTTTTTAACCTCTGTTCTTCAACATTCAGCATAATCCAACTGCTGTAATTCATCCTGGCCTACATGTTCTCTGGTCCCAGGAGGCTACATGTCTGTTGGACCCAGGCCTAATGTTCTCTTGGTCCCAGTCCCCAGATGAGTCTTACGATTTGTTCTGGGTGATTTTGCAGTCTATCTTTCAGTTTGTTTTGTCAAGGCAGAGTACCATGGAAAAGCAAGCGTAATCCATATGGCATTGTATAAGGGCTAACATAGGGTCCTTCGAGCCTCAGTAGGTAGACACTGTGTATGTCTAAACAGGTAACTTCATCTGGCATTCGCTTTCTTTTCTTTAACTACACTGTACCCTGATCAATTTCTCCTGACATGCATGGGTCAAGGGATTCCCAGATATTTACTGATGAAACCAAGTGATGAGCTCACCCATTACACTGAATCATATAAAATTAATTACCCTTCTCAGTTTATGTTTCGTGCCAAAGAGAATGGCATCAGTTTTCCCCGAGGTGTAATGATAGTTTGTTGTCTACTAACCATTTGCTGCAGGACTCCAGTTCCAGTGTTAAAACATTAGCAAAATCTTGTGGTCTTTCCTGTCACTAAACAGAGCAACTGTCATCTGCATACAGTAGGAGTTTTGCACTTGACACTGATAGGCATATCATTACATAACATAAAATAATAAGGGACCCAGAATACTACCTGGGGAACTCCACATGTTAATCGCAGGGGTTCTGATTCCGTTGTGTGAATTTTGACTATTTGTCTCCTTTGCTAAGTAGGATTAAACCAGTCTACAGAACCTATAACGATAGCTTGAAGTTTTTACATAATATATTGTGGTTTGACAGTATCGAAGGCCTTTTGCAGTCTAAGGTTACCTAACCTATGAGGTTCCCCTTTGACATTTCCAGTTCTCAGTAATCCATCAGATGTAATATGGGAGGTTCGGTTTGAGTAGGATCTCTGAAAGCCCGATTGATAGCTATAGAGAATGCTGTTGTCATTAAGGTACTTAAACTACTTGAGAATACATACACCGCCCTCTCCAAGAATTTTAGATATCATAACTGAGTATACTAACATGCCTATAGTTGCTTACATCAGACCCAATTCTTTTTTCTTGAAGATAGGGAGAAACTCTGGCCGTCCTTGAACCCCTCCGGTACGGTATTATGTGATGATACAGATTTATTATGTGAGGCATTAGGGATTGACAGTTCAGAAGCACCATCTTTTTGGAACTTAGTACGGGATTTTATCAGGTGCCTGTGCTCTTAGTTGGTTTTAACCTGCTTAGTTCTTTTTGAATGAAGACATAAACACTTACTATTGACACGTTTTGGGGTTACCCCTTAATTGGTATAGTATGTTTGAAACTTATCAGAGTCAGTGTTTAAAGTATTTGATGCAGCTGTAGTTTCTACTAGTTGTTGATGCATGCAACAGATGTGTAGTAGAATTAAAGCAATTTGCCCAAACCTTAGATGTTTCGTGCATACCTCATTATCGATAGTTGAGTACCTATGTTTCTGCTGGCTATACCGCCAACTGTTTTATGTGTTGCCAAAGCTTTACTGGGGTTATGCTTATACTCTTCAATTTTTGAGCATAGTGCATTGCCTTTGCTCCTTTTATAAGTCTCTGTACTCTGTTCCTCACCCTTTGAAATCATTTAGTTCTGCAATCTCCTGTCCTGTTTGCTTTGAATCTTTTTAGCAGCCTGGTCTCTGAATTTCATAATATCTATATCTCAGTATTCATCCAGGGTTCAGTTCTCTTCGTTTAATCCTGAACCTCTTTTAAACTGGGGTCAATATTATCAAGATGGTCGTGAAACATTGTTTTGAATTTTTCCCAGGCAACGTTAAGTCCGTGCAAACTTGTTATCTCTGACCAGTCCAACAATTTGTGTAGCCTATTTACCATGTTGCTATAACTGTAGTTTCTAGATGACCTCATTTTTATTGTCCTGTGTAGCCATAACCTAACCCCTAGTGGATTATCCTGTGCAGGTAAATGTGAAATGAATCACTAAGACCCTGTGGTAAGAACGCCCTGGCTACAAAGTATGTGGTCACTTAGGTGGCTGAGAACTGTGTGGATCCGGGTTGGTGTATAATTATTGAGTTAGCCAATTTTAATCCTAGAATTTGCTTATACCTTTTGCATAGCCCGTTATTTTTGCTGCCCTGAAAAACAGATATTGAAGTCGCCCCAGTATTGTCTCGCAATTGTTTTTCAACATCCAGAACAAGACTCTGGAAAATCTTCTAAGAAACTGGTCCTGGGTAAGGCGAGGGGCGGTAACTAGTTCCTACTAAAGATGGGTTTTGGTCTTGGAAGCAGCACTCAAACCATAGAATCTCCAGTAACTTATCGTTATTAAATCAGTCCTTGGGTTGTAAAGCTAAGTCATCTAATTGTAGGCACATACTTCACCACCCTTTCTGTTCCTATCTAAGCCGTTTTATATTGTAACCTTCTATTTTGACCCTCGTCGACAGTCCCCGTATCATCCCAACCAGATTCCGAGATGGTTATAACTGCCGCCCTAATTTTGTTAGCTTGAATCCTACTCTGCCAATTTAGGAAGAAGTGATCTTGCATTCTGACATGAATTAAATGAAGGCCTGTTTCAATAAAACAATCATAATCAACAAATATATTGCAATGGGGTCATTTGTATCAAAATTCGGTAAATCAGATGTCATCAACTGCTAAAGGGTAACTGTGCCCAAAGTGCCATTTGTTACACACAAAATGAATTCTGGCACCGTTGCAATAATTGTACATACATCCATCATGGCACCCACCCCTTACCATTTTACATAAGGTGCCTTTTCTGTTTTTCATGCGTGCTTAGTACAGTGTTTGCACCTGTTTGGTAGTGTTTGAGATAATAATGGCTGTATTGTCCTCACATTGACCTATGTATGCATTACATATGAGTTAAGGTTATCATCCTAGCTATTAGACCGTCATTATCGCCGGGGTCATTTATCTGTACTGTTTTGCCTCTGCACATAGTTTAGTTCCTGGATTAATTTGGATATCACCAACTTAAGGAGCGCTACAATAAGAGCTGTGTGCCACTGTTTTTGTTTTGGGTATGCGGTGTTCCATACCTTGGCGGCGACCAGTGAGAATTTACTTTTCTGGTAGGATGGCATCTGAGTTGTGGCTTTTAACTGTCCCAGGGCGCTGTACTCCATTCACCTTTCCAGCCACCATGACTGATTCTTTCTTCATAAATTTGAAGAAGAAAGATAAATATAATTTATGGTAGCCTGTACCCCCCTAATGCCGCCATTTTCACTCTTCGCTCTTTACCATATACAATAATATTTATTTCCTCTTTTCCAGTCCCTAGCCACTTAATATCTGCTTTAGCAATCACCACTGAATTACTAGAAAATTTCCTCTTCAAAACCCTCTTCACTGCTCACATTTTCCTTTAACTTCACAACCCCTTACAGTTAACCCCTTATTACCCCACGCCCTTCCCACCTACTTCCAGTCTGGCTCACCAATTAACTTCTAACTTTCCTTTCCATTCTGGTAGACCAAAAGGTTTAAAATCAATGGTTTTAATCCTTTCCAAATCCCCCTCAAAATCCATTTATCGGGGGTTGTGGTCGTGTTGTTGACTCCTGACCTGTTCTGGCGACTCAGCCATTTTCAAAACACTGAGGGGAGTAACGCCACATAGATATATTTGGCTTTTTCTGCTATGATTCTCTCACTGTACACTGGTCAGCTGAATAATTGTCAGCTACTAAACACATTAACCTTGACTATTATTAACTATTCACTTCTTTCCACGACTGGCACAGAGAGGATAATCCGACCTATAACCTTGGAGTTTTGTACTGTTGATTGACGATGTTCCTGGTGTTTCCTCTCGTTAGCACTGGTACAGACAGTGATTGATGGTGGTACAGATATGATGCTACTCTGTCAACAGAATGAACGTCATAAAGATGAGAATTCACTTCGCTAGTTGTACTTCTGGCAGTAGCTGCTGTTTGGATGCTCGGTCAGGCCATATTTTAAATGCTCATTCTTTCCCTTCGTTAGGCACGTTAAGAAAAAAGTCCTACAGACCTGTCATTTTTTTTTTTTTTTTTTTTTTTTTGGGGGGTTTCCTTGGAGATTTAGTTGAACAGGTTTTCTGCCATGTTGTCTTCCCCGTGAACTCTGGAGTAGTTGATATGTTGAGTCAGTCAGTTATTTCATTGTAGCGTGAAAACGTCTCATTTCTGGTTCACGTCCGGAGCGGTCATGGTACTGAAGCCGGTCCCTCTTTGTAATATTTTAGTCCATTTTCGTTTGTCGTCACCGTCAGTTTTTATGTCACTATAGGTTCCTTGCATGTTGTTGCAGCAGTACTTGCAAATTTGGCCATCACTGGAATTCGGATAGGCCCAGGGGACGGCAAGATATAGGAGCAGCCTCGTTGCTGCTTGCTGCGGCTGCGGCAGCAATGAATTGCTAGGCGCCCATACGCTGCAGCAGTTATTTAGTTGATGTGCGCTTCAGGAGATGTGCCTGGTGTTATACTCACCCCAAGATCTTTTTCCTTGAGTGAGGTTTGTAGTCTCTGGCCCCCTAGACTGTACTCCGTCTGCGGTCTTCTTTGCCCTTCCCCAATCTTCATGACTTTGCACTTGGTGGGATTGAACTCCAGGAGCCAATTGCTGGACCAGGTCTGCAGCCTGTCCAGATCCCTTTGTAGTTCTGCCTGGTCTTCGATCGAGTGAATTCTTCTCATCAACTTCACTGTCATCTGCAAACAGAGACACCTCAGAGTCTATTCCTTCCATCATGTCGTTCACAAATACAGAAACAGCACTGGTCCTAGACCTGACCCTGGTGGGACCCCCCGCTGGTCACAGGTGCCCACTCTACACCTCGCCACGTACCATGAACTCGCTGCTGTCTTCCTGACAAGTATTTCCCCTGATCCAATGTATGCCTTCCCCCTTTATCCCTGCTTGGTCCTCCAGTTTTTCACCAATCTCTCGTGTGAAACTGTGTCAAACGCCTTCTGAGTCCAAGAATATGCAATCCACCCACCCCTCTCTCTCTTGTCTTACTGCTGTCCACCTATGTCAAATAGAACCCAGTAGGTTTGTGACAACAGGATCCCGTCCCTGAAACCATGTTTGCTGCCTGTTGATGAATCATTCCTTTCTAGGTGTTTCCACCACTCTTCTCCTGATAATCTTCTCTAACCATGATTTTGCATTACTGTACAATGTCAGTGACACTGGTCTGTAGTTTTAATGCTTCCATGTCTGTCTCCTTTATTTAAAGATTGGGACTACATTTGCTGTCATCCATGCCTCAGCATGTGATGGTGGTTGTGTGTGTGTGTATGTGTTTGTGTGTGTGTGGTGTGTCCTGTGTGTGTGTGTGTGTGTTGTGTGTGTGTGTGTGTGTGTTGTGTGTTGTGTGTGTTTGTGTGTAAATGTGTTTGTGTGTCTGTGTCTGGTGTATATGTGTGTGTGTTGATGGTGTTTGTGTGAGTGTGTGTGTGTGTGTGTGGTGTGGTGTGTGTGTGTGTGTGTGTTTGTGTGTATGTGTGTGTGTGTCTGTGTCTGTGTTGTATATGTGTGTGTGTACTCACCTAGTTGAGGTTGCGGGGGTCGAGTCCGAGCTCCTGGCCCCGTGTATGTGTGTGTGTTTGTGTGTGTGTGTGTGTGTGTGTGTGTGGTGTGTGTGTGTGTGTGTGTATGTGTGTGTGTGTGTGTGTGTGTGTGTGTATGTGTGTCTGTTTGTGTGTGTGTGTGTGTGTGTATGTGTGTGTGTATGTGTGAGTGGTGTGGTGTGTGTGTGTGTGTGTGTGTGTGTGTGTGTTGTGTGTGGTGTGTGTGTGTGTGTGTGTGTGTGTGTGTGTGTGGCATGGAAAGCCATGTCCCCCCACACAACGCACAGCG
This sequence comes from Cherax quadricarinatus, assembly GCF_026875155.1. Lineage (NCBI taxonomy): Eukaryota > Metazoa > Arthropoda > Malacostraca > Decapoda > Parastacidae > Cherax > Cherax quadricarinatus. Next base: position 2,990,367 of record NC_069424.1, on the reverse strand, counting down.
CCCATACCCCCATCCCTCCTATCCTGCAACATTGCCCAGAAGGCAAAAAGCCTTTGCAAAAAAGGAACATGACCTCCCGCACCCTAGATTGCAGCCTTAACCTCCTGAACCTCTCCCAGATGGATGCCCAGTCATAAATTGGGTATAGCCCTGCCCCACCTGCACCTCAGTCCTCCCCATCGCCTTTTGCAAAACTCCCACCCTGACTCTCCCTACGTCTCGTACCAATGCCAGCACCCGTAATGCTGCCTTGCACTCTCTCAGGTCCGCTTCCTCTCCGTACAAACCTCGCAACACCTCATGAATCTTCCCCACCCACCCCTCCCGGAAATCCCCCTCCGCATAACCTCGTGCCCGATAAAGATACATTTTACCCTTCTTCGTAAATCCAACAGACTCATCCTCCCCCCTTCGCACAGGCAACATGACCACGTCCCATTTTAACCACTCACACCCTGAACCCCACAAAAATCTAAACATCATCCTTTGAATACGCTTGATTACATGCACTGTTAATGGGAACACCTGTGCGACAAGCCAAATCTTGCTATACAAAAGTATGTTAATCACAGTCACTCACTGGAGAATGGTGAGTTGGTGTGGCCTCAGTACTCTCAATTTCGTCTCCACCCATTCCTCCAAATGAACCAAATTATCCTCCCTTGCCCGTGCTAAGTCCCCCCTGTAGAGAATACCACATATCTTCAACACCTCCACACAGTTCCTCACCATCTGACACCCCCACTCTGCCCTGCCTTCCCACGTCCCCAACCTGAGAATGAACGACTTCTCTGCATTCACCATCATGCTGGATGCTCCTCCGTAAACCCTCACCACCCCCTCCAAATCATCTAACTGTGTCTTCTCATCCACCAGGAGTATCACGTCATCAACGTACCCTACCAAACTCGGCCAGGAGCACCCAGCCCCACCCCTGTCCCTATGTACTTGTGCCTCCACCAACTCCTCCCACAATTGAACAAATGACTGTCGAGGCTCTTCTTCCTGCAACAACTTTACATTCAACTTTCAAAACCCCTTACACCTTCTTGGCAACCCCTCCCAAACTATATCCACCAAAACACCCCTGTGTTCAGAAAATACTACGTCCATTACCCTCACACTATGTATTACGACTGTCCTAGGCACGTACAATCGATAGAGCCTAGCCGCATACCCACACTTAATAAATGTGTGCTCCACCACCCTGCCTCCCCCAACATCGATCAATCCTGTCCTGGATAACAATTCTCCAAATATTCTCAAACAATGCCCTACCCCCCTCGGTTCAACATCCTTACTCCTTATCACACAGTTCCAATCACTTCCTATCACAGCGACCCCCGGCAATCAACGCAAATAATATACCAGAACGTCCCTCATGAATTTATTCTTTACCCGTACATCTCCCTCTGCCGGGCCATGCACACACACCAACGTCATCTGTACCTGACCCCATAACCCATCCACATGAATCACCCTCCTCTCCCCCCCTCACAGTGCCTGACAACCAACGGGCTAGTTTCTTTCACCAAAATGGCCACACCTCCTTTGAATCTGACTGCATGCTCAACATACACGTTATATCCATCCACCTTCAACTCATAACCCGGTCTATAATTGTGCTCCTGCAAGAACACTATGTCAACTTCATGACGCTCCAAATATTCCCTAAACCACTCACACTTTCTCTGCGTCCTCAAGCCATTGATGTTCAATGTCAGGTACTTAAAACTGACAAAGGGGGTTTCCCTCTTGACACTATCGACTTATCACCTAATCGTTTCATTGCACCCTTTTCCCTCCCCCCCTTTTCTTCGGCCCTCTCAACCTCCTCACTCCATGTCAAACTCTGCTGAGGTAGTGTCGAATACGGCTGATCGATCCTCTCTCCTTTCCTCCATATCACGTCGTTGCTGCTGGTCCTTATCACCACGTCGTCTTTCACATTGCACAGCCAGGTGATCATACGACCCGCATAAATGGCAAGTGCGCCGCTGCCCAGTGTATGTCACAAAAACCTGAGTTCTGAAATCTTCCATCACCATATACGATGGAATAGGATGTCTGAGCGTCATCTTGACAGAGTATGTACCCTCAGGTATCCCCATATATGGGCCAGCTGACCACCTTCCTGCAGTGACCGTATGTATTGTGCCGTATTTACACATAGTGAACCGGATGTCAGATGCATCTGCCTCGAACGGCACATTCCTGATCTTAACCCATGTGTAATAGCTTGATATATCATGCATCCTCACCATCACAGCATGATTAACTGGTATGGCCACTGCCTCATACACATTCGCCGAACTGAATTTTACAAAAACCCTGTTCATACCATTCAGTGCAAGTCCACAAATCTCCTCATTGGCTATTCCGTAGGTATTTCTGATTATTGCAAGCAGAAACAACTCCATTGATGGCCCCGTTACAGCTCCACTTGTTAATTCAATGCAGACAGTATTGATACGACGCCGGCTAGCCTGCGCCATGTTTGTGAAAATAATACTGCCACCAGACAACTCCAGGGGGCAGCAGCAGCACACGTCCTCTCCACTCAAGGGTTGAGAGACGAATGAATTGCAGAACTAGGAGAAGGGACAACAGCTTTGCAGTACCTAGAGTCAGTGGTCAGGCTTCAAAGACATTTTTCTATACAGCAATAAAGGAGAGGAATAGACTGCCTGCACATGTCAAAGCCTGTCATAACATGACCCAGTTCAAGAAGACAACCAAAATGTACCTCATAATTAAGGTTACAGAAAGGGAGGAGAGTGATTTCTTGTATGAAAATAACTAATTTAATCTCACGGTTAAGATACTTACCTGTTTATAAGTTTTATATATAAATAATAATTATCACAAGGACCACAGTGGAAATAAACCACTCTGACTTTTTTGGGGTATCCCAGGTTCTCTATGTATATGCTGCTATGTACGATAATCTATGTAACTGTGTATACCTAAACAAACTTACTGACCAACGTGTGTATACACAAATAAGGAATATTTATTAGACAGCAAAATTCAAAGTAAAGAGGTTGGCAGCAGGGAAGGTCAGAGGACAGCGCAGAACGCACACACACACACACACACAAAAAAAAAAAAAATGGGTGGCTCTAGAGGACGGAAAACCAGAGATCTGGTAGACGAACCAGGGAGGAAAGACTGGGAGTTAGAGCTCCAAAAAAGGGAGGAAGAGTGGGGAAGGAAGATAGTAGAGCTTGGTAAGAAAATGGAGGAGTGGATAGCTGAGGAGTGCAGGAAGTGGGAAGTACAGGTCTTAGCAGCAGAAGCTAGGATACAGTGCTTAGAAGAGAAACTGCAAAGCCTGAAACAGATTAGAGAGACAAATGACAATTCAGATGTGACATCAGGCGCAGACAAGGGGACGGTAAGAAAACAACGGAGACATGCCATACGCGAAGGCCTTATCAGACCCACGTGGGGCCAGGGAAAAGACGAGGAGTACACTAAGATCAAATGACAGGTCCGAAGACAATGAAGGTATGCTATATGCAGAGTTCTAACAGCCAACTGCAGTAGCAAGGGACAGCTGGTCATGAAAAAACTGTTCACTGAGAATAGAATTCCAGATATGACAGGGACTGAAGGCAAGAACATGTCAATGGAAGGAAATAAAATGCCTCAGAGGAAGCAGATGGAGACTCAGTGGGAGGAGGAAAGGGCGAGGTCAGTTTTTGTGTACGGCTCCAAGAACCCAAGGGGGACAACTTTGAAGAAATAAAACAGGAGGAGAAAAAAATGATGAAGGCATCATGAAACAATTGGTGAGGGCGATATGACCCAGGTGACAAATTTTCAGAGAATTGGTGGTTTGCGAGTGGAAGGATACGGCCTGTCAAAGTAATTTTCAAGGAAGAATCAGTTCGAACCAGGATTCTGCAAGAGAAAGCAAGATGAGGGACAAACAGGGTACCAGAGAGTTTACCTCGACTTCGACAGAACACAAGACAAAAGGGAAACTACACTGAAAGAGAGGGTACGAGAATGAAAGGAGGAACAAGAACAATGACGAAGATGAGCAGGACCCAGGACACAGGAGGAAGGGCAAACACACCCCACAGAATCTCCCACCAAAAGACTCCAACCACGACATTCCCAACACAACTGAGCAACCTATACTACAACCCACTCACTGTTCCCTCTGCCACCAACCCCCATATCACAAACCTCACCCAACAGCTGTCCCTTATGGGCATTCTGACCCCACCCCCATCATCACAAACCCACCTACACCACAGGCCCCATATAGGCCCCCACCAAGGCTCTCGCTCCCCCAACCCCAATATTCTTGCATGACCACAATGAAGAAAAGAAACTGAAAGTTTGGTACACAAACGCGGATGGAATAACGAAAAACATGAGAGTGGGAACGAAAGAATCAGTGAAAAATCCCCAGACATCAAAGCAGTCACAAAAAACAAAACTCGCTGAGACAATAACAGACACAATTTTCCCAATGGAATATCAGATCCTGAGGAAAGATAGAAGGATAGAGGGGGAGGAGGGGTTGCACTGCTCATAAAACACCGATGGGGATTTGAGGAAATGGAAGGCATGGACATGATTGGAGAAAGAGACTACATTGTGGGTACAATTCAGTCCGGAGAACATAAAGTAGTCATTGGAGTGATGTATAACCCACCACAGAACTGCAGGAGGCCAAGAGAGGAGTACGAAGAAAACAACAGGGTGATGGGGGGACACACTGGCTGAGATGGCAAGAAGAGCTCACTCGAGCAGAGCAAAGTTACTGGAAATTTGGGCGATTTCAACCACAGGGAGATCGACTGGGAAAACCTGGAGCCACATGGGGGTCCCGAAACATGGAGAGCCAAGATGATGGATGGGGTTTATTTAAAAACCTCATGCATCAACATGTCAGGACACAACCAGAGAGAGAGGGGGGGATGAGCCAGCAAGACTGGATCTTGTGTTCACCCTGAGCAGTTCAGACATTGAGGACATCATTTAAACGAGAGGCCCCTTGGAGCTAGCGATCATGTGGTGCTGAGTTTTGATTATTAGTAGAGTTACAAGTGGAGAAGGTAACAGGAACTGAAGGGTCAGGCAAACTATAAAAGGGGGGACTACAAACAGGTATGGGGAAACTTCCTGCAGGAGGTTCAGTGGGACAGAGGAAATGGTAGGAAAATCAGTAAACAATGATGGAATATTGGCAACAAAGGTGCAGGAGGCAGAGGAAAGTTGTTTCCCAAGGGAACAGAAATAATAGGAAGACCAAAACGAGTCCTTGGTTTACCGAAGGTGTAGGGAGGCAAAAAAACTATGTGCAACAGAGAATGGAAAAGGTACAGGAGGCATAGGCCCCCAGGAAAACAAGGAGAATTAGTAGAAGAGCCAGAAACGAGTATGCACAGATAAGGAGGAGGCCAGCGACAGTATGAAAACGACATAGCATCGAAAGTCAAATCTGACCCGAAACGCTGTATAGCCATTTTTAGGAGGAAGACAACAGTCAAGGACCGGGTGATAGGCTGAGGAAAGAAGGTGGAGAACTCACAAGAAACGATCAAGAGGTATGTGAGGAGCTCAACACGAGATTTAAGGAAGTATTTACAGTAGAGTCAGGAAGGACTCGGGGGGGACAGACCAGATGGGACACCAGCAAGGAATTACACCAACAAGTGTTGGACAAACATACATACAGATGATGGAGGAGGTGAAGAAACTGCTAAAGGGACATCGATACCTCAAAGGCAAGGGGACCGGACAACATCTCCCGTGGGTCCTTAGAGAGGGGGGCAGATATGTTGTGGGGCCACTTACCACAATCTTCAAAAACGTCCCGGAAACTGGGCAAACTACCTGAGGTATGGAAGACGGCAAATGTAGTTCCCATTTTTAAAAAAGGAGACAGAAAAGAGGCACTAAACTATAGACCTGTGTCATTGCCGGGGTATAGTATGCAAAATTAGGGAGAAGATTTTCAGGAGGAGAGGGGTGGAGCACCTGGAACGGAACAAGAGTATAAATGCCAACCAGCACGGATTCATGGAAGGCAAATCCTGTGTCACAAACCCTTCTTGGTTTTATGATAAAATAACAGAAGTAAGACACGAGAGAGGGGTGGGTTGATTGCATCTTCTTGGACTGCAAGAAGGCCTTTGACACAGTTACTCACAAGAGTTAGTGCAGAAGCTTAGGCATCAGGGCATATAACAGGAGGGCACTGCAAGGGACAGAGATACCTGACGGGAGACAACAACGAGTCATGGTACGTAATGATGTATCACAGTGGGCACCTGTGACGAGCGGGGTCCCACAGGGGCCCGGTCCCTGGGACCAGGCTATTTTTGGTATATGTGAACGACATGATGGAAGGGTTAGACTCAAAGTGTCCCCTGTTTGCAGATGATGTGAAGTTAATGAGGAAATTAAATCTGAGGGAGGACCAGGCAGGACTTCAAAGAGACTTGGACAGATGGACACCTGGTCCAGCAAATGGCTTCTCAAATTTAATCCTGCCAAATGCAAGTCATGAAGATAGGGGAAGGACACAGAAGACTACGGGACCGAGTAATAGGCTAGGTGACCAAAGACTGCAAACCTCACTAAAGGGAGAAAGATCTTGGGGTGGGTTTTAACCCCGAGCATGTCTCCGGAAGCACACATCAACCAGATAACTGCTGCAGCATATGGGCGCCGGGCAAACCTAGAACAGCATTCCGATACCTTAGTAAGGAATCGTTCAAGACACTGTACACCGTGTATGTCAGGCCCATACTGGGGTATCGGCACCTGTTTGGAACCCCCCACTTGATAAAGCACGTCAAGAAACTAGAGAAATACAAAGGTTTTCGACAAGGTTATTTTCCGAGCTAAGGGGAATGTCCTATGAAGAAAGATTAAGGGAAATCGGGCCTGACGACACTGAGGACAGGAGGGTCAGGGGAGACATGATAACGACATATAAAATACTGCGTGGAATAGACATGGTGGCAAAGACAGGATGTTCCAGGGGGGACACAGAAACAAAGAGGCCACAATTGGAAGTTGAAGACACAAATGAGTCAGAGAGATATTAGGAAGTATTTCTTCAGTCATAGAGTTGTAAGGCAGTGGAATAGCCTAGAAAATGACGTAGTGGAGGCAGGAACCATTTCACAGTTTTAAGACGAGGTTTGATATAAAGCTCATGGAGCGGGAGAGAAAAGGGCCCAGTAGCAACCGGTGAAGAGGCGGGCCCCGGAGCTAAGACTCGACCCCTGCAACCACAAATAGGTGAGTACACACACACACACACACACCACACACACACAAAACACACACACACACACACACACATACCACACACACACACACACACACACACAGGAGCTCGACCTTTGACCCCCGCAACCTCAACTAGGTGAGTACACACACACACACACACACACACACACACACACACACACACCCCACACACACACACACACACACACACACACAAAAATGGTGGGGACTCGCAGGAACCAAGGATCAGATGAGAATGGTTCTGGTAGGGAGGAGTGGATGGAGGAGCAGTGGAAAAGGATGGAACAAGAGTGGGAGAGAAAATTAGGAGAGCTTTCTGAAAAAATGGAGGAAAGAGCTCTCTGTGAAATTGGAAAAGAGGTTGGAGAAGGAGACAAAGAATTGGGAGGCACAAGTCGAAAAATGCAGTAGCCAAGATAAGGGTCCTAGAAGTTGAGATAAATAGGCTGAAGCGAGTTTTCAGGGGCAGTGACCAGAGAAGACACAGCATATGAAGCTGCGAGGCCGAACAGGAAGGAAGGAATTATGAATTATGCTAAGGTCATATCAGCCTGCCAAGGAGGACCAAGGAGTGAAAGGGAAGAACAGCGGTTGCAGATGGAGAGGGTGATAGGTCGATTGTGAGGCACAACCAGGCTATCAAGAGCCACTGGAAAAAACAAGGAGAGACTGACCAATACAGGCAGGATCCAGAGTCACAGAGGGTGAGGGAATGGGAGGAAGAAAGGGCAAAAATCAGTGTTTTAAACCATGGGCTTCAGGAAAGAGAGGAAAGGACACACACTGAAAGGCAGCAGGAAGAAAGAAAGGAGATTGAGAAAAAACATCACGGAAATAGGTGAAGAGATGGACGAGATTGTAAATTTTCAGAGAATAGGGGGGTACTCGAAGGGAGAAACCGACCTATCAAGCTGATTCTCAGGATGGAAACAGTGCAGAACAGGATCCTCCAAGGGGAAAAACCACGATTGAAATACTCGGAAGAGTACAAGAGGGTGTTCCTAGGGCAAGACAGAACAAAATCAGAACGACAGCAGCTGAGGGAGAGGACAAAAAAAAACGAAAGGAGCTAGGAAAAGAGACAAGGTGGAACAAAACAGAGGTCAGTCAGAGCAGAACAGAACAGCAAGGGCAAGCACACACACAAAAATTCTCAGAACCATACAACCTATCACACCATCCCAAAAACACACTACAATCCATACCCACAGCCTCCACCCAACACCGAGCTATAGAATCCCACAGTATGCCACCAGGTCCCCCACCCTCACAGGCCCCCCAAACCACAGTGTTGGAAAGGAAACTGAAGGTATGGTCACAAACGCTGATGGAATAACAAATAAGTGGGAGGATGGCATGAAAGAGTCAAAGAAGCATCACCGACATCATAGCTCTCACAGAAACCAAGCTTACGGTATGATAACAGATGCCATCTTTCCAACAGGATACTAAAACCTGAGGAAAGGGCAGAGGGAAAGGGGGGGTGGAGGAGTTGCGTTTCTGATCAAAAATCGCTGGAATTTGATGAGCTGGAGAGAGGAACAGCGGGGAAGAAAGTGCTTTCATAGCGGGAACACTTCACTCTGGGAGGTCCAAGGTGGTAATAGCAGTGATGTATAACCCCACCACAGAACAGCAGGAGGGCCAAGGCAAGAGTACGACGAGAGCAATAGAGCGATGGTTGATACATGGCTAGAGTGGCCAGAAGAGCTCATGCATCAGGGCAAAGCTCCTGATCATGGGTGACTTTAAAAACCCCAAGGAGATCGATTGGGGAGAACTTGGACCCACATGGGGGCCAAGATACATGGAGGGCTAAGATGATGGAGGGGGTACTGGAAAAAATTCATGTGCCAACACGTAAGGGACACTACAAGAGAGAGAGGAGAGGAGAGTTATGAACCGCAAGGCTGGACTTAGTATTCACCTTGATAGTGCAGATATCGAGGACATCACATACGAAAGACCCCTTGGGGCCAGTGACCATGTGGTTTTAAAACTTCGAATACACAGTAGAGCTACAAGTGGAGGGGGGAAGCAGGAAGGCCAGGACGAATGAAGCCAAACTACAAGAAAGGGGACTACACAGGAATGAGGAACTACCTGAACGGGGTTCAGTGGGACAGAGAACTGGCAGGGAAGCCAGTTAATGAGATGATGGAATATGTAGCAACAAAATGCAAGGAGGCTGAGTAGAGGTTTGTACCCAAGGGTACAGGAATAATGAAAACCCGGATGAGCCCATGGTTTTACCCAAAGGTGCAGGGAGGCAAAAACTAAGTGTGCTAGGGAATGGAAGAAATATAGAAGGCAAATGACCCAGGAGAATAAGGAGAGCAGTCGTAGAGCCAGAAACGAATATGCACAGATAAGAAGGGAGGCCCAAAGACAATATGAAAATTTACATAAGCACGAAAGCCAAATCTGTCCCAGAACTGTTGTACAGCCACATCAGGAGGAAAACAACAGTCAAGGACCAGGTAATCAGGCTAAGGAAGGAAGGAGGAGAGTCAACAAGAAATGACCGTGAAGTATGTGAAGAACTCAACAAGAGATTCAAAGAAATGTTCACAGAGGAACAGAAGGGACTCCAGAAAACGGAGAGGGGGCACACCAAACCAAGTGCTGGACACAGTGCACAAACCCCCGAGGAAGAAGTGAAGAGGCTTCTGAGTGAGCTAGATACCTCAAAGGCAATGGGGCCAGATAACATCTCTCCATGGGTATTGAGAGAGGGAGCGGAGGTGCTATGTGTACCCCTAACAACAATATTCAATACATCTATCGAAACAGGGAGATTGCCTGAGGCATGGAAGACAGCAAATGTAGTCCCAATCTTTAAAAAAGGAGACAGACATGAAGCATTAAACTACAGACCAGTGTCACTGACATGTATAGTATGCAAAATCATGGAGAAGATTATCAGGAGAAGAGTGGTGGAACACCTAGACTGTAAGAAGGCGTTTGACACAGTTCCACACAAGAGATTGGTGCAAAAACTGGAGGGCCAAACAGGGATAACAGGGAAGGCACTACAATGGATCAGAGAATACTTGTCAGGAAGACAGCAGCGAGTCATGGTACGTTGCGAGGTGTCAGAGTGGGCACCTGTGACCAGCGGGGTCCCACAGGGGTCAGTCCTAGGACCAGTGCTGTTTCTGGTATTTGTGAACGACATGACGGAAGGAATAGACTCTGAGGTGTCCCTGTTTCCAGATGACGTGAAGTTGATGAGAAGAATTCACTCGATCGAAGACCAGGCAGAACTACAAAGGGATCTGGACAGGCTGCAGACCTGGTCCAGCAATTGGCTCCTGGAGTTCAATCCCACCAAGTGCAAACTCATGAAGATTGGGGAAGGGCAAAGAAGACCGCAGACGGAGTACAGTCTAGGGGGCCAGAGACTACAAACCTCACTCAAGGAAAAAGATCTTGGGGTGAGTATAACACCAGGCACATCTCCTGAAGCGCACATCAACCAAATAACTGCTGCAGCATATGGGCGCCTGGCAAACCTCAGAACAGCATTCCGACATCTTAATAAGGAATCATTCAGGACCCTGTACACCGTGTACGTTAGGCCCATATTGGAGTATGCGGCACCAGTTTGGAACCCATACCTAGCCAAGCACGGGGAAGAAACTAGAGAAAGTGCAAAGGTTTGCAACAAGACTAGTCCCAGAGCTAAGAGGTATGTCCTACGAGGAGAGGTTAAGGGAAATCAACCTGACGACACTGGAGGACAGGAGAGATAGGGGGACATGATAACGACATTCAAAATACTGAAAGGAATTGACAAGGTGGACAAAGACAGGATGTTCCGGAGATTGGACACAGTAACAAGGGGACACAGTTGGAAGCTGAAGACACAGATGAATCACAGGGATGTTAGGAAGTATTTCTTCAGCCACAGAGTAGTCAGTAAGTGGAATAGTTTGGGAAGCGATGTAGTGGAGGCAGGATCCATACTTAGCTTTAAGCAGAGGTATGATAAAGCTCACGGCTCAGGGAGAGTGACCTAGTAGCGATCAGTGAAGAGGCGGGGCCAGGAGCTCGGACTCGACCCCCGCAACCTCAACTAGGTGAGTACACACACACAGGAGCTCGGACTCGACTCTTGCAACCTCAACTAGGTGAGTATACACACACACACACACACACACACACACACACACGCACACACACACACACACACACACACACACACACACATACACACACAGAAGCTCGGACTCGACCCCTGCAACCTCAACTAGGTGAGTACACACCACACACACACACACACACACACACACACACACACACACACACACACACACACATGCCACAAAAACACCACACACAACAACACACACACACACACACCCCAACACATACACATACACATCACACACACACACACACACACACACACACACACACACACACACACACACACACACAAATGGGTTGCCAGAGAGCAACAAGAAAAACCAAGGTTCAGGAGGAGGAAAATGCAAAGGAAGATTGGGCAGCAGAGCTCATAAAAAGGGATCATGAATGGGAAAAGAAACTAGAAGAACTTAGCATGAGAATGGAAGAGAGGATTGATATGGAAAGCAGGAAGTGGGAGGTGCATGTCAAAGCAGGAGAAGCTAGGATACAGAGTTTAGAAGAGGAATTGAAAAGTCTGAAACAGCCTAAATAACTAAAGAACATTTTGGGATTGACAACAGAGACTGCTACCTCAGCCACAAATAAGGGGACTGTAGGGAAAGAAGGGGCACAACTGCATGAAGATGCTCTGTCAGAGGAGACTGTAGCAAATGAAAGAGCTAAGCTTTATGTGGAGGCCCTAACAGACAACAACAGAGCAAAAGGAAAGCCGAGAAGGGAAAATGACGGCCCCCGAGCCCAAGTAAATAA
>NC_069424.1:2961548-2977678 GCF_026875155.1 Cherax quadricarinatus | reverse complement strand
GGGGGGGAAAAGGGTCACACCTGAAAATGTTAATATGGAGGGCATGTAGGGGTCACACCTGAAGAATGTTATATGGGGGCATGTGGGGTCACACCAAAGATGTAATATGGAGGCAGGTAGTGGTCACACCTAAGAATGTAATAGGAGTGGAGGTGGGGTCCATTGAAGAATTTTAATAGGGAGTGCAAGTAGTTGTCCCCAAAGAAAATGTTAATATGGAGGGCAGTGTAGTGGTCACCCTAAGAAGTTTAAAAGGGCGGTGTGGTCAAACCGAAAGAATGTTAATATGGAGTGGCAGTGTAGTGGTCACACCTGAAGAATGTTAATATGGAGTGGAAGTGTAGTGGTCACACCTGAAGAATGTTACTATGGAGTGACAGTGTAGTGGTCACACCTGAAGAATGTTAATATGGAGTGGCAGTGTAGTGGTCACACCTGAAGAATGTTAATATGGAGTGGGAGTGTAGTGGTCACACCCGAAGAATATTAATATAGAGCGGAAGTGTAGTGGTCACACCTGAAGAATGTTAATATGGAGCGGCAGTGTAGTGGTCACACCTGAAGAAAGTTAATATGGGGCGGCAGTGTAGTGGTCACTCCTGAAGAATGTTTAATATGGAGCGGCAGTGTAGTGGTCACACCTGAAGAATGTTAATATGGAGTGGCAGTGTAGTGATCACACCTGAAGAATGTTAATATAGAGCGGCAGTGTAGTGGTCACACCTGAAGAATGTTGATGTGGAGTGGCAGAGTAGTGATCACACCTGAAGAATGTTAATATAGAGCGGCAGTGTAGTGGTCACACCTGAAGAATGGTAACATAGAGCGGCAGGGTAGTGGTCACACCTGTAGAATGTTAATATAGAGTGGCAGTGTAGTGGTCACACCTGTAGAATGTTAACATAGAGCGGCAGTTTAGTGGTCACACCTGTACAATGTTAATATAGAACGGCAGTGTAGTGGTCACACCTGTGGAATGTTAATATAGAGTGGCAGTGTAGTGGTCACACCTGTAGAATGTTAATATAGAGCGGCAGTGTAGTGGTCACACCTGTAGAATGTTAATATAGAGCGTCAGTGTAGTGGTCACACCTGTAGAATGTTAACATAGAGCGGCAGTGTAGTGGTCACACCTGAAGAATGTTAATATAGAGCCGCAGTGAAGTGGTCACACCTGTAGAATGTTAATATAGAGCGGCAGTGTAGTGCTCACACCTGAAGAATGTTACTATGGAGCGGCAGTGTATTGGTCACACCTGAAGAATGTTAATATAGAGCCGCAGTGTAGTGGTCACACCAGTAGAATGTTAAAATAGAGCGGCAGTGTATTGGTCACACCTGTAGAATGTTAATATAGAGCCCCAGTGTAGTGGTCACACCTGAATAATGTTAATACAGAGCGGCAGTGTAGTGGTCACACCTGAAGAATGTTAATATAGAACCGAAGTGTAGTGGTCACACCTGTAGAATGTTAATATAGAGCGGCAGTGTAGTGGTCACAGCTGTAGAATGTTAATATAGAGCGGCAGTGTAGTGGTCACACCTGTAGAATGTTAATATAGAGCGGCAATGTAGTCGTCACACCTGTAGAATGTTAATATAGAGCGGCAGTGTAGTAGTCACACCTGAAGAATGTTAATATAGAGCCGCAGTGTAGTGGTCACACCTGTACAATGTTAATATAGAGCGGCAGTGTAGTGGTCACACCTGTAGAATGTTAATATAGAGCCGCAGTGCAATGGTCACACCTGAAGAATGTAAATATAGAGCGGCAGTGTAGTGGTCACACCCGAAGAATGATAATATAGAGCCGCAGTGTAGTGGTCACACCTGTACAATGTTAATATAGAGCGGAAGTGTAGTGGTCACACCTGTAGAATGTTTATATAGAGCCGCAGTGTAGTGGTCACACCTGAAGAATGTTAATATAGAGCGGCAGTGTAGTGGTCACACCTGTAGAATGTTAATATAGAGCGGCAGTGTAGTGATCACACCTGTAGAATGTTAATATAGAGCGGCAGTGTAGTGGTCACACCTGAAGAATGTTAATATAGAGCCGCAGTGTAGTGGTCACACCTGTACAATGTTAATATAGAGCGGCAGTGTAGTGGTCACACCTGTAGAATGTTAATATAGAGCGGCAGTGTAGTGGTCACACCTGAAGAATGTTAATATAGAGCGGCAGTGTAGTGGTCACACCTGTAGAATGTTAATATAGAGCGGCAGTGTAGTGGTCCACACCTGCAAAATTAATATAGAGCGGCAGTGTAGTGGTCACACCTGCAAATTTAATATAGAGCGGCATGTATCTCACCCTGAAAATGTTAACATAAGAGCCGCAGGTTCTCACACCGTAAATTTTAATGCAAGGGGCTTAGTTCACAACATGCAGAATGTTAATATAGAGCTCATGCAGGGGTCAAAAACCTATAAATAAAATGTAAGCGCATGTAATGTCACACCGAGAATTTTAATATAGACCGCAATGAAGTGGTCACACCTGTAAAAATTTAAATACAGGCGGCATTGTAGTGGTCACAACAGAATGTTAAAATAGGGGCAGTGAGGGGTCACACCCTTTAAATGTTAATATAGAGCGGCAGCGTAGTGGTCCCCTGAAGAATGTAAATAGAGCCCATGTAGGGGTCACCCTGAAGAACTTTTAATATAGAGCGGCACGTAGGGTCACACCTGAAGCATGTTAATAGGGACGGAAAATTTATGTCCAAAAACCTAAAGAATGTTAATATGGTGGCAGTGTATGGTCAACCTGAGGATGTTAATATAGAGCAGGTCTAGTTCACCCTGAAGAATGAACATAAAACAAAAAAGGAAAAACACTGCCGGGCCTTTTTGCCCAAAAACTAGGCAGGTCCTTTACAAATCATCCCAATAACAAACTTTTGCCCAACCCAATTTTCAATGCTACCCAATAAAAAGTTTCCGAGGCAAGTCCCCTCAAATCCAACCCCCCCACTCTAAAACTTACCCACCAAAAATTTGAAAAACCCAAAGCCCTAGCCCAATAACCCAACAGGTAGACCTTTCCACCTCAACTACCCATTTCCAAAACCCAAATACTTTCCTATGTCCTTTCTAAATCAAAATTATTTTTATTTAAATCCTTTAACTGGGGTTCTCTCTTGGAGAGTATCCTCAAGACCTTGTAACAAAAACATAAGAACAAAGAAGTGGGAACACGCAAAGGCCTACTGACCCATTCGGGGGCGGGTCCTTATCAAACGACATCTACCTGAAGCTACTCAAGAAACATTCACCCCCCCAACACCAATCAAAAACCCCCCCCCTCCCCCTCATATATTTGTCCGTCCTTTTTAAAAATCCCAAGCCTAGCCTCTATCACCCCCTGGGAAGACTTTTCCCCCCAACTACAACTCTTTAGAAAACCATACTTTCCTATGTCCTTTCTAAAACTAAATTTTTCCAACTTAAATCCATTATTCCCGGTTTTTCTGGTTTGACACCCCCCGTATTTTTTAAAGTCCCCTTTTTTTCCCGTCCCACTTTTAAAACTTCAAAAAACTCCCCCATTTTACCCCTCTCCCAAAATGGAGATTTAAGGCTTTAATCATCTTTTACGGGGGGCCTTACCAGTAAATCATTTTAGTCTTTCTTCTCTGTTGTTCTCTAATGAGTCTAGTCCATCCGTAGTAAGGGGCCCAAAAACTGAGCAGCATAATCTAAATGAGGCCTCATAGTGATGTAAAACTTAAAAAAAATTTTTGGGACTTTTTTACTTAACTTCTAAATAAAACCAATAATCTTTTTGGCCTTGTTGCGCACCTGGGCACGCGTTTGGGCTTTAAAATTTTTGTTACCATGACCCCCAAAGTCTTTTCCCAATTCTGATACCAAGCCTACTTCCCTAATTATCTTCGGGGTTATTTTCATTCCCAAAGGGGGCAAGTACCTTACATTTTATCCACTTTAAAACTTCACTGCCTTTTTCCAGACCAAGACATTTTTTTGTTCAAACGTCCTGGAGTTCATTCAATTCCTCAGAGTAAATTATACGGCCCTATCTTTATCTCAGCAAATTTTACTATGTCATTAATCCCTTCATCAAGGTCATTAATGAAATTTTTGAACAAGAGGGGGCCAAACTGACCCTTTGGGGAACCCACTATGACTAACCCCCATTCATTTTTCCACTCCATTAATGGTAACTCTTTTTTCTAGGTAAGCCAGCCTCGCCATGCTAGAAATTTTCCTCCTATACCATAGCTGCCCTTTTTTTAAGATTTTCTTGGAGGGACTCGTCGAAGGGTTTACTAAAACCCCAAAAAAAAAATCAATTTTTCCCTTTTCACTGTCAAATGCCCCCAAATTTCATTTAAGAACGCAGAATTTTTTCACAGGAACGACCTCTCGTGAATCCATGCTGAGATTCATTTATCAAGTTATCCTTCAAGGGGACTTCTGATAAGTCGCTTAATTTATTTAAAAACTTGCCCCTATAGATTAGGCTTAGGCGGGAATTTTAAGGGGTGGACTTATCCCCCCATTTTAATATAGGAACCACATTACCCATCTTCCACATCTCTGGCACAACACTGGTAAGGGTGAAGCATTGAATACACTCTTAAAGGCTGACTAAGCTCCATCTTGCATTCCTTAATACCCTTGAAAAACCATCGGGTCCCCGGGGGCTTTTTTTGTTTCAGTTGTCTACTTTTTTAAACCTTTCCCCCGTGACAGAAATTAGTTAATTAAATTCTTCGAACAAATAAAATTTTTTAATTACTGGAATCTCAATTTTCATCTTCCGGGGTAAAAACTGACAAAAAATAGTCATTAAATAAGGGAACACATTTTGGTTCATTATCCGTCAGCTGTCCTTTTCCCAAAGATTTAAAGGTCCTACTTTTTCCTTCCCCTTTCCTTCCAAACACTAGAAAAAACCCCTTTGGATTGGGTCTTTTTGATTCTTAGCGCCCTCTAATTTCTTAGTCACTTTTTACCCTTTTCAAAATCGCCTTTTTTACTTCTCTTTTAAGCTGAACTTTTGGGGCATTTAAGGAAACCCCTCCCCTTTCTTCTGTTGCCCTAAAAATTTTCCCCTTTTCTCCCCTAATAGAGTTAATCCCCCCTTTATTAATACCTATCTTCCACTTTTTACACTTCGATAAAGGTCTCCCCTGTTTCTTCGTTTCAAAAGTGAATGAAATTTTAAGAGTTTCAATCTTTCTTCTTTGGGGGAAAGGATTTCTAATGCTAGGTTTTAAATTTTTAGTAACCCCTCCCGCTGAATTTTTTTCTAACGAATTTTTTTCCCAAATTCTTTTTAATATGGAAAACCAGAAATTGAGTGCATAATTTTGGGTTTGGGGCCCCTTACTAATGATGTTAAAAAAAGCTCCCATATGACCTCTTAAATTTCCCTGTTCTTACACTTCTTGATAAAATCCCAAAAATTTTATTTGCCTTTTTACGTACGCTTGGGAAATTGCTGTTTTGGGTTTAAGGGTTGCTGCTTCCCAAAAACCCCCAAGTCCTTTTCGCAATCTGTAGGGCTAATTTCCCTTCATTTTTTAAATTTATAAGGGCTAGGGTTATGACACTCCCGAGTTTTAAACCCTTTTGCATTTATCTACATTGAAACTGCATCTGCCATTTTTTCCGGGCCCAAAGAGAAATTTTGCCCTAAACCCTTTTTGAAGTTCCCTAAATCTACGTTTGAATCAAATACCCCTCCCTATCTTCGTGTCATCGGCAAAATTTGCTCATATCACAGAAATTCCCTTTCATCAAGATCATTGTTATATATAATAAAAAAACAAGGGGCCCAAAGGGATGACCCCTGTGGAAGGCCCCAAATTGTTGCTGATCCCCACTCGGTTTAAACCCCTTTTTGGGGAACACCCGGGCTTCCTGTCTGTGACCCATGATTCGATCCAACCCAGAGAAAACCCTTCCCCCAATCCCCATGAGTGCTACTTTCTTAAACAGTCTTTGGTGGGGAACTCAATCAAATGCCTTTATTTTAAAATCTAAGTAAACAATATCAAATTTTTTTATCGGGGTCAACAGCTTAAAAAGCTTTACTGAAGAAAGTTAAAAAAAATTATTAGACAAGACCGGCTTTTTGGGGAATCCATTGAGTATCTTTAATAAGCTTTTGCAAATCGGAGATGGCTTTTATAATCTCCAGTATAATTGACTCTTTTTTAATTTTGGGGCCTACAATTTGAAGGCCCAGGTTTTTTGGGGCGGAAATTTAAACAGTAAGGGAATTTGGGCCCCCCTGTTTTAAAATAAAATTACTTTTGCCACCCTTTCCACATATCCACTAACACTTTTTGAAGAGAAAAAAATTAAAATATTAAAATTAAATTGGTTCACAGATTTTCCATTTTGTTTCCCCTTTAAAAACCTTAAAAAAACCCTCATCGGGAAACCCGGGTGAATTAAATTTGTTCAGGGGTTTCCTTTTCGCTTCAAAAACCATTTCATTTGTGACTGTGGGGGTTACATAATTTTTTCTTCTTCTGACCCCCCAAATAAAAATTAAATTACGGGAAATATTATTGTGTCTTCCTTTTTGAAAAAACCCGAGAGAAAATTTAATTATTTAAAATCGAGCAAAATTCTTTCTCTTTGTCAGAAAGGGATCCCCCATAGTTTTTTTAAAAGGGGGAAACCTATTTTAAATCTTTAACTTTTTTTTTCTAAACCGGGAAAAAAAATTTTTTTGGGTTTGGGTTTTGGGGAACCCTAAAAATTTTAATTTTAAATATTTCCCTTTTTAAAGCTTTTTTTACCCCCCTTTTTAATGCCCCTCTTAATGTAAATACTGATTCAAAAGGGAAAAAACCCTCCCCCCTCTTTTGATACGCCTAAAAATTTCCCTTTCTTTCCCCTAGTGGAAAATTTTCAGCCATTATTCATCCATTTTGGGTCATTTCTATTTGACCCCTTTAATTTTTCTTTATAAGGGATAAAAAAAACTTTCTTTGAAAAAAAAGCATGTATTGTTTTTCAGAAACGTAAAAACGGTACTCTCTTTTTTACCCCACGTAACAGATGATAAGTGTTTTCTAAGCCATCGTAATCTGCTAAGCGAAAAAACTGGGGCTGTTACTGAGTTTTCCCCAAATATCTACTTTCCCTTCAATTCTACATGTTTAAATTTATTTGTGGTCGCTTTGCACCCAGTTCCTAAACTTCTAAATTTTTAACAAGGGGTTCTTTTTTTGCCAGAACCCAAGCAAGCAGGTTATACCCCTTGTAGGTTCTGTCACAAAAATGCTTTTAAAAAAAAATCCTGAAAATACTTCTAAGAAAATCGAAAGGTTTTAAATTTCCCCGTCAAGAAATTCCCATAAAAATACTTAAAATTAAAGTCTCCTTAAAATTTTTCCACATTTCTGCCCTTTTGGCCCCAACAATTTCCTCCCATAGTAGTCTCCCCTGGGGCCCCCATTTTAAAATTTGGGGGGCGGGATTCAAAACCAAAAAATTTTTTTTTCATGCCCCCCTGAAAATTCTTCCAAACAGACTCTGTATGGTTACTTCAAAACTTAATACCCGTTTTTTTTTGCAACGTTTAAGCGATCTCGGACATTTCCGTGCCACCCCACCCCCCTTCCCCATACTTTTTTTCTTTCTTGGAACAATTTTAAAAAAATGAATTTTGAATTCTGCAGGGATTTTCCCCACTTTTGAATTAAAAACCCCGTCTCCCGTAATGGCAAAAAACTTTTATTTTTACCTGACTAGAAACTAGGGCCCCAAACTCGTCCCTCTTATTCCTACACTGCGACTATTTTGTGTTAAAAAATTTCTTAAAGAAACCCCCCTCTCTCTTACCCTTCCTGCTCCTTTTTGTTATTCCACAAAAACCCTTTTTCTGTCCTTGTCAAATTTGTGGCCCCTGGCTTTCCAATATCCACCTATTTTTACCTTTAAGTTCTTAGTAAATTTTTATTACTACCCTGAACTTTTACGTTTTCCCCCCCCCCCCCAAAAACCCCATACCACTAACTATTTCTAGTTTAAAGACCCCCAGCACCCTCCACTGCGTTGGCCCCGTGGGTCCCCCCCCAAACCCCCAGATAAGGTGAAAAAACCCCTCCCTGGTACATGTCCATTTCTGCCATAGAAGAGGCCCAGTTGTCAATGAATTTACCGCTTTTTCCCTTTCATATTTGCCGCCAGGTTTCCCTTTGACACCCAAATTTCTTGGACAAACCCTTCTTTCCAACTCCCCTTTCCCTTTGGAAAAAAACCACATAGGGCGGTTTCCCAACCCCTTTCCTTCCCAAAATTTTTCCCCTATTTCTGACCCCATTTCCCGCTAACGGGCCTCACCCCCCTACCTCTGCCAACATCGTTGCCTCCGAACCCGAGACAGAAAAATAGGAAATTTCTTTCCCCTTACCCTTTATGTGTCCCTCCAACGGGGGTAACAATATCCTTCATCCAGCCCCAAAAGGAAAAAAAACACTCCTGCCTCCTACTCCTATCCTTTTAAGCAAAAAAGGGCCCCATCCATGTACCTAATTGGCTATCCCAACAACAACAATGTTTTTACCTTCCTTGGCGTCGTCCGTGGTGATGCTCCGAGTAGTCGACTCACATTCGCCAGGTTGCATTACACCACTTGTAGAATTCGTCAAGACGTTCTCGATGGTCTTCGTTGGGGTTTCTAGGGATGTCTCACTCACGTCTGCCAATGCTTCTTTGGTGCTCGTTGTGGCATTCCCAGTAGAACGCTCACATTCGTCAGGTAGCACCGAGAATGTGTTGGAAGTTTCAACGGTAGTCTTCTGGTTTCTCGTTGTTTCTGCCTCTCCAACCGTTTTCTTGATCTTCAGCTTGGTTCCATGTTGCCCGGCCACTGACCAAGCTCCCCTCTTAACCTGGGGACTCACAACAGAAGGATTACTACGAATCCTCTTGTTCTCCTCCGTTAATCGCCATATCTCCATCTTAGCAACTCTGAGCTCTTCTCTCAGCAGCTGGTAAAGTTGCTCAAGAGAGGGCATCCTGGTTCAGATTCACAGAGAGCACACAAACAGGTCTTCACAGAGCTAAGTACACGTCACCACTGAGCTAAGTACACGTCACCACTGAGCTAAGTACAGAGTAGTGATCACACCTGAAGAATGTTAATATAGAGCGGCAGTGTAGTGGTCACACCTGAAGAATGTTAATATGGAGCGGCAGTGTAGTGGTCACACCTGAAGAATGTTAATATAGAGCGGCAGTGTAGTGGTCACACCTGAAGAATGTTAATATAGAGCGGCAGTGTAGTGGTCACACCTGAAGAATGTTAATATAGAGCCGCAATGTACATAAGAACATAAGAAAGGAGGAACACTGCAGCAGGCCTGTTGGCCCATACTAGGCAGGTCCTTTACAATTCATTCCACTAACAAAACATTTGACCAACCCAATTTTCTATGCTACCCAAGAAATAAGCCCTGATGTGCAAGTCCCACTCAAATCCAACCCCTCCCACTCATGTATTTATCCAACCAAAATTTGAAACTATCCAAAGTCCTAGCCTCAATAACCCAACTAGGTAGACTGTTCCACTCATCAACTACCCTATTTCCTAACCAGTACTTTCCTGTGTCCTTTCTAAATCTAAACTTATCTAATTTAAATCCATTACTGCGGGTTCTCTCTTGGGAGATACCCTCAAGCCTTTTTAAATACCCCCTTTTTTAATACCTTTTTTCACTTATCACTTCGTGGGTCTCCCTCTTTTTGGTCTAAAAAAAGGAATGTAATTAAGAGTCTTCAATCTTTCTTCAAAAGGAAAGTTTCTAATGTAGTGGTCACACCTGAAAGATGTTAATACGAGGCCCCAGTTGTGGCCCACCTGAAGAATGTTATTAGGGGGCTTGTAGTGGTCACACCTGTAGAATGTTAATAGGGAGGGCAGTTAGTGGTCACATCTAAAGAATTTTAAATATAGAGCTGCTGTAGGGTAGGAGGAATGTTAATAGGAGGTCGCAGTGTAGTGGTCACATCTGAAAATTTAATATAGAGGGGCAGTGTGTGGTCACCCCTGAAGAATGTTAATTGGAGCGGCGTGTAGGGTCATCCTGAAAAAATGTAAATAAGGAGGGGCAGGATGGTCGCACCTGAAAAATGTTAATTTGGCGGCGTGAAGTGGTCACCCTAAAGAATGAAAAATAGAGCGGCGTGTAGGGGTCAAAACTGAAGAATTTAATATAGAGGGCATGTTTGGTCCCCGAAAAGTTATTGGGCGGCAGTGAGGGTCCCCCCTGAACAATTTTAATATGGAGGGCGTGTAGTGGTCACTCCTGAAGATGTTTTTAGGCTCAGTGTGTGGCCACTCCTGAAAATTTTAAATATGGAGCGGCAGTGTAGTGGTCACATGAAGAAAGTTAATATGGAGCAGCGTGTATGGTACATGAAGAAGTTAATAGGGGCGGCAGTGTATGGTACCCCTAAGAAGTTTATATGGGTGGAGTGTAGTGGTCACCCCTGCAGAATGTTAATATGGGCGGCGTGTAGGGGGTCCCCTGAAGAATGTTAATATGGAGCGGCAGTGTAGTGGTCCCCCCAAAAAAAATTTAAAATATAAGCGGCGTGTAGTGGTAAACCCCTGAAGCATTTTTAATATGGGCGGCAATTTGTGGTCACACCAAAGAATTTTAAATATGGAGTGGCGTGTGGGGTCACCTGAAGAATGTTCATATAGAGCGGCAGTTAGGGGTCCACCGAAAAATTTTAAATATAGGCGGCAGTGTAGTGGTCACACCTGAAAAATTTTATTAGAGTGGCAGTGTAGTGGTCACCCCTAAAGAATGTTAATATGGAGCGGCAGTGTAGGGCACACCTAAAGAATGTTAATATGGAGCGGCAGTGTGAGGCACACAGGGAAGAATGTTAATTTGGAGGGCCCCACTGTAGGGGTCACCTGAAGAATTTTAAATATGGAACGGCAGGTAGGGTCACCCCTAAAGAATGTTAATAGGGGCGGAGTGTAGGGGTCACACTAAAAATTTAAAATAGAGCGGCAGTGTAGTGGTACACCTGAAGAATGTTAATATGGAGCGGCAAGTAGTGGCCCCCTAAAGAATGTTAATTTAGGCGGCAGTGTAGTGGTCCACACTGAAGAATGTTAATATAGGCGGCGTGGTGGTCACACCTGAAGAATGTTAATATAAAGTGGCAGTGAGTGGAAAATTGAAAATGTTAATATGGAGCGGCGTGTAGTGGTCCACCTGAAGAATGAAATTTGGGAGGGGCAGTGTGTGGTCACCCTGAAAAAGTTAATTGGAGTGGCAGTGTAGGGGTCACCCCTAAAGAATTTTAATATAGAGCGCGGGTTTGTAGTGGTCAACTAAAAAAATGTAAATAAGGGCGGCGTGTAGTGGTCACCCCTGAGAATGTTAATATGGTCGGCGTGTGTGGTACACCTGAAGAATATAAATTTGGGAGTGGCAGTGTGTGGTCACACCTGAAGAATGTTAATATTGGTTTGGCAGTGAGTGGTCCCCCTAAAGAATGTTATATGAGTGGAAGTGTGGGTCACACCGAAGAATGTTAATTAGAGTGGCAGTGTAGTGGTAAACCCCTAAAGAATGTTAAAATAGAGTGGCGTGTAGTGGTACCTGAAGAATGTTATATAGAGTGGCAGGTTTTTGTGGTCACACCTGAAGAATGAAATTAAGAGTGGCGTGTAGTGGTCCACCTGAAGAATGTTAATATAAGTGGCAGTGTAGTGGTCATCCTGAAAAATGTTAATTAGGTGGCAGTGTATGGTCAACCTAAAAAGAATGTTAAATGAGTGGCGTGTAGGGGTCCACCTGAAGAATTTTAATTAGAGTGGCAGGTAGTGGTCCCACTGAAGATTTTAAATATAGAGTGGCAGGTAGTGGTCCACTAAAATTTTTTTTTAATATAGAGTGGAGTGGTGGTCACCCCTGAAAAAATGTTAAATAGATGGGGGTGTAGTGGTCCACCGAAGAATGAAAATATAGAGGGGCCCAAGTGTAGTGGTCACACCTGAAGAATGTTAATTAGGTGGCAGTGTGGGTCCCCCTGAAGAATGTTAAATAGAGTGGCAGTGTGTGGTTCCTGAAGAATGTTAATATAGATTTGGCGGGTTTAATGGCACTCCTGAAGAATGTAATTATAGAGTGGCAGTGTAGTGGTCACACCGAAGAATTTTAATATAGGTGGCAGGTAGTGGTCACCTGAAGAATGTTAAAATAAGAGGGCGTGTAGTGGCCCCCCTGAAAAATTGTTAATATGAGGGCAGTGTAGTGGTCACACCTGAAGAATGTTAATATAGAGTGCAGTGTAGTGGTCCATGAAGAATTTTAAATATAGAGTGGCAGTGTAGTGGTCCCCTAAAGATGTTAAATAGAGTGGCAGTGTAGTGGTCCCCCTGAAGAACGTTAATATAGAGTGGCAGTGTAGTGGTCACCCCTGAAGAATGTTAATATAGAGCGGCGTGTGTGGTCACATAAAAATGTTAATTAGAGTGGCAGTTTGTGGTACACCTGAAAAATGTTAATATGAGCGGCAGGTAGGGGTTCAAAATGAAGAATGTTAATTAGGTGGCAGTGTAGTGGTCACACCTAAAGAATGTTAATATAAGGGGCAGTGTAGTGGTCAAAAAGAAAAATGTTAATATGAGGGGGCAGGTAGTGGTCACCCCTGAAGAATTTTAAATAAGGTGGCGTGTAGTGGTCACACTGAAGAATGTTATATAGAGGGGCAGTGTAGTGGTCACACGAAAAATGTTAAATTAGAGTGGCAGTGTAGTGGTCACCCCTGAAAAATGTTAATATGAGTTACGTGAAAGTGGTCACCCCTAAAGAATTTTAATATAGAGTGGCAGTGTATTTGGTCAAACTAAAGAATGTTAATATAGAGTTACAGTGTAGTGGTCACCCCTGAAAAATGTTAATTTTTAGGTGGCAGTGTAGTGGACCACTGAAAAATTTTAATAAGAGGGCAGTGTAGGGTCACACCTAAAAGAATGTTAATATAGTGGGTTTTTAGTGGCCACCTGAAAAAATTTTAAATGAGTGGCGTGTGTGGTCACCCCTGAAGAATGTTAATATAGGTGGCGTGTAGTGGTACAATGAAAAAAATCTCGAGTTAGAAATGTTCAAAGATGAACTAAAAAAATGTTGCCCCGATTGAACAATATGAACTTGTTGATATTTTTGATAACTGAAGTTTTTCAAGTTGACGAAAAACGGAAGGCGGAGACATGTTAAAACATATAAGATTTGGGAAAAGAGTGATAAAAATTTGTTATCACCTTCAAAAGGGTAACAAGAAATTATTTATAATTTAAAAGGAAAAAGTAGAGTGGAAAAGAAGAAGAAAAATTTCCTTTAGGTTGACAATGGAATGTATTAAAGAAAAATATTAGTAAATGCTGCAAAAATTGGGAAATTTTTAAAAAAATATAATTTTGAAAATGGTATTAAGGACGAGAAAAAACCCCATAAAGGGGCTGTTTTGATACCAAAAAAGTGTATTTCACACAAAAAAAACGAAAAAAAAAAAAAAAAATTTTTAACAGTGTTGTAGACAAAACGCCCTTTTGCAGTTGATAACTAAAAACACACAACACACACACACCCCACAAAAACACCACACCACCAAACCCCACACACACGACCAGAGTCACTGGTGTATTGTATGAAAATTTGGGAAAATTCCAGGAGGAGTGGTGGGAAAAACCTGGAAAAAGGAACAGAGTATAAAGCCAACCAGCATGGGTTTATGGAAGGCAAATCCTTTGGGCACAACCTTCTGGAGTTTTATGATAAAAGTAAAAGAAGTAAGGCACGAGAGAGAGGGTGGGTTTTTGCATCTTCTTGGACGCAAGAAGGCTTTCACACATTTCCTCACAAGGATTAGTGCAGAAACTAAGGATCGGGGGCATATAAAGGAAGGGCCTGCAATGGATCAAAGAATACCAAACCCCCCCCCCCCCCCCCCCCCCCCCCCGGGGGGGGCCCCCCAAAAAAAAACCCCAAACCCCCCCCTTTAAAAAGGGGGAATTTTAAATCAGGTAGGATGGATGATTTAAAGGGGCCCGGACGGCTGGCCCTGGTCCAGCATGGGTTTGGATTTAAACCCTGGGGGCCGATCAAAGTTTTGGATTGGAGAAGGGAAAGAAGACGCAGACAGAGAAGGGTAGGTGGGAAAGCTAACCCCTCGATCAAGGGAGAAAAAATTTGGGGAGAAACACGGAGTTGGAAAACCCAACTCAAAGAAACTGCTCAGGATCTGGGCAAATCAAAACCCGGTTTGGTTCCGATACCTACTAAGGAATCTTTCAGAAATGACACTGGTACGTAGGCCCATGTTGAGTTGCAGCCCAGTATGGGGGCCCCCAAATGGCCAAAAACGTCAAAAAATTAGAGAAAATGCAAAAATTTTGCAAAAAGACTAGTCCCGGGGGCTGGGGGCATTCCTAGGAGGACAGGTTAGGGAACTCAAACGAAAAAAAATGGAGGAGATGGTGGATGGGGAAAGGACATGGTAACAACATTAAAAAAACAGGGGAAAAAAGACATGGGGTAGGCACGAAGTTTAGAGTGGGACAAAAACAAGGGGGTCCAATGGAAGTTGAAGACTCAGATGATCCGGGATGTTTGGAAGATTTCTTTGTTTAGAGTTGTCAGGAGTAGGACAATCTGGAAGTGAAATTTGTGGAGGTGGATCTTCATGGCTTAAGAAGAGGTAGATACGACAGGGGGAGGGGGAGAGGACCAGTGCGCCCCTGAAAGGCGGGGCCCGGGCTTGAATTGCCCCTGAACCACAGGTCAATACACACACATTTCAATATTTCACACTGTCTTATCATAACCTATCGCATGTGCGTGTGCGAGAGTGCCGACTACGATGTATGTGCGTGATAGAGTAACACACATTCTCACACACGTGTACTAAACTATTTGGTACTAACCTATTTGTGGTTGCAGGGGTCGAGTTTAGCTCCTGGCCCCCCCTCTTCCCCGGGTTGCTACTGGGCCCCTCTCTCTCCCCGCTCCATGAGCTTTTCAAACCTCGTCTTAAAACTGTGTATGGTTTTCCTGCCCCCAAACTACGTCATTTTTAGGCTATTCCACTGCCTTCCCAACTCTATGACTGAAGAAATACTTCCTAATATCTCTCTGACTCATTTGGTGTCTTCAACTTCCAATGTGGCCTCTTGTTTCTGTGTCCCCCTCCTGGAACATCCTGTCTTTGTCCCCTTGTCTATTCCCCGCAGTATTTTTATGTCGTTATCATGTTCCCCTGACCCTCCTGTCCTCCAGTGTCGTCAGGCCGATTTCCCCTTTAAACTTTCTTCATAGGACATTCCCCCTTTGCTCTGTAACTAACCTTGTGGCAAACCTTTGTAGTTTCTCTAGTTTCTTGACGTGCTTTATCAAGTGCGGGTTCCAAACAGGTGCTGCATACTCCAGTATGGGCCGACATACACGGTGTTTCGTGGGCTTGAACGATTCCTTACTAAGGTGTCGGAAAGCTGTTCTCAGGGTTTTCCAGGCGCCCATAGCTGCAGCAGTTATCTGATTGTTTTGTGCTTCCGGAGACATGCCTCGGTGTTATACTCACCCCAAGATCTTTCTCCTTGAGTGAGGTTTGCAGTCTTTGGCCACCTACCCCTTTTCTCTTCTGTGGTCTTCTGTGCCCTTCCCCTATCTTCATGACTTTGCATTTGGAGGATTAAATTCGAGAAGCCATTTGCTGGGACAGGTGTCCAGTCTGTCCAGGTCTCTTTGAAGTCCTGCCTGGTCCCCATCAGATTTAATTCCTCATTAACTTCACATCATCTGCAAACAGGGACACTTCTGAGTCTAACCCTTCCACTGTCGTTCACATATACCAAAAATAGTACTGGTCCCAGGACCGACCCCTGTTGGGACCCCTCGTACAGGTGCCCCTGTGTACATATTAGTACCATGACTCGTTGTTTTCCCTGTAGGGATTTCTCTGATCCATTGCAGTGCCCTTCGTTATTGCGCTGATGCTCTAGCTTCTGCACTAATTTTTGAGGAACTGTTCAAAAGGGCCTTTTTTGCAGTCCCGAAGATGCAATAAAACCCCCCCCCTCTCTTCTTCTTACTTCTGTTATTTTATCATAAAAAAAA
>NC_069424.1:2853875-2961048 GCF_026875155.1 Cherax quadricarinatus | reverse complement strand
GTTATGGTGTACCGACAAGTTTGTGGAAAAAGACACTTAAGTACAGTTCAGGAATTTTAAAAGGAAACGTTTCTCCATGAGTGACTTCTTCAGTCCTAATACAGAGAAAACTAAGTCACGAGTATAGTGGCAGGAGTCAGTGAGGTCAGGAGGAGATGAGGTCAAGAAGTGAGGTAGGAGGGATGAGGTCAGGATGTGAGGTCAAGAGAGGATGAGGTGAGGAAGTGAGTTCAGGAGGGGATGAGGTCAGGAAGTGAGGTCAGGAGGGGATGAGGTCAGGATTGAATTCAAGAGGTTGAGGTCAGCTGAAGTGAGTTCAGGAGGGGATGAGGTCAGGGATAGTGAGGTCAGGAGGGGATGAGGTCAGGGAGTGAGGTCAGGAGGGGATGAGGTCAGGATGTGAAGTCAAGAGGGGATGAGATCAGGAAGTGAGTTCAGGAGGGGATGAGGTCAGGGAGTGAGGTCAGGAGGGGATGAGGTCAGGGAGTGAGGTCGGGGGGGAGGGAGGAGGTCAGGAGGGATGAGGTCAGGAGATGATGAGGTCAGGGAGTGAGGTCAGGAGGGGATGAGGTCAAGGAGTGAGGTCAGGAGGGGATGAGGTCAGGAGGAGATGAGGTCTGGGAGTGATGTCAGGAGGGGATGAGGTCAGGGAGTGAGGTCAGGAGGGAATGAGGTCAGGAGGGGATGAGGTCAGGAAGGGAGTGAGATCAGGAGGGGATGAGGCCAGGAGGGGATGAGGTCAGGGAGTGATGTCAGGAGGGGATGAGGTCAGGAGAGGATGAGGTCAGGGAGTGAGGTCAGGAAGTGAAGTTAGGAGGAGATGAGGTCAGGGAGTGAGGTCGAGAGGGGATAAGGTCAGGAAGTGAGTTCAGGAGGGGATGAGGTCAGGAAGTGAGGTCAGGAGGGAATGAGGTCAGGATGTGAGGTCAAGAAGTGAGTTCAGGAGGGGATGAGGTCAGAGAGTGAGGTCAGGAGGGGATGAGGTCAGGAGTGAGGTCAGGAGGTTATGAGGTCAGGGAGTGAGATCAGGAGGGGATGAGGTCAGGAGATGATGAGGTCAGGGAGTGAGGCCAGGAAGTGAGATCAGGAGATGAGGTCAGGGAGTGAGGTCAAGAGATGAGGTCATGAGGGGATGAGGTCAGGAAAGGAGTGAGGTCAGGAGGGGATGACGTCAGGAGAGGATGAGGTCAGGGAGTGAGGTCAGGAAGTGAGGTCAGATGAGGTCAGAGAGTGAGGTCAAGAGGGGATGAGGTCAGGAAGTGAGTTCAGGAGGGGATGAGGTCAGGAAGTGAGTTCAGGAGGGGATGAGGTCAGGGAGTGATGTCAGGAGGGGATGAGGTCAGGAGAGGATGAGGTCAGGGAGTGAGGTCAGGAAGTGAAGTCAGGAGGAGATGAGGTCAGGGAGTGAGGTCGAGAGGGGATGAGGTCAGGAAGTGAGGTCAGGAGGGAATGAGGTCAGGATGTGAGGTCAAGAAGTGAGTTCAGTAGGGGATGAGGTCAGAGAGTGAGGTCAGGAGGGGATGAGGTCAAGGAGTGAGGTCAGGAGATTATGAGGTCAGGGAGTGAGATCAGGAGGGGATGAGGTCAGGAGATGATGAGGTCAGGGAGTGAGGCCAGGAAGTGAGATCAGGAGATGAGGCCAGGGAGTGAGGTCAAGAGGTGAGGTCATGAGGGGATGAGGTCAGGAAAGGAGTGAGGTCAGGAGGGGACGACGTCAGGAGAGGATGAGGTCAGGGAGTGAGGTCAGGAAGTGAGGTCAGATGAGGTCAGAGAGTGAGGTCAAGAGGGGATGAGGTCAGGAAGTGAGTTCAGGAGGGGATGAGGTCAGGAAGTGAGTTCAGGAGGGGATGAGGTCAGGGAGTGAGGTCAGTAGGGGATGAGGTCAGGGAGTGAGGTCAGAAGGGGATGAGGTCAGGAGGGGATGAGGTCAGGAAGGAAGTGAGGTCGAGAGAGGATGAGGTCAGGGAGTGAGGTCAGGAGGGGATGAGGTCAGGAGGGGATGAGATCAGGGAGTGAGGTCAGGAGGTGATGAGGTCAGGAGGGGATGAGGTCAGGGAGTGAGGTCAAGAGGGGATGAGGTCAGGAAGTGAGTTCAGGAGGGGATGAGGCCAGGAAGTGAGGTCAGGAGGGGAATAGGTCAAGAAGTGAGGTCAAGAGGGGATGAGGTCAGGAGATGAGGTCAAGAGGGTATGAGGTCAAGATGTGAGGTCAAGAGGGGATGAGGTCAGGAGATGAGGTCAAGAGGGGATGAGGTCAGGAAGTGAGATCAGGAGGGGATGAGGTCAGGAAGTGAGGTCAGGAGGGGATGAGGTCAGGGAGTGAGGTCAGGAGGGGATGAGGTCAGGATGTGAGGTCAAGAGAGGATGAGGTCAGGAGGGGATGAGGTCAGGGAGTGAGGTCAGGAAGTGAGGTCAGGAGGGGAAGTGGTCAGGGAGTGAGGTCAGGAACTGAGGTCAGGAGGGAATGAGGTCAGGAGGGGATGGCGTCAGGAAGGGAGTGAGGTCAGGAAGGGATGACATCAGGAAGGAAGTGAGGTCAGGAGGGGATGAGGTCAGGAAGGGAGTGAGGTCAGGAGGGCATGAAGTCAGGAGGGGATGAGGTGAGGGAGGGAGTGAGGTCAGGGACACTTAGAACAATCAACTTAGAAATGTAAGCGTAATAATGATTTATAAGCTTAATAGGTTAAGTAATGTTAGTCAGGAACAGAACTAGTGTTTCCCGTGTCGGGTCATCATATGACCCGACACTGGAACTTTCGATCAACTGGCTTACCGGTCCACACCTTTAAAAAGTGTGGTTATTAAAACTGTTATTTAATCTTATAACCAAACAACAACAACAACACGTACTCACGAGGGGCGAGGGGCGAGGGGCGAGGGGCGAGGGGCGAGGGGCGAGGGGCAAGTGGGGACAGGGCGAAGAATAGACGGTGAGAGTAATGTCTTGAGTCGAAGAGAGAAGAGTCTGGACTAGACCCGACTGCTAAGCCTGGAGAAACACTGACGAAGGCGATGTGGAAGGCAACAGGAACTCTGCAGGTGCTGACTGCATCTTGCTGGATGGAAGATAACTGCGACTTGATGGTGATAGGTGGCTGCTGGCGACAAGGGAGGAGCTCATCGTTGATTGGTCAGTTCATAGAGTTTTGGTGGTTACTTGGAGTTCTGGCGTTGTTTTACGATGTGTATTGCAAATTTGAATTCAGTTCCGTTTTCAAGACATTTAAAACGTTGTAGAGGGATCAAATTTAGACGTATCAGCAAGTGGTGATAGCTGGAATTTTTTTCTTCTAGTCGGTCTTCAATGTTCTTTAGAATAGTAGAAAGTTTAATTTTACGAGTTATCCAAGAAGAATCGATGGTAAACTTGACTTTCTTTTGGATGAGGTGAGAATAAAGTTCAGAAAGCAACATGTCTTGATGATAATTTTCTGTAGTGTAGAAGTTGATTCCATTCCATTCACAATATTTTTGAGTATCTTCATCTGCATCCTTATCATGTTGAGAGTCGTGAGGTGGTGTGTTTGGTGCTGGTCTTTCTTTTTTGTTAAGTGGTGTTGAAGGTGGAGGTGAAGATACATTGTCATCTTCAGTAGACGAATAGGAAGATGTTTCTGGAGGCAAGGCTTCTGATTGGTCGGTTTCAATGAGGAGTGGTGGCGGAAGAGGCTTCTCATTGGACGTTGTTGGAGTGACGTCACTAGTTGGTGGTGGTGGTGGAGCTACTGCAGCAGAGGTGTTGATTAAGATTCGCTGCCTGACCACGGTAGAGTGAGGTTGTGCTCTGCACCCCTCTGCTGTTTTCAGGCGAGCTACCTTGTATCAACATGGCGCTAAGTGTGAGGAGGCGCGTAAATACCATTGGTATTGAGCTGCTTCGTGGGGCGATTTCACCCTCTTCAGCGCAAGTCTTACTCCCAACAATCATTAGGGAGACCTATGGAATCCAGGACGATGAGGTGTATGGTGTAGCCCTGAATGGGGCTTACAGAATCTTCGTCAAACTGAATTCCACGTCCGTGTACGAGTCTTTGGTGACGAGATTCCAAGACGTGAGTCTTGACGCTACTCCAGCTGTGAAGGTGCGTTTGATCGACGTTTCTCGCCACTTTACGTGGGTTAAGATACGTAATGTCCCATTTGAGGCAGATGAGGCTGACATCAGGAGTGTTTTTGAGACATATGGAACCGTACATCTGGCACAAAAGGGCAAGTGGACGGCAGGTGCTTACATGGGCCGTCCAGAGGGTACCTTTTCCCTGAAGATGACTCTGAGACATCCCATACCGTCTTACGTCGTGTTGGAGGACTTCAGGATGCAAGTTATGGTATCGTATGCCGGACAGAGACGTACGTGCAGAATATGTGGGGCATACGACCATATGGCGGCAGAGTGCGTGAAGCTGAGGAGGGCGCCAGCACAAACTGGTGAAGCACCAGTTACCAGCGTGATAGCTGTTGAGAGCCCCACGCGAAAGCAAGGGCTTGGGCGCTTGTGGAGTGAAGAGGTGGAGGATTCCAAAGAGGAGACTGGCATGTGTGAGGTAAGCTGTGATGTAAAAGGATCTGTTACTGCAACCTGTGTCATTCCTGCTCGTCTCACCGTTGAGACTCACATCTCTCCATCTCCTGAACATAAGAGTACAGGTTGAGTTGACCAGTCTGCCCCCCCGGGCCCACACTCAGTCTAACCTCTGATCTGATTCCACTCTGATCGAGAGGTTGATATCATCAACTCTGTCAGCAAGGCGACTGTATGGACTCTATTGTCACGGCTTCTGTGAGCAGCCTGCATAAAGCATGATGTCACTTTGACTGTCTAACCCACTCACTCCAGTTATGACTTTAAGCTGCTATGACTCCCAGATGATGAGTCTGAATCGTCCATTATAGACTCTCGCCAGCTCCACTAAGTTGTGGTTGCTCATTGCGTTCCAGCATGTGATTCTCCAGTGACTGTAACAAGTCGAGAAATGTCCTCTGAGTCGCTTGCACAGAAGTCATGCCAGATGCCGAGTGCTGACAATGCCTCATTGAGGGCACCAGCAGGTTATACCCCAGATGCGCATGAACTCTGAAGCGACTACTCAGGGATGGATGCTCCACCCTTCAGATGAAACTGAACCCTGTTACGTCATAACTCAGCCGCAATAAAGTCTCCTTTGTCTGCAGTGTCCATCCATGACCGCCACCCCCCACCGATGCTCACTGCTTGGACCCATGATGTTATAGATCACATTTCTTTTCTTCCCTTCATTGTAGAAATTTTTTTTTTTTTTTTTTTGGTCCATGTCCCACTTGTTATATATGCTTTTATTCTGTGTTCTGTGCCTGTTCCTGAGGGAGACAGTGGTTTTTTCCAGTCATTCATGGTCGAGAACGACCCTGGGAGAGTGGCCATGAAGATGTTTGCCAGTTGGGTTCATATTCTTCACAATGCTGGTGCTGACATCAATTAGGGCCTACAATTTAGCTTGTACCATTACTTAACCTGCCCTCACTTTCGCAGCTGTTCATCACTCAGAACATCAAGCATTTATTCTGGCACTTCACGGGCATGGCCCTCCTGGCCTGGGCCGCACATTAACACAATGCCTGTGTACAAGAACCCAAATATGTAAGAAGACTACAAAGCCTTATCAAAGTTAACAAAAAAAAGGCACATTACCGTGACTGGAACGTTTCACAAAAATAACCCGCACATAGAAGAGAGGAGCTTATGACGATGTTTCGGCCGGACTTGTGACCATTTACAAAGTCCAAGTCGGACCGAAACGTCGTCGTTCGTAAGCTCCACTCTTCCTTATCATTGGTCCTGCTTGCAACAGCCCATTTAACGATGGACACATTGTAAGGAAATAGTGTAGAATATATATAATATATTATTTCTTAACAAGTAACAATGCAGGTATACAGTCCTTGCTGACTCAGTGACATATACTACACAGAACATCCGCTTGTTATGCAGAGCATTTTGGGAACAATTAGATCAGTTTTGTCCCAGGATGCGTAACACCTCACCAGTCGCACTAACAACCAGGTGTTCAATCATACTGATGGGTGTGACTATTACAAACACTGTTTTTATTATCAGTGTAGTAACATAAGAGTTCAGTATACATCAAATATTAACAAATTTATCGTCTCTTATACTGTATACATTTGATATAAAAAACATAACCTTTGGTATAGATATATATATTTTTTTTATTTTTGTATTATCACACCGGCCGATTCCCACCAAGGCAGGTGGCCCGATAAAGAAAAACTTTCACCATCATTCACTCTCACTGTTCTTGCCAGGAAGGGGTGCTTTACACTTACAGTTTTTAAAACTGCAACATTAACACCCCTCTTCTGAGTGCAGGCACTAGTACTTCTAATCTCCAGGACTTCAAGTCCGGCCTGCGGTTCCCTGTAATCCATTCATAAAAGTTACTTTGCTATCCCACTTCCAACAGCACGTCAAGTATTAAAAAACCATTTGTCTCCATTCACTCCTATCAAACACCGGCTCACGCATGCCTGCTGGAAGTCAAGCCCCTCGCACAACAAAACCTCTGTACCACCTCCATCCAACCTTCCCTAGGCGACACTCCCCGCCTTCCTTACACTACAGGACAGGATACACTTTGAAAGTCATTTGTTTCGCTCCATTCTCTATACAGTCGAACACCTCAACAACCCTTCCTCAGCCCTCTGGACAACAGTTTTGGTAATCCCGCACCTCCTCCTAACTTCCAAACTACGAATTCTCTGCTTATATTCACACCACACATTGCCCTCAGACATGACATCTCCACTGCCTCCAGCCTTCTCCTCGCTGACAACATTCATCACCCACGCTTCACACACATATAAGAGCGTTGTAAAACTATACTCTCATACATTCCTCTTTGCCTCCAAGGACAAAGTTCTTTTGTTCTCCACAGACTCCTAATGCACCACTCACTCTTTTTCCCTCATCAAATTCTATGATTCACTCATCTTTCATAGACCCATCGTGACACGTCCACTCCCAAATATCTGAATCGTTCAACCTCCTCCATACGCTCTCCCTTCCAATCTGATATTCAATCTTTCATCACCTAATTCTTTTGTTATCCTCCATAACCTTACTCTTTCCTGTATTCACCTTTAATTTTCTTTTTTGCACACCCTACCAAATTTCCACCAATTCTCATGCAACTTCTCTTAGAATCTCCCAAGAGCACCAGTTGTCATCAGCAAAGAGCAGCTGTGAACACTCCACTTGGTGTGTGATTCTTTTATCTTTTAAACTCCCGCCTCTTGCCAAGACCCTCGCATTTATTCTCTTACAACACCATCTATAAATATATTAACAACCACGGTGACATCACACATCCTTGTCTAAGGCCTACTTTTACTGAGGAAAAACATTTCCCTTTTTCCTACTTACTCTAAATTGAAGCCTCACTATTACCTCGTAAAAACTCTTTATGCTTTCAGTACCTACCTCCTACACACATACACTTGCAAATCTGCCACATTGCACCCCATATCCACCAAGTTCCATACGCCTTTCCAAATCCATAAATTGCACAAATTACCTCTTTGCCTTATCTAAATATGTTAACTTATATGTTTCACTGTAAACACCTGGTCCACACACCCCCTACCTTTCCTAAGCCTCCTTGTTCATCTTGCTATCCTATTCTCCGTCTTACTCTTAATTCTTTCAATTATAACCTACCATACACTTTACCAGGTACACTTCAAAGACTTATCCCCTAGAAAATATTTTTGACTCTCTTTTTATCCCTTTTGCTTTATACAAAGGAATACTATGCATGCTCTCTGCCAATCCCAAGAGACCTTACCCTCTTCCATACAAAAAATTTTTATTAATAATTGCACCAACACTCCAAAAACTATATCCCCACCTGCTTTTAACATTTTCTATCTTTTTCCCATCAATCCGGCTGCCCTTACCCCCTTTCATCTTTACCTACTGCCTCACGAACTTCCCCCACACTCACAAACTGGCTCTTCCCACTCCTACAGATGTTATTTCCTCCTTGCCCTATTACACGAAATCACAGCTTCCCTTATTTCATCACTTTAACAATTCCTCAAAATATTACATTCAATCTTCCCTATACTCTAACTCTCATTTTATACTCTCCTCTCCTATTGTTAAATGGACAAATCCATTTGTTTCTCTAGGCTTTCTTAATTGTTAATCTCACTCCAAAACTTTTTCTTATTTTCAACAAAAAATGTTGTTGATATACATCCTCACCCACTCTCTCATGTGCTCTCTTTTTTACGTGCTTCACCACTCTCTTAAATCTCTCTTTTTTTCCATATAATCTTCCCTCCTGCATCACTTCTACTTTGTAAAATTCTCATTATGCTAACTTTTTCTACTTACTACTCTTCTTTACATTTTCATTCCACCAATCGTCCTCTTCCCTCCGGCACCCACTTTCCTGTACCCACAAAAATTCTGCTGAACACTTAACACTACATTTTTTAATCCTAACCCCATACCTCTTCGACCCATTGACTATGCTCTATTAGCCCATCTATCCTCCAATAGCTGTTTTTATCTTTACCCTAACTGCCTCCTCTTTTAGTTTATAAACTTCACCTCTAACAATAAATTTCACACAACCGTGTCCCTGACACACTCCACTGGTATACAGGGACGACACCCTTTTCAGGGTTATTACACAATTTCTCTACCGTGTCACACGACACCCTTCTCTCTGCTAATTACACACCATCTCTACTGTTTCCACATGACACCCTTTTCTCTGTGTTATAACATCCTTGTCTGATGTCACACGACAGACCATCCTCTCTGCACCTATCATTCCCTTCTCTCAGTATCACCCGCATAGCGGTCTTTTCACAGAGGCCAGCCTGGCAAAGAGCGCCGGTAGATCACCCAGAGGCCAGTAAGGTCCACTGGGCCGTGAGGCCCCGCACGTAGAAGTCCGCAGAAGAGGCCAGTAAAACTGCGACCAGAGGCCCACAGATAACAAAATCCAGCAAGGCCAACAGCAACCGAAGTCCTGAGCCATGATAACTGAATGAAGCCAGCGACTATGCGAGGCCAGCAGGAACTCACGCCGTAGGGAGATCTGAGTGACAGTAAAACTGCAGCCAAAAGGCAGCATTAACTGAAGTCAGTAAGTGAGTCAGTAGGTATCATTGGTTGTGCTCACATTGAGACAATCCTGGTGAACACTCGCAGTAAGGACGGCTCCAGCTGTTCCCAAATTTGGGTGATGACGTACCAGTGTATTGCAGGGACAGATAGGTTATCATCTAACCCCTTGTTTGGAAGGAGGCCGAAATCAGTGACATGGACAGCAGGATGCTCAAGGAAACACGGTTATAATGTTTTCCAGAAAGTACTGGGATACGATCTCCTGACCACAGATGTGTGAGCAGAGTGTGCTATCCTGTGGAGACATTACTAGGCTAAGTCTTATAAAATAGAATTGTATTTTGGGATGACACATCTGTATTCATTGTTTACAGATGTGTCATCCCGTTAGGTGGGGGCCTGCAACGTCCCCACCTCTCCCCCAACTGGGTGATGGTTGGTAACGGTTTTGTCTAGGAAATCACTTGAGATTTTTCACACTTGGGGGGGGAGGGGGGAAATGGTTTGACCTAGTCAAACAAAGATTCATGGACTGCAGTGCCCTCTGTTACGTGCTGAGCTATTGAAGGGGCCTCAAGGGGTCGCTAGGTACTCCTGGGGTCTATGATGGGGCCCAGCCCTCGGTGCGACTAGGGTTCATGTACGTGGCACTAAACTGTCGTCGTGGTTACACAGCGACGTTTTTCCCCCCGTGACGCTACAGTTTGTGATGGCTTCAAAGGAGCCTTCAGGCCTCACGTGTCAGAATGAATGAGGCGATTGAGTCAGCGTTATGCCAAGGACGTCTGTTGGGTATGCTGACTATTACAACCAAGGAATTCAAAACGCTGTTTATCCTGGGTGTACAAGGAGCAAAATAAACTCAGCAGAATAAAACTTTTGAATTAATATTAACCTTCACCAAGTAATAACAGAAGTATGTACACTATATTACACTATGTACATCAGTAAAGCATATTAGTGCACTCCCAGTAAGCAAGCCAGAATAGAACCACTAGAGGAGTAGACCGTGCTTCAACAGCTCTAGAATGGGAATGACAATAGGCAGACAGGTGGGTGGTACCCACAACACCTCTGTGACTTCCAAAAACCATCTTCTCATTAGCTTGAACTGGGTATGTATCGAAACGACGGGGCACCATCTTTCGACCCTAGTACTGTGGTTCGCTGGTTGGGGGAGATGCCTTTCAATGAGGGTGTGTAATGCGAAGAATAAAGGTTACAGTACTCTTTGCATGCCACACCCCCACCCTGAGAGAGCTCAGGATTAGGCTTCACCACCTCCCATTGGTAAACCATGAACCTTATAATGGGACCGCCTTTCCTCTCAACCATCCAACTCTTAGAGCCTCAGCTTAATTCAGCAACATAAGCAAACCCTAAACTTAGGGTGAGATCAGCAGACAGTAGGGCACCGTTGGTCCAAGGTATGGGCGGACAGTATCCCACACCCCCTCACTAAAAAATCAAAAAAGGGAAAAAAAATGAGAGTAAAAAAATCGTTACACAAGTCCTAACCCATCCATAACCTAATACGATCTTGATAAGCATCTGTCAACTTATTTTCTTTGCCAGAATGTGTAATATTCTATGAGAGAATAGGGTTGCAGTCATAGACTCACTTCTATGAGCCTTGTATTGTGTTCTTCATGGCTTGATGATATTCCAGGAGGTTGTGAGTCACGATAGACAGTGACCACTGCAAAGTCTGGCCCAATGTATAACGAAGTGCTCCAAGGCAGTTACCAGCGTGAGGGTTTTCTTTTTCAATTGTTGGAGTAAACCCTCTGGGTGTGGCTGGAACTTGCCGAGTAGAAGGCCACAGGCTGCAACCCCTCGTTTTCCCGTTTTGCAACTGTACTGCCCCAAACCCCAGACTCACAAGCATCATACCTGTAAGAAAGTTTGCGAGAAGTTCTGGAGACACAAAGGAATGGGTTGCAGTACACAATAATCTTTTAGATTTCGTAAAAACATTTTGACATTCTGGCTGTGTGGCTAGTAAGAGAGGTAAGGGGGGCTACAATTATCTAAAATCTTTTGCAATATTTTCTGTAAAAACCCTATCATGCCTAGGAAAACGTTGAAGAGTTTTTCATATCATGGAGAATTGGGTAATCTTTTAATGGCAAAGCAAGAAACTTTAGCAAGTGGCCTGGCCAAAGAAGACTTAGATAAAATTAACAGTTAAAGGGAACTCTGGAAGGTCTCAGAGAGAGCCTAAACAGGTGTTGATCCCAAGTATCGACACCACCACGATGTCAATGTCCGATAAGCTGCGTGCTTCAAGTCCTTTAAATAGCCTGATGGAATAAGTTTCTGGAATGAAGAGAGGGCGTTTTTCATTCTGAAGGGAGGTAACTGTTATATTGATAATGACCTGGGATTTCGGAAGGCAGAGGATTTTCTTCGCCTTATCCATCAAAGGTACCTGATAGGTCACCTTTAAGGAGATCTAACTGGACACAAAAAGTATCCTTACCACAAAGTGATAATGTCATCCAGACGAGGAAGAGGGTAAGCATCTGTGATTGTGACCTCAATTCACCTTACGTAGTCCGTTACACCATTACGAAACTCCCATCAGCTTTTATAACTAGGATGCACGTGTGAAGACCATGGACTAGATATGACTCCTCACTAAACCATGCTCTAACAGAAATTCTACTTCATGCTGAAGTAGCTTCTGCTTTACAGGATTAGATCTGTAGGAGGAGAGTTTAATAGGTTTAGAGTTCCCTACATCTTTGTCAAGATAACCTAACTTACATTTTTTCTCGGGCACTCCGAAAAATATCAGGTATTGACTGTAGATGCGCAGTTATACTTGTTGCTTGAGTTTCAGTTAGCCCCACCTTTACAGGGCTGGGTCCTGAGGAGGACGAATTTGGAAATGGCTTGACATTAGTTTCAGAAATAGAGTGCAAAGTCTGTGTTTGTCCTTATCCTCGGAGGAAGCAGACTGGGTCTGGGACTGGGACTTTTTCTGGTAGATGAAAATATTTAATGATTAATGTGGTAAAGGTTTTAGTTTTTGAGTCTTATCAAGGGAGATACCGCATAATTTGCATCAGATAATTTACTTACAATTTTGCATAGGTTCCCGTAAGATCTAGCTTTCAGGGTGTGGCCAGGTTATAGTTCCTGTACCATAACATGGGTCTCCTGGATGGGAAGGAGCAGAATTGTGATTCTATCAAACTATGTTTCATCTGGTTTTGAGCTGACTTTAAGGTTAGCCTTGGATAACTGACGTGCACGTGCAACCTTGAAGACGGGTTGTTAGAGTGTTGGAGCTTAACGTTCTTCTCCGTCCATCCTTCTTTGAGCACCTGAAGAGGACCTTGATCATTGTGCCCAAAGATCAGCTCAAAATGGGACTATACCCAATAGACTCTTGCACAGTTTCCCTTATTGAAAACAGATTCAAATGTGTGATTCATCCAGCTCTGTAGGAAAATGCATACAAAAGTTCTCATCATAGCTTTTAACATCTTGATGGAGAATTTTACAAGGCACCTTGGGACTGAGGATGTTAGGCTGTGGATGTTATGCAGGGTTCATGCATGACATTGTTGAATGATCTGTAGTAGAGAAGGGTGTCATAATAGCATGTTGTTATAATTGTAAAGCTTAATTTATAATTCATAATGTGAATTTGGGGGCACTGTAAATGAGTTACTCAATGAATCATAAAGAAATTCTGCCAGGGATTTATTTTCCAACTATGTTTGGCGGGGTTGGAGCGGAATAAGAGTGGCCTTCGGAGACATGCAGGGTCAGCTTGGTGGGGAGGCTGGCGTATCGGAGTGCTGTGTATTAAGCTAAGTTTTGTAGTTGTGTTATCCTTTTGTTTAGCTATCTCAAGCCATAGCTCTCTATGGTTTACCTGTATGCCACCTAGGCTCTGATATGAGTCAGTTGCTGTGGGAGAGTGGGAAATAAGAATGGGGTTTGGTATTGGAGTAGTGACGGCCTGTGCTGACTTGGGCCGAGTGTTATGGTTTCTGGGACCGCCTGCGGCCTGCTTTTTGCGCCCGTATTACCTGGGGAAGAGTTTACCTGGACGAGAGTTCCGGGGGTCAACCGCCCCGCGGCCCGGTCCGTGACCAGGCCTCTGGTGGTTCAGAAGACTGACCAACCAGGCGTTGCTGCTGGCTGCACGCAAACCAACGTACGAGCCACAGCCGGCTGGTCAGGAACCGACTTTTGGTGCTTGTACAGTGCCAGCTTGAAGACTGACAGGGGTCTGTTGGTAATCCCCTTACGTATGCTGGGAGGCAGTTGAACAGTCTCGGGCCCCTGAACTTTTTGTATTGTTAGTCTCTTAACGTTCTAGTGGGACACCCTGCTTTTCATTGGGGGGATGTTGCATCGTCTGCCAAGGTCTTTTGCTTTCGTAAGTGAGTGATTTCGTGTGCAAGTCGGTACTAGTCCCCTCTAGGATTTTCCAGGTGTTTATTCCAATTTCCAATTGTGCACTCACAGAGGTACAAAAAAAAATTTCAGATAAGAGCAGTATGCAGTATATAATAATGTATCTCTCCCGCTGGTTCCTGGGAATACAGGTTAGGAACCTCAAGCGCTCCCAAGTAATTGTGGTGTTTTTGCTCACGGTATGCGTGCGTGAGGTTTCTGTACATTTTCTAGGTCAGCAATTTCACCTGCCTTGAAAGGTGCTCGTTAGGTGCAGCAATTTTCCAGCCTAGATAGACAAGTGACCTGAAGAGTGTCATCATGGCTTGGCCTCCCTAGTTTTGAGGTTCTCATTATCCATCCTGTTATTTTTCTAGCTGGTGCGATTGATACAATGTTATGGTCTTTGAAGGTGAGATCCTCCCCCCCGCCCCCCCCATCTCCCCCCCCCTCCCAGGTCTTGACGTTGGTGTTTCGCTCTTATTTTGTGGCCAGTAATATGTTTGTACTTGATGAAGATTTTAATTTCTCGTGTTTACATATTTCTGAGTAATGAAATTTTTCATCCGTTGAAACTTTCATATTGTTTTCTGCAGCCCACTGAAAGATTGGTTGATTGTCCGCCGGGTGCCTTGCAGTGTCTGCAATGGAAGACCTTGTCATGCAGGATTCGGGTGTCATCTGCAAAGGAAAAGACTCAGTGTGTGGCTGACATCCTTGTCTATGTCGGATATGAGGATGTGGAACAAGATGGGAGCGAGTACTGCCCCTTGTGGAACAGAGCTTTTCACGTAGCTGCCTCGGACTTTACTCTGTTGACGACTACTCTCTGAGTGTTCTGTTAGTGAGGAAATTATAGTATCCATCGACCGACTTTTTTCTGTTATTCCTTTAGACACGTATTTTGTTGCGCTATTACGCCAGGTCACACTTGTCGAAGGCTTTTGCAAA
Source organism: Cherax quadricarinatus (assembly GCF_026875155.1). NCBI lineage: Eukaryota > Metazoa > Arthropoda > Malacostraca > Decapoda > Parastacidae > Cherax > Cherax quadricarinatus. The sequence continues at coordinate 2,946,543 of NC_069424.1, read as the reverse complement.
GGTATGGTTAATAAATTTAAAATTTTTTATTACTTCTGCATTCTTTTTCGTCTTATAGTGCATTTTGGACCTTGTCGTAGTGATCCAATAGTTGAGACAGACAGGAGCGACCTGTTCTAAACCCATGTTGCCTGGATGTGTAATAATGATGGGTTTATAGATGGGTGGTGATCTTGCTGTCTTAGGTCCCTTTCAAAGATTTTTATGTTTTGGGGGAAAATTGGGGGTTTTAAGGTTTTGTTTTTTTTTTTATTATTGATATTGGTCTGTTGTTCTTGCTGTTGCTTTACTGTCCCCTTTGTGGTGTGGGCTATGTCTGTTGTTTTTAGTAACTGTGGACGACCCCCTGTGTCCATGCTCCCTCTCCACAGGATTCTAAAGGCTCGTGATAGAGGGCTTCTTGCACGTTCTTGATGATCTCGGAGTTCCATGACGTCCTGGCCCTGGGGCAGGCTGTGTGCATGGGCGTGTCATTTTCGCCTGTTCGAAGTCATTGGCGTCAGGATAACAGCGGATAGGTTGGTGTTAACAAATTCTGTGGCTCTCTCATAAAAATTTCATTTGATCTTCGACTCTCAGTCTGGTTAGCGGCTTGCTATTGCTGAGTCATTTTGGGACTTGAGTAGTAGCTCATCTTTTCCTTTTCTGTCATCTGTGTTGGATCCATCTTGTTTAAGTTGGGGCCCAATACTGGACGTTGTTCTCGACTTTGTATTTAGGCATAGGAAGAGAAGCTATACTTTGGGTTTCTTTATGATTTCATTTATGGCTTTTAGTTCTTCCGCGTTTCTGTCTCCTATATGATTCCTTTAAGCTTTAAGTTCGATGCTTGCTATTTCTCTGACAGTGTTCTCCTACGACATTTCGGATTTATTGACCTCTTTAGGCAGCTATGTTATTCTTTTCAGTCGCCTGTATAGGAGAGCTGTCTCTTTCTATTTTACATCTACTCCTCTTTTTCTAGAGTATATGCACCCTGTGATACATGCGTGTGCACCAAGTTAATCTGTTTAGGCATAAGTTGGGGTCGGTGTTTGCTGAGTTATCTTCGCAGCTTATATCGGTTAGGACTTGGTTTTACTTAGTCCCACTTTATGTTTGAGTTTGTAAGTTGAATTTTGGGTGAATGTCCCTCGTGATATCTCATATGTCGGTTGGGGGCTCCACGCATACCATGTCTGAACCTCAATTTTGTTGTGATCTGGAGTATATTGTTTTTGATGTGGGTGACATTTCTTTCAGATCATCATTGTTAGTGAAGATGAGGTCTAGTGTATTCTCCTGTCTAGTAGGCTCTGTTTTTTGTTTGGTTTATATTGTACTTTGTTGCAGGAGATTTAATTAAAAAGCTCGTGTTGTGAGTGTGAGTTTTCGTCAGTGCTGCCTTCCTGGTGTTTATACTGCAACAATATTATTTGCTATATTCCTCCATTTTAGGTGCCTTAGTTGAAACTCCCTGGAGGCAAGGATTTTGGGTTGCAGGAGCTTCCCGGAAGATTTCCCAGACAGTGGTCAATTTTTAAACAGCTGTTCCTGGAATTGCTGGGTTGTTGCCTCCGGAGGCTTGTTGACTGCCACATTGACTAGTTGTGGTTCTCGCCTTCCTGCTAAAAACTTTCCACTACATCATTTGGTGGAATTAAGCCAGTTCTGTGCAAACAAGTGACTCTGACAAAGTACAGGCCAACCCCCTCCCCTTTTGCCTGTTCACTCTGTCAATCTGCTATGGTTGTAACCTGGGAACCATATTTCGTTTTGGTCCAAGATGATCCTTTATGTGGGTCTCAGTTGAAAGCGCGACATTGCTTTGATCTGAAGCACAGACCCACGGATGAAAGGTATTTTTGTTTATTGCTGGCTTTAGACCCTGTATATTTGCAAAGAAGAATGTCTCGGCACTGGTCGGGTTTATTGGTTAGTACTGGGGGGGGGATTTTTTTCCGGCATTAGTTATCTGTATCTGTTGGTTTGGAGTGGAGGCCATCGACTGTGGTTACAACTCCAGGAATGACTGGGATTTGGTGTACGATTTCTGCAATTTCCTGCCAGTTTTTTTTCCTTCTGGGCACTATAAAACCTATCCTCATTGAGTGGCTGTGGGCTTACCCAGGTTTTCATGGCACTGATGTTTTGTATCTTTTGTCCCCTTTAGATGGTGTGGTGGCAATTTTAGTTTATAGAAGTCTTTCCTGTACTGAAGAGGTACACAGTTCAGGGTTTGAAAACGATTACAGGAAGGAGTTTGCTTTTTTCCTGTTGTCAACTATGGGCATGGCATTTTCTAGGGTGTCATAGTTGCACGTCCCATCTGTTTTTTCCAGATTTCTCATGGCTGCAGATACCAAGTGCATAGTATGTGCACAGGCTTGGTTTCCGTTGTGCCTTGGGTTTCTGTGACTGGATTCCCTGTAGGTTGCATGTTCCCTGTCTTATTCCTATCCTCCTAGGCACCAACAATGGAGCTCCCACCAGTCTGTTTTGGTAATTTATTCCTCATATTGCTAGTGGAGTCCATCTTGTTTGCTATTTCCTGATGGTATTCAGTTTGCAATATTGGTTTTAATCTTATCTTTGACTTCACAATTGCTTTCCCACTATTTCCTATGTGGTATTTCTGTTTGAGAGCAATAAATATGTGGGCGTTTAGGATAGGAGATACATGAAGGTGTTTCTCTAGAGTGTGTATGTAGGTGTTATAATGTATAAATGATATATTTTCTAACTAGGATTTGTTACCTAAACCCTCGGTTAACTCCAACAATCGAAAAGTAGAAAATACTGGTTTAGGCGCTCACTTTCTGCTTTGACTGGGGCTTAGCCCTCGGGTGGCCTGTTTATGCCTGAGTTGTGTGGCTTTTACCTTTGCCCTTAGACAAGGCGCTAGCCCCCAGGTATCCCGCATTTCTGAATAACATTGAATAAGTTGTGGATTATCCCTAACTAGTTAATGCTTCCATAAATGCTTTGGCAGTGAGTTAGATAATTACCTTGACACTTTGAATAGATTGAGGGAATGCCAAAACAAGAAATAAATCTGGTTTAAGGACTTGAGAATGCTTTATATTTTTACTGCGCAGGGAATTGCTTATGGGTTCTAGTTACTCTATCCATAATGGTTAATAAGTACTGATTTCCATACTTGACTTAGGTAGTGGACCTACCACCAATCTATAAATTAATTCTGTAAAATGGTTCTCCACTAGCAGGTATAGGTGTGAGGCGCAGTTTCAATGGAATGTCCCAGGTTCCCTACTTGCTTGACATTTCGGCAACACCGGATAGGATTCTTCACATTCGGCTTAATTTTGGTCATAGAAATTTCTTTTGTGATTCTATATTTGGTTTAGCAATTCACCAGGGACCTTCTTAATGCAGTATTATGAGCTATATTCATCTTTGTGTCATACTTTGTTGGAACACTAACCTTGCCGGACAGTTGTGGCCCTCTATCTCCTTACCAGTCTCAGTGAGATATAAAATAGTCGTTTGTTAGTTTTTATGCTTGACTGGATGATCCAAAAAGGATTTACCATGGCTGCCTGAAAGCGAAATTCAAAGAAGGGTTCTTTCGTTGTTTTCACTCCCGGAACGAAGGACAGCTCCCTCGGGCATGGAAACAGAGATATCTGGCAATCCTGCAACCTGGGAATAGGAAGGGCTTGATTGGGTCTGTTCACTTAATTTACAAGGCTCTGGCCAGTCTTCCTCGTAAACAAATCTAGCTATTCCGAGTCAGAGTCATCCAAGGATAGGTCGCATTCTCGCCAACACAACACCTTGAGATGTTGACCAAATTTTAGCCAACACCAGAGAAGAGTTAATTTCATTATGGGTTCTGGACAGACACTAGCAGTGGTAATGTTATACTCCAGTATAACATGGCATCTTTCATAGGAAATCCTTCGGTTTACACCCACAGTCAAGTATCCAGTGTAATATTTGCATGTACATAGATTCTATGCAAGGGGACAGGGCAAAGTAATCGCTCCCCCCTTTTTTTTTTTTTTTTTTTTTTCCTAAATGCTTCAGCAGAACAAAGGATGTAATGAAAGTGTGTTCAGAAAGGGAAGTCTTTCTCTCTTATAAGGTGTGAATAGCCTCAATATCTCTTAATGCTGACTTCAGTTGTTTTTGAGTCTTCCTGAAGGGGAAATAATAATGCGACTCTGTACAGTAATAAGGAGCCATCCCCTTTTTACTTATTTCAGGACATATTATGTGGACTCTATAGAAATTTTCCACAACAGTTGGGGTTTTATGGGGGCAGTTGGGACGGTGTGACCTACTTTGTTTGCATAGGAAGCAGACCGACAGGCTTGACTTAGCTCCCTGCTGACGTTGTAAATGGTGTCACTCTGGCGCTGGTGTCCTCTATGGATACTGTTGTCCGAGTTGCCACCATGTTGAGTAGTTTGTCTCTCCGCAGTGGAACATAGATTGAGAAGCGTGAAGGCTACCAGGTACTTTAGTTGGCTGGACGTAGACGTTTTCCCTCTGGTTGCACTTTATTTTTTTTTTACCTCCAATGTTCGACAATTCTGCTCATGCCTGGCTGTTGGAAAAGAGTGATGGGACCGCTCGGAACAAGGAGCAGTAGTTTCGAAGGTATAAGCCAACCTGGATGCCTTCCAATGCAGTGGTTAAGTCATGACTGCAGAAGACTCTAACCTCTGGTCCCACAGACTTCACCAGGTTGTCAACTAGGACAAGCTGCACGAGATCATCGAAGGTAGCAACACCACTTGCTTTTTACCAGTGGTAAAAGCTTTGGTCGGCTGTCGCAAAAAATCAACCAGGGATTAACCTAAGCTTGTTGTTGCCTAACTTGAATGACTTCCTGTGCCTTACCAAACAACGCTGTGGAAACAACGAGCCAAATGCACTTCGTTCCAGCCACTCCTCAAGGCTCGAGCTGTTTTCGAAATTTCGAAAAATTGTTCTGGTTCTGCCTCATTGTGAAGCGGGGAACAGCTGCACTGCTTGTCTGTAAACTTAAATTAATTTATAACTTGAGAAAACTGATTTCTTTCTTTTTCCCTATCAAATTTCTTCCTTGGCATATGCCCCTGTTCCCTAGTCCGCTCAAGATGACTTTTTTGCCAACTAAGAGCCAATTGCAGTTGATTCGCCTTCAGAAAACCATGTGTGCGAGACTAACCGATTTTGACTTCAGTTGATGTATCATTTTCTCCTGCAGAACATCGGGGTTTTATTCCTGGCTCCCGCACAGAGGGAGGAGTCTGATGTAGCCATCTACTCTTCTCGAAGTTTGATTATTATAAGAGTTACGGAGCTGCGCATCTGTGAGAGTGGCGTTCATAATCACTGCAAATGGAATGAGCAATTTGCCAACAATGCTTGTAGGGAAATTTAGACCAGTTTTTATAAAAAAATAAAAGTGTATTCAGACACCAGACGTCAGACTCGTCTAGGCGGATACCCCCAACGTAACACATTATTTTGCCAATACACGCTTAGCTATGCACAGTACGACTGCAGAATTCGCAATACAATAGCAGGTGATACAAATAGCAAATCTGACTGCAAAATTCTTCACACAACAGCAAGATTTACCGTAGGAAGCAAACTCAACGAACAAGTAGTAGCGAGCTGTCAACGATCATGCATAGCAAGGCTGACCATAGCAGGCAATTGACATGCAAAGTTAGTGAAGCGTTGGCAAGCACTGAATGCAATACCAGACAGAAAGCTACAACAATGATTCCTGTTTACAGCATCACACTAGGCTCAACCCGTGCTCTAAGTCCACCTCAGTTCTCGGAAGGCAACCATATTACAAACCAGGAAGGAAATCAAAGGCCTGTTATCCTGGGTGTAAAGGGAGCCAAAATAACACAGCAGATAAAACTTTTGACATTTTATTATCCTCACCATGTAAGAACAGAAGTATTGTTACACTATATATACTATGATTCAAAAAAATAGTTTTTAGCCGCACTCCACGGTAAGCAAGGTAGATTATAAGCCACTAGGAGAGCAAGACCATTCCTTTAACCAGATCTAGAATGGGAATGTCAAGGGCAGACAGGGGGTGGTACCCACAACACCTCTGCGATTGCAAACCTCTTCTCATTGGCTTGAACCTGGGGTATTGATTGAACAACGGGGCCCATCGTTCGACCCTAGTATGGTTCGCTGTTGGGGGAGATTAGCCTTTTCAATGAGGGTGTGTATATGCGCGAAATAAAAGGTTACGTACTCTTTGCATGCCACACTGACATGGCAGACAACGCCTTATTTGATTGTTGGAACAATGGTTGCCCTGTGGTACCCAGTATGCTGACGTAGTCACTTTCTGGGTAATTACCCACAGACACTTATTGACAGAGTTCAGCTCCTGGACCCTTCTGTTTCCGGGTGGGTAATGTCGTAATGTCATAAACAAGATGGGGTTCAGTGTGGGCCAAAACAGAGAAAGCATTTTTGTAGACGCAACCTGTGTCATTCCTGCTCGTCTCACCGTTGAGACTCACATCTCTCCATCTCCTGAACATAAGAGTACAGGTTGAGTTGACCAGTCTGCCCCCCCGGGCCCACACTCAGTCTAACCTCTGATCTGATTCCACTCTGATCGAGAGGTTGATATCATCAACTCTGTCAGCAAGGCGACTGTATGGACTCTATTGTCACGGCTTCTGTGAGCAGCCTGCATAAAGCATGATGTCACTTTGACTGTCTAACCCACTCACTCCAGTTATGACTTTAAGCTGCTATGACTCCCAGATGATGAGTCTGAATCGTCCATTATAGACTCTCGCCAGCTCCACTAAGTTGTGGTTGCTCATTGCGTTCCAGCATGTGATTCTCCAGTGACTGTAACAAGTCGAGAAATGTCCTCTGAGTCGCTTGCACAGAAGTCATGCCAGATGCCGAGTGCTGACAATGCCTCATTGAGGGCACCAGCAGGTTATACCCCAGATGCGCATGAACTCTGAAGCGACTACTCAGGGATGGATGCTCCACCCTTCAGATGAAACTGAACCCTGTTACGTCATAACTCAGCCGCAATAAAGTCTCCTTTGTCTGCAGTGTCCATCCATGACCGCCACCCCCCACCGATGCTCACTGCTTGGACCCATGATGTTATAGATCACATTTCTTTTCTTCCCTTCATTGTAGAAATTTTTTTTTTTTTTTTTTTGGTCCATGTCCCACTTGTTATATATGCTTTTATTCTGTGTTCTGTGCCTGTTCCTGAGGGAGACAGTGGTTTTTTCCAGTCATTCATGGTCGAGAACGACCCTGGGAGAGTGGCCATGAAGATGTTTGCCAGTTGGGTTCATATTCTTCACAATGCTGGTGCTGACATCAATTAGGGCCTACAATTTAGCTTGTACCATTACTTAACCTGCCCTCACTTTCGCAGCTGTTCATCACTCAGAACATCAAGCATTTATTCTGGCACTTCACGGGCATGGCCCTCCTGGCCTGGGCCGCACATTAACACAATGCCTGTGTACAAGAACCCAAATATGTAAGAAGACTACAAAGCCTTATCAAAGTTAACAAAAAAAAGGCACATTACCGTGACTGGAACGTTTCACAAAAATAACCCGCACATAGAAGAGAGGAGCTTATGACGATGTTTCGGCCGGACTTGTGACCATTTACAAAGTCCAAGTCGGACCGAAACGTCGTCGTTCGTAAGCTCCACTCTTCCTTATCATTGGTCCTGCTTGCAACAGCCCATTTAACGATGGACACATTGTAAGGAAATAGTGTAGAATATATATAATATATTATTTCTTAACAAGTAACAATGCAGGTATACAGTCCTTGCTGACTCAGTGACATATACTACACAGAACATCCGCTTGTTATGCAGAGCATTTTGGGAACAATTAGATCAGTTTTGTCCCAGGATGCGTAACACCTCACCAGTCGCACTAACAACCAGGTGTTCAATCATACTGATGGGTGTGACTATTACAAACACTGTTTTTATTATCAGTGTAGTAACATAAGAGTTCAGTATACATCAAATATTAACAAATTTATCGTCTCTTATACTGTATACATTTGATATAAAAAACATAACCTTTGGTATAGATATATATATTTTTTTTATTTTTGTATTATCACACCGGCCGATTCCCACCAAGGCAGGTGGCCCGATAAAGAAAAACTTTCACCATCATTCACTCTCACTGTTCTTGCCAGGAAGGGGTGCTTTACACTTACAGTTTTTAAAACTGCAACATTAACACCCCTCTTCTGAGTGCAGGCACTAGTACTTCTAATCTCCAGGACTTCAAGTCCGGCCTGCGGTTCCCTGTAATCCATTCATAAAAGTTACTTTGCTATCCCACTTCCAACAGCACGTCAAGTATTAAAAAACCATTTGTCTCCATTCACTCCTATCAAACACCGGCTCACGCATGCCTGCTGGAAGTCAAGCCCCTCGCACAACAAAACCTCTGTACCACCTCCATCCAACCTTCCCTAGGCGACACTCCCCGCCTTCCTTACACTACAGGACAGGATACACTTTGAAAGTCATTTGTTTCGCTCCATTCTCTATACAGTCGAACACCTCAACAACCCTTCCTCAGCCCTCTGGACAACAGTTTTGGTAATCCCGCACCTCCTCCTAACTTCCAAACTACGAATTCTCTGCTTATATTCACACCACACATTGCCCTCAGACATGACATCTCCACTGCCTCCAGCCTTCTCCTCGCTGACAACATTCATCACCCACGCTTCACACACATATAAGAGCGTTGTAAAACTATACTCTCATACATTCCTCTTTGCCTCCAAGGACAAAGTTCTTTTGTTCTCCACAGACTCCTAATGCACCACTCACTCTTTTTCCCTCATCAAATTCTATGATTCACTCATCTTTCATAGACCCATCGTGACACGTCCACTCCCAAATATCTGAATCGTTCAACCTCCTCCATACGCTCTCCCTTCCAATCTGATATTCAATCTTTCATCACCTAATTCTTTTGTTATCCTCCATAACCTTACTCTTTCCTGTATTCACCTTTAATTTTCTTTTTTGCACACCCTACCAAATTTCCACCAATTCTCATGCAACTTCTCTTAGAATCTCCCAAGAGCACCAGTTGTCATCAGCAAAGAGCAGCTGTGAACACTCCACTTGGTGTGTGATTCTTTTATCTTTTAAACTCCCGCCTCTTGCCAAGACCCTCGCATTTATTCTCTTACAACACCATCTATAAATATATTAACAACCACGGTGACATCACACATCCTTGTCTAAGGCCTACTTTTACTGAGGAAAAACATTTCCCTTTTTCCTACTTACTCTAAATTGAAGCCTCACTATTACCTCGTAAAAACTCTTTATGCTTTCAGTACCTACCTCCTACACACATACACTTGCAAATCTGCCACATTGCACCCCATATCCACCAAGTTCCATACGCCTTTCCAAATCCATAAATTGCACAAATTACCTCTTTGCCTTATCTAAATATGTTAACTTATATGTTTCACTGTAAACACCTGGTCCACACACCCCCTACCTTTCCTAAGCCTCCTTGTTCATCTTGCTATCCTATTCTCCGTCTTACTCTTAATTCTTTCAATTATAACCTACCATACACTTTACCAGGTACACTTCAAAGACTTATCCCCTAGAAAATATTTTTGACTCTCTTTTTATCCCTTTTGCTTTATACAAAGGAATACTATGCATGCTCTCTGCCAATCCCAAGAGACCTTACCCTCTTCCATACAAAAAATTTTTATTAATAATTGCACCAACACTCCAAAAACTATATCCCCACCTGCTTTTAACATTTTCTATCTTTTTCCCATCAATCCGGCTGCCCTTACCCCCTTTCATCTTTACCTACTGCCTCACGAACTTCCCCCACACTCACAAACTGGCTCTTCCCACTCCTACAGATGTTATTTCCTCCTTGCCCTATTACACGAAATCACAGCTTCCCTTATTTCATCACTTTAACAATTCCTCAAAATATTACATTCAATCTTCCCTATACTCTAACTCTCATTTTATACTCTCCTCTCCTATTGTTAAATGGACAAATCCATTTGTTTCTCTAGGCTTTCTTAATTGTTAATCTCACTCCAAAACTTTTTCTTATTTTCAACAAAAAATGTTGTTGATATACATCCTCACCCACTCTCTCATGTGCTCTCTTTTTTACGTGCTTCACCACTCTCTTAAATCTCTCTTTTTTTCCATATAATCTTCCCTCCTGCATCACTTCTACTTTGTAAAATTCTCATTATGCTAACTTTTTCTACTTACTACTCTTCTTTACATTTTCATTCCACCAATCGTCCTCTTCCCTCCGGCACCCACTTTCCTGTACCCACAAAAATTCTGCTGAACACTTAACACTACATTTTTTAATCCTAACCCCATACCTCTTCGACCCATTGACTATGCTCTATTAGCCCATCTATCCTCCAATAGCTGTTTTTATCTTTACCCTAACTGCCTCCTCTTTTAGTTTATAAACTTCACCTCTAACAATAAATTTCACACAACCGTGTCCCTGACACACTCCACTGGTATACAGGGACGACACCCTTTTCAGGGTTATTACACAATTTCTCTACCGTGTCACACGACACCCTTCTCTCTGCTAATTACACACCATCTCTACTGTTTCCACATGACACCCTTTTCTCTGTGTTATAACATCCTTGTCTGATGTCACACGACAGACCATCCTCTCTGCACCTATCATTCCCTTCTCTCAGTATCACCCGCATAGCGGTCTTTTCACAGAGGCCAGCCTGGCAAAGAGCGCCGGTAGATCACCCAGAGGCCAGTAAGGTCCACTGGGCCGTGAGGCCCCGCACGTAGAAGTCCGCAGAAGAGGCCAGTAAAACTGCGACCAGAGGCCCACAGATAACAAAATCCAGCAAGGCCAACAGCAACCGAAGTCCTGAGCCATGATAACTGAATGAAGCCAGCGACTATGCGAGGCCAGCAGGAACTCACGCCGTAGGGAGATCTGAGTGACAGTAAAACTGCAGCCAAAAGGCAGCATTAACTGAAGTCAGTAAGTGAGTCAGTAGGTATCATTGGTTGTGCTCACATTGAGACAATCCTGGTGAACACTCGCAGTAAGGACGGCTCCAGCTGTTCCCAAATTTGGGTGATGACGTACCAGTGTATTGCAGGGACAGATAGGTTATCATCTAACCCCTTGTTTGGAAGGAGGCCGAAATCAGTGACATGGACAGCAGGATGCTCAAGGAAACACGGTTATAATGTTTTCCAGAAAGTACTGGGATACGATCTCCTGACCACAGATGTGTGAGCAGAGTGTGCTATCCTGTGGAGACATTACTAGGCTAAGTCTTATAAAATAGAATTGTATTTTGGGATGACACATCTGTATTCATTGTTTACAGATGTGTCATCCCGTTAGGTGGGGGCCTGCAACGTCCCCACCTCTCCCCCAACTGGGTGATGGTTGGTAACGGTTTTGTCTAGGAAATCACTTGAGATTTTTCACACTTGGGGGGGGAGGGGGGAAATGGTTTGACCTAGTCAAACAAAGATTCATGGACTGCAGTGCCCTCTGTTACGTGCTGAGCTATTGAAGGGGCCTCAAGGGGTCGCTAGGTACTCCTGGGGTCTATGATGGGGCCCAGCCCTCGGTGCGACTAGGGTTCATGTACGTGGCACTAAACTGTCGTCGTGGTTACACAGCGACGTTTTTCCCCCCGTGACGCTACAGTTTGTGATGGCTTCAAAGGAGCCTTCAGGCCTCACGTGTCAGAATGAATGAGGCGATTGAGTCAGCGTTATGCCAAGGACGTCTGTTGGGTATGCTGACTATTACAACCAAGGAATTCAAAACGCTGTTTATCCTGGGTGTACAAGGAGCAAAATAAACTCAGCAGAATAAAACTTTTGAATTAATATTAACCTTCACCAAGTAATAACAGAAGTATGTACACTATATTACACTATGTACATCAGTAAAGCATATTAGTGCACTCCCAGTAAGCAAGCCAGAATAGAACCACTAGAGGAGTAGACCGTGCTTCAACAGCTCTAGAATGGGAATGACAATAGGCAGACAGGTGGGTGGTACCCACAACACCTCTGTGACTTCCAAAAACCATCTTCTCATTAGCTTGAACTGGGTATGTATCGAAACGACGGGGCACCATCTTTCGACCCTAGTACTGTGGTTCGCTGGTTGGGGGAGATGCCTTTCAATGAGGGTGTGTAATGCGAAGAATAAAGGTTACAGTACTCTTTGCATGCCACACCCCCACCCTGAGAGAGCTCAGGATTAGGCTTCACCACCTCCCATTGGTAAACCATGAACCTTATAATGGGACCGCCTTTCCTCTCAACCATCCAACTCTTAGAGCCTCAGCTTAATTCAGCAACATAAGCAAACCCTAAACTTAGGGTGAGATCAGCAGACAGTAGGGCACCGTTGGTCCAAGGTATGGGCGGACAGTATCCCACACCCCCTCACTAAAAAATCAAAAAAGGGAAAAAAAATGAGAGTAAAAAAATCGTTACACAAGTCCTAACCCATCCATAACCTAATACGATCTTGATAAGCATCTGTCAACTTATTTTCTTTGCCAGAATGTGTAATATTCTATGAGAGAATAGGGTTGCAGTCATAGACTCACTTCTATGAGCCTTGTATTGTGTTCTTCATGGCTTGATGATATTCCAGGAGGTTGTGAGTCACGATAGACAGTGACCACTGCAAAGTCTGGCCCAATGTATAACGAAGTGCTCCAAGGCAGTTACCAGCGTGAGGGTTTTCTTTTTCAATTGTTGGAGTAAACCCTCTGGGTGTGGCTGGAACTTGCCGAGTAGAAGGCCACAGGCTGCAACCCCTCGTTTTCCCGTTTTGCAACTGTACTGCCCCAAACCCCAGACTCACAAGCATCATACCTGTAAGAAAGTTTGCGAGAAGTTCTGGAGACACAAAGGAATGGGTTGCAGTACACAATAATCTTTTAGATTTCGTAAAAACATTTTGACATTCTGGCTGTGTGGCTAGTAAGAGAGGTAAGGGGGGCTACAATTATCTAAAATCTTTTGCAATATTTTCTGTAAAAACCCTATCATGCCTAGGAAAACGTTGAAGAGTTTTTCATATCATGGAGAATTGGGTAATCTTTTAATGGCAAAGCAAGAAACTTTAGCAAGTGGCCTGGCCAAAGAAGACTTAGATAAAATTAACAGTTAAAGGGAACTCTGGAAGGTCTCAGAGAGAGCCTAAACAGGTGTTGATCCCAAGTATCGACACCACCACGATGTCAATGTCCGATAAGCTGCGTGCTTCAAGTCCTTTAAATAGCCTGATGGAATAAGTTTCTGGAATGAAGAGAGGGCGTTTTTCATTCTGAAGGGAGGTAACTGTTATATTGATAATGACCTGGGATTTCGGAAGGCAGAGGATTTTCTTCGCCTTATCCATCAAAGGTACCTGATAGGTCACCTTTAAGGAGATCTAACTGGACACAAAAAGTATCCTTACCACAAAGTGATAATGTCATCCAGACGAGGAAGAGGGTAAGCATCTGTGATTGTGACCTCAATTCACCTTACGTAGTCCGTTACACCATTACGAAACTCCCATCAGCTTTTATAACTAGGATGCACGTGTGAAGACCATGGACTAGATATGACTCCTCACTAAACCATGCTCTAACAGAAATTCTACTTCATGCTGAAGTAGCTTCTGCTTTACAGGATTAGATCTGTAGGAGGAGAGTTTAATAGGTTTAGAGTTCCCTACATCTTTGTCAAGATAACCTAACTTACATTTTTTCTCGGGCACTCCGAAAAATATCAGGTATTGACTGTAGATGCGCAGTTATACTTGTTGCTTGAGTTTCAGTTAGCCCCACCTTTACAGGGCTGGGTCCTGAGGAGGACGAATTTGGAAATGGCTTGACATTAGTTTCAGAAATAGAGTGCAAAGTCTGTGTTTGTCCTTATCCTCGGAGGAAGCAGACTGGGTCTGGGACTGGGACTTTTTCTGGTAGATGAAAATATTTAATGATTAATGTGGTAAAGGTTTTAGTTTTTGAGTCTTATCAAGGGAGATACCGCATAATTTGCATCAGATAATTTACTTACAATTTTGCATAGGTTCCCGTAAGATCTAGCTTTCAGGGTGTGGCCAGGTTATAGTTCCTGTACCATAACATGGGTCTCCTGGATGGGAAGGAGCAGAATTGTGATTCTATCAAACTATGTTTCATCTGGTTTTGAGCTGACTTTAAGGTTAGCCTTGGATAACTGACGTGCACGTGCAACCTTGAAGACGGGTTGTTAGAGTGTTGGAGCTTAACGTTCTTCTCCGTCCATCCTTCTTTGAGCACCTGAAGAGGACCTTGATCATTGTGCCCAAAGATCAGCTCAAAATGGGACTATACCCAATAGACTCTTGCACAGTTTCCCTTATTGAAAACAGATTCAAATGTGTGATTCATCCAGCTCTGTAGGAAAATGCATACAAAAGTTCTCATCATAGCTTTTAACATCTTGATGGAGAATTTTACAAGGCACCTTGGGACTGAGGATGTTAGGCTGTGGATGTTATGCAGGGTTCATGCATGACATTGTTGAATGATCTGTAGTAGAGAAGGGTGTCATAATAGCATGTTGTTATAATTGTAAAGCTTAATTTATAATTCATAATGTGAATTTGGGGGCACTGTAAATGAGTTACTCAATGAATCATAAAGAAATTCTGCCAGGGATTTATTTTCCAACTATGTTTGGCGGGGTTGGAGCGGAATAAGAGTGGCCTTCGGAGACATGCAGGGTCAGCTTGGTGGGGAGGCTGGCGTATCGGAGTGCTGTGTATTAAGCTAAGTTTTGTAGTTGTGTTATCCTTTTGTTTAGCTATCTCAAGCCATAGCTCTCTATGGTTTACCTGTATGCCACCTAGGCTCTGATATGAGTCAGTTGCTGTGGGAGAGTGGGAAATAAGAATGGGGTTTGGTATTGGAGTAGTGACGGCCTGTGCTGACTTGGGCCGAGTGTTATGGTTTCTGGGACCGCCTGCGGCCTGCTTTTTGCGCCCGTATTACCTGGGGAAGAGTTTACCTGGACGAGAGTTCCGGGGGTCAACCGCCCCGCGGCCCGGTCCGTGACCAGGCCTCTGGTGGTTCAGAAGACTGACCAACCAGGCGTTGCTGCTGGCTGCACGCAAACCAACGTACGAGCCACAGCCGGCTGGTCAGGAACCGACTTTTGGTGCTTGTACAGTGCCAGCTTGAAGACTGACAGGGGTCTGTTGGTAATCCCCTTACGTATGCTGGGAGGCAGTTGAACAGTCTCGGGCCCCTGAACTTTTTGTATTGTTAGTCTCTTAACGTTCTAGTGGGACACCCTGCTTTTCATTGGGGGGATGTTGCATCGTCTGCCAAGGTCTTTTGCTTTCGTAAGTGAGTGATTTCGTGTGCAAGTCGGTACTAGTCCCCTCTAGGATTTTCCAGGTGTTTATTCCAATTTCCAATTGTGCACTCACAGAGGTACAAAAAAAAATTTCAGATAAGAGCAGTATGCAGTATATAATAATGTATCTCTCCCGCTGGTTCCTGGGAATACAGGTTAGGAACCTCAAGCGCTCCCAAGTAATTGTGGTGTTTTTGCTCACGGTATGCGTGCGTGAGGTTTCTGTACATTTTCTAGGTCAGCAATTTCACCTGCCTTGAAAGGTGCTCGTTAGGTGCAGCAATTTTCCAGCCTAGATAGACAAGTGACCTGAAGAGTGTCATCATGGCTTGGCCTCCCTAGTTTTGAGGTTCTCATTATCCATCCTGTTATTTTTCTAGCTGGTGCGATTGATACAATGTTATGGTCTTTGAAGGTGAGATCCTCCCCCCCGCCCCCCCCATCTCCCCCCCCCTCCCAGGTCTTGACGTTGGTGTTTCGCTCTTATTTTGTGGCCAGTAATATGTTTGTACTTGATGAAGATTTTAATTTCTCGTGTTTACATATTTCTGAGTAATGAAATTTTTCATCCGTTGAAACTTTCATATTGTTTTCTGCAGCCCACTGAAAGATTGGTTGATTGTCCGCCGGGTGCCTTGCAGTGTCTGCAATGGAAGACCTTGTCATGCAGGATTCGGGTGTCATCTGCAAAGGAAAAGACTCAGTGTGTGGCTGACATCCTTGTCTATGTCGGATATGAGGATGTGGAACAAGATGGGAGCGAGTACTGCCCCTTGTGGAACAGAGCTTTTCACGTAGCTGCCTCGGACTTTACTCTGTTGACGACTACTCTCTGAGTGTTCTGTTAGTGAGGAAATTATAGTATCCATCGACCGACTTTTTTCTGTTATTCCTTTAGACACGTATTTTGTTGCGCTATTACGCCAGGTCACACTTGTCGAAGGCTTTTGCAAAGGTATGGTTAATAAATTTAAAATTTTTTATTACTTCTGCATTCTTTTTCGTCTTATAGTGCATTTTGGACCTTGTCGTAGTGATCCAATAGTTGAGACAGACAGGAGCGACCTGTTCTAAACCCATGTTGCCTGGATGTGTAATAATGATGGGTTTATAGATGGGTGGTGATCTTGCTGTCTTAGGTCCCTTTCAAAGATTTTTATGTTTTGGGGGAAAATTGGGGGTTTTAAGGTTTTGTTTTTTTTTTTATTATTGATATTGGTCTGTTGTTCTTGCTGTTGCTTTACTGTCCCCTTTGTGGTGTGGGCTATGTCTGTTGTTTTTAGTAACTGTGGACGACCCCCTGTGTCCATGCTCCCTCTCCACAGGATTCTAAAGGCTCGTGATAGAGGGCTTCTTGCACGTTCTTGATGATCTCGGAGTTCCATGACGTCCTGGCCCTGGGGCAGGCTGTGTGCATGGGCGTGTCATTTTCGCCTGTTCGAAGTCATTGGCGTCAGGATAACAGCGGATAGGTTGGTGTTAACAAATTCTGTGGCTCTCTCATAAAAATTTCATTTGATCTTCGACTCTCAGTCTGGTTAGCGGCTTGCTATTGCTGAGTCATTTTGGGACTTGAGTAGTAGCTCATCTTTTCCTTTTCTGTCATCTGTGTTGGATCCATCTTGTTTAAGTTGGGGCCCAATACTGGACGTTGTTCTCGACTTTGTATTTAGGCATAGGAAGAGAAGCTATACTTTGGGTTTCTTTATGATTTCATTTATGGCTTTTAGTTCTTCCGCGTTTCTGTCTCCTATATGATTCCTTTAAGCTTTAAGTTCGATGCTTGCTATTTCTCTGACAGTGTTCTCCTACGACATTTCGGATTTATTGACCTCTTTAGGCAGCTATGTTATTCTTTTCAGTCGCCTGTATAGGAGAGCTGTCTCTTTCTATTTTACATCTACTCCTCTTTTTCTAGAGTATATGCACCCTGTGATACATGCGTGTGCACCAAGTTAATCTGTTTAGGCATAAGTTGGGGTCGGTGTTTGCTGAGTTATCTTCGCAGCTTATATCGGTTAGGACTTGGTTTTACTTAGTCCCACTTTATGTTTGAGTTTGTAAGTTGAATTTTGGGTGAATGTCCCTCGTGATATCTCATATGTCGGTTGGGGGCTCCACGCATACCATGTCTGAACCTCAATTTTGTTGTGATCTGGAGTATATTGTTTTTGATGTGGGTGACATTTCTTTCAGATCATCATTGTTAGTGAAGATGAGGTCTAGTGTATTCTCCTGTCTAGTAGGCTCTGTTTTTTGTTTGGTTTATATTGTACTTTGTTGCAGGAGATTTAATTAAAAAGCTCGTGTTGTGAGTGTGAGTTTTCGTCAGTGCTGCCTTCCTGGTGTTTATACTGCAACAATATTATTTGCTATATTCCTCCATTTTAGGTGCCTTAGTTGAAACTCCCTGGAGGCAAGGATTTTGGGTTGCAGGAGCTTCCCGGAAGATTTCCCAGACAGTGGTCAATTTTTAAACAGCTGTTCCTGGAATTGCTGGGTTGTTGCCTCCGGAGGCTTGTTGACTGCCACATTGACTAGTTGTGGTTCTCGCCTTCCTGCTAAAAACTTTCCACTACATCATTTGGTGGAATTAAGCCAGTTCTGTGCAAACAAGTGACTCTGACAAAGTACAGGCCAACCCCCTCCCCTTTTGCCTGTTCACTCTGTCAATCTGCTATGGTTGTAACCTGGGAACCATATTTCGTTTTGGTCCAAGATGATCCTTTATGTGGGTCTCAGTTGAAAGCGCGACATTGCTTTGATCTGAAGCACAGACCCACGGATGAAAGGTATTTTTGTTTATTGCTGGCTTTAGACCCTGTATATTTGCAAAGAAGAATGTCTCGGCACTGGTCGGGTTTATTGGTTAGTACTGGGGGGGGGATTTTTTTCCGGCATTAGTTATCTGTATCTGTTGGTTTGGAGTGGAGGCCATCGACTGTGGTTACAACTCCAGGAATGACTGGGATTTGGTGTACGATTTCTGCAATTTCCTGCCAGTTTTTTTTCCTTCTGGGCACTATAAAACCTATCCTCATTGAGTGGCTGTGGGCTTACCCAGGTTTTCATGGCACTGATGTTTTGTATCTTTTGTCCCCTTTAGATGGTGTGGTGGCAATTTTAGTTTATAGAAGTCTTTCCTGTACTGAAGAGGTACACAGTTCAGGGTTTGAAAACGATTACAGGAAGGAGTTTGCTTTTTTCCTGTTGTCAACTATGGGCATGGCATTTTCTAGGGTGTCATAGTTGCACGTCCCATCTGTTTTTTCCAGATTTCTCATGGCTGCAGATACCAAGTGCATAGTATGTGCACAGGCTTGGTTTCCGTTGTGCCTTGGGTTTCTGTGACTGGATTCCCTGTAGGTTGCATGTTCCCTGTCTTATTCCTATCCTCCTAGGCACCAACAATGGAGCTCCCACCAGTCTGTTTTGGTAATTTATTCCTCATATTGCTAGTGGAGTCCATCTTGTTTGCTATTTCCTGATGGTATTCAGTTTGCAATATTGGTTTTAATCTTATCTTTGACTTCACAATTGCTTTCCCACTATTTCCTATGTGGTATTTCTGTTTGAGAGCAATAAATATGTGGGCGTTTAGGATAGGAGATACATGAAGGTGTTTCTCTAGAGTGTGTATGTAGGTGTTATAATGTATAAATGATATATTTTCTAACTAGGATTTGTTACCTAAACCCTCGGTTAACTCCAACAATCGAAAAGTAGAAAATACTGGTTTAGGCGCTCACTTTCTGCTTTGACTGGGGCTTAGCCCTCGGGTGGCCTGTTTATGCCTGAGTTGTGTGGCTTTTACCTTTGCCCTTAGACAAGGCGCTAGCCCCCAGGTATCCCGCATTTCTGAATAACATTGAATAAGTTGTGGATTATCCCTAACTAGTTAATGCTTCCATAAATGCTTTGGCAGTGAGTTAGATAATTACCTTGACACTTTGAATAGATTGAGGGAATGCCAAAACAAGAAATAAATCTGGTTTAAGGACTTGAGAATGCTTTATATTTTTACTGCGCAGGGAATTGCTTATGGGTTCTAGTTACTCTATCCATAATGGTTAATAAGTACTGATTTCCATACTTGACTTAGGTAGTGGACCTACCACCAATCTATAAATTAATTCTGTAAAATGGTTCTCCACTAGCAGGTATAGGTGTGAGGCGCAGTTTCAATGGAATGTCCCAGGTTCCCTACTTGCTTGACATTTCGGCAACACCGGATAGGATTCTTCACATTCGGCTTAATTTTGGTCATAGAAATTTCTTTTGTGATTCTATATTTGGTTTAGCAATTCACCAGGGACCTTCTTAATGCAGTATTATGAGCTATATTCATCTTTGTGTCATACTTTGTTGGAACACTAACCTTGCCGGACAGTTGTGGCCCTCTATCTCCTTACCAGTCTCAGTGAGATATAAAATAGTCGTTTGTTAGTTTTTATGCTTGACTGGATGATCCAAAAAGGATTTACCATGGCTGCCTGAAAGCGAAATTCAAAGAAGGGTTCTTTCGTTGTTTTCACTCCCGGAACGAAGGACAGCTCCCTCGGGCATGGAAACAGAGATATCTGGCAATCCTGCAACCTGGGAATAGGAAGGGCTTGATTGGGTCTGTTCACTTAATTTACAAGGCTCTGGCCAGTCTTCCTCGTAAACAAATCTAGCTATTCCGAGTCAGAGTCATCCAAGGATAGGTCGCATTCTCGCCAACACAACACCTTGAGATGTTGACCAAATTTTAGCCAACACCAGAGAAGAGTTAATTTCATTATGGGTTCTGGACAGACACTAGCAGTGGTAATGTTATACTCCAGTATAACATGGCATCTTTCATAGGAAATCCTTCGGTTTACACCCACAGTCAAGTATCCAGTGTAATATTTGCATGTACATAGATTCTATGCAAGGGGACAGGGCAAAGTAATCGCTCCCCCCTTTTTTTTTTTTTTTTTTTTTTCCTAAATGCTTCAGCAGAACAAAGGATGTAATGAAAGTGTGTTCAGAAAGGGAAGTCTTTCTCTCTTATAAGGTGTGAATAGCCTCAATATCTCTTAATGCTGACTTCAGTTGTTTTTGAGTCTTCCTGAAGGGGAAATAATAATGCGACTCTGTACAGTAATAAGGAGCCATCCCCTTTTTACTTATTTCAGGACATATTATGTGGACTCTATAGAAATTTTCCACAACAGTTGGGGTTTTATGGGGGCAGTTGGGACGGTGTGACCTACTTTGTTTGCATAGGAAGCAGACCGACAGGCTTGACTTAGCTCCCTGCTGACGTTGTAAATGGTGTCACTCTGGCGCTGGTGTCCTCTATGGATACTGTTGTCCGAGTTGCCACCATGTTGAGTAGTTTGTCTCTCCGCAGTGGAACATAGATTGAGAAGCGTGAAGGCTACCAGGTACTTTAGTTGGCTGGACGTAGACGTTTTCCCTCTGGTTGCACTTTATTTTTTTTTTACCTCCAATGTTCGACAATTCTGCTCATGCCTGGCTGTTGGAAAAGAGTGATGGGACCGCTCGGAACAAGGAGCAGTAGTTTCGAAGGTATAAGCCAACCTGGATGCCTTCCAATGCAGTGGTTAAGTCATGACTGCAGAAGACTCTAACCTCTGGTCCCACAGACTTCACCAGGTTGTCAACTAGGACAAGCTGCACGAGATCATCGAAGGTAGCAACACCACTTGCTTTTTACCAGTGGTAAAAGCTTTGGTCGGCTGTCGCAAAAAATCAACCAGGGATTAACCTAAGCTTGTTGTTGCCTAACTTGAATGACTTCCTGTGCCTTACCAAACAACGCTGTGGAAACAACGAGCCAAATGCACTTCGTTCCAGCCACTCCTCAAGGCTCGAGCTGTTTTCGAAATTTCGAAAAATTGTTCTGGTTCTGCCTCATTGTGAAGCGGGGAACAGCTGCACTGCTTGTCTGTAAACTTAAATTAATTTATAACTTGAGAAAACTGATTTCTTTCTTTTTCCCTATCAAATTTCTTCCTTGGCATATGCCCCTGTTCCCTAGTCCGCTCAAGATGACTTTTTTGCCAACTAAGAGCCAATTGCAGTTGATTCGCCTTCAGAAAACCATGTGTGCGAGACTAACCGATTTTGACTTCAGTTGATGTATCATTTTCTCCTGCAGAACATCGGGGTTTTATTCCTGGCTCCCGCACAGAGGGAGGAGTCTGATGTAGCCATCTACTCTTCTCGAAGTTTGATTATTATAAGAGTTACGGAGCTGCGCATCTGTGAGAGTGGCGTTCATAATCACTGCAAATGGAATGAGCAATTTGCCAACAATGCTTGTAGGGAAATTTAGACCAGTTTTTATAAAAAAATAAAAGTGTATTCAGACACCAGACGTCAGACTCGTCTAGGCGGATACCCCCAACGTAACACATTATTTTGCCAATACACGCTTAGCTATGCACAGTACGACTGCAGAATTCGCAATACAATAGCAGGTGATACAAATAGCAAATCTGACTGCAAAATTCTTCACACAACAGCAAGATTTACCGTAGGAAGCAAACTCAACGAACAAGTAGTAGCGAGCTGTCAACGATCATGCATAGCAAGGCTGACCATAGCAGGCAATTGACATGCAAAGTTAGTGAAGCGTTGGCAAGCACTGAATGCAATACCAGACAGAAAGCTACAACAATGATTCCTGTTTACAGCATCACACTAGGCTCAACCCGTGCTCTAAGTCCACCTCAGTTCTCGGAAGGCAACCATATTACAAACCAGGAAGGAAATCAAAGGCCTGTTATCCTGGGTGTAAAGGGAGCCAAAATAACACAGCAGATAAAACTTTTGACATTTTATTATCCTCACCATGTAAGAACAGAAGTATTGTTACACTATATATACTATGATTCAAAAAAATAGTTTTTAGCCGCACTCCACGGTAAGCAAGGTAGATTATAAGCCACTAGGAGAGCAAGACCATTCCTTTAACCAGATCTAGAATGGGAATGTCAAGGGCAGACAGGGGGTGGTACCCACAACACCTCTGCGATTGCAAACCTCTTCTCATTGGCTTGAACCTGGGGTATTGATTGAACAACGGGGCCCATCGTTCGACCCTAGTATGGTTCGCTGTTGGGGGAGATTAGCCTTTTCAATGAGGGTGTGTATATGCGCGAAATAAAAGGTTACGTACTCTTTGCATGCCACACTGACATGGCAGACAACGCCTTATTTGATTGTTGGAACAATGGTTGCCCTGTGGTACCCAGTATGCTGACGTAGTCACTTTCTGGGTAATTACCCACAGACACTTATTGACAGAGTTCAGCTCCTGGACCCTTCTGTTTCCGGGTGGGTAATGTCGTAATGTCATAAACAAGATGGGGTTCAGTGTGGGCCAAAACAGAGAAAGCATTTATTATTAAAGATTCACCGGTATTCTCCCGGCCGGGCCTTTTCCAAGTGGTGGCCCGGCCTTGGCTCCTCTTTAGGGAGTGTCTGAGACCTAAGTCTCCCATGGGAGGAGGCACAAGTACCTCCTCATCTTTGGGACCAACGTCCCAGACCTAGCCACAAGCAAAGGCCTCTCTGGTCTGCCATCCCCGCCCCAAGGGAGCAAATGGGAATGACAGTCTTATGAGCTAAAGGCTCGGGCTCAGGCACCTACCCTACCCTAGAAGGGCTAGGCATGGTGTCGATCACAACCAATAGTTAGTTAGTTAAAGATTAGCCGGTATTCTCCCGGCCCGGGCCTTTTCCAAGTGGTGGCCCGGCCTTGGCTCCCTCTTTAGGGAGTGTCTGAGACCTAAGTCTCCCATGGGAGGAGGCACAAATACCTCCTCATCTTTGGGACCAACTGTCCCCAGGCCTAGCCACAAGCTAGGCCTCTCTGGTCTGCCATTCCCGCCCCAAGGGGGCTAATGGAAATGACAGTCTTATGAGGTAAAGGCTCGGGCTCAGGCACCTACCCTACCCTACCCTAGATGGGTTATGCATGGTGTCGATGCCACAACCAATATAAAATAAATATAATTTATATAAACTTAATATAAATTTTCAGAGTGTGCTAGAGATTTATACAATATTTCAATAAAAACATGTTTATTATAGTCTTGCTCTAGTGTTGAATTATTCAAGTTTAATTTTAAATAATTTAACATAGCGATATATTTCACAGGAGTGTTCGTTAGCATGGTAGAGCGAGAACAACACAACAGCAATAGAACAAAAGCGCGCGCATTTTTCCAGCCATCTGCTCCCCTGACACAGCTTTTGGCGAGCGAGCGGAAACAATTTAATTAATCTGACTTCCTTCATGTTGGTGTTAATTGGCACCTTAATTAACACAACGAGGTCGTGTAACTGGCTCAACCTCAACTTAATTAACAGTATGAAGTTATGTAATTGGCTCAACCTCACCTTAATTAACACTACAAGGTCGTGTAATTGGCTCGACCTCACCCTAACACTACGAGGTTGTGTAAATGGCTCAACCTCACCTTAATTAACACTGTGAGGTCGTGTGTGTGGAAAAGAGAATGTCTGTGGGTTACGACTAAGTGGGTTAGTAGTCCCTGTTCAGTCAAGAAATTCAGCTTCGGACCTGCCACCCCATCCTGAATTAATAAATACTACCTACATGCGATACCGTGGACAGTGTGAGTTGACAGAGAGTTGCATGTAAGTTTTTGGTGAAGGTAGCTGCCAGACCCTTTGCACATGGACCCCGAGATGCATGAATGCGTTCACTACTCTCCAGATAATTACGTGGAGGGGTGACGGAGGCCGTAGATACATCTGAGAAGTACCCGAGTCATGTGCAACTGTCTGGTCCAACAGCAAGAGCTACTTGAATGTGGTAAAAACATTTAACTCGTGAATGTTTAACGAATGGTATTTCGCGGCACAAGGTTGTCACGGGAAAGGTCGCCCCGTATCACTGCTCCTAGTGTGACTGAGGCCGTAGGCGCTCTTTGCCGGAAAGGGGAGTGCCTACAGCCTATTAATGTGTAGGTAGTGTAGTTACTATGCTAAGCTAAAATGACTAACCCTAACTTAACTTAACTTGTGTATGCCCACTTGGGTTCATATACTATGCCACGCTGGTGCTGACATCTACAGGCCTACCAAACTCAGCTCGCAACACGCTTACCCTGCCTCACTCTCACAGCCGCCATCACTCAGACAACAAGCATTTACTCCATAACTCTCTCACGGGCATGTCCCTCCGGGTCTGGGCCGCTATAACACACTGTTGTTAGGTAAGACACATATGCAACAGTTAGGTATCTTTATTTCGAAACGTTTCGCCTACACAGCAGGCTTCTTCAGTCGAGTACAGAAAAGTTGATAGAAGAGACATGAAGACGATGTAATCAGTCCATCACCCTTTAAGTTTTGAGGTGGTCAGTCCCTCAGTCTGGAGAAGAGTATTGTTCCATAGTCTGAAACAATATGAAGCTGAAGTGACAGGATGGAGCCTTTTCTGTACTCGACTGAAGAGGCCTACTGTGTAGGCGAAAAGTTTCGAAATAAATATACCTAACTGTTGCATATGTCTTACCTAACAACCTGTCGGTATTTTATACCATTTTAATATTCATAACACACTGCCTGTGTAGAAGAACCCAAATAAATTAAGAAGCCTCCGAAGCCTTATCATTGATCCCTGCTGTCATACCCCGGTTTTCATACCGTTGGAAGAAACATGATGTTGACTCCTTCATCGCCTTGCACACGCAGCATCCGTCACTCTACAAGTTGTCCTGAAGTCGTGTCTACAAGTTTCATCATTCACACACAGGATCAACAGGATCCAGACCGAAATTTGCCGAATTTCCTAGAGAAATCTTTTTGGCGTTCCCTGCCATTCCACAGCATCCCACGCTGTTCTTCACTCACGTGTTCAGCATCACCTGCATATTTCTGTTGTTATTGTTCAGCTCAGCACGGCTATTTCAGCAAGTCAGAGGTGAGTTTTATCGTGATTTCTGCATCCATGGTGGTAGATTCTGCACTGTCTCCCACGTGTGTTGTGGGGTGAGGGTAGCAAGTTGCGGCGGTCCTGACCCTCCCCCTCACAGCCACCACACTTCTCTACACACTCCTCACCCACTCTTTCTAGTGTCTTTCTGTAAATTCACACTGAATTCTTGCCAAGCTCGAAACCGATCCCCGAGGCACTCGAACCCAGTATTAATAAAGCCATGTAGATCACAACACAGGGACAAGCCACGTGTGTTACCAAGCCAGATGTCCAAAACCACATCCTGCGGTCGCTCCTGGCGTCACCCATGATGTCACCCCCACATCACCATCGCTATGCTACCTTGCTATATCACCGTTGCCTCATCAGTCTAGGGTTTTAAACCCCACAACTCACCCAGGAGTCTGCCGACGTCACCCAGGCATCTGCTCGATGTCACCTTTTTGTTGTGACGTCACCCCCGGGAAACTGCCCATGTCTTTCGAGATATACCAAGGACGTCTGCCTGACATCACTCTGGACGTCTGCCCCAACATCACCTCACAATGTCACCCCACGACATCACCCCGCAACATCACCATGCTGCCTGACATCACCCTGGATGTCTACCCTGACGTCACCTTACGATGTCACCCCATGACATCCCTCACGACGTCATGCCTGACATCACCACATGATGTCACATCGACAGTGTTAGTTTCAAAGTAAGCAATTTGTATTCAGTATTGTCGAGAACAATTGAGAGAAGATATGTCATGTGTTCCTCTCAGTGTTCTTGTGTTCTCACATGTTCATGAATGTTGTACTGTCGATTTTTGCACAGAAAAACATCTTTTGCTAGTGCAAGTCATGTAGTGACTGCATGTGCAGTGTGCAGGTTTCACCTGTGTCCCCGATGTTAAGTGGTCTGAGCCCATATGTGTGTGTGTAGAGCACAGTGTGGTCTGAGGCCTGACCATTGGTAACACCCTCGTGTTACATGTCACCTCTTTGTGACCGTTTGGCAACTGACACTAGTTAGTCCAGGCGTCAGTTATGAGTGTTGAGCCCTGTGTACAGAAAGTTCTTATCCTCACCGCTTGTAGACGCCATACCTGAGTCATTCCTGCTACGACTCACCGTTGAGACACATCTCTCCATCTCCTGAACATCAGAGTACAGTTGAGTAGACCCAGTCTGGGTACACTCAGTCTAACCTCTGCTCTGATTCCCACTCTGATCGAAAGGATATCATCAACCTCTGTCAGCAGGCGACTGTCTGGCTCATGTCACGGCTTCTGTGAGCAGCCTGCATAAAGCATGATGTCACTTTGACTGCTAACCCACTCACTCCAGTTATGCTATAAGCTGCTATGACTCCCAGATGATGAGTCTGAATCGTCCATACTACGACTCTCGCCAGCTCCACTAAGTTGTGTTGCACTGCGTTCCCAGCAGTGATTCTCCAGTGACAGTACCAGTCGAGAAATGTCCTCCTGAGTCGCTTGCCAGAAGTCCTGCCCAGATGCCGAGTGCTGACAATGCCTCACTTGAGGGCACCAGCAGGTTATACCCCAGAATGCGTGAACTCTGCAGCGACTACTCCATGATGGATGCTCCACCATTCCAGATGAAACTGTACCCTGTTACGTCATAACTCAGCCGCAATAAAGTCTCCTGTGTTGCAGTGTCCATCCAGACGCCCACCGATGCTCACTGCCTTGGACCATGATGTTATAGCTC
This sequence comes from Cherax quadricarinatus, assembly GCF_026875155.1. Lineage (NCBI taxonomy): Eukaryota > Metazoa > Arthropoda > Malacostraca > Decapoda > Parastacidae > Cherax > Cherax quadricarinatus. The sequence continues at coordinate 2,919,424 of NC_069424.1, read as the reverse complement.
ACCATTTCTTTTCTTCCCTCCTTGTAGGAATTTTTTTTTTTTTTTTTTTTGGTCCATGTCCACATGTATATATATGCTTTTATTCTGTGTTCTGTGCCCTGTTCCTGAGAGAGACAGTGTTTTTTTCCAGTCATTCATGGTCGAGAACGACCATGGGGAGGGGGCCAAGAGATGTATGCCCAGTTGGGTTCATATTCTGCACCATGCTGGTGCTGACATCAATAGGCCTACCAATCTTAGCTTGTACCATACTTACCCTGCCTCACTTTCGCAGCTGTCATCACTCAGACAACAAGCATTTATTCTGTCACTTTCACGGGCATGGCCCTCCTGGCCTGGGCCGCCATAACACACTGCCTGTGTACAAGAACCCAAATAATGTAAGAAGACTCCAAAGCCTTATCAAAGAATAACAAAAAAAGGCACAATACCGTGACTGGAACGATACACAAATAACCCGCACATAGAAGAGAGGAGCTTACGACGATGTTTCGGTCCGACTTGGACCATTTACAAAGTCCAAGTCGGACCGAAACGTCGTCGTAAGCTCCTCTCTTCCTTATCAATGGTCCTGCTTGCACAGCCCCATTTTAACGATGACACATGTAAGAAATAGTGTAGAATAATATATAATAATATTATTTCTACAAGTACATATGCAAGGTATACAGTCCTAGCTGACATCAGTGACATAGTACTACACAGAAATCCGCTTGTTATGCAGAGCATTTTGGGAAAATTAGATCAGTTTTGTCCCAGGATGCGACCCACACCAGTCGACTAACAACCAGGTGCTCATCATACTGATGGGTGACTATTACAAACACTGATTTTATATCAGTGTAGTAACATAAGAGTTCAGGATACAAAAATAAATAAAAATTTATCGTCTTTACTATAACATTTGATATAAAACCATAACCTTTGGTATAGATATATATATTTTTTTTATTTTTTATTATCACACCGGCCGATTCCCACCAAGGCAGGGTGGCCCGAAAAAGAAAAACTTTCACCATCATTCACTCCATCACTGTCTTGCCAGAAGGGTGCTTTACACTACAGTTTTTAAACTGCAACATTAACACCCCTCCTTCAGAGTGCAGGCACTGTACTTCTCATCTCCAGGACTCAAGTCCGGCCTGCCGGTTTCCCTGAATCCCTTCATAAATGTTACTTTGCTCACACTCCAACAGCACGTCAAGTATTAAAAACCATTTGTCTCCATTCCCCTCCTATCAAACACGCTCACGCATGCCTGCTGGGAAGTCCAAGCCCCCTCGCACACAAAACCTCCTTTACCCCCTCCCTCCAACCCTTCCTAGGCCGACCCCTACCCCGCCTTCCTTCCATACAGACTGATACACTCTTGAAGTCATTCTGTTTCGCTCCATTCTCTCTACATGTCCGAACCACCTCAACAACCCTTCCTCAGCCCTCTGGACAACATTTTGGTAATCCCGCACCTCCTCCTAACTTCCAAACTACGAATTCTCTGCATTATATTCACACCACACATTGCCCTCAGACATGACATCTCCACTGCCTCCAGCCTTCTCCTCGCTGCAACATTCATCACCCACGCTTCACACCCATATAAGAGCGTTGGTAAAACTATACTCTCATACATTCCCCTCTTTGCCTCCAAGGACAAAGTTCTTTGTCTCCACAGACTCCTAAATGCACCACTCACTCTTTTCCCTCATCAATTCTATGATTCACCTCATCTTTCATAGACCCATCCGCTGACACGTCCACTCCCAAATATCTGAATACGTTCACCTCCTCCATACTCTCTCCCTCCAATCTGATATTCAATCTTTCATCACCTAATCTTTTTTGTTATCCTCATAACCTTACTCTTTCCTGTATTCACCTTTAATTTTCTTCTTTTGCACACCCTACCAAATTCATCCACCAATCTCTGCAACTCTCTTCAGAATCTCCCAAGAGCACAGTGTCATCAGCAAAGAGCAGCTGTGACAACTCCCACTTGTGTGTGATTCTTTTATCTTTTAACTCCACGCCTCTTGCCAAGACCCTCGCATTTACTTCTCTTACAACCCCATCTATAAATATATTAAACAACCACGGTGACATCACACATCCTTGTCTAAGGCCTACTTTTACTGGAAAAAATTTCCCTCTTTCCTACATACTCTAACTTGAGCCTCACTATCCTCGTAAAAACTCTTCACTGCTTTCAGTAACCTACCTCCTACACCATACACTTGCAACATCTGCCACATTGCCCCCCTATCCACCCTGTCATACGCCTTTTCCAAATCCATAAATGCACAAAAACCTCTTTAGCCTTATCTAAATACTGTTCACTTATATGTTTCACTGTAAACACCTGGTCCACACACCCCTACCTTTCCTAAAGCCTCCTTGTTCATCTGCTATCCTATTCTCCGTCTTACTCTTAATTCTTTCAATTATAACTCTACCATACACTTTACCGGGTACACTCAACAGACTTATCCCCCTATAATTTTTGCACTCTCTTTTATCCCCTTTGCCTTTATTACAAAAGGGAAATATGCATGCTCTCTGCCAATCCCTAGTACCTTACCCTCTTCCATACATTTATTAAATAATTGCACCAACCACTCCAAAACTATATCCCCACCTGCTTTTAACATTTCTATCTTTATCCCCTCAATCCCGCTGCCTTACCCCCTTTCATTTTACCTACTGCCTCACGAACTTCCCCACACTCACAACTGGCTCTTCCTCACTCCTACAAGATGTTATTCCTCCTTGCCCTATACACGAAATCACAGCTTCCCTATCTTCATCAACATTTTAAAAATTCCTCAAAATATTCCTTCCATCTTCCCCAATACCTCTAACTCTCCATTTAATAACTCTCCTCTCCTATTTTTAACTGACAAATCCATTTGTTCTCTAGGCTTTCTTAACTTGTTAATCTCACTCCAAAACTTTTTCTTATTTTCAACAAAATTTGTTGATAACATCTCACCCACTCTCTCATTTGCTCTCTTTTTACATTGCTTCACCACTCTCTTAACTTCTCTCTTTTTCTCCATATACTCTTCCTCCTTGCATCACTTCTACTTTGTAAAAACTTCTCATATGCTAACTTTTTCTCCCTTACTACTCTCTTTACATCATCATTCCACCAATCGCTCCTCTTCCCTCCTGCACCCACTTTCCTGTACCCACAAACTTCTGCTGAACACTCTAACACTACATTTTTAAACCTACCCCATACCTCTTCGACCCCATTGCCTATGCTCTCATTAGCCCATCTATCCTCCAATAGCTGTTTATATCTTACCCTAACTGCCTCCTCTTTTAGTTTATAAACCTTCACCTCTACAATAATTTCACACACCGTGTCACCTGACACACTCACAGGGTACAGACGACACCCTTTTCAGGGTTATTACACACTTTCTCTACCGTGTCACACGACACCCTTCTCTCTGCATTATAACACACCATCTCTACTGTGTCCACATGACACCCTTTTCTCTGTGTTATAACACTCCTTGTCTGTGTCACACGACAGACCATCTCTCTGCACCATATCATTCCCTTCTCTCAGTATCACCCGCATAGCGTCTTTCTCCTCAGAGGCCAGCCTGGCAAAGAGCGCCGGTAGAATCACCCAGAGGCCAGTAAGGTCCACTGAGGCCAGTGAGGCCCGCACGTAGAAGTCCGCAGAAGAGGCCAGTAAAACTGCGACCAGAGGCCCACAGATAACAAAATCCAGCAAGGCCAACAGGCAACCGAGTCCTGAGGCCCATGATAACTGAAGCCAGCAGACTAAGCGAGGCCCGCAGGTAACTCAAGTCCGCAGGGATCTGAGTGACCAGTAAAACTGCAGCCAAAAGGCCTGCAATTAACTGAAGTCAGTAGTGAGTCAGTAGGTATCATGGTGTGCTCATTGAGACAATCTGGTGAACACTCGCAGTAAGGACGGCTCAGCTGTTCCCACATTGGGTTGATGACGTACCCAGTGGTACTGCAGGACAGAAGGTTAACAATCTAACCACTAGTTTGGAAGGAGGCCGAAACAGTGAACATGGACAGCAGATGTCAAGGAAACACGTTCTAATGTTTTCCAGAAGTACTGGGATTCGATCTCCTGACCACAGTGTGTGAGCTGAGTGTGCTAGCCTGTGGAGACATTACTAGGCTAAGTCTTATAAAGTAGAATGTATTTTGGGATGACACATCTGTATTCATTGTATACAGATGTGTCATCCCCGTTAGGTGGGGGCTGCACGTCCCCACCTCTCCCCCAACTGGGTGAAGGTTGGTAACGGTTTGTCTAGGAAATCACTGAGATTTTTCCACACTTGGGGGAGGGAGGGGGGAAATGTTTGACCTAGTCAAACAAGATCATGGACTGCAGTGCCCTCTGATACGTGCTGAGCTATTGAAGGCCTCACGGGGTCGCTAGGTGACTCCTGGGGTCTATGTTGGGGCCCAGCCCTCGGTGGACAGTTCACTGTCAGTGGCACTAAACTGTCGGTGGTGGTTACACAGCAACGTTTCCCCCCGTGACATACAGTAATGTGATGGCTTCAAAGGAGCCATCAGGCCTCACGTGTCAGAATGAATGGGCGATTGAGTCAGCGTTATGCCAAGGACGTCTGTGGGTATGCTGACTATTACAACCCAGGAATTCAAACGCCTGTTATCCTGGGTGTAAAGGGAGCAAAATAAACACAGCAGAAAAACTTTTGACTTATATTAACCTTCACCAAGTAATAACAGAAGTATGTACACTATATACACTATGTACAACAGTAGATATTAGTGCACTCCACAGTAAGCAAGGCAGAATAGAAGCCACTAGAGAGTAGACCGTGCTTCAACCAGCTCTAGAATGGGAATGACAAAGGCAGACAGGTGGGTGGTACCCACAACACCTCTGTGACTTCCAAAACCATCTTCTCATTAGCTTGAACCTGGGTACTGATCGAACGACGGGGCACCATCTTTCGACCCTAGTACTGGTTCGCTGGTTGGGGGAGATAGCCTTTCAATGAGGGTGTGTACATGCGCCGAATAAAGGTTACGTACTCTTTGCATGCCACACCCCCACCCTGAGAGAGCTCAGGATTAGGCTCCCACCTCCCATTGGTAACCATGCCACCATATAATGGGACCGCCTTTCCTCTCAACCATCCAACTCTTAGAGCTCAGCTTAATTCGCAACATAAAGCCAAACCCTAAACTTAGGGTGAGACAGCAGACAGTAGGGCTAACGTAGGTCCAAGGTATGGGCGGACAGTATCCCACACCCCCTCACTAAAAAAAAAACCACAAAAGGGAAAAAAGAGAGCTAAAAATCTGTTACCACAAGTCCCTAACACATCCTAACCTAATACGATCTTGATAAAGCATCTGTCAACTTATTTTCTTTGCCAGAAATGTGTAATATTCTGAGAGAATAGGGTTGCAGTCATAGACTCCATCTCATGAGCCTTGTATTGTGGTTCTTCATGGCTTGAAGATATACCAGAGGGTTGTGGTCACTATAGACAGTGACCACCTGCAAAGTCTGGCCCACATGTATATCGAAGTGCTCCAAGGCCAGTACCAGCGTGAGGGTTTCTTTTTCAATTGTTGAGTAAACCCTCTGGTGTGGCTGGAACTTGGCCGAGTAGAAGGCCAAAGGCTGCAACCCCTCGTTCCCGTTTTGCAACAGTACTGCCCCAACCCCAGACTCACAAGCATCAACCTGTAAGAAAAGTTTGGAGAAGTCTGGAGACAAAAGAATGGGTGCAGTACACAATAATCTTTTAGATTTCGTAAAAACATTTTGACATTCTGGCTTTGTGGCTAGTAAGAGAGGTAAGGGGGGCTACAATATCTAAAAAATTTTTGCAAAATTTTCTGTAAAACCCTATCATGCCTAGGAAACGTTGAAGAGATTTCCTATCATGGAGAATTGGGTAATCTTTAATGGCAAGAACTTTAGCAGTGGCCTGGCCAAAAGAAGACTTAGATAAATTAACAGTTAAATGGGAACTCTGGAAGGTCTCAGAGAGAGCCTAAACAGGTGTTGATCCCAAGTATCAGACACCACCACGATGTCATGTAGATAAGCTGCCGTGCCTTCAAGTCCTTTAATAGCCTGATGGATAAGTTTCTGGAATGAAGAAAGGGAGTTTTTCATTCTGAAGGAGGTAACTGTATATTGATAATGACCTGGGATTACGAAGGCAGAGATTTTCTTCGCCTTATCCATCAAAGGTACCTGATAGTCACCTTTAAGGAGATCTAACCTGGACACAAAAGTAGCCTTACCCACAAAGTCGATTATGTCATCCAGACGAGGAAGAGGGTAAGCATCTGTGATTGTGACCTCATTCACCTTACGGTAGTCCGTACACATACGAAACCCTCCATCAGCTTTTTTAACAAGGATGCACGGTGAAGACCATGGACTAGATGACTCCTCCACTAACCCATGCTCTAACAGAAATTCTACTTCCTGCTGAAGTAGCTTCTGCTTTACAGGATTAGCTCTGTAGGAGGAGAGTTTAATAGGTTTAGAGTTTCCTACATCTATGTCAAGATAACCTAACTTACATTTTTTCGGCACATCCGAAAAAATATCAGGGTATGACAGTAGAAGCGCAGTTAAACTTGTTGCTTGAGTTTCAGATAGCCCCACCATTACAGGGCTAGGGTCCCTGAGGAGGACAGAATTTGGAAGCTTGACATTAATTTCAGAAATAGAGTGCAAAGTCAGTGTTGTCCTCTACCTCTGAGGACTGAGACTGGGACTGGGACTGGGACTTTATCTGGTATATGAAAAGATTTTAATTGATTAATGTGGTAAGTTTTAGTTTTTGAGGTCTTATCAAGGGGAGATACCGCATAATTTGCATCAGATAATTTACTTACAATTTGCATAGGTCCCGTAAATCTAGCTTTCAGGGTGTGGCCAGGTAAAGGTTCCTGTACCAACACCTTGTCTCCTGGATGGAAGGAGCAGAATTGTGCATTTCTATCATACCTCTGTTTCATCTTGTTTTGAGCTGCCTTTAAGTTAGCCTTGGCTAACTGACGTGCCACCTGCAACCTTGAAGACGGGTTGTAGAGTGTTGAGCTAACGTCTTCTCCCGTCCATCCTTCTTTGAGCACCTGAAGAGGACCTCGTACATTGTGCCCAAAGATCAGCTCAAATGGACTATACCCAATAGACTCTTGCACAGTTTCCCTTATTGAAAACAGCAACAAAGGTAGTGATTCATCCCAGTCTGTAGGAAAATGCATACAAAAGTTCTCATCATAGCTTTTAACATCTGATGGAGTCTTTCCAAGGCACCTTGGGACTGAGGATGATAGGCAGTGGATGTTATGCAGGGTTCTGCATGACATTGTAATGTATATGTAGTAGAGAAGGGTGTCATAATAGCATGAATGTTATAATTGTAAAGCTTAATTTTATAATTCATAATGTGCATTTGGGGGCACTGTAAAGTGGTTACAATGTAAACTATAAAGAAATTCTGCCAGGGATTTATTTTCCAACTATGTTTGGGGGTGAGCGGATAAGAGTGGCTGCGGAGACATGCAGGGTCAGCTTGGTGTGGAGGCTGGCGTCGGAGATGCTGTGTATTTAAGCTAAGTTTTGTAGTTGTGTTCTCCTTTTGTTTAGCTAACTCAAGCCATAGGCTCTTCTATGGTTTACCTGTATGCCCACCTGGGCTCTGACATGGTCAAGGTGCTGTGGGATGAGTGAGGAAATAAGAAATGGGGTTGGTATTGGAGTAGTGACGGCCTGGTGCTGACTAGGCCGAGTGTTATGGTTACTGGACCGCCAGCGGCCTGCTTCTTGCGCCCGCTATTACCTGGAGTTTACCTGGAGAGAGTTCCGGGGGTCAACGCCCCCGCGGCCCGGTCCGTGACCAGGCCTCCTGGTGGATCAGAGCCTGATCAACCAGGCTGTTGCTGCTGGCTGCACGCAAACCAACGTACGAGCCACAGCCCGGCTGGTCAGGAACCGACTTTTGGTGCTTGTCCAGTGCCAGCTTGAAGACTGCCAGGGGTCTGTTGGTAATCCCCCTTACGTATGCTGGGAGGCAGTTGAACAGTCTCGGGCCCCTGACACTTATTGTATGGTCTCTTAACGTGCTAGTGACACCCCTGCTTTTCATTGGGGGGATGTTGCATCGTCTGCCAAGTCTTTTGCTTTCGTAGTGAGTGATTTTCGTGTGCAAGTTCGGTACTAGTCCCTCTAGGATTTTCCAGGTGTATATTTCCAATTTCCAATTTGTGCACACATACAGAGGTACAAAAAAAATACAGATAAGAGCAGTATGCAGTATATAATCATGTATCTCTCCCGCCTGCGTTCCAGGGAATACAGGTTTAGGAACCTCAAGCGCTCCCAAGTAATTGAGGTGTTTTATCTCCGTTATGCGTGCCGTGAAGGTTCTCTGTACATTTTCTAGGTCAGCAATTTCACCTGCCTTGAAAGGTGCTGTTAGTGTGCAGCAATATTCCAGCCTAGATAGAACAAGTGACCTGAAGAGTGTCATCATGGGCTTGGCCTCCCTAGTTTTGAAGGTTCTCATTATCCATCCTGTCATTTTTCTAGCAGATGCGATTGATACAATGTTATGGTCTTTGAAGGTGAGATCCTCCGACATGATCACTCCCAGGTCTTTGACGTTGGTGTTTCGCTCTATTTTGTGGCCAGAATTTGTTTTGTACTCTGATGAAGATTTAATTTCCTCGTGTTTACCATATCTGAGTAATTGAAATTTTTCATCGTTGAACTTCATATTGTTTTCTGCAGCCCACTGAAAGATTTGGTTGATGTCCGCCTGGAGCCTTGCAGTGTCTGCAATGGAAGACACTGTCATGCAGATTCGGGTGTCATCTGCAAAGGAAGACACAGTGCTGTGGCTGACATCCTTGTCTATGTCGGATATGAGGATGAGGAACAAGATGGGAGCGAGTACTGCCCCTTGTGGAACAGAGCTTTTCACCGTAGCTGCCTCGGACTTTACTCTGTTGACGACTACTCTCTGTGTTCTGTTAGTGAGGAAATTATAGATCCATCGACCGACTTTTTCTGTTATTCCTTTAGCACGTATTTTGTGCGCTATTACGCCATGGTCACACTTGTCGAAGGCTTTTGCAAAGTCTGTATATATTACATCTGCATTCTTTTTGTCTTCTAGTGCATTTAGGACCTTGTCGTAGTGATCCAATAGTTGAGACAGACAGGAGCGACCTGTTCTAAACCCATGTTGCCCTGGGTTGTGTAACTGATGGGTTTCTAGATGGGTGGTGATCTTGCTTCTTAGGACCCTTTCAAAGATTTTTATGATATGGGATGTTAGTGCTATTGGTCTGTAGTTCTTTGCTGTTGCTTTACTGCCCCCTTTGTGGAGTGGGGCTATGTCTGTTGTTTTTAGTAACTGTGGGACGACCCCCGTGTCCATGCTCCCTCTCCACAGGATCTAAAAGGCTCGTGATAGGGGCTTCTTGCAGTTCTTGATGAACACGGAGTTCCATGAGTCTGGCCCTGGGGCAGAGTGCATGGGCGTGTCATTTATCGCCTGTTCGAAGTCATTTGGCGTCAGGATAACATCGGATAGGCTTGTGTTAACCAAATTCTGTGGCTCTCTCATAAAAAATTCATTTTGATCTTCGACTCTCAGTCTGGTTAGCGGCTTGCTAAAAGCTGAGTCATATTGGGACTTGAGTAGCTCACTCATTTCCTTGCTGTCATCTGTGTAGGATCCATCTTGTTTAAGTAGGGGCCCAATACTGGACGTTGTTCTCGACTTTGATTTGGCATAGGAGAAGCAATACTTTGGGTTTCTTTCGATTTCATTTATGGCTTTTAGTTCTTCCCGCGATTCCTGACTCCTATAAGATTCCTTTAGCTTAAGTTCGATGCTTGCTATTTCTCTGACCAGTGTCTCCCTACGCATTTCGGATATATTGACCTCTTTTAGCCGCTCTGTTATTCTTTTCCGTCGCCTGTAAAGGGAGCGCCTGTCTCTTTCTATTTTACATCTACTCCTCCTTTTTCTTAGAGGAATAAGCCTTGTGCATACATCGAGTGCCACCAAGTTAATCTGTTCTAGGCATAAGTTGGGGTCTGTGTTGCTTAGTATATCTTCGCAGCTTATATCGGTTAGGACTTGGTTTACTTAGTCCCACTTTATGTTTTTGTTATTGAAGTTGAATTTGGTGAATGCTCCCTCGTGACTAGTCTCATTATGTCGGTCTGGGGCTCCACGCATACATGTCTGAACCTCAATTATGTTGTGATCTGAGTATATTGTTTTTGATGTGGTGACATTTCTTATCAGATCATCATTGTTAGTGAAGATGAGGTCTAGTGTATTCTCCAGTCTAGTAGGCTCTGTTATTTGTTGGTTTAAATTGAATTTTGTGCAGAGATTTAATTAAAAGCTCGTGTGAGTGTGAGTTTTCGTCAGAGCTGCCTCCTGGTGTTATTACTGCAACAATATTATTTGCTATATTCCTCCATTTTAGGTGCCTTAAGTTGAAATCCCCCAGGAGCAAGATGTTGGGTGCAGGAGCTGGAAGATTTTCCAGACAGTGGTCAATTTTTAACAGCTGTTCCTGGAATTGCTGGGATGTTGCCTCCGGAGGCTTGTAGACTGCCACAATGACTAGGTTTTGGTTCTCGACCTTTACTGCTAAAACTTCCACTACATCATTTGAGGCATTAAGCAGTTCTGTGCAAACAAGTGACTCTGCAATGTACAGGCCAACCCCCTCCCCTTTTGCCTGTTCACTCTGTCACATCTGTATAGGTTGTAACCTGGGATCCATATTTCGTTGTCCAAGTGATCCTTTATGTGGGTCTCAGTGAAAGCCGCGAACATTGCCTTTGCCTCTGCAAGCAGTCCACGGATGAAAGGTATTTTGTTTATTGCTGGCTTTAGACCCTGTATATTTGCAAAGAAGAATGTCATCGGACTGGTGGTATTGTTAGTACTGGGGGGGGGATTTTTTTTCCGGCATTAGTATCTGTATCTGTTGGTTTGGAGTGGAGGCCATCGACTGTGGTTCCATTCCAGGAATGACTGGATTTGGTGTACGATTTCTGCCATTTCCTGCCAGTTTTTTTTTTCCTTCCTGGCACTAAAAAACCTCTCCCTCTTGAGTGGCTGTGGCTACCCAGGTTTTCCCATGGCCTGGATGTTTTTTATCTTTTTGTCCCCTTTAGATGGTGTGCCTGGCAATTTAAGTTATAGCACAGTCTTTCCTGTACTGAAGAGGTACACAGTTCAGGGTGAAAAAGCTTACAGGAAGGGAGTTTGCATTTTCCTGTTGTCATATGGGCATGGCATTTTCTAGGGTGGTCATAGTTGCACGTCCCATCTGTTTTTCCAGATTTCTCATGCCTGCAGATACCAAGTGCATAGTATGTGCACAGGCTTGGTTTCCGTTTGCCTTGGGTTTCTGTGACTGTATTCCCTGTTGGTGCATGTTTCCCTGTCTTATTCCTATCCTCCCTAGCACCAACAATGGAGCTCCCACCAGTTGTTTTTGGTAATATATCCTCACTATTGCTAGTGGAGTCCTCTTGTTTGCTATTTCCTGTGGTATTTCTAGTTTGCAATATTGGTTTTATCTTATCTTTGACTACACTTGTTTCCCCACTATTTCCTGTGGTATTTCTAGTTTGCAATATTGTGGGCGTTTAGGATAGGAGATACATGAAGGTGTTTTCTAGAGTGTGTATGTAGTGTTATAATGAATAAATAGATATATTTTCCTAACTAGGATTTTTACCTAACCCTCGGTTAACCAACCCATCGAAGTAGCAAATACTGGTTTAGCGCTTTCTGCTTTGACTGGGATAGCCCTGGGTGGCCTGTTTATGCCTGAGTTGTGTGTAGCTTTTACCTTTGCCCTTAGACAAGGCTCTAGCCCCCAGGTATCCCGCATTTCTGCATAACAGTGAATAAGTTGTGGATTATCCCTAACCTAGTTAATGCTTCCATAAATGCTTTGGCAGTGAAGTTAGTACCTTGATCACTTTGAATAGATTTAGGAATGCCAAAACAAGAAATAAATCTGGTTAAGGCCTTGAGAATTGCTTTAGTATTAATACTGCGCATGGGAATTGCTTCTGGGTATCTAGTTACTCTATCCATAATGGTAAATAAGTACTGATTTCCATACCTTGACTTAGGTAGTGGACCTACACAATCTATAATTAATTCTGAAAAAAGGTTCTCCACCAGCAGGTATAGGCTGGAGAGGCGCAGGTTTAATGGAATGTCCAGGTTTCCCTACTTGCTGACATTCTCGGCAACACCGGATATGATTCTTCACATTCTGCCTTAATTTTGGTCAATAGAATTCTTTTGTGATTCTATATAATGTTTTAGCAATTCCCAGGTGACCTTCTAATGAAGTATTATGAGCTATATTCAATATTTGAGGTCTAAACTTTGTTGGAACCACTAACCTGCCTGACAGTTGCTGGCCCTCTATCTCCTTACCAGTCTCAGTGCAGATCAAATAGTCGTTTTTAAGTTTATGCTTGACTGGATGATCCAAAAAGGATTTACCCATGGCTGCCTGAAAGCGAAATTCAAAGAAGGGTTCTTTCGTTGTTCCTCCCGGAAGGACAGTCCCTCGGGCATGGAAACAGAGATATCTGGCAATCCTGCAACCTGGGAATAGGAAGGCTTGATCTGGGTCTGTTCACTTAATTTACAAGGCTCTGGCCAGTCTTCCTCGTAAAACAAATTAGCTATTCCGAGATCAGAGTCATCCAAGGATAGGTCAGCATTCTCGCCACACAACCCTTGAGATGTTGCCAAATTATAGCCAACACCAGAGAAGAGTTAATCATTATGGGTTCAGGACATACACTAGCAGTGGTAATGTTATTACCCAGTAATAACATGGCATCTTTCATAGGAAATCCTTCGGATACACCCACAGTCAAGTATCCAGTGTAATATTTGCACTGTACATAGATTCTATGCAAGGGGACAGCAAAGATCGCTCCTCCTAATGCTTCCAGCAGAACAAAGGATTGTAATGAAGTGTGTTCAGAAAGGGGAAGTACTTCCTCTCTTATAAGTGAGCAATATGCTCCAATATCTCTAAAGGTTCTGACTTCAGTTGTTTTTGAGTCTTCCTGAAGGGAAATGCGACTCTGACAGTAATAAGGAGCCATCCCCTTTTCTACTTCTTTCAAGGACATATTACTGTGGACACTATAGATTTTCCCCAACAGTTGGGGTTTATGGGGGCAGTTGGGACGGATGTGACCTACTTTGTTGCATAGGAAGCAGACGACAGGCTTGACCTTAGCTCCCTGCTGACGTTGTAACTGGTGTCACTCTGGCTGGTGTCTCTATGGATACTGTTGTCGAGTTGCACCATGTTGAGTAGTTTGTCTCTCCGCAGGTGGAACATAAGTTGAGAAGCGTGGCTCACCAGGTGACTTAGTTGGCTGACGTAGACGTTTTCCCTCTGGTTGGCACTTCATCCTCCAATGTTGACAATCTCTGCTCATGCCAGGCTGTTGAAAAGAGAGATGGGACCGCTCGGACAAGGAGCAGTTAGTTTCGAAGGTATCAGCCAACCTGGTTGCCTCCAATGCAGTGGTTAAGTCATGATCCTGCAGAAAGACTCTAACCTCTGGTCCCACAGACTTCACCAGGTTGTCAACTAGGACAAGCTGCACGAGATCATCGAAGGTAGCAACACCACTTGCTTTATACCAGCTGGTAAAAGCTTTGGTCTGCTGTCGCAAAAAATCCACCAGGGATTAACCAAGCTGTTGTCTGCCTAACTTGAATGACTTCCTGTGCCTTACCAAACAACGCTGTGTGAACCAACGATGCCAAATGCTGTTCCAGCCACCTCAAGGCTCGAGCCTGATTTTCGAAAGTTTCGAAAAATTGTTCTGGTTCTGCCTCATTGAAGCGGGGAACAAGCTGCACTGCTTTCTGTAAACTTAAGTCATTTATAACTTGAGAAAACTGCTTTCTTTCTTTTTCCCTATCAAATTCTTCCTTGGCATATGCCCCCTGTTCCCTAGTCCGCTCAAGATTGATTTTTGCCAACTCAAGAGCCAATGCAGCTGATTCGCCTTCAGACAACCCTGTTGTGCGAGACTAACGATTTTGCTCAGTTGATGTATCATTTTCCTCCTGCAAGAACATCGGGGTTTTATTCCTGGCTCCCGCAGAGGGAGGAGTCTGATGTGCCATCTCCTCTTCTCGAAGTTTGATACTTATAAGAGTACGAAGCTGCGCATCTGTGAGAGTGCGTTCATAATCAATGCCAATGGAATGAGCAATTTGCCAACAATGCTGTAGGGAAAATTTAGACAAGTTTAATAAAGTGTATTCAGACACCAGACGTCAGACTCGTCTAGGCGGCATACCCCAACGTAACACATTATTTGCAATACACGCTTAGCTATGCACAGTACGACTGCAGAATACGCACATACAATAGCAAGGCTGATACACAATAGCAAATCTGACTGCAAAATCTTCACACAACAGCAAGATTGACCGTAGTGAAGCAAACACAACGAACAAGCTAGTAGCGAGCTGTCAACGATCATGCATAGCAAGGCTGACCATAGCAAGGCAATTGACATGCAAAGTTAGTGAAGCGTTGGCAAAGCTAATGCAATACCAGACAGCAAGCTACACAATGTTCCTGATTACAGCATCACCCTAGGCTCAACCCGTGCTCTAAGTCCACCTCCAGTTCTCGGACAGGCTACCCATATTACAACCCAGGAAATCAAAGGCCTGTTATCCTGGGTGTAAAGGGAGCAAAATAAACACAGCAGAAAAACTTTTGACTTATATTATCCTTCACCAAGTAAGAACAGAAGTATGTACACTATATATACTATGTTCAACAATAGGTATTAGCGCACTCCACGGTAAGCAAGGCAGAATATAAGCCACTAGAGAGCAGACCATTCTTTAACCAGCTCTAGAATGGGAATGTCAAGGGCAGACAGGCGGGTGGTACCCACAACACCTCTGCGATTGCCAAAACCATCTTCTCATTGGCTTGAACCTGGGTATTGATTGAACAACGGGGCCCCATCGTTCGACCCTAGTACTGGTTCGCTGTTGGGGGAGATAGCCTTTCAATGAGGGTGTGTATATGCGCCGAATAAAGGTTACGTACTCTTTGCATGCCACACTGACATGGCAGACAACGCCTTAATTGATTGTTGACACACTGGTTGCCCTGTGGTACCCAGTAGGGCTGACGTAGTCACTTTCTGGGTAATTACCCAGACACTTATGACAGAGTCTCAGCTCCTGGACCCTTCTGTTTCCGGGTGGGTAATGTCGTAAATTCATAACAAGATGGGGTTCAGTGTGGGCCAAAACAGAGAAAGCATTTTGGGATGCGAGTGGAGAAAGGTGGAGTCCGGTCTCCACCTACCTTTCAGTGCCCGTCCCCTGTCACTCTGTGTGTGATGGAACACACCCACGCGATTGTCATTTGGTCATACTGACACTGGGTTGGAGTGTGGTGATGCACTGGTAGGCCTTGTCATAGTGTCATTAACATGCTCAGTAACATCATATCAGATTGCCTGGATATTTTGCTTTACACGCCATAATATGTTATAGGCTTTACAATCTCAGCACAGTGTGAATATACTTCGTGAATGGTATTCAGCGTCCAGAGTCCTCTGCAGTTTCTCTGTACATAAAACTGGAAACCAGTCACTTTCTTTGTTTTTCGTAAAGGCCTGATAACGTGGACAGTTATCTAGTGAATTCTGAAGGCTTCGCAACTCTGTAGCAGTGTGAGGGAGGTGTAGTTCATCAGCTGTAACGTATTTGACGTGATCTATTCTATAACAGTATTAATTTCTAGGACTTAAAGCGTGTATAATACAACTTAATACACAGACCCTTGATAAGGTCGTAAGCTTGTCACTAATTGAGTTATCAAAGTATTGAACTTGTGAGTCGTTCATAGGAGACTGTCAGTTAACGACTGACAGTTGCTAACTGACAAGTGCTAAACGAAGTTGCTAACTAACTGTCACTTCCACGCATGTGGAAGGTTATTGTGGAATGTAGGAGGGTCGTTGTTTTGGGCACATTAATGGCCCCTGTGAGGAGATAAGTTAACCACCAGGCCCGGCGTTGTTTTTATCCGAGGCCCCATATCCACTCCATTTCAGCATGCCGTTCTGAACTCGTAAACTCAGTACGTTCTGAACTCATCAGCAAATCTTGGAATGCTGAAATTCATAGTGGATCGCGGTGTCTCGTTTCCAGTAGATACAAACATTACACCTAACTATAAGAAATCAACTAGATTACCCTGGCAAGTTATCGTTCTCGTACAAGAACCTGCTTCCGGGTAGAATAGTCAGCATTGTCAATGTAACCTGGGAGGGTTTCAGGCGTCAACGCCCACTGCGGCCCAGTCGTGACCAGCCCTCTGTGGATCAGGCCTGATCAACAAGCAGTTACTGTAATAAAGTGGTAAATTACCGACAATATGTAAAGTAAAAGGACACAATGCAACTAATGTGACAATTTATATGGCAACGTTCGCCTCCAGAGCTTTATCAACCATACAAACAATACATGGACACTAGGTATTAAAGGTCAAGTGAGGTGAATACTAGTGAGGTACCATTTCGATGTTCACTAGGTAGTCAGTATAGTCAGTGTAGTGTATGGAGTGACAAAAGTAATGCATATGGTAGAGCAATTATTCGTACATGAGTAAAAGATATAAAACTATTTCTTGGTAACATAAAAATAGTTGGACAAATATAAACTGAATGAGCAGCTTTCAGTGTTCACTCTCTTAGCTTGTGTAATAAACAGGAGACTATGTGAATGGCAGGTTACTGTTTTCAGGGAAACTAACGACCCATCACACACCACTCACTAACGACCCATCACACACCACTCACTAACGACCCATCACACACCACTCACTAACGACCCATCACACACCACTCACTAACGACCCATCAAACACCACTCACTAACGACCCATCACACACCACTCACTAACGACCCATCACACACCACTCACTAACGACCCATCACACACCACTCACTAACGACCCATCACACACCACTCACTAACGACCCATCACACACCATTCACTAACGACCTATCACACACCACTCACTAACGACCCATCACACACCACTCACTAGCGACCCATCACACACCACTCACTAACGACCCATCAAACACCATTCACTAACGACCCATCACACACCACTCACTAAACGACCCATCACACACCATTCACTAATGACCCATCACACACCACTCACTAACGACCCATCACACACCACTCACTAATGACCCATCACACACCACTCACTAATGACCCATCACACACCACTCACTAACGACCCATCACGCACCACTCACTAACGACCCATCACACACTAACCACTCAGTAACGACCCATCACACACTAACCACTCAGTAACGACCCATCATACACTAACCACTCCCTCACTAACGACTCATGCTTCCCTCCAGGTAGCGACTCCAGACGACCCGCCCAGGATTCCTCCCGGGCTGGCTGGTTATGAGGGAGATGACGATCCCAAGAGAGAGAAAAGTTCCATCTCCTTTACTTCCTTCAACTACATCAACTCCATCGTTGGTAGCGGCGTTATTGGTGAGTATTGTTGATAGTGATGGTAAGTGATGGTGATGATGACGGTGAGTGATGGTGAAGATGGGATGATGGTGATGGTGGTAATAATAGTGGTGAGTGTAGTGTTTATGGTGATGATAATGAGTGTAGCATTAGTGGTGTGTTTGTGCTGGTGATTGTAGTGTTTGTGCTGGTGATTGTAGTGTTTGTGCTGGTGATTGTAGTGTTTGTTGCTGGTGATTGTAGTGTTTGTGCTGGTGATTGTATGTTTGTGTGTGAGTGGTAGTGTTTGTGCTGGTGATTGTAGTGTTTGTGCTGGTGATTGTAGTGTTTGTGTGTGATTGTAGTGGTGTGTGGCTGTGATTGTAGTGTTTATGGTGATGATTAAGAGTGTAGCATTAGTGGTTGTGTTGTGCTGGTGATTGTAGTGTTTGTGCTGGTGATTGTAGTGTTTGTGCTGGTGATTGTAGTGTTTATGTGATGATATGAGTGTAGCATTAGTGTGGTTTGTGCTGGTGATTGTAGTGTTTTATGGTGATGGTAATGAGTTTAGCGTTAGTGGTGTGTTTGTGCTGATGATTGTAGTGTGTGCTGGTGATGTAGTGTTTGTGCTGTGATTGTAGTGTTTGTGGTGGTGAGTAGTGTATGTGGCGGTGATTGTAGTGTTTGTAGTGGTGATTGTAGTGTTTGTTGTGGTGATTATAGTGTTTATGGTGATGATAATGAGTGTAGCATTAGTGGTGTGTTTGTGCTGGTGATTGTAGTGTGTGCTGGTGATTGTAGTGTGTGCTGGTGATTGTAGTGTTCGTGCTGGTGATTGCAGTGTTTGTAGTGGTGAGTAGTGTATATGGCGGTGATTGTAGTGTTTGTTGTGGTGATTATAGTGTTTGTGCTAGTGATTATAGTGTTTGTGCTGGTGAATGCAGTGTTCGTGCTGGGTTATTGCAGTGTTTGTGGTGGTGAGTAGTATTTGTAGTGGTGACTGTAGTGTTTTTAGTGGTGATTGTAGTGTTTGTGCTGGTGATTATAGTGTTTGTGCTAGTGATTATGGTGTTTGTTGCTGGTGATTGCAGTGTTTGTGATTATCATAGGTTTGTGGTGGCGAGTAGTATATTTGTGGTGGTGATTGCTGCGTTTTTTGTTTGGTGACTGTAATGTTTGTGGTGGTGATTGTTGTTTATGGTGATTGTTGCTTGTGGTGGTGATTGTAATGTTTGTGGTGGTGATTGTAATGTTTGTGCTGGTGATTGTTGTTTGTTGTGATAATTGCTTGTGGTGGTGATTGTTGTGTTTTTGGTGGTGATTGCAGTGTTTGTGGTGGTGGTGCCAGTGTTTGTGGCGGTGATTGTTGTGGTGGTGGTACTGATTGTTTGTGGTTGTAGTGGTGATTGTTGTTTGCGGTGGTAATTGTAGTGTTTAGGGTGGTGACTTGTTTGTGGTAGCGATTGCTGTGTTTGTGTTGGTGATTGTAGTGTTTGTGGCGGTGATTGTAGGTTTGTGGCGGTGATTGTAGTGTTTGTGGTGGTGATGTAGTGTTTGTGGCGGTTGATTGTAGTTTGTGGTGGTGAATGTAGTGTTTGTGGCGGTGATTGTAGTGTTTGTGGTGGTGAATGTAGTGTTTGTGGCGGTGATTGTAGTGTTTGTGATTGTGATTGTGTTTGTGTTAGTGATAGTAGTGTTTGTTGTGGTGATTGTTGTTTGTGGTGATGATTGTAGTGTTGGTGGTGATTGTTGTGTTTAGAGTGATTGTTATGGAAGTGTTTGTAATAATTGTCGTGATGATTGTAGCGTTTGTGGTGGATATTGTTGTTTGTGGTGGTGATTGTTGTGTTTGTAATGGTGATTGTTAGTGTTTGTGGTGGTGATTGTAGTGTTGGTGGTGATTGTTGTGTTTAGAGTGATTGTTATGGAAGTGTTTGTAATAATTGTCGTGATGATTGTAGCGTTTGTGATGGATATTGTTGTTTGTGGTGGTGATTGTTGTGTTTGTAATGGTGATTGTAGTGTTTGTGGTGGTGATTGTAGTGTTTTTGGTGGTGATTGTTGTTTGTTGTGATGATTGTAGTATTTTTGATAGTGATTGTTGTTTGTGGTGGTGATTGTAGTGTTTATAATGGTGATTGTGGTGTTAGTGGTGATTGTTGTGCTTCTGGTGGTGAGTGTAGTGTTTGTGGTGGTGATTGTAGTGCTTATGGTGGTAACTGTTGTTTGTGGTGGTGAGTGTTGTATTTGTGATGGTGATTGTTGTTTGTGTCTGTGATTATTGTGTTTGTGTTGGTGATTGTGTCTGTAGTCGTGATTATTGTTTGTGGTGGTGATTGTGTTATGTGGTTGTAATTGTAGTGTTTGAGGTGGTGATTGTAGTGTTTGAGGTGGTGATTGTTGTTTGTTGTGGTGATGTGGTATTTGTGTTGGTGATTGTTATGTCTATGGTGGTGATTGAAGTTTTTGTTGCGATGATTGTAGTGTTTGTTTGTGGTGATTGTAGTGTTTGTGGTGGCGACTGTAGTGTTTGTGGTGGTGATTATTGTTTGTGGTGGTGATTGTAGTGTTTATGGTGGTGATTGTAGTGTTTATGGTGGTGATTGTAGTGTTTTGGTGGTTGATTGTATGTTTTATGGTGGTGATTGTAGTGTTTGTGGTGGTGATGTAGTGTTTGTGGTGGCGACTGTAGTGTTTGTGGTGGTGATTATTGTTTGTGGTGGTGATTGTAGTGTTTATGGTGGTGATTGTAGTGTTTATGGTGGTGATTGTATTGTTTATGGTGGTGATTGTAGTGTTTATGGTGTGATTGTAGTGTTTATGGTGGTGATTGTAGTGTTTATGGTGGTGATTGTAGTGTTTATGTGGTGATTGTAGTGCTTGTGGTGGTGATTGTAGTGTTTATGGTGGTGATTTGTAGTGTTTATGGTGGTGATTGTAGTGTTTATGTGGTGATTGTAGTGCTTGTGGTGGTGATTGTAGTGTTTATGGTGGTGATTGTAGTGTTTATGGTGGTGATTGTAGTGTTTATGGTGGTTATGTTTCCTTATAATTTTTTTTTCCCTTCTTGCAAGATTTGATGGTGTAGATACAAGAGTTGTATATTATGTTGATGAAGACGTTGTGGTGCACATCAGTGGCGCCAACACTCCGCTACACAGATTTATGTGATAGAGTCAGTGGAAAAATGTGGAGAGATTACCTGAGGTGTTCAGTCCTTCAGCCTTATAATAAATAATAATAATAATAATAATAATAATAATAATAATAATAATAATAATAATATAATATTATTAATAATAATAATAATAATAATAATAATAATAATAATAATAATATAATAATAATAATAATAATAATAATAATATATAATAATATAATAATATCTTTATTTCTACAAATACATATGTAGTGATCACACCTCCCCACCCCCCCCCCCCACCGCCCCGAGTGCTTCTCCGTTTCTTGAGGATTATCGTAGTTTTTTCCGTGCCAGAAGCATAAAATTATGTCAGTGAACTTGTAAAGTATATCTTTCAAACGCCTGAACTAATCTAGATATAGAATAGTACACACTGAGCCAGAAACAAGGAGAGAAATGTATGTATAGTATAGTAGTGGTGCCATTTTTACACCAGGTCAACTATATGCCTAAAGTGCCGTGTGAAAATTAATTAACGTTTACCTGGAGCTTACCTGGAGAGGGTTTCGGGGGTCAACGCCCCCGCGGCTCGGTCTGAGACCAGGCCTCATGGTGGATCAGGGTCTGATCAACCAGGTTGTTACTGCTGGCCACACGCAACCTGACATACGAACCACAGCCCGGTTGGTCAGGTACTGACTTTAGGTGCCTTTCCAGTGCCTTCTTAAAGACAGTCAGGGGTCTATTGGTAATCCCTCTTATGTATGCTGGGAAGCAGTTGAACAGTCTTGGGCCCCGTACACATACTGTGTTGTCTCTCAGTGTACTCGTGGCGCCCCTGCTTTTCATCGGGGGAATGTTGCATCTCCTGCCGAGTCTTTTGCTTTTGTAGGGAGTGATTTTCGTGTGCAGGTTTGGTACCAATCCCTCCAATACCTTTCAAGTGTATATTATCAGGTATCTCTCTCGCCTGCATTCCAGGGAATACAGATCAAGGACCTTCAACCGTTCCCAGTAATTTAGGTGCCTTGTCGTACTTGTGTGCCGTGAAAATTCTTTGTACACTCTCCGGGCAGAAAATTTCGCCCCCCTTGGGGGGCCGTTATGTACAGCAGAATCCAGCTTAGAGAGCACAGGCATTTGAAAGAATCATCATGGGTTTGGCGTCCCTAGTTTTGAAGGTTCTCATTATCCATTCTATCATTTTCCTAGCAGGTGAGGTAGATACATTGTTTTGGTGTTTGAAGGAGAGGGCCCTCTGACTTTCACTCCCCGGTCCCACATTTCTTTTTTTCCCCTCTATTGAAAATTAAATTTGTCGTATACCCAATACAATTTTAATTTTCTCAAGTTTTCCAATCTGAGTAGTTTTAAAAATTTCCCCTCGTTTAATCATATTGTTTTGAGTGGCCCCTTCAAGATTTGGTTAAAGTCCGTTGGAGTCTCGCGTGTCTTCCCTGGAGGTCACTGCCATGGTAACCGGGGGTCATCCCCAAAGAAGACACGGATAGGCTTACACCTCTGCATTCAGAAATGAGGGTGAAAATAGAATGGGAGCGAGTAGTGGCCTTTTTGAACAAGCTTTTTACCATGACGCCTGGGGTATACTCTTTTACTATTTTCTCTTTGGTTCTATTTTTCAGGGGGGGTTAAAGATCCATCTACCAAAATTTTTTCCCGTTTTTTCCTTTTTCACGCATTTTTTGTGCTAATTTCACCATGGCACACTTGTCAAAGCTTTGCAAAGTCTGGATACTACATCTGTTTTTTTTTTTCCTCTACACATCCAGGACCTTGTCATAGTGGTCCAGTAGTGGACAGGCAGGAGCGACCTGCTCAAAAAAAACCCTTTGCCCTGGGTTGTGAAAAGATGGGTATCTAGGTGGTTGGCGATCTTGCTTCTTAGAACCCTCTCAAAGATTTTTATGATATGGGATGTTAGTGCTCTCGGTCTGTAGTTCTTTGCCATTGTTTTACTGCCACCTTTGTGGAGTGGGGCTATGTCTGTTGTTTTTAGTGTGTGTGGGATGACCCCTGTGTCCATGCTCCCTCTCATTAAAATGCTGAAGGCACGCAATAAGGGCTTCTTGCAATTCTTAATGAACACAGAGTTCCATAAGTCTGGGCCTGGGGCAGAGTGCATGGGCATATCATTTATTGTCTCTTCCGAGTCTTGTGGAGTTAGGATAATATCTCAGTTTTTTGAAATGACCAAATTTTGGGTTTCATTCATAAAGAATTTATTTGTGTTGTCGATCCTTAGTCTGGGCAGTGGCTCGCTGAACACTGAGTCATATTGGGACTTTATTATCTCACTCATTTCTTGGCTGTAATCTGTGTCTGTACCATCCCGCTTAAGCAGGGACCCAATACTGGATGTTCTTTTTCCCTTAGATTTGGTGTAAGAGAAGAAGTATTTTGGGTTTTTCTCAATTACCTTTATGGCTTTTAGTTTTTCCTGTGATTTTTGTCTCCTGTAAGATTCCTTCAACTTAAGTTCGATATTTGCAATTTCCTTGACTAGTGCCTCCCTTCGTATTTCAGATATATTGGCCCCACTCAGCAGCTGTGACTCTTCGCCTTTGTCTCTATAGGGAGTGTCTCTCTCTTTCTAGTTTACATTTTCTCTTTCTTTTTCTTAATGGAATGTGTCTTGACCAGATCTCAAGAACCACAGAATTCATTTTTTCAAGGCAAATGTTCGGATCCATGTTGTTTAGGATATCTTCCCAGCTTGTTTCATTTAGGTTATGGTTCATTTGTATTTTTTTTTATTGAAACTGAATTTCGTGAAGAGACCTTCATGACTGCTCACATTTTACTGGTCAGGAGCCCTGTGCATACATGTCTGTACCTCTGTTATGTTGTGATTGAGTGAATTATCTTTGATACGGCTATATTACGTATCAGATCGTCGTTGTTAGTGAAAATGAGGTCCAGCATATTTTCTAGTCTTGTAGGTTCTACTATTTGCTGGTTTAAGGTGAATTTGGTGCAGAGATTTAATAGTTCGTGTGTGTGTGTGAATTTTCATCTGAGCTGCCTCTCGGGGCCATCTCCGCTAAAATATTGTTTCCTATACTCCTCTATTTTAGGTGTCTCAAGTTGAAATCTCCAAGTAGTAAGATGTTTGGGGCAGGAGTTGGGAGATTTTCCAGACAGTGATCAATTTTCTCAAGCTGCTCCTGGAATTGTTAGGAGTTGTGTCTGGAGGCTTGTATACTACCACAATGACAAGGTTTTGGTTTTCAATCTTTGCCGCCAAGACTTCAACTACATCATTTGAGGTGTTTAGTAATTCTGTGCAAATGAGCGACTCTGTGACATACAGGCCAACCCCCCCCCCCCCTTGTTGCCTGTTTAGTCTGTCGCATCGGAATAGGTTATAACCTGGAATCCATATTTCGTTATCATAATGATCCTTTATGTGGGTCTCTGTGAATGCTGCAAACATTGCATTTGACTCCGTGAGCAGTCCCTTGATGTAAGGAATTTTGTTGTTTTTTGATGGCTATAGACCCTGTATGTTTGCAAAGACAAATGTCGTTATATTGGTGTAATTTAGAGAGGTTTATTTGCCTCTCCTCCAGAAGTGTTTTCAGTTGGTATAGGATTACTGTACAATCTCTGCAGGAGAAAAAAAAAAGCGTCCCCGAAGTCTCCCTGAAAATAAAGCGTCTTACATAGCGATTCAGCGTCAGTGGTACACAGTGTATATCACAGTGGTATACAGTGTATATCACAGTGGTACACAGTGTATATCACAGTGGTATACAGTGTATATCACAGTGGTATACAGTGTATATCACAGTGGTACACAGTGTATATCACAGTGGTACACAGTGTATATCACAGTGGTACACAGTGTATATCACAGTGGTACACAGTGTATATCACAGTGGTACACAGTGTATATCACAGTGGATATACAGTGTAATATCACAGTGGTACACAGTGTATATCACAGTGGTATACAGTGTATATCACAGTGGTACACACTGTATATCACAGTGGTACACAGTGTATATCACAGTGGTACACAGTGTATATCACAGTGGTACACAGTGTATATCACAGTGGTACACAGTGTATATCACAGTGGTACACAGTGTATATCACAGTGGTACACAGTGTATATCACACTGGTACACAGTGTATATCACAGTGGTACACAGTGTATATCACAGTGGTATACAGTGCATATCACAGTGGTACACAGTGTATTTCACAGTGGTACACAGTGTATAGTTAAGATACCAATATAAATGTGGCGGTAAATAAGAGTGTAGTCACCTGAAATAGGCCTAGTGGATACCTGTCGTGTATACAGTTTACCAGGAGTCGCCAGTATACTACCACGCCAGCCAGTTGTTTAAAAATTTATACCTACAGCTAGTCCTACGTGTGAATAGCGATACCACAGAGTACAATAAAGTGGAAACACGAAAGGGTATACAAATTTGTGGAACTATTAAAAGAATGTACAGATCGTGGAAATAAGAACGAAAAGCAAGAAGAAAAAAAAACAGCAGAGTGGCGGTGAACGCAATGTACACGACAGTAAACCCAGTACTTACCTCAGAAAGTACTTTCTTTATTAAATCCTCACACCACTGCCATAGCTAAAAACAGTGTCACCATAGTACTAGAAAAGCTAAATGCAGTGATCTACAAGTGCCCAAAACCTAAGATGTAAGAGGTGAGGTGCTAGAGACCACCTGTTCCTCACCAGCTGTAGAAGCTGCCAGCAGTCACCAGCTGTAGAAGCTACCAGCAGTCACCAGCTGTAGAAGCTGCCAGCAGTCACCAGCTGCAGAAGCTACCAGCAGTCACCAGCTGTAGAAGCTGCCAGCAGTCACCAGCTGTAGAAGCTGCCAGCAGTCACCAGCTGTAGAAGCTACCAGCAGTCACCAGCTGTAGAAGCTACCAGCAGTCACCAGCTGTAGAAGCTGCCAGCAGTCAACAGCTGTAGAAGCTGGCAGCAGTCACCAGCTGTAGAAGCTACCAGCAGTCACCAGCTGTAGAAGCTACCAGCAGTCACCAGCTGTAGAAGCTGCCAGCAGTCAACAGCTGTAGAAGCTGGCAGCAGTCACCAGCTGTAGAAGCTACCAGCAGTCACCAGCTGTAGAAGCTGCCAGCAGTCACCAGCTGTAGAAGCTGCCAGCAGTCAACAGCTGTAGAAGCTACCAGCAGTCACCAGCTGTAGAAGCTACCAGCAGTCACCAGCTGTAGAAGCTGCCAGCAGTCAACAGCTGTAGAAGCTGGCAGCAGTCACCAGCTGTAGAAGCTACCAGCAGTCACCAGCTGTAGAAGCTGCCAGCAGTCACCAGCTGTAGAAGCTGCCAGCAGTCACCAGCTGTAGAAGCTACCAGCAGTCACCAGCTGTAGAAGCTACCAGCAGTCACCAGCTGTAGAAGCTGCCAGCAGTCAACAGCTGTAGAAGCTGGCAGCAGTCACCAGCTGTAGAAGCTACCAGCAGTCACCAGCTGTAGAAGCTGCCAGTAGTCACCAGCTGTAGAAGCTGCCAGCAGTCAACAGCTGTAGAAGCTACCAGCAGTCACCAGCTGTAGAAGCTACCAGCAGTCACCAGCTGTAGAAGCTGCCAGCAGTCAACAGCTGTAGAAGCTGGCAGCAGTCACCAGCTGTAGAAGCTACCAGCAGTCACCAGCTGTAGAAGCTACCAGCAGTCACCAGCTGTAGAAGCTGCCAGCAGTCACCAGCTGTAGAAGCTGCCAGCAGTCACCAGCTGTAGAAGCTACCAGCAGTCACCAGCTGTAGAAGCTGCCAGCAGTCAACAGCTGTAGAAGCTGGCAGCAGTCACCAGCTGTAGAAGCTACCAGCAGTCACCAGCTGTAGAAGCTGCCAGTAGTCACCAGCTGTAGAAGCTGCCAGCAGTCAACAGCTGTAGAAGCTACCAGCAGTCACCAGCTGTAGAAGCTACCAGCAGTCACCAGCTGTAGAAGCTGCCAGCAGTCACCAGCTTTAGAAGCTGCCAGCAGTCACCAGCTGTAGAAGCTGCCAGCAGTCACCAGCTGTAGAAGCTGGCAGCAGTCACCAGCTGTAGAAGCTACCAGCAGTCACCAGCTGTAGAAGCTACCAGCAGTCACCAGCTGTAGAAGCTACCAGCAGTCACCAGCTGTAGAAGCTACCAGCAGTCACCAGCTGTAGAAGCTACCAGCAGTCACCAGCTGTAGAAGCTGGCAGCAGTCACCAGCTGTAGAAGCTGGCAGCAGTCAACAGCTGTAGAAGCTGCCAGCAGTCAACAGCTGTAGAAGCTACCAGCAGTCACCAGCTGTAGAAGCTACCAGCAGTCACCAGTCCATCTAGCCAAGCTAGATGTTGTACATCTAGCTTGGCTAGATGCACCATTGTTAAGGATTGTTGGTCTAGTGGTCTAAGGCGTCATGCTTTTTCGCTCACCATGAGACGGGTTAACCTTAGCTAGTGCAGTGTTGTTATTGATCAATACCACCCGTTCCGTGGGTACAATAATATGTATATATATATATATATATATAAATAATATATAATATATATATATATATATATATATATATAATATATATATATATATATATATATATATATATATATATATATATATATATATAATAAGCCTATCCTAGCCAGCCTATCCAGAAGAACTGTTAAAGACAACTAAATACTTTTAGTAGTTATAAACTAGCTAGTTAGGAGAGTTATAAAGTGTTGTATATGACCACCACCATGAAAATCTGTGTAGTCTGCAGAAAGGGTAACAGACGGAATCATGTCTGGATTGCATGCAATCTCTGTGGTAAATGGCCCCATGGGTTGTGCAAAATCTTAAACCAGTGACCACTTTTGATAAAAAAAATCAGAGAAATATTTTTGAGTCTGTCCATACGAGATACACCTGTACGAGGAAATTACATCTATATTAAAAGACAAGAACACCAATAAATTATCCTTCTTGAAAGACATGTCAGCCTGGTATGACAGCTGGGAAAATAAAATGGGTGGTTTCGATGGGGCTGTCTTGGAAGACAGTTTTCCAAAGTGTGCTAGTGTTGTCCTGGAGGACAGTGCACCAAATGGAGATAATGGCCCTGGTGATGAAACAGGTAAAGACAACACTATTCAGTTTACGAAGGTACAAAATAGTGATACTGCTGGAGATGGAACAAAAGGGGATGATGTGTTGGCACATTACCAGTAAAAACTGGTGGAAGCACTGATGTCCATACAGGGGTTGTAGGTAGAGGGGAAACAGAAAGAAATGCACCAGCAGCGAATGAAACCAAAAAAATCTTAGCAAACAAAATTCCAATCTATGCAAATTCTATGCCTTGGGTATCTGCAGGCATGTTACATTCTGGTAAAACATGTGGGACATGCACCCTTGACCATCCCAAAAAATGCCGCACCCCAATGACAACAGAAGAGTGCAACTCATCTTCCTGTAACTTATTTCTCCCCGAGATGTGTCATTCGTCACTCCATGAAAGAAAATGTTACAATGTATACTGCCAGGCACATCATCTAAAGAGGAAAAGAAGACACAGACCAGCTAGACTATGGGAAATAAAAGAGGGGAGCCATAACCTCTCCAGAGAAAGTTTTTTAGTGCCAGGAGGAAAAAAAGACTGGCAAGAAATGACAGAAATCTTACACAAACTGAAAACACTTTTGGAACAGAGACATAGTCATTGGCCTCTACTCCAGAACAACAGATATTAGAGCCAGCGAATAAAATGCCCTTAAATTCCATCAATATAACTCCATTTGTCTTTGCAAACACACAGGGTCTAAAGCTGTCAACAAACAACATAATTCCTTACATCAAGGGACTGCTCAGGATTCACAGAGACCCACATAAATGATCATTTTGACAACGAAATATGGATCCCAGGTTATAACCTATTCAGATAAGACAGAATAAACAGGCAACAAGGGGGGGGGTTGGCTTATATGTCACAGAGTCGCTCATTTGCTCAGAACTACTAAACACCATAAATGAAATATAGTTGCAGTTTTGGCAGTAAATATTGAAAATCAAAATCTTGTCATTGTGGTTGTATACAAGCCTCTGGATGCAACTTCCCAGCAATTTCAGGAACAGCTTTTGAATATTGACCACTGTCTGGAAAATCTCCCAACTCCTGCCCCAAACATCTTGCTACATGGAGATTTCAACTTGAAACACCTAAAATGGAGGAGTGTAGCAAATAATGTTATAGCAGAGATCACCCCGGGAGGCAGCTCAGATGAAAATTCACACACACACGAATTATTAAGAAAAATAAAGAGAAGATGTTACCTAGAAAGAGAGAAATGCTCCCTATGTAGACGAAGGAGAAGAATCACAGAGCTGGTGAGAGGGGCCAGCATATCTGGTCAGTGAAACAGCAAATATCGAACTTAAACTGAAGGAATCTTACAAGAGACAAGAATCGCAGGAAGAACTAAAAGCCGTAAAGGAAATTGAAAAAACCCAAAATACTTCTGTTATGAAAAAAAATTATTTCTTCCCTTATGCCAAATTTAAGGAAAAAACAACATCCAGTCCCTCAGTCTTTATAGAAGGTGTTCAGTCCCTCAATCTTGACAGATGATATTCAGTCCCTCAGTCTTTATAGTAAGTGTTCAGTCCCTCAGTCTTTATAGTAAGTGTTCAGTCCCTCAATCTTGACACAAAGTGCTCAGTCCCTCAGTCTTGATAGAATGGTTATGTCCCTCAAACTTGACAGAATGTGTTCAGTCCCTCAGTGTTGACAGAAGGTGTTCAGTCCTTCAGTCTTGATAGAAGAGGTTCAGTCCTTAAGTCTTGATAGAAGGTGTTCAGTCCCTCAGTCTTGATAGAATGTGTTCAGTCCCTCAGTCTTGATAGAAGGTGTTCAGTCCCTCAATCTTGACAAAAAGTGTTCAGTCCCTCAGTCTTGATAGAAGGTGATCAGTCCCTCAATCTTGACAGAAGGTGTTCAGTCCCTCAGTCCTAATAGGTGTCCAGTCCCTCAGTCTTGATAGAAGGTGTTCAGTCCCTCAATCTTGACAAAAGGTGTTCAGTCCCTCAGTCTTGATAGAAGGTGATCAGTCCCTCAATCTTGACAGAAGGTGTTCAGTCCCTCAGTCCTAATAGGTGTTCAGTCCCTCAGTCTTGATAGAAGGTGTTCAGTTCCTCAGCCTTGATATAATGTATTCAGTTCCTCAGTCTTGATAGAAGGCGTTCAGTCCCTCAGTCTTGATAAGAGGTGCTCAGTCCCTTAGTCTTTATAGAAGGCGTTCAGTTTCTCAGTCTTCATAGAAGGCGTTCAGTCCCTCAGTCTTGATAGTAGGTGTTCAGTCCATCAGTCTTGATAGAAGGCGTTCAGTCCATCAGTCTTGATAATAGGTGTTCAGTCCATCAGTCTTGATAGTAGGTGTTCAGTCCCTCAGTCTTGATAGAAGGCGTTCAGTCCCTCAGTCTTGATAAAAGGTGTTCAGTCCCTCAGTCTTGATAGAAGGTGTTCAGTCCCTCAGTCTTGATAGAAGGTGTTCAGTCCCTCAGTCTTGATAGAAGGCGTTCAGTCCCTCAGTCTTGATAGAAGGTGTTCAGTCCCTCAGTCTTGATAGAAGGCGTTCAGTCCCTCAGTCTTGATAGAAGGCGTTCAGTCCCTCATTTTATAGAAGGCGTTTTAGTCCCTCAGTCTTGATTTGAAGGCGTTCAGTCCATCAGTCTTGATAGAAGGTGTTCAGTCCCTCAGTCTTGATAGAAGGTGTTCAGTCCCTCAGTCTTGATAGAAGGTGTTCAGTCCCTCAGTCTTGATAGAAGGCGTTCAGTCCCTCAGTCTTGATAGAAGGTGTTCAGTCCCTCAGTCTTGATAGAAGGCGTTCAGTCCCTCAGTCTTGATGGAAGGCGTTCAGTCCCTCAGTCTTGATAGAAGGCGTTCAGTCCCTCAGTCCTGATAGAAGGTGTTCAGTCACTCAGTCTTGATAGAAGGTGTTCAGTCCCTCAGTCCTGATAGGTGTTCAGTCCCTCAGTCTTGATAAAACGTGTTCAGTGCCTCGGTCTTGATAGAACATGTTCAGTCCCTCAGTCTCTATAGAAGGTGTTCAGTCCCTCACTCTTGATAGAAGGCGTTCAGTCCCTCAGTCTTGATAGAAGATGTTCAGTCCCTCAGTCTTGATAGAAGGCGTTCAGTCCCTCAGTCTCTATCGAAGGTGTTCAGTCCCTCACTCTTGATAGAAGGTGTTCAGTCCCTCAGTCTTGGTAGAAGGTGTTCAGTCCCTCAGTCTCTATAGAAGGCGTTCAGTCCCTCAGTCTTGATAGAAGACTTTCGGTCCCTCAGTCTTGATAGAAGGCGTTCAGTCCCTCAGTCTTGATAGAAGGTGTTCAGTCCCTCAGTCTCTGTAGAAGGTGTTCAGTCCCTCACTCTTGATAGAAGACGTTCAGTCCCTCAGTCTTGATAGAAGACGTTCAGTCCCTCAGTCTTGATAGAAAGTGCTCAGTCCCTCAGTCTTGATAGAAGGTGTTCAGTCCCTCAGTCTTGATAGAAGGCGTTCAGTCCCTCAGTCTTGATAGAAAGTGTTCAGTCCCTCAGTTTTTGATAAAGACGTTCAGTCCCTCAGTCTTGATAGAAGGTGTTCAGTCCCTCAGTCTTGATGGAAGGTGTTCAGTCCCTCAGTCTTGATGGAAGGTGTTCAATCCTCCAGCCTTGATAGAAGGTGTCCAGTCCCTCAATATTGACAGGTGTTAAGTTCCTCAGTTTTGATAGAGGGTATTCAGTCCTTCAATCTTGACAGAAGGTGTTCAGTCCCTCAGTCCTGAGAGGTGTTCAGTCCCTCAGTCTTGATAGAAGGTGTTCAGTCCCTCTGTCTTGATAGAAAGTGCTCAGTCCTTCAATCTTGACAGAAGGTGTTCAGTCCCTCAGTCTTGATAGAAGGTGTTCTGTCCCTCAAACTTTACAGGTGTTCAGTCCCTCAGTCTTGATAGAAAGTGTTCAGTCCCTCAGTCTTGATAGAAGGTGTTCTGTCCCTCAAACTTTACAGGTGTTCAGTCCCTCAGTGTTGATAGAAGGTGTTCAGTTCTTCAGTCTTGATAGAAGGTGTTCAGTCCCTCAATCTTGACAGAAGGTGTTCAGTCCCTCAGTCCTTAGAGGTGTTCAGTCCCAAAATCTTGATAGAAGGTGTTCAGTCCCTCTGTCTTGATGGAAGGTGTTCAATCCTCCAGCCTTGATAGAAGGTGTTCAGTCCCTCAATCTTGACAGAAGGTGTTCAGTCCCTCAGTCCTGATAGAAGGTGTTCAGTCCTTCGGTCTTGATAGGACGTGTTCAGGCCTTCAGTCTTGATAGAAAGTGTTCAGTCCCTCAGTCTTGATAGAAGGTGTTCAGTCCCTCAGTCCTGATAGAAGGCGTTCAGTCACACATTCCTGATAGAAGGCGTTCAGTCCCTGTCTTGATAGAAGGTGTTCAGTCGCTCAGTCTTGATAGAAGGTTTTCAGTCCCTCAATCTTGACAGGTGTTCAGTCCCTCAGTCCTGATAGAAGGTGTTCAGTCCCTCAGTCTTGATAGAAGGCGTTCAGTTCCTCAGTCCTGATAGAAGGCGTTCAGTCCCTCGGACTTGATAGGTGTTCAGTCCTTCAGTCTTGATAGAAAGTGTTCAGTCCCTCAGTCTTTATAGAAGGTGTTCAGTCCTTCAATCTTGAAAGAAGGTGTTCAGTCCCTCAGTCTTGATAGAAGGTGTTCAGTTCCTCAGTCTTGATAGAAGGCGTTCAGTCCCTCAGTCTTGATGGAAGGTGTTCAGTCCCTAAGTCTTAATAGAAGGTGTTCAGTCCCCTAGTCTTGATAGAAGGTGTTCAGCCCCTCAGTGTTGATAGAACATGTTCAGTCCCTCAGTCTTGATAGAAGGTGTTCAGTCCCCTAGTCTTGATAGAAGGTGTTCAGTCCTTCAATCTTGATAGAAGGTGTTCAGTCCCTCAGTCTTGATAGAAGGCGTTCAGTCCCTCAGTCTTGATGGAAAGCGTTCAGTCCCTCAGTCTTGATAGATGGTGTTCAGTCCCTTAGTCTTGATAGGAAGTGTTCTGTCCCTCAGTCTTGATAGAAGGTGTTCAGTCCCTCAGTCTTGATAGAAGGTGTTCAGTCCTTCAGTCTTGATAGAACATGTTCAATCCCTCATTTTTGATTGTAGGTGTTCAGTCCCTTAATCTTGATAGAAGGTGTTCAGTCCCTCAGCTTTTACAAAACTAGAGCAGATGTACGAGGATGGAAACATACGTGTACAGGAACCACAGGTGCAGCAGTTGAAGAAATCGTCACAGGTGGACAGGACCTACTGGTGGAAGTAGATCATGCCCAAGAGTTGAGGCAGAACTTAGCAATAGAGTTATTGATGTTACGCTCTGCCCGGCACATTTGTAACGATGTCTTTAACTGCTGCACCTCTCCACCATCTCCTGTATATTAATTTCCATATTCAGTTGTGTGTATAGTTTTTCTTATTTTAATTGCTTTCTTTTCTTATTTGATAAATGTCATTATTACATGTGTTGGTGATATCAGATATCAGTAATTGTACACTTGTTTGCAATCCACGAGTGTAGTTCTACCCTCCTGACTTTATCTGGCCCAGCAGTGTTGAGCTACCCTTCTGAGTTTTGTCCAGTAGTGTTGTGCTACCCTTCTGAGCTTTGTCCAGTAGAGTTTTGTCCAGTAGTGTTGTGCTACCCTTCTGAGTTTTGTCCAGTAGTGTTGTGCTACCCTTCTGAGTTTTGTCCAGTAGTGTTGTGCTACCCTTCTGAGTTTTGTCCAGTAGTGTTGTGCTACCCTTCTGAGTTTTGTCCAGTAGTGTTGTGCTACCCTTCTGAGTTTTGTCCAGTAGTGTTGTGCTACCCTTCTGAGTTTTGTCCAGTAGAGTTTTGTCCAGTAGTGTTGTGCTACCCTTCTGAGTTTTGTCCAGTAGTGTTGTGCTACCCTTCTGAATTTTGTCCAGTAGTGTTGTGCTACCCTTCTGAGTTTTGTCCAGTAGTGTTGTGCTACCCTTCTGAGTTTTGTCCAGTAGTGTTGTGCTACCCTCCTGGCTTTATCTGGTCCAGGAGTGTAGTGCTACGCTCCTGACTATCTGATCCATTAGTGTTGTGCTACCCTCCTGACTTTGTTAATAAAGTCCTTAGCGACTATTAGCTTAGTGCGAGTCCCTCTCTCTTTGTGTCACAGGGTTGCCTTGTCTCCCACAGTTATTGCTCCTGCAGTGGATTTGTTGACCTCCATGTTCAGGCTTGGTAATGCTTGATGCTCCACTGAATTCAGATCAACATAGCTACTCATGTTTTTTTTTTCTCTGTAAAAAAATACATGGATCATTTTTCCAAAGAGTTTTGTCTCTGTTAAAACTCTGATGTCTGGATGCTCTTCTGATGCTGTGTTCTTCAAGTCTGCACTTTTGTTAATGATTTTGTCTATACGTATTTGTTTTGTTAATATAACAATGGTATGCTATACCTACAAGTAGTTAAGGAAGACATATGTGTAACAAATAGTTATGTTTATTACGAATCATTTCGCTTACACAGTAGACTTCTTCAGTCAGTTACACAGGAATCAGCAGAAGCAGTGGCGTAAACATTATGTAATCAGCCCATCGACTTCAAAACTGCGTCTTTGAGGGTAATGGACTGACTGCATCTTTACATCTCCACTGTTCGTGTTGCCTTTTTTTTCATTCAGCTGAAGAAGTCTTCTGTGTAGGAGAGACGTTTCGGAATAAAGATACCTAATTGCTGCATATGTGTCTTAATAAGAGTTGTTTTACACACATTAATCCTCGTGTTATACACTTGTGTTGCGACTGTTGGTACCGTCATAGTGTTGAGTGTAGCCCTAGTGAAGTGTTGTTAGGTGGAAGTGTTAGGGTGGAAGGGAGAGAGGAAGGCAGTAAAGAAGTGAGAGAGAGAGAGAGAGAGAGAGAGAGAGAGAGAGAGAGAGAGAGAGAGAGAGAGAGAGAGAGAGAGAGACTTAAATATGGGGATTCTTATTATTATAGTGAAGAGATCATTCAGTCCACATCTGCCATACAGAGTTTGGGAAATGAGAAATAATTAGGTTTTATTCATAGAAGAAGGATGGCTCCTGTTCCTTAAATCAAGAACCTATCACAGCGCCAGGGCACCCCCTTGGAAGGAATAAATTTGCGATAGGATGTCGTAGGTGAGAAACAAGTTTAGCTTGACAACAAAACGTTAATTTCCTCCTTTTTTTAACTTTCTGATTTTTCTGCATTTGCAAATATCTGTTCATCTCTATTTTTTTTATTATGCTGTTTTTTTTTTTAGAAATCTCAGCCTATTACGTCTATCTGTGTATCTTGACCATAATTCCTGTTCCTCCTTTTCATTAAAATTCATCGTCACTTGTCTTTGCAAACACATACATTAAATCCAAGATTCTTGTCGTTTTTTTAACACATCGGCCGCCTCCCACCGAGGCAAGGTGACCTAATAAGAAAGAAAACCCCAAAAAGAAAGAAAAAATACTTTCATCATCATTCAACACTTTCACCATCACTCATACATAATCACTGTCTCTGCAGAGGCTCTCAAGATACGACAGATTAGAAGTCCCTCAAAACTACCAATATCCCAAACCCCTCCTCTAAAGTGCATGCATTGTACTTCCATTTCCAGGACTCAAGTCTGGCTAACCGGTTTCCCTGAATCCCTTCACAAAATATTGCCCTGTTCACACTCCAACAGCTCGTCAGGTCCCAAAAACCATTCGTCTCCATTCACTCCTATCTAACACGCTCATGCATGCTTGCTGGAAGTCCAAGCCCCTCGCCCACAAAACCTCCTTTACGCCCTCCAGCCTTTTCTAGGACGATCCTTACCCTGCCTTCCTTTCCCGACAGATTTATACACTCTCCAAGGCATTCTACTTTGCTTCATTCTTTCTAAATATCAAACCACCTCAACAATCCCTCTTCAGCCTTCTGACTATTACTTTTAGTAACTCAACACCTCTTTTATTACAACCCAGGTAATCATGGCCTGTATCCTGGGTGTAAAGGGAGCAAAATAAACACAGCAGAAAACTCTGAATTATATTTTCCTTCACCAAGTATAAACAGAAGTATGTACACTATATACACTATATACAGCAAATAGGTATTAGTGCATGCCATGGTAGTCAAGGCAGAGCAGCAGCCAAGAGACAAATAGACAACCGTGCTTCAACCAACAGCAGAATGAAAATGACGAGGGTGAAAACATGAGTGATAACCACATCACATCCACAGTTGCCAGATCCTCATTATGATTGGCTGATCCTAGGTACTTATCTAATGATGGGGTCCTGATCGTCAGACCCTAGTGCCTGGTTTGCTGACTGGGGAGATAGCCTTTGTGAGAATGTGGACATACTCCGAATAAAGGTTACATACTCATTGCATGTCACACCACCACCCCAAGAGGGCTCAGGACTAGGCTTCCACCCCCATGGGTAAAAAGTGCCACCATGGCACAGTATAATGGAACTACCTTTCCTCTCAGCCATCCAACTTATTAGAGTTCAGCTTTTATCACGACATAAAGCCAAACTCTAAATTTAAAGCGAGACAGCAGACAGTAGGGCTAACGTAGGTCCAAGATACCTGTGGATAAGGTTTTATGTGTTATAAGGCTGCAGCCGGAGACTCTGTCTCATGAGTCTTGTGTTGCCATTCTTCATATGTTGAAAGTAGACCAGAGGATTGTGGTCACTGTAGACTGTGACCACCTGAGAGGTTTGACCCACATATACTTCAAAATTCTCCAAGGCCATTATCAGAGCGAGGGCTTCTTCTTCAATTGTGGAGTAGGCCCTCTTGTGCGGCTGATACTTAGCGGAGAAATAAGCCACAGGCTGCAACCCATCGTCCCCAGATTGTAGAAGTACTGCCCCCACCCCAGAGAAATCAGGAGACAGGAGAATGGGTGCAGTACAAAAAATTAGTTTGGCTTTGTTAAAAGAGCCTTGACACTCTAAGGTCCACTTAAAAGGGGCTTTGTGACTTTTAAGTAAGGTTAGAGGGGCTACAATATCTGCAGAATTTTTACAGAATCTTCTGTAAAATCCTACCATACCTAGGAAACTTTGGAGGGATTTCCTATCTGTGACACTGGATAATTTTTAATGGCAAGAATTTTAGCAAACTTAGGGGCCACTTTATCACTACCTGCTTCATGGCCCAAAAAGTTAATAATAGACTGGCCAAAGGATGACTTGGATAAATTAGCAGTTAGGTGGTGCTTTAAGCCTAAACATGTGTTGGTCCCAAGTATCCGACTCTATAAGTACATCATCTAGATAAGCTGCCGTGCCTTCAAGTCCTTTGAAGGCACGGCAGTTTCTGGGACGATGCAGGGGAATTTTTCATTCCGATGGGGACTACTGTATAGTGATAATGACCTCCTGGAATTATGAAGGCTGAAATTTCCTTAGCCTTACCTGTCAAAGGTACCTTATAGTAACCTTCAAGGAGGTCTAATTTGGAGACAAAAGTAGCCTTACCCACGAAATCGATTACGTCATCTAAACATGGCAGAGGGTAAGCGTCTGGAATGGTAACCTCATTCACCTTAGGGTAGTCTGTACACATTCAAAAACCTCCATCAGCTCTCTTAACAAGGATGAACGGCGAAGCCCATGGACTAGATTATTCTTCCACTAACCCATGCTCTAACAGAAAGTCTACCTCCTGCTGAAGTAGCCTCTGTTTTTCAGGATTAGCTATGTAGGGGGAGAGTTTAATAGGCTTAGAGTTTCCAACATCTACGTCATGATATCCTAGTGTACATTTTTCAGAACATCCGAAAAGATATCAGGGTAAGATTGTAGAAGCCCAGTTAAACTTTTTACTTGATTCTTAGATAACCCCACCATTAAGTGACATGGCTCACCAGGTGACTAGTTGGCTGACGTCGTCCTTCTCCTTCATCCTGGCACATCATCCTCCAATCAGGAGTTCTTCTTTGAAGATTTCTGCTCATGCCAAGCTGTTGAAAAGATATATGAGACCGCTCGGACAAGGAGCGGTTAATTTCAAAAGTATCAGCCAACCTGGCTGCCTCCAATGCAGTAGCCAAAGAGTGGTCTTGTAGTCCAACAGACTCCAGTAAGTTATCCATCAATATTAATTGCACTAAATCATCGAAGTTAGCAACATTGCTTGCCTGGTACCACTTGGTAACGGCTTTGGTCTGCTGTCTCACGAAATCAACATATGACTGCCCCAGCTGCCGTCTGCCTAGCTTGAAATTCCTTTCTGTATTTGGCGGAAATACATTGATGAGCACTAAGAACCGTGGTTTTTCACCACACGACAATTACCAAAGTCAGTGTCATT
Source organism: Cherax quadricarinatus (assembly GCF_026875155.1). Lineage (NCBI taxonomy): Eukaryota > Metazoa > Arthropoda > Malacostraca > Decapoda > Parastacidae > Cherax > Cherax quadricarinatus. The sequence continues at coordinate 2,881,319 of NC_069424.1, read as the reverse complement.
TACCATTGGTGTAAACTCCTGTGCCTTACCAAACAATGCTGTTTACACAAATGATGCCTAATGCTGAAAGTTAAGACACTTGTACATCGGGTTATCTTTATTGTAGACTTTCCGCCATCCAGTGGCTTTATCAATACAGATTCTAGGACATAATTAGAGGACAGTAGAACTATATACAAAAGATGAGGTAATCAGTCCCTCAAACTTGGAGTTGGTGTGGAAAGCGCCGTGGTTGTAGATATTTTGGAGCACAGGCAAGGAGATTGGCGCTTATGTAGGCGTCCGTGGATAGGGGCGTGTAGGAGATGAGGGCATAGTCACTGGTAGGTGGGATTCCCCAGTGGGAGTAGGTCCTACCCAAAGGGATGGGTAGGACCTATCCATGCTGTTCAGGCCACCTTAAGGCTCAAGCCTGGTTTTCGAATGCTTCGAAAAACTGCTCAGGCTCGGCTTTATTAAAACGAGGAATGAGCTGTACTGCTTTTTGCAAACCACTCATTTACAGCTTGTGTAAACTGCCTCCTCTCCTTCTTTCTATTAAACTCTTCCTTAGCATGTGCTTGCTGTTCCCTGGTCTGCTCAAGATTGATTTTTGCTAACTCAAGCGCCAATGAAGCTGACTCACCTCCAGACAACCCTGAAAATTCAGACTGCTGGCTTTGCCCAGGGGCTGCATCTCTCCAATTTGTTTGCAAAAATCTCAATGAGAATATGTGCTTACCTCCTGTAGAGGGAGAAACAACAGTCTGGTGTGCCATCTCCTCTGATCAAAGATGCTTTATAAGCCTCTTCAGTCAGAGGAGATGGCGCAGCTACGCAGCAGTAAGAGTGCTTCAATACTCAATGCCAACAATGCTGTAGAGAAAACTTGGGCAGGTTTAATAGAGTGAATTCAGATACTAACTGACTCATCTAGGTGGCATTAGCCCCAACATAATATGCTATTTGCAAAACACGCTCAAGCTATGCACTGTATGACTGCAGAATACAATAGCAAGGCTGACACAGAACAGCAAAACCAACTACAGCACACTCACACAATAGCAAGGCTGACCATAGTGAAGCGAATGCAAAGTTAACACACAAAATTCGTGATGCATTGGCAAAGCTGATGCAATGCCAGATAGCAAGCTATCTAAACAATAAAGATTAGTTCCTGCTCCAGCTTCAACTCTAGGCTCAACTGCTCTAAGTCCATCTTCAGCTCCCAGACAGGCCTCTGTATTACAACCCAGGTAATCAAGGTCTGCATCTTGGGTGTAAAAAGGGAGCTTGGAGCAAATTAAACACAGCAGAAAACTTTGAATTATATTATCCTTCACCAAGTATAAGCAGAAGTATGCACACTATATACACTATGTACAGCAAATAGGCATTAACACATGCCATGGTAGAAAGGCAGAACAGCAGCCAAGAGACAAATAGACAACCATGTTTCAACCAACAGCAGAATTAAAATGACAAGGGTGAAAACGTGAGTGGTAACCACATCACATCCACAGTTGCCAGATCCTCATTATGATTGGCTGAACCTAGGTACTTATCTGATGATGAGGTCCTGATCGTCAGACCCTAGTGCCTGGTTTGCTGGTTTGCGAGATAGCCTATGTGAGAATGTGGACATACTTCAAATAAAGGTTACATACTCTTTGCATGCCACATCCTGCAAATTTCCACAATCCGAATTCTTTGCATAATATTTACCCCACACATTGCCCTTAGACACGAAAACTGCACTGCCTCCAGCTGCCTCCTCGATGCAGCATTTACAACCCAAGCTTCACACCCACATAGAAGTGTTGGTACCACTATACTTTCGTACATTCCCTTCTTTGCCTCCATGGACAACGTTTTTTGTCTCCATAGATACCTCAGTGCACCACTCACCTTTTTTCCTTCATCAGTTCTATGGTTAACCTCATCTTTCATAAAACCATCTGCTGACAAGTCAACTCTCAAATATCTGAAAACATTCACTTCTTCCATACTCCCTCTCTCCAATGTGATATCCAATTTTTCTTTATCTAAATCGTTTGATACCCTCATCACCTTATTTTTATCTATGTTCACTGTCAACTTTCTACCTTTACACACCCTCTAAAATTCATCCACTAACCTTTGCAACTTTTCTTTAGAATCACCCAAAAGCATAGTATAATCAGCAAAATGTAATTTTGTCAACTCCCATTTTGTATTTGATTCCCCATAATTTAATCCCACCCCTTTACCCAACACCCTAGCATTTACATCTTTTACAACCCCATCTATAAATATATTAAACACCCATGATGACATTACACATACCTGTCTAAGATCTACTTTTACCGGGAAGTAGTCTCCCTCTCTTCTACACACCCTAACCTGAGTCTCACTATCCTCATAAAATCTCTTTACAGCATTTAGTAGCTTACTGCCTATTCCATATACTTGCGACATCTACCACATTGCTCTCCTATCCACCTTATCATATGCCTTTTCTAAATCCATAAATGCAATGAAAACTTCCCTACCTTTATCTACATACTGTTCACGTATATGCTTTAATGTAAACACTGATCTACACATCCCCTACCCACTCTAAAGCCTCCCTGCTCATCTGCAATCCTACCCTCTGTCTTACCTCTAATTCTTTCAATAATAACCCTACCATACACTTTATCTGGTATCTCAGTAGACTTATTTCCCTATAATTTCTGCAAACTCTATTATCCCCCTTCCCTTTATATAAAGGAACTATACATACTCTCTGCCAATCCCTAGGTACCTTCCCCTCTTTCATACATTTATTAAACAAAAACACCAACCATTCCAACACTATTTCCCCCCCCCCACTTTTAACTGTCATGATCCCATCAGTTCCAGCTGCTTTACCCCCCTCTCATTCTACGTAATACCTGATGCACCTCCCCCACACTCACATCCTGCTCTTCTTCACTCATAAAAGACGGTATACCTCCCTGATCAGTGCATGAAATTACCGCCTCCCTTTCTTCATCCACATTTAAAAGCTCCTCAAAATATTCCCACCATCTACCCAATACCTCCAGTTCCCCATTAATAACTTCCCTACTCTGTTTTTAACTGACAAATCCATGCATTCCCTAGGCTTTTTTAACTTGTTTATCTCACTCCAAAACTTTTTCTTATTTTCAGCAAATTTTTTTGACCATACCTCTCCCACTCTATCATTTGCTCTACTTTTGCACTCTCTTAACCTTCTTTTACTCTCCATACACTCTGCTCTTCTTATATCACTTCTGATTTGTAAAAACCTCTCATAAGCTACCTTTTTCTCTATTTTATCACACCCTTTACTTCATCATTCCACCAATTACTCCTCTTACCTCCTGTCCCCACCCTCCTATAACCACAAACTTCTGCCCCACATTCTACTACTGCATTTTTAAAACTATTCCAACCCTCTTCAACCCCCCCCCCCACATACTCATAGCTTGCACTAGCCAACCTTTCTGACAATAGTTGCTTATATCTCACCCTAACTTCCTCCTCCTTTAGTTTATACACTTTCACCTCTCTTTTACTTGCTGTTGTCATTTTTCTTTTGTCTCATCTACCTCTTACTCTAACTGTAGCTACAACTAAATAATGATCCGATATATCAGTTGCCCCTCTATAAACATGTACATCCTGAAGCCTACCCATCATCTTTTTATCCACCAATACATAATCTAACAAACTACTTTCATTACGTGCTATATCATGCCTTGTATATTTATTTATCCTCTTTTTCATAAAATATGTATTACTTATTACCAAACCTCTTTCTACACATAGTTCAATTAAAGGCTTCCCATTTTCATTTACCCCTGGCACCCCAAATTTACCCACTACTCCCTCCATAACATTTTTGCTCACTTTAGCATTAAGACCCCCAACCACAAGTATTCTCTCACTTGGTTCAAAACTTCCCATGCACTCACTCAACATTTCCCAAAATCTCTCTCTCTCTCTCCTCTACACTTCTCTTTTGCCAAGGTGCATAAACGCTTACTATAAGCCACTTTTCACATCCAACCTTTATTTTACTCCACATAATCCTTAAATTTATACATTTATATACCCTTTCCTCCTGCCATAACTTATCCTTCAACAATGTTGCTGCTCCTTTCTTAGCTCTAACTCTATTAGAAACCCCTGACCTAATCCCATTTATTTCTCCCCACTGAAACTCTCCCACCCCCTTCAGCTTAGTTTCACTTATAGTAAGGACAACCAGCTTCTTCTCATTCATAAGATCCACATTCATCTCTTTCTTATCATTCGCACAACATCCACGCACATTCAGACATCCCACTCTGATGGTTATCTTCTTTTTTTTTTAGTAAGTTACACAGGAAAAGGGGTTACTAGCCCATTGTTCCCGGCATTTTAGTTGACTTTTACAACACGCATGGCTTACAGAGAAGAGATTCTTATTCCACTTCCCCATGGATATAAAAGGAAAAACAATAAGAACAAGAACTATTAAGATAAACTCAAAGAAAACTCAATGAGTGTGTATACATAAACGTGTACAAGTATGTGTAGTGTGACCTAAGTGTTAGTAGAACTAGCAAGACGTACCTGAAATCTTACATGTTTATGAGACAGAATAAAGACACCATTTACACTCATTTGGTATGATGGTAGTACCTCCCTGGGTGGTTGCTGTCTACCAACCTACTACCACAGGAGGGTAGTACCTCCTTGGGTGGTTGCTGTCTACCAACCTACTACCACAGGAGGGTAGTACCTCCTTGGGTGGTTGCTGTCTACCAACCTACTACCACAGGAGGGTAGTACCTCCCTGGGTGGTTGCTGTCTACCAACCTACTACTCTACATCCAAGATCTATTAATTTAAAAACAATAAGTAATATTTAAACTGAGCCACTAAAATGCACCAAGATTGATAGACTGATTACATCGACTCCAGGCTGAGGGACTGATTACATCGACTCCAGGCTGATGGACTGATTACATCGACTCCAGGCTGATGGACTGATTACATCGACTCCAGGCTGATGGACTGAATACATCGACTCCAGGCTGATGGACTGATTACATCGACTCCAGGCTGAGGGACTGATTACATCGACCCCAGGCTGATGGACTGATTACATCGACTCCAGGCTGAGGGACTGATTACATCGACCCCAGGCTGAGGGACTGATTACATCGACTCCAGGCTGAGGGACTGATTACATCGACTCCAGGCTGAGGGACTGATTACATCGACTCGAGGCTGAGGGACTGATTACATCGACTCCAGGCTGAGGGATTGATTACATCGACTCGAGGCTGAGGGACTGATTACATCGACTCCAGGCTGAGGGACTGATTACATCGACTCCAGGCTGAGGGACTGATTACATCGACTCCAGGCTGAGGGACTGATTACATCGACTCCAGGCTGAGGGACTGATTACATCGACTCCAGGCTGAGGGACTGATTACATCGACTCCAGGCTGAGGACTGATTACATCGACTCCAGGCTGAGGGACTGATTACATCGACTCCAGGCTGAGGGACTGATTACATCGACCCCAGGCTGAGGGACTGATTACATCGACCCCAGGCTGATGGACTGATTACATCGACTCCAGGCTGAGGGACTGATTACATCGACTCCAGGCTGAGGGACTGATATAACATCGACCCCAGGCTGAGGGACTGATTACATCGACCCCAGGCTGAGGGACTGATTACATCGACCCCAGGCTGATGACTGATTACATCGACTCCAGGCTGAGGGACTGATTACATCGACTCCAGGCTGAGGGACTGATTACATCGACTCCAGGCTGAGGGACTGATTACATCGACTCCAGACTGAGGGACTGATTACATCGACTCCAGGCTGAGGACTGATTACATCGACTCCAGGCTGAGGGACTGATTACATCGACTCCAGGCTGAGGGACTGATTACATCGACCCCAGGCTGATGGACTGATTACATCGACTCCAGGCTGAGGACTGATTACAATCGACTCCAGCTGAGGGACTGATTACATCGACTCCAGGCTGAGGGACTGATTACATCGACTCCAGGCTGAGGGACTGATTACATCGACTCCAGGCTGAGGGACTGATTACATCGACCCAAGGCTGAGAGACTGATTACATCGACTCCAGGCTGAGGGACTGATTACATCGACTCCAGGCTGAGGGACTGATTACATCGACCCCAGGCTGAGGGACTGATTACATCGACCCCAGGCTGATGGACTGATTACATCGACTCCAGGCTGAGGGACTGATTACATCGACTCCAGGCTGAGGGACTGATTACATCGACTCCAGGCTGAGGGACCGATTACATCGACTCCAGGCTGAGGGACATTACAGTGACTCCAGGCTGAGGGACTGATTATATCGACTCCAGGCTGAGGGACATTACATCGACTCCAGGCTGAGGGACATTACATTGACTCCAGGCTGAGGGACTGATTATATCGACTCCAGGCTGCGGGACTGATTACATCTACTCCAGGCTGAGGGACTGATTACATCTACTCCAGGCTGAGGGACTGATTATATCGACTCCAGGCTGCGGGACTGATTACATCTACTCCAGGCTGAGGGACTGATTACCTCAATTTCCTTCACATCTTCACTATTCTTTGTGCAGGACAGGTATACAATACCGACAAGATGAAAGTTAAGATACTTGTGCAACATCTGGTTATCTTTATTGTAGACGTTTCGCCATCCAGTTCGCCACTGGATGGCGAAACGTCTACAATAAAGATAACCAGATGTTGCACAAGTGTCTTAACTTTCAACTATTCTTTGTATTGGAGTGAGGAAGCCACTGTGTGGCGAAACGTTTCCACAATAAAGATACCCAAGTGTTGTACATGTATGTAATTTATCAACACATAACAGTGTTCTTGACCCAGGGATGCCGTACGCACTGCACGAGGCTGGTGTTGGTGTGGGATTGTTGCTGTTGGTGCTGGTGGCTGTCATCACGGACGTTGCTCTCTGCCTCATGATCGCCGTCGCTCGCACCGCCCAAGTCCTCACTTACCAGGACCTCGTCAACGCTGCCTTCGGAAGACCTGGCTTTTACGTGACCTCTGTCTTGCAGTTCCTCTACCCGTTCATATGTGAGTATCAACTCCTTCCCATATATGAATATATCAATCATTTTCCTTCCAGCCAAGAGACTTTTCTGCTATACGAGTATATAACATGACTCACGAAATCGTAATGACTCGATTGTAAACAAACCATCCCACGGGTGGAGTTTAAACCCGCGGTCAGAGAGTCTCGAAACTCCAGACGGTCTGGAGTTTTGAGACTCTCTGGCCGCGGGTTCAAACCCCACCCGTGGTATGGTTTATGTGAAGCACTAAAAACATGGACGTAATTACAGCCTTGTCTCATTTCAGATCGGTTTTTGTTACTTGTTAGAGCCCTGTCTAGATTATTATAATATTTGTCAGGACTGTGATGTGATGTGTCATTTTTTATATTAATTTTAAATTTTAGATCATTATTTGCTTTCTAATCCTCTGAAATTAAACAGGATAGTTGGACACATTATATCCGGTTGGTTCACCAGTCAGGGTGTTTTATGCCAGGTCAGGTCATGGGAGGGTCACAAAGTCAGCACATGATGGGCTGGGAACCGTTTGATGAGCACCATGTGAGCATGATGTGGGCATCACATGGGCATTATGTGGGCACTATATGAGCACCGTGTGGAAATCATAAGGGCATCATGTACGCATCATGTGAGCATCATATGAGCATAATGTGAGCATCATGTGAGCATCATGTTGGCATCGTGTGAGCATCATGTGAGCATCATGTGGGCATCATGTGGGCATCATGTGGGCATCAAGTGGGCATCATATGGGCATCATATGAGCATCATGTCAGCACTATGTGGGCGTATTGTATCATGTGAACACCGTGTGGGCATCATGTGAGCATCATGTGGGCACTATATGGGCATCTTGTGAGCATAATGTGGGCATCATGTGAGCATTAGGTGAGCATATGGGCATCATGTTGGCACCACGTGGGCATCATGTAGGCATATTAGCATGAATTGAGTATCATGTGGGCATCAAGTGAGCATCATGTGAGCATCATGTGAGCATCATGTAGGCATCATGTGGGCATCAAGTGAGCATCGTGTGAGCGTTACGTGAGCATGTGGGCACTATGTGGGAATCATATGGGCATCATTTAGGCATTATGTAGGCATCAGGTGGACATAACGTGAGTATCATGTTGGCATCATGTGTGCATCATGTAGTCATCATGTATCATGTGAGCATAATGTGGGCACTATGTGGGTCTCATGCAGGCACTATGTCTGAATCATGTGAACACAATTTGGGCATCAAGTGGGCACGTGGGCATCCTGTGAGCATCATGTGAGCATGTGGGCGTCATGTGGGCATTATGTAGGCACTACGGGGGCATCAGTTGGACATCATATGAGCATCATGTGATCATCATGTTGGCTCTATGTGGGCTTCTTGTGGGTATCATGTGGGCATTAGGTAAGCATATTGGCACTATGTGGGTATGATGTGGGCATGTGAGCATGAAGTGGGCATCATGTGAGCATTACGTGACTATTTGGGCACTATGCAGGCATCATACGGGCATCACGTGGGCATTATGTAGGCATCATGTGAGTATCATGTGGGCATCATATGGGCATCATGTAGGCATCATGTGAGTATAATGCGGGCACTATGTGGGCATCATATGGGCACTATGTAGGCATCACGTGGGCACTATATGGGCATCATGTGGACATCATGTAGGTATGTGAGCGCCATGTGGACATCAGGTGAATATCATGTGGGCATGTGGGTATCATGTGGGCATCATGTGGGCATCATGTGGGCATCATGTGGTCATGTGGGCATCATGTGGGCATCATGTGGGCATCATGTGGGCATCATGTGGGCATCATGTGGGCATCATGTGGGCATCATGTGGGCATCATGTGGGCATCATGTGGTGCAAGCACCACCTGACCTGGTAGATGCCTCCAGCTGCCCTGGGAAGGTCAGAAGGTAAAGTAAGGGAAACGAATTCTGACTGTCTTATGCATGAGAAACCTGGCCTCTGGTTGATTATTAAGTAAATTAGCGTACAGGTCCAGGTAAGTACAATTATCATATATATGTGTACATTACCTATGATAACACATTAAAGTCAAAGTGAACAGCATCCGAGGGAAGCATCATGACAGCTCCAGCATCCCTCACACTCAAGAAGCATCATGACAGCTCCAGCATCCCTCACACTCAAGAAGCATCATGACAGCTCCAGCATCCCTCACACTCAAGCATTCTAACTCACTCTTTGTTGCCCTCGTGGTCTGTTAATAATAATAATGATCTTTATTTCTGTAAGTACATGTACAAGGTTTACAGTCCTAGCTGGCATCAGTGACATACTACTATATAGAAAGCCACTTGTTATGCAGAGCATTTCGGGGAAATTAGGTCAGTTTTGTCCCAGGATGCGATCCACACCAGTCGACTAACGCCCAGGTACCTATTTTACTGATAAGTGAACATGGACAGCAGGTGTTTTAAGGAAACACGTCATAATGGCTCCACTTGTACCGGGGTCGAGCCACGGATAACGGTGTGTGAGCTGAATAATTATGCACCTCTGTAATCTTTTGACTACCGCCCACAGGATGGGTATGGTGAACATTCGTCTCTCAACCCTTGAGTAGAGAGGACGTGTGCTGCTGCTACCCCCTGGTGTTGACTGGGTGCAGTAATATTTTCACAACATGGCGCAGGCTTGTCGCCGGCGGGTTAATACAGTCTGTATTGAATTAACCAGTGGAGCTATCACGGGGCCGTCTATGGAGTTACTTCTACCAGCAATAATTAGAGACACCTACGGCGTAGCTACTGAAGAGATTTGTGGACTTGAGTTGAATGGCACGAAGAGGATATTTCTTAAATTCATTTCGGCGAGTATGTACGAGACAGTGGTGAACAAGTTTCAGGAAGTGGCCATACCTGTGAATCATGCTGTCACGGTGAGGATGCATGATGTATCAAGTTACTTCACTTGGGTGAAGATCAGGAATGTGCCATTCGAGGCGGATGCATCTGACATAAGGTTTGCCATGAGTAAATATGGGACGGTACACACAGTTACTGCAGGAAGATGGTCAGCTGGTACGTATATGGGGATACCTGAGGGTACGTACTCTGCAAAGATGACGATACGACATCCTATACCGTCGTATGTGGTGATGGAAGATTTCAGAACTCAGGTATTTGTGACATATGCAGGGCAACGACGCACTTGTCGTTTGTGTGGGTCGTATGAACACCTGGCAGCGCAATGTGGTAGAGGACGTGGAGACAACAACCTGCAACAATGAAGAAACATAGAGGTGAGGAGAGTGGAGCAAGAGCAGCCTTTTTCGACACTGACTCTGCAGAGTACGTCATAGAGTGAGGAGGTTGAGAGGGCAGAGAAGATGGCAGGTGCTACGAGTGGGGGGGACTCCCCTTCCTTGGACGTGGTTCAGGCATTGGAGGAGATCATCGCAGAAGTGAATGATAGCAAGGAGGAAGCATCGATAAGGACGACGCTTGTGGATATTTTGGGCACGGGGCCTTATCAGGAAGAAGGCACGGTCCTGGACCTTGAGACTACTATGGAGGACGGAGGGGCGAAGGTAGTTCGTCCTAAGGTGTGTGACAAGGCTGTCTTGTCGGTGAATACGGTGGAGGTTGAGGTTCATCGTGGTGATGAGCTTGATGACGAGATGCAGGTCGACGGTACGACGCGAAAGCGCGCAGCAGTGCTTTATGATTCAGATGAAGTGCTTACGCCCGCACAACGTTCAGGGAAGAAAACATGGGCGGAATGTCACGCAGAGGGTTCAAAAGACACTCAGGGACAGGGATCGAGTAAGAGTGCACAAAAAGGGGGGGGAGGGATAAGAGTGCAATGAGGCGATCAGGTGACAAATAGGTTGTGTCAAGAGGGAAACCACCTTTGTTGTTTAAGTGCTTGACATTAAACATCAATGGTTTGAGGTCGCAGAGAAAGTGTGAGTGGTTTAGGGAGTTTTTGGAGCGTCATGGTGTTGACGTTGTGTTCTTGCAGGAGCATAATTATAGACATGGTTATGAGTTGAAGGTGGAGGGATATAAGGTGTATGTTGAACATGCAGTCAGATTGAAAGGCGGTGTGGCTAATTGGTAAAGGAAACTAGCCCGTTGGTTGGTCAGCATTGTGAGGGGGGGAGGGGAGGGTGATACATGTGGAAGATTATGGGGTCAGGTACAGATGACGTTGGTGTGTGTGTATGGACCGGCAGAGGGAGACGTACGCATTAAGAATAAATTGTGAGGGGACGTGCTGGTTTACTACTTGTGTGGATTGCCAGGGGTAGCCGTGATAGAGGTGAATAGAACTGTGTGATAAGGCGTAAGGATGTGGAACCGAGGGGGCGGGGGCATTGTATGGGAAATTGGGAGAATTGTTATCAGGGTGGGTTTGATCGATATCTGTGGGGGTGGGGAGGTAGAGCATACATTTATTAGGCGGGGTATGCTGCTAGGCTCGATCGTTTGTACATCCCCAGAAGGGTAGTAATACATAGGGTGAGGGTGTTGGATGTGGTATTTTCTGATCATAGGGGTGTTATGGTGGATTTGGGGTGGGAGGGGTTGCCACGAAGGGGTAGGGGTATTGGAAGTTAAATGTAAAGTTGTTGCATGAAGAAGAATATAGACAGTCATTTAAACATTTTGGGAGGGGTTGGAGGCAGAAGCACCTGGGAATGGAATCTGGTTAGATGGTGGGACTCGGTGGCAAAATCAGGTATTAAGGATTATTTATGTACGTAATGGGAGGGAATATAATAGGTTAAAGTATGGGTTTCAATCTTATCTTGAGGGGCAGTTGAGGGCTTGCTACGAACGTGGGAGGGTTAGTTACCCAGTGGGAGATATTGAGGGATTAAAGGAGAGCATTAGGGATTTGCAAAATGAAAGATTTGATGGTGCGCGCATTTTGGCGGGGTTGGAGGAGGTGTTATGGGGTGATAGGCCATCGGCGTGTGTATTGAGAGGACAGCATAAGAGGAGAGCGGCGACGGAGATGATGGGATTAACTGTTCATGTGGGGATGGGAGGGTATAGGGAACGGCAGGTATTGATGTCGACTGAAGTTATGAGTGGATATCTTGATGCATGGTTTAGATCATATGCACAACATGTGGGTATACGAGATGATGCTTTAAGGGAAATGGGTGGTTATGTGCAATGCGAGCTTGATGGTAGAGATAGGGAGACTTTGGAAGGACAGATTACGGAAGGGGAAATTTGGCAAGCTATAGCAGGTGCAAGTTTAGGTAAGGCACCGGGTGTAGACGGGTTGCCTAATGATTTTTATGTTAAGAACTGGGAAGTATTGAGGAGATTTTTAGTCAGATTGTTCAATGTAATGAAGGAAGATGGGGCAATGGGTGAGCAGCAAAGGACTGCTGTTGTTGTATTAGTGCCGAAGGGTGGACAGACCACGGTAGAAGATTACCGTGCAATATCGCTTATGTTGCAAGGGTATTAGGGAACAGAATCAAACAGGTTTTAGGTAAAGTAATTGATAGAGGACAATATGGCATACCGGATAGATCAATGTATGAAGGGCGTGGAGTTATTAGGAGTTTTATAGAGCATAGGGAGGGGGAGGGGGGAGGGGGGGTGTGTTTTGGCTCTGGATTGGAGAGCTGCTTATGATAGCGTAGAAAGGGATGCATTATGGAGTTTTTATGCGTTGGTTGGGTTTCGGGAGGGAAATTGTTTCTTGGGCAAAAACTTTGTATCTGGGTGCAGTTATGAGAATACAGGTTAATGGACGACTAGGTGATAGCATACAGATGGGAAGGGGTTTGCGACAGGAATGCCCTCTGTCGCAAATTTTGTTTGCATGTCTTCAGGAACCCTTTATATAGGGCAGTTAGGTGGAGTATAGAGAGAGCGAGGGGTTGGTTTGCACGAGAAGGGAAGCGGGTATAGTGGGTTACGTGGATGATACGACTGTCTTGGTGAGGGATGTGAGGGATTTACATAAGGTAGGAAGGGTGATAGACGTTTTTGGTGAGGCTACGGGGATGAAAATTAATGTAATAAAGTCCAAGTATTTGGATCTAGGGGATAGTGTACATAATGGTGAGACTGTTGAGGGTGGTGGCGTGTGGTGGATCAGTTGTGATAATGTGGGATAGTGTACATGCGGAATGATAGGAATGCACAAGAGGCAAATCGAGGTACACCGAGGATGGAGTTTTGAATAGATTGGGAGGTTTGAGGGCAGAGCAATTAACGTTGCATCGAAGGTTATAGTCACGAATGTCCTGTGTATAGCAAGTTATGGCACGTGGTGGCAATATATCCGTTACGACGGTGTGAGGTGCAACGGTTGCAACTGCGGGTATTCAGATTTACATGGGGATCGGTTGTGACTGGCTAAGTAGAGGGGTGGTGTCGCTTCCCGTTAGCCAGGGGGGGCTGGGGCTTATACCTCTTGAGAAGCGTATGTTGAGTGTGTTTCTGAAAAGGGGGTTTGTGAGGGAAGGGGCTGAGCGGGGGGGGGCCTTGAAAGACTGTGCATGGATATGCAACGGTGGTGGAGGGGTAGGGATTTAATGTTTGGGGAGGCTATGTTGCGAGTTTTACTGAAGGTAAGGGATCCGAAACAGCTTAAATTGAAGGTTCTTGAGAGGGCGGGGGGTGGGTCTAGTGGTGGCGGCAGTTGAGGGGCATACCCTATGTATGCATGGGGTTCTGTATGGAAATGTCTTCAACAACTACGTGTAAAAACCAAGTGTCAGGGAGGTTATGTTTAGGTGTTTACATAGGATCTTGCCGTCTGGGGTTGTGTTATTTAATAGGAGATTAAGGGAGGGTGGGGAGTGCAAAGCGTGCGATGTCCGGAAACTATATTTCACGCTGTGTACCTTTGTACTTGTTTAGAAGATGTGAGGGTCTGGCTAAGTAGGGTAGTTAGGTTAGTGGGTGGGGAAGGGTTACAGGTGTTGCGGGTGTTAAGTTTAGATATAGGTGGGGGGAGTCAGCAGGTGGTAAATGCGGTTGCGTATGTGGTCACTGATTTTATTTATATATCTTGGGCAATGAGGGAGGTGGGAGTCGAGGAAAGGATAAGAGTGTTAGGGCCACGATGTATAGAACAAAGTGCCGCAATAGGGATCTTTATGGGGGAAGATGGGAGACAGCATTTACTGAAGGTTATCGTAAGATTCAGGTTGAAGGATTTAAGAGATATTAAGTGTAAAGTAAGGGGTTGCGGCGGGCTAGTTTTCTTGAGTATGGAAATGTGTATAGATGTTAGCGTGTGTGGTATGTTTGGTAATATAATAAATAAGCTTCTTTTGTGATGTGAGTTTAGTCTGGGTAGTTGTGTAAGATATGTTATTCACATTGTTTTTAAGAAGGTTTTGAATATAATATGTAAGTAGTGTTGTTGCACTACATGATTGTGTGTATAATGTGTGAGAGGATACATCTCACAGTATTTGTGTGTTTGATGGTTTGAGGTGACACAAGGCATGATCTAAGTATGACTGGATTTTCTTTTGTCCTCAAAGTGTTATACAAAGATAATACTGTGGTGTATGTGTGTTTTTATAGGTATTCAACATGCTTGTTGTATGTTTCCCTTTTCGATACTTTGTTTTAATTGTCATTTCAATGTACTTTGTATAGCATTATACAACGGTATTGTTCTTTGCCATATGAAGTGTTTTTTTTTTTAGTCTGTTATATTCTAGGTTTTTGTATGTTAAGATGTACTTATAGACTGTCAGCACCCTGATATTGGTTTTTCATGGCTATGTTCTTGACGTAAGTTTTGGCTGTATGGTATACAGATATATCTAGCCAGTTTATAGACGCATTCCTTTTGTGTCTGAGATTTTGTATACGGGTTTATTGTAACTGTTAATGAGTCGGTTTTGAGATCTAAGCTTGTTTTCTTTGTATGTTTATTTGTATTTGGTATATGTAAATCTGTAATGTTAGGGATAAGTATGTAGATGTTCTAGTAGATTATGATGTTAGGTTTTGGTTTATTAATTAATGAGAAGGCTGGAAGTAATTGTTACATTTTCTCGTATATATTCTTTTCAATTGTAATGAGCCTTTGTCATATGTCATGTTATATGTAAAATTTATATGTAAGTTAGGTTTTGAGTCATTGAATGTTTATATATGTCAGTTCATGACCCTGTTACTGTGTTTATTTGTAGCTATGTTCTTGCCGTAAGTTATTGTTGTATGTTATACAGCTATATCTTGCGAGTATATAGGTGCAATCCATTTGTGTTAGTTTATTTTGTGTTGGGTTTCTTATGTCAATGGCCGAACCTTCAGGATTGAGATCCATACTGTTTCCTTTTATTTTTATTTTTATGTATACTGTATTGGTTTTAAATAAAATATAAAAAAAAATTATGCACCTCTGTAATCTTTTGACTACCGCCCACAGGATGGGTATGGTGTGTATAATAAACATATTAAACTAAGTATATGAGCTGAATGTCCTAACAACCGAGCTACGGGACACCTATATAATTACAGGAAACCTTTGTGTTACATGTTCCCCAGTGTCTGACCTCACATGATGTCCCCCGACCCTGAGTGTTGTAAGTGTAGGTTAACCATAGTTATATCTAGTGATTTAAGGTAATTAACGCTATGAAACGTGAAAAATTATATGGTGATACCTGCAACATATGGGAAAAGACACAGGTACTCGTGGCGAAACGCTTCCTGTAATAAATATCCTGAAACTGTACATAAGTGTCTTTTTCCGCTGTAACTCGTGTATAACTTCCCTTTCACATGTTATATTTCCATGAAGAATTTAGCATCGAAGTCATTACTGGAAAAGCTATATGTACGTTATAATGAATAAATGTATAAGGTGCCACTACCAGGACACAGTAGTCACACTGTGGCGCCACTGTAGTTACAAGCGGATGAGGTTGATGTGTGCTTAAACACAGGGGAAAAACCACAAAGTGATGACCACATGTTAAAAAATTATCAGTGCCAGCGCCCCAAGGACGAGGGAACAACGACGGGGAAAACAAGACCGGATGATAGGGCAAAAGCAAAAGGACAGGGTGAGGGGGAGAGGACAGGACTAGGGTGACAAGGGACTAAGGGGCTAAAGCCTACCATAATCTTACAAGCTTCTTCAATATAAATACCACGAAACTGATATATTGTGGTGGCTGTGCGATCAGAGAAAGGCATCCCCGCATCACACAACCCGAATCTCCTCTACCTCAATGAATGAGACTGCAACAGCGCAGTGTGCAACACTTAAGGATCTGAAGACTTAATGGGGATCAGACGAGACCTTCACACTTTACTGCACGGAAACTAATATCCCAATTTTTTAATAAAAATGACAACTTAAAACATACACAGTCCAATACTAACTCCAACTAAGTTTAAAGCCAATCTGAAAAGGAATTCTCTAGTCATTTCGCTGATCAATATTCCCCCCAAAATCACTAGTAATTTAAGTTTGAAGTTGATCAGAAGTTGAATTATCAAGTTATTGCTATTAAAGTTTAGAAGCTAATACCTTGAAATTTAGAAACTAATACCTTGAAGTCTAGAAACTAATACATTGAAGCTTTGAAACTAATACTTTGAAGTTTAGAACCAACCGTCTGCGTGAATCACTGACTGTTATTCACACTGCAGCTGACTACAGCACGTTTTTGAACGCCACTCACCCCCTAGGCTTCACTGGTGAGTCAGTTGTAAGCTAGAGAGCAGAGAGGCAGGGCAGGCCTGTGCTTCCCATATTTTCCGTTATAATTATACTTACTAACAGCCTAGTGAGTGTTTTACCCAATCCACGTTTCGAAACCCTTCACATGACACCTTGAAGTTTAGATACTAATACCTTGAGTTTAGAAAACTAATGCCTTGAAGAATTAATTTAGAAACAAATACCTTGAAGTTTAGAAACTAATACCTTGAAGTTTAGAAACTAATACCATGAAGTTCAGAAACTAATACCTTGAAGTTTAGAAACTAATACCTTGAACCTTAGAAACTAATACCTTGAAGCTTAGAAACTAATACCTTGAAGTATTAATTTAGAAACTAATACCTTGAAGTTTAGAAACTAATACTTGAAGTTTAGAAACTAATACCTTGAAGTTTAGAAACTAATACATTGAAGTTCAGAAACTAATACCTTGAAGTTTAGAAACTAATACCTTGAAGTTTAGAGGCTAATACCTTGAAGTTTAGAATCTAATACCATGAAGTTTAGAAACTAATACCTTGAAGTTTAGAAACTAATACCTTGAAGTATTAATTTAGAAACTAATACCTTGAAGTTTAGAAATACCTTGAAGTTTAGAAACTAATACCTTGAAGTTTATAAACTAATACCTTGAAGTTTAGAAACTAATACCATGAAGTTCAGAAACTAATACCTTGAAGTTTAGAAACTAATACCTTGAACCTTAGAAACTAATACCTTGAAGCTTAGAAACTAATACCTTGAAGTATTAATTTAGAAACTAATACCTTGAAGTTTAGAAACTAATACCTTGAAGTTTAGAAACTAATACCTTGAAGTTTAGAAACTAATACATTGAAGTTCAGAAACTAATTCCTTGAAGTTTAGAAACTAATACCTTGAAGTTTAGAGGCTAATACCTTGAAGTTTAGAATCTAATACCATGAAGTTTAGAAACTAATACCTTGAAGTTTAGAAAACTAATACCTTGAAGTATTAATTTAGAAACTAATACCTTGAAGTTTAGAAATACCTTGAAGTTTAGAAACTAATACCTTGAAGTTTAGAGGCTAATATCTTGAAGTTTAGAAACTAATACCTTGAAGTTTATGAACTAATACCTTGAAGTTCAGAAACTAATACCTTGAAGTTTAGAAACTAATACCTTGAAGTTTAGAGGCTAATACCTTGAAGTTTAGAAACTAATACCTTGAAGTTTAGAGGCTAATACCTTGAAGTTTAGAAACTAATACCTTGAAGTTTAGAAACTAATACCATGAAGTTTAGAAACTAATACCTTGAAGCTTAGAAACTAATACCTTAAAGTTTAGAAACTAATATCTTGAAGTTTAGAAACTAATACCTTGAAGTTTAGAAACTAATACCTTGAAGTTTAGAGGCTAATACCTTGAAGTTTAGAAACTAATACCTTGAAGTTTAGAAACTAATACCTTGAAGTTTAGAAACAAATACCTTGAAGTTTAGAAACTAATACCTTGGAGTTTAGAAACTAATACCTTGAAGTTTAGAAACTAATACCTTGAAGTTTACAAACTAATACCTTGAAGTTTAGAAACTAATACCTTGAAGTTTAGAAACTAATACCTTGAAGTTTAGAAACTAATACCTTGAAGTTTAGAAACTAATACCATGAAGTTCAGAAACTAATACCTTGAACTTTAGAAACTAATACCTTGAACCTTTGAAACTAATACCTTGAAGCTTAGAAACTAATACCTTGAAGTATTAATTTAGAAACTAATACCTTGAAGTTTAGAAACTAATACCTTGAAGTTTAGAAACTAATACCTTGAAGTTTAGAAACTAATACCTTAAAGTTTAGAAACTAATACCTTGAAGTTTAGAAACTAATACCTTGAAGTTTAGAAACTAATACCTAGAAGTTTAGAGGCTAATACCTTGAAGTTTAGAAACTAATACCTTGAAGTTTAGAAACTAATACCTTGAAGTTTAGAAACAAATACCTTGAAATTTAGAAACTAATACCTTGGAGTTTAGAAACTAATACCTTGAAGTTTAGAAACTAATACCTTGAAGTTTAGGAACTAATACCTTGAAGTTTAGAAACTAATACCTTGAAGTTTAGAAACTAATACCTTGAGTTTAGAAACTAATACCTTGAAGTTTAGAAACTAATACCTTGAAGTTTAGAAACTAATACCTTGAAGTTTAGAAACTAATACCTTGAAGTTCAGAAACTAATACCTTGAAGTTTAGAAACTAATACCTTGAACCTTTGAAACTAATACCTTGAAGCTTAGAAACTAATACCTTGAAGTATTAATTTAGAAACTAATACCTTGAAGTTTAGAAACTAATACCTTGAAGTTTAGAAACTAATACCTTGAAGTTTAGAAACTAATACCTTGAAGTCTAGAAACTAATACATTGAAGCTTTGAAACTAATACTTTGAAGTTTAGAACCAACCGTCTGCGTGAATCACTGACTGTTATTCACACTGCAGCTGACTACAGCACGTTTTTGAACGCCACTCACCCCCTAGGCTTCACTGGTGAGTCAGTTGTAAGCTAGAGAGCAGAGAGGCAGGGCGGGCCTGTGCTTCCCATATTTTCCGTTATAATTATACTTACTAACCAGCCTACGTGAGTGTTTTTACCCAATCCACGTTTCGAACCCTTCACATGACACCTTGAAGTTTAGAAACTAATACCTTGAAGTTTAGAAACTAATGCCTTGAAGTATTAATTTAGAAACTAATACCTTGAAGTTTAGAAACTAATACCTTGAAGTTTAGAAACTAATGCCTTGAAGAATTAATTTAGAAACTAATACCTTGAAGTTTAGAAACTAATACCTTTAAGTTTAGAAACCAATACCTTGAAGTTCAGAAACTAATACCTTGAAGTTTAGAAACTAATACCTTGAACCTTAGAAACTAATACCTTGAAGCTTAGAAACTAATACCTTGAAGTACTAATTTAGAAACTAATACCTTGAAGTTTAGAAACTAATACCTTGAAGTTTAGAAACTAATACCTTGAAGTTTAGAAACTAATACATTGAAGTTCGGAAACTAATACCTTGAAGTTTAGAAACTAATACCTTGAAGTTTAGAGGCTAATACCTTGAAGTTTAGAAACTAATACCATGAAGTTAGAAACTAATACCTTGAAGTTTAGAAACTAATACCTTGAAGTATTAATTTAGAAACTAATACCTTGAAGATTAGAAATACCTTGAAGTTTAGAAACTAATACCTTGAAGTTTAGAGGCTAATATCTTGAAGTTTAGAAACTAATACCTTGAAGTTTAGGAACTAATACCTTGAAGTTCAGAAACTAATACCTTGAAGTTTAGAAACTAATACCTTGAAGTTTAGAGGCTAATACCTTGAAGTTTAGAAACTAATACCATGAAGTTTAGAAACTAATGCCTTGAAGTTTAGAAACTAATACCTTGAAGTTTAGAAACTAATACCTTGAAGTTTAGAGGCTAATACCTTGAAGTTTAGAAACTAATACTTGAAGTTAGAAACTAATACCTTGAAGTTTAGAAACAAATACCTTGAAGTTTAGAAACTAATACCTTGGAGTTTAGAAACTAATACCTTGAAGTTTAGAAACTAATACCTTGGAATTTAGAAACTATACCTTGAAGTTTAGAAACTAAATACTTGAAGTTAAGAAACTAATACCTTGAAGTTTAGAAACTAATACCTTGAAGTTCAGAAACTAATACCTTGAAGTTTAGAAACTAATACCTTGAACCTTTGAAACTAATACCTTGAAGCTTAGAAACTAATACCGTGAAGTATTAATTTAGAAACTAATACCTTGAAGTTTAGAAACTAATACCTTGAAGTTTAGAAACTAATACCTTGAAGTTTAGAAACTAATACTTGAACCTTTGAAACAATACCTTGAAGTTAGAAACTAATCCGTGAAGTATTAATTTAGAAACTAATACCTTGAAGTTTAGAAACTAATACCTTGAAGTTTAGAAACTAATACCTTGAAGTTTAGAAACTAATACCTTGAAGTTTAGAAACTAATACCTTGAAGTTTAGAAACTAATACCTTGAAGTTTAGAAACTAATACATTGAAGTTCAGAAACTAATACCTTGAAGTTTAGAAACTAATACCTTGAAGTTTAGAGGCTAATACCTTGAAGTTTAGAAACTAATACCATGAAGTTAGAAACTAATACCTTGAAGTTTAGAAACTAATACCTTGAAGTATTAATTTAGAAACTAATACCTTGAAGTTTAGAAATACCTTGAAGTTTAGAAACTAATACCTTGAAGTTTAGAGGCTAATATCTTGAAGTTTAGAAACTAATACCTTGAAGTTTAGGAACTAATACCTTGAAGTTCAGAAACTAATACCTTGAAGTTTAGAAACTAATACCTTGAAGTTTAGAGGCTAATACCTTGAAGTTTAGAAACTAATACCATGAAGTTTAGAAACTAATACCTTGAAGTTTAGAAACTAATACCTTGAAGTTTAGAAACTAATACCTTGAAGTTTAGAGGCTAATACCTTGAAGTTTAGAAACTAATACCTTGAAGTTTAGAAACTAATACCTTGAAGTTTAGAAACAAATACCTTGAAGTTTAGAAACTAATACCTTGGAGTTTAGAAACTAATACCTTGAAGTTTAGAAACTAATACCTTGGAATTTAGAAACTAATACCTTGAAGTTTAGAAACTAATACCTAGAAGTTAAGAAACTAATACTTGAAGTTTTAGAAAAATACCTTGAAGTTCAGACAACTAATACCTTGAAGTTTAGAAATAATACCTATGAACCTTTGAAACTAATACCTTGAAGCTTAGAAACTAATACCGTGAAGTATTAATTTAGAAACTAATACCTTGAAGTTTAGAAACTAATACCTTGAAGTTTAGAAACTAATACCTTGAAGTTTAGAAACTAATACCTTGAACCTTTGAAACTAATACCTTGAAGCTTAGAAACTAATACCGTGAAGTATTAATTTAGAAAACTAATACTTGAAGTTTAGAAACTAATACCTTGAAGTGTAGAAACTAATACCATGAAGTTTAGAAACTAATACCTTGAAGTTTAGAAACTAATACCTTGAAGTGTAGAAACTAATACCATGAAGTTTAGAAATTAATACCTTGAAGTTTAGAAACTAATACCATGAAGTTTAGAAACTAATACCTTGAAGTTTAGAAACTAATACCTTGAAGTATTAATTTAGAAACTAATACTTGAAGTTTAGAATACCTTGAAGTTTAGAAACTAATACCTTGAAGTATTAATTTAGAAACTAATACCTTGAAGTTTAGAAACTAATACCTTGAAGTTTAGAAACTAATACCTTGAAGTTTAGAGGCTAATCCCTTGAAGTTTAGAAATATCCCTTGAAGTTTAGAAAAAAATCCCTTGAATTTTAAAAACTAAAAATTTGGGAAAGTTTAGAAAACTAATCCCTTGAGTTTAGAAAAAAAATATTAAGTTTAGAAATAATCCCTTTAAAAAGTTTAGAAACAAATTTCCCTTGATTTGAAACTAATATTGAAGTTTAGAAATAATCCCCTTAAATTTTTGAAACAAATCCCTTGAAGTTTGGGAAACAAATTTCCCTTGGGAAGTTTAAAAAATAATACCTTAAATTTTTAAAAACTAAAAACCTTAATTTTTAGAAAAAAATTACCTTGAAGTTTGGGGAAAAATTTACTTAAAGTTTAAAAAATAAAACGGGAAGTTTAGGGCTAATACTTGAAGTTTAAAAACAAATACTTAAATTTTTTAAAAAAACAAAACCCTTAAAGTTGGGAAAAAAATTCCCTTGAAGTTTAAAAAACAATCCCTTGGAGTTTTAAAAAACTAATCCCTTGAAGTTTAGAAAAAATTTCCTTGGGTTTAAAATAAATTTACTTGAAGTTTGGGAAAAAATTCCCTTAAAAATTTTTAGAAATTTTATACCTTGAAGTTTAGCCCCCAAAAACCCTTGAAGTTTAGAAACTAATACCTTAAATTTTTTGAAGCTAATCCTTTAAGGTTTTTAAAAGTAATACCTTGGGTTTTGAAGTTAATCCCTTAAAGGGTTTTAAAAGCTAATACCTTAAATTTAAAAAAAATAATACCATAAAGTTTAAAAAACAAAATTACTTGAAGTTTAGAAAAAAATACTTGAAGTTTTAAAAGCTAATACCTTAAGGTTTTGGCGGGATCCCTTGAAGTTTAAAAAACAAATTTCCATGAATTTAAAAAACAAATCCCTTAAAGTTTAAAAACAAATCCCTTGAATTTTTGAAAAAAATCCCTTAAAGGGGTTTAGAAACAAATTCCCTTAAAGTTTGAAGCTAATACTTAAGGTTTTAAAAGGCAAATTTCCTTGATGTTTAGAAAAATACCTTGAAGTTTAGAAACAAATCCCTTAAAATTACATAAAAAATATCTCAGTTTAAAGACAAGTTCGTCCCTTCTTTCCTAACCAGCCTCGCCTCGAAAACCCCTTAATTTTTAAAATTGTAAGCCGGGGCCCGTAAAGTTTGGTACCGCACGGGGATGATTTTTTAAAAAAGGGCCCCCTTTTGCAGTCACGAAAACGCTCAAAATTTATTCTGTAGAAATATGGTTTCTTGTGAAAATTAAATACTATATATTATTATATTATTAAGGTGAGGGAATTTGCAAGTTTGGGGAAGGGAGCGCTAAAACCTTAGGGGTCCCACCCATTTTTGGGTTGGGAAGGTTGTAGTTGTTTTGCTAAAACCGGGTACCCTTTTGGGTGTTAACTTGTTTTCTTTCACTTTTTTTTAGTTTTTCCCCCCCACGAGCCCTTTTTTGGGTTTTAAAAATTTAAACATTCTTTCCCTTCTTGTGCCCATTTGGGTGGGGTGTGGTGTTGGGAAGCTTCATAAAGACAAAATCTTCGTGGGGATACACGGGAAAAAATTTACTGTTTCGGGTGACGGGGATCCCCCGAGTCTTTTTTGGGTTGGGGGGGAGGGATTTATCAGGGCCACCTCCACACTCTCATAAACTCCCCTTCCTCGTCTACGGGGGTCATTTCTTGGATGAGAAGGGCCCAACCCCCAATTTGGGTTTAAATTGGGGGGGGGATGGGTTTCAAAATTTTTCAAAAACCCTGGGGGGGGGGGGGGGGGGTTTTGAGTTTTAGGGGAGAAACGGGTATCACTTTAAACCCCTTTTTATTATTATTATAAAACTTTTTTAAAATTAGAAATTGATTTTCCTCATATTTGGGCCCTGCAGATGTATTTGTAGTGCCTTCTTTACATTTATTAAAGTACATATGTAGATACGTACAGGCTGATTTTCACTGTATGTATTGATGCCCCCACACACCCCTGCCTTTTGAAAAACTCTCTATGTAGGAAGTTTTAACTCATGATACATTTTACTGTGCAATATTGTGTGCTTGGAACATTCTCTCATACGTAGGAACATCACGCGTCTAGCCAAGATCTGGGTTGTGGCCATGATAGTTCTCATCGCTGTGGCTGTTGAATCGTTGGGTAAATGAAGGTTCGGTGGGTTTTGTATGTTGGCTCGGTAGGAATGGTGGGATTTTACAGACCCCGGAGTTCGAGCTATTCAGCTCTGTTGGCAAGGAGTATTAACTATGGGTTTACGATGAGATGTATACATTCGGAGTGTAATCTCTTGAAAGAGGTTTTAATATTACTTTTATTTATATATTTTATATATTATATAAAATATATTATATATATTATATATTTATATATATTTTATATATTATTATATATATGTGTGTTGTGTGGTGTGTGTGTTGTGTGTGTGTTGTGTGTTGTGTATAATATATAATATTTTTTAAAAAGCGGCCGTTCCACGAGGCAGGGTGACCCAAAAAAAAGAAATCCCAAAAGAAATATTTCATAACTTTCCCAGCACTTTCATCATCAACTAACACTTTTTTCAGGGTCCAGAATACAACAGTTGGGAAGTATCGTTAAAGATACGAAATACACTCTAAAATGCAAATTCCAAACCCCCTTTTAAAGTGCAGGATTGTCTTCCATTTCCAGGACTAAAGTGACTTATAAAAAAACCCGGTTTCTGAAACCTTTCGCAAAATATTACCTGTCACACTCCAACACTATAGGCCGAATACTTTGTTTATACTCTATCTAACACGCTAAACACACGCTTGCTGGAAGCCCAGCCCTTTCCAAAAACTCCTTTACCCTCTCCAACCTCATCGAGGACGAACCCTTACCCGCCTTCCTTCCTTAAGATTTATATGCTCTCATGTCATTTCTACTTCGATCCATTCTCTCTCAATGACTCAAACAATCAACAACCCTCATTCAGCCCTAACAGACTAATCTTTTATTAAGCTCCACACCTTCTCCGATTTTCTGATTAATATTTACATCCACACATTGCCCTTTGACTGGACATCTCCAATGCCTCAACTGCTCCTCGTGCAGCATTCACAACCCAAGCTTCACTCCATATAAGAGTGTTTGGTACTCACTATCTTACTTTATACATGCCCCTATTTGCCTCATAGATTAGATTTTTGTCTTCCACATATACCTCAATGCTCCACTCGCCTTTTTTTCCTTCATTAATTCTCATGATTAACAATCCTATAACCCATCTGCTACCATGTCAACTCCCAATATTCTAAAAATTCACTCCTTCCAAACTCCTCCATCACCAATTTGATATCCATTTTTTCTTTTTCTAAATCATTTGATACCTCATCACCTACTCTTTTATATATTCACTTTCAACTTTCTAACCTCTTATAGATTTTTTATCATATACGATATATTTATCATTTATATTTATATATATATCTATATATACTATTATATTATATATATTTATAATATATATATATATATTTATTTATATATATATTATATATATATAATAAGATCCCACCCAATAAAACAGGTGGTGATTCAGAAATATGCTAAACCACACTGTAGAAAGAATAGAGAAGTTCCAAACGCTTTACGTGACTACTCACTTACAAGGAAACAATGAAAGAAAAGCATAAAAAGGAAAGTTTATAAAGGGGTAGCCCACACCTCACTATCAGACCCCACAAAAACAAAAACCCCTGACGCGAGACAGCAGCCCCCCGGGCGAAGTAACAGGCCCTTCATACAACCCACCAACAAACTATTTACCCAGAAATAAAAAAATTTTAAAAAATTTTTATTTTGCCCAAATGTATTATTAAATTTTTCCCCAAAATTTGTTAATTATAAAGGATCTAATTTTTTAACCAAAGGAAATATTCGTATTTTGAAAAAAATGCTTTTTATGAAAAAATTCAATTTTTTCCATCGACCATGGATTGCTGATACTATTTTCCAACTTTTTTGAAAATCAATTGGTGGTTAAAATCCTTCTAAATAAAAAAGCTTTGGGAACTTGCCCAGTTCTAATGATATTTTATGTTTTTTTAATTTATTCGAGATTTTATCATTTGACGAAATAAATTTTATCGCAAATTTTACAAGGAACTTAAGACCACCCATCAGCATTTTGGGGGGAATTCTTTTTCAAAAGTTTTTTTTTTTTGTATCAAGTTTTTGAAAAAACTTTATTTAAAAGTCTTAAAAAGAGAAGGCATATCAACCAATTTTCAATTTGGTAAGGGAAACCCCATATTTTTTTGTTGTAAGGTTGGTTCCCTTTTGGGTTGAAAAAAAATTATTTTCAAATTTTTAAAGATTTATCAATTACATTTCTTTGGGGATTTCAAATCATTACCTATTTTATAAAATTTTGGATATTTTTCCCCATTAGAACTTGGACACAAATTCGTAAAACTCTCGAAAAAAATTTATGAGAAAAAGACAGTTTTTCTCTATCTGTGGGAAGAATAATAGTGGACACAAAAACAGTTTTTTTGTAGGTTTTCTGAAAATTTTTAAAAATTTAAATTTCTTATTCCCCTTTAAATTTAATAAAACATCGGGAAAAAGGAAATGAGTTATTTTCTTAAAAATTCAACAGTAAAATTTATAGAAGGGCCCCAAAGGGTATTTAATTTGCCAAGGAAATGGTGTATATCTACATTTTTGGGGCATAAAAAACACAAAATCCATCAACATATCGGGAAACCATTTACCCTCTTTTAGGGAGGTTTGTGTTAAGCAGCCTTGTTTCAAAAAATTCCGTGTATGGTTTAAACTAAGAAAAGGGGGAAAGGGAGGTTTTCCCATTGCCATACCAAACTTCGGAGTTTTAAAAACTTACCCTTTAAAAAAAAAATTTTTTCTCAACAATGCAAATTTTTAAAAAAGTTTAATGATAGTAGGAACGGGCCCTTTGGTAAATCAAAATTTAAAAACGAGTTCTTCAATAAGAAAATTAAAAAAATCAAAACGGGAAACTTTCGAAAAATTAAGGAAGTGACACCCAAAACTAACCATTTTTAAATCTTTTAAATTTCAGTCAAGGATTTAAAATTTTTAAAAAAAAAAACCCCAACTAAATCTATGTTTTTTTTAACATCAAAGTTAAAAATTTTGCCAAAAATTGGGGCTAAAATTACCCAAAAAGTTAAAAATATCCCCCCAAGGGTTAAAAATTCGATTTTAAATTTTTTTAAAAAATTGTTTAACGGGAACAATTTCTCCCCAAAGTCTTTTTTAAACCAAAAT
>NC_069424.1:2826375-2848875 GCF_026875155.1 Cherax quadricarinatus | reverse complement strand
AGTTACACGACTTTTACCAGGATAATGTCTCGATGATTTGATAACAATTATAACAGAGAGAAACATTGTCTCTTTTATGATTAAAAAAAAGAAGGGTGCTAACTCCATGAGGGTCATGCAGTGCAGAAGTGGCATGAGTTAGTGAGGTTAACATAACTGGTGCAATAGATTAATTTCTGTGGAAAAGTCGTAAGAGTTAAAAAACAAAAAGGCACAATTCCGTGACTGGAACAATACTCAGATAACCCGTACATAGGAGAGAGAAGCTTATGACGACGTTTCGATCCGACTTGGACCATTTGCAAAGTGTGACTTTATACAGGATCCACGTCAATCCGAAACATCATCATAAGTTCCTCTCTCCTAAGTGCAGGCTATTTGTGTATCGTTAAGGTAGTTTGCATCAAAAATGAAGTTGTCAGCGAGGAGGGCAGTCATTGTCAAAGTGTCCAGGCATTGCAGATGTCACAAGTAAATTCTGCATGCTCTCTAACAGCTAGAACAGTCTAGCAATATGTGGTAAACTGTTAAAGCAGTCCTCACAGCAAGGAGCTGGGCATCATGTAAACAAGAGAGGGAGGTTTCCCAGCGCCAACACCATAAAGAATATGGCCAGGGACCCATTTTTGGCTTGATGAAAAATGTTTTGTTGCTCTTTAAGATCTGTGTTATTGCCAGAGAAGCTGAAACCTCTAGGACATTGTTGCAAAATAGTCTGTGAAATTGGCAGATAGCAGATAGCGGACAGAGCGGCCGACTGTGTCCATTACCCTGGACGCAGGAACCCAACAAAAACGATGTCTTTGTGCTTGCTAGAAATTTTACATAATCACTGTTGTTAGATAAAAGGATACATATGTAAATAATGTAACATTTTATTGTGGCAACGTTTTGCTCTCCAGGAGCTTTGTTAAGCCGTTAAAAACAATACAGGTTAAGATTCAGGTAGGAATAAGATGGACGAGTTGAGACTAGTTGCTAGTGCAGGTAACATTGATGTATTTGCCTTAACTGAGACGTGGTTCATTATGAAAAATCGGGACATGCCTGCAGAATGTCACATTCAGGGTTTTAAATTTTTCCAAGTAGATAGAAGTATCGGGAAGGGGGGTGGGGTGGCATTGTATGTCCGAGATCGCTTGAACTGTTGCATAAAAACGGGTATTAAGTCTGAAGTAACACATACAGAGTCTGTTTGGATAGAATTTTCAGAGGGGCATGAAAAATTTATTTTAGGTGTGATATACCGTCCCCCAAACTTAGATAGGGACCAAGGGAGACTACTATGGGAGGAAATTGTTAAGGCCACAAGGCACGATATTGTAGTAATTCTAGGAGACTTTAACTTTAGTCATATTGATTGGAATTTCTTGACTGGGAATTTAGAACCCCATTCTCTGCTCAGACGTTGTGCTGAGCGGTTGTCAGCTGTTGCTCCTCAGTCCCGACACCTGGTGGAGGAGTGTTTACAACATCAACAACAATGGCGACTGCGTTTCGCCGCCGTGTTAATACTGTTTGTATTCAACTAACACAGGGCTCTATCACTGGCGAATCAGTAAATGTGTTACTGCCAGCAATCATTCGTGATACATATGGCATTCAACGTGAATCCTTGTGTGGCGTCGCCTTGAATGGAACTACACGGATCTTCGTCAAGTTTTGTGACACTCAGATGTACGAGAAGATTGTGACCCAGCACCAGGATATAAGTAAGCAAGTCACCCCAGCAGTTTCTGTCCAGTTGCATAACGTTTCACGATACTATACGTGGGTACGTGTGAGAAACGTGCCTTTTGAGGCCAATGAAGTTGATATACGTGACGTTTTTGAACGTTATGGGAAGATCCACCTGGTCACCATGGGTAGGTGGTCTGACGGCCACTATACTGGCCTTCAGGAGGGGTCATTTACGTTGGAAATGTCCCTGCGTCAGCCGATTCCTTCGTATGTACAACTGGAGGAGTTTCGTTCCCAGGTGTACGTTACGTACCTTGGACAGAGAAGAACTTGCCGCCTCTGCAGCGCTCTGGATCACATAGCAGCTCAGTGTGTCCAGCGCCAGCCGCCATCGGGGCATGGTCGTCGACCTGACGGTGAGGTACCACGTCAGGCTCTGGAAGAGGAGGTTGTCGAGACCTCGCCGCGTATGACATCATGGAGTGCTGAGGTTGATAGGGCCATGCTACTAGAGTCATCTTGTGTGACTCTACCTGGGACTGCCTCCCTTGACGAGGTGGAACATGTGAACAGTGAAATCCCTCTAGCAAGAGAGGCAGGTGAGATGGAAACCGACATTGTATCTGCGTTAAGTGACCTATTAGCATCGCATGAGTCTGATTCTGTGTTACAAAAAACGCAATTCTAAAATCTTAGAGATCTCCAGGGAATACTAGAAAGGTCTGCCCTTCTAGCATCCAGCCTGTTACTGGGTTTTCGTAACAAGTAGTCAGTATCCTTGTCCAATTATCCATTAGAATTCAGTATGATTCAATAGTGCTTCAGGATTACAACTGGTAGGCTACTAACTAGAGAAATTAAAATTTAATAAATTTATTAAGTCTAGAGGTATATTATCAAATTAAATTAAATTAAATTAATCACAGTAATCAAAATAATATCACATCTCTCGAGTTCAATATTATTGTGCTGAAAGCACATATCACATTTATAATTCTTAAGTACCTTATGGTACATTAACATTTAATAAGATATTACAAATATGTACAAGTAAGTGTGTATGTGTGTAAGTGCTCTAAGTAGTTCACTATGTCTCACGACTCGACTAAACTTAAACAAGTGACTGACAAAGTCCTCACATAAACTAACTTCTTGACCGACTGGCAACCAGAACAGTCTGCTTGAACAAAAAAGAATGCTAAGCCCAATAGCAATACAACAAGCAACTGCGACACAGAATCAGGAACAAGGAGATAATATAACGACACTAAGTAGGGACCATCAGCAGATCCTCCACAAAAGTTACAAAACTCCCATACTACTGAATCTAAGTTCAGCATAAGAAAATCCCCAACTGTGATAATAACACAAAAACCAGTACAAATTAGTAGGTCAGAAGCTACAGCTCAGGACCTGAGATGCTCAGAGTGTATATGAGACACACAACCTCAGTACAACGTCGAAAATCACTAAGTCTATACAAGGTTCTGTGAACAGAGTTCTACAGAAACTAACAAGAATAATGAGACAGACAATCTGTCCGACCACCAAGAGAGTCTAGAGCAGACTGAATACTTTAGGCGAGGTGAGGACACCCCCCCCCTCGATCACGTGATAGCTCCATGGACAACTGCAGCTCAGAAGCTGGCAGTCTAACGAGCTACAAGCGATAATTACAGTAGTTTGACAATCAAGACTTGAACTGAGCACTTAATATGTTACATCCTAACAACATAAGTCAAATAACAATATAAAGCAATACATTTACGATTTAGCTATTATCGCAAATATAAGCAATATAAAATTAAATGAAAAAGTAATAATTATATATATACATAATAATCATTGCAACCCATTCAGGGTTGCAACATTCTGTGCCATGTTCTGATGGGGGGAAATTACGTGTAGATGATGCTGATCAGATAGCTAAAGTGAGAGATTTGGAGAGTTCGAGGTTTCACACTGTTGAGGCAGAAATTCACAAGGAGAACACTCCAAGTACTGACATGTCTGAAGATGCTGTTTCTAGGAAGCGTGCGGCTACCCTGTCCGACTCCAATGATGTCTTGACCCCTGGACAACATTCAGGGAAGAAGACGTGGTCGGAAATCACGGGTGGGGGGAGGTCGCACGAGTCCAGGACAGCAGGTAATATCACGGGGATTGCCAAAGGTGCGGGAAGTGCCTTGAAGAGAAAAAGGGAGTGGTAGCCCCTAGAGGAAAGCCACCTTTAACACAGTTAGGTGTGTAACTATTAATGTTAATGGTTTGAAATCTGTCAGAAAGTGTGTGCAGGTGCGTGAGTGGTTGAATCATTTTGCAGTGGATGTGTGTTTTTTTGCAAGAACATAACCATAAAGTAGGAAGTTTGTTTGAGATGGATGGTTATGACATTTATGTGACTCACTCCAGACGTCTGAAAGGTGGAGTGGCTGTGTTGATAAAAGCGACCAGCCCGTTTGTGCTGAGACATTGGGAGGAAGGGGGAGAGGGTCGCGTGGTGCGAGTCGTGGGGGATTGGGGTAGTAGAAGGGTTGGTTTTGTAGGGGTATATGGGCCGGCTGAACATGATATTAATATTAAAAATACTTTTGTTAGAGATGTCTTGGTAAAAGGCTCAGCTCCGTGAACTGAGTAAGACACCAGAATTGTTAACTGCATATAATGATATAATTGCTGAACAGTTAATTAATAAATTTATAGAAGAGGTACCTCCTGAGCAAGCCAAAATTTATGGTTACTAATTGCCCCATCACGGAGTGAAGAAGGATTCTAAGACCACTCTTTTGAGGATTGTGTTTAATTGTAGTGCCAGGAGTAACAAAAATGTACCTAATTTACATGACTGTTTGATGACAGGTCCGTCGTTGACGGAAAAATTAGGAGATATCTTATTAAATTTCAGAGTGAAGCACTATGCCTTTACGGCTGACATAAGTAAAGCTTTCCTAAGAGTGGGTTTACAAGAGGCTGACTGGGATTGTACCCGCTTCTTATGGCCTGAGAATCCTAGTGACCCAATTAGCCCTCTGAAAACCTTTCACTTTAGGAGCATATTATTTGGTGCTACATCCAGTCCGTTCCTACTTCAAGCGACGATAAATGCACACCTAAACGTATGGAAAGTCCATTGAGCAAAAGTAATGAGCAAACAATTTTATGTGGACAATTTCCTGGTGTGACGTCAACTGAAGAGGAACTGTTAATGACTTATGGAGAGGCTAATAAAATAATGCAAAGTGCAAATATGCCTCTGAGGGAATGGAATAGTAATTCGTCCAAATTAAAGGACAAAATAAGTAAAGATTACCCTGGAGATGAAGTGCCAAAATGTAGTAATGTATTGGGTTTAACTTGGGATACTGAGAGAGATTTGTTAATGTTAAAACCTAATAATTACAGTATGCCCAATAAATTAACTAAGAGAGTTTTGCTTGCTGAAGTTTCCAAATGTTTTGATCCACTAGGTTTAGTGTCACCCCTTACTATAAGAGGGAAATTATTAATTCAGGAAGTATGGAAACATAAATGTGCTTGGGATGAATTCTACCTGGGGAATTCAAAAACAGGTGGGATGAATTAATTGGTGATTATGAGAAAATTCCAATGTTGGAGTTCCCACACCAGGTGGCCAATCCAAATGGGAAAAATGTGCTCCACATTTTTTGTGATGCTTTAAAATTGGCATATGGAGCAGTTGCTTACCTTCAATGTAATAGTGTTATTTCTCTTGTTATGTCTAAGGCTAAAGTGTCTCCAATTAAATCATGTACCTTACCTCAGTTGGAATTAACAGCCATTTATGTAGGTATCAAATTAGCTAATTATATAAGAAATAAGTTGCAGGAGATAAATATTAGTGACACTGTAATTTGGTCTGATAATGAGGTATCCTTACAATGGATTTGTAATGGAAACAGTAAAATTGTGTACGTACAAAACAGAGTCGCTGAAATTAATCAGATGCAAGAGAAGTATAATAGTTTGGGTCAGCATATGTTAACATTTAATCATATACCTGGTGAGGAGAATCCAGCTGATTTCTTGTCTTGAGGTGGTGGTTCGCCATTTGTGTCCGACTTCTTTATTTATGAACCGATTACATTCATTTTTGGTGTACTATTAGAAGCTTATATTAAAGAGCCTTTGCTGAAGTTTCAATCATATCGGCGAAAAAGGAAATGAAATATGCAAAATTTACGAAAAATTACATTTGGCAGTACTCAATTACTCAGTGGTACTTGGAAAAGTGGTTTTGACACTTGCTGCTGATAGAACACTTCTAATTCCATCATTTGTCAGGTACCAATTATATATAATAAATCTTATCTTCATGCTAAAAAAAAATAAAGTTTCATAACTTTTTTGACATTTTGGAAGATGTCGGTCTTGTTGCCCACACAAATCTGAAAATATTTGGGATACTTCAGAAAGGTACCAATAAACTTGTAAAGCAATCATTCTTCTATGTTTGTTGTGAAAATCAAGTCAATTCATTCATAAATAAGGTTGGAGTGCCCCTAAATAGGTAAATAACTTACTTTCGAGATATAGGCCGAAGCGCGCGGAACCCCAGGTGGCCGGGAAATATTTTTTTTTCCCGAAAAATTCGCCTTATTTTACACTTTTTCCGTGACCTACGAGTGTTTATTACAGTTAACCATTGTAAATCCGTTTTCTCTCATCACTGATGAGAGAGGTCGGACCCTTTCTTCACCTTCAGGGGAAATATCGATAGAAATTTTTTCCTTGGGGCATCATATTATGCTATATATTATTTTTTAAGGTGTACTTTTTATGTTCATATGCTATTATTATATTGTATTATGTCATAATAGATCAATTGTGATAGATAAATAAGCCTTATAATTGATATTAGCGTGGGTATGGAATATTTTGTTGGCTGGAGGTGTCGGCCATTTTCTGCACTATTCCCAGGTGTTCCTGATTGGTTTCTTGATCATATTGTCTCCGCCCACTCTGGCATGATCTCAGATGGTGAATTTGTATTATATTAGATTTTTTTAGATTTTGCCACCGAAGTGGCTAGTTTATTGTGCACCCCATATCCATCCTGTGGACGGTAGCGCGAGAGCATATGGATACACAAAAGGCCTAGGAACTAGGCCCCAAAGGGTTAACAGGAATACATATGGATTTATATCTACATATCTATAGTTCACTTATCTGTACAAGCAAATTTAGGAAATTTGCTTAGTATATCTGGTATCTTATTTTCATTAATAAGATATCTTGACATGTCACATAGGTTATTATACTGTCTGTCTCTGTATTCCTCAATAAGTGGACAATTAAGCACATAGTGTTCAAGAGAGTGACCATATCCCTGATCAAAAATTTTCATTTAGTTTGATATCACTGTGTTTTCCCCCAAAATTGCCAGAAGAAAACGATAAAAAAATAACAGGGGGAAAAAAAAACGTAAAAAAAAAGCCGCTTCAGCGCTTTTTAAAGAAATTATGACGCGTCGCACTGTCACCAGGCCCCGTTAAAAAAGGGCTGTAATTTTTTTTGGGAAAATCTTTAAAGGATAAAAATTTAAAACCAGAGTGTAGCCAGAAAGTTCGCTATTTTTCGGTAAACAAAAAAATCAATTTTAAATTTTTTTTTCGTTTTTTTTTTTTTGCTCGCGCCCCGGGACCTAGGGCCCCCCTTCCTTGGGGTTTTACCATGCAAAATTTTGGGAAATGTTTGTATCATGGTTTAAGGGGGTGAGTTGGTTGGTAAATAAAAACTAAAATTTGGGTGTACAAAGGCGTTTATTGTTTCCCTTTTAAATTACTGGACCCAACCCCTCCCAAAAGTTTTTCCCCCCCTTAGCCATTTATATAAAAAAGGTTTTTTCTTCTTTTCCCAAACTAAAACAATGTAACTTTTGTTGGTGTTTAAAATTTCTAAAAAAGGTTTAATATATTATAAATTTTCATTTCTTGGAAAATTGGATTTAAAAAAAGGGAAAAGGGAAGAAATTATGGGAAAAGATTAAAAATTTATGATGGGAAAAAAAAATTGTGAAAAAGGGTTTCCCTAATGAGAAATTGGGGTTGGGATTTAGGAAAAGTGTAAATTGGTGGAAAAAGGGGAGGTTTCAAAAAAGCTTTAATTTTGGGGGGTTATGTAAACCCCCCTTTTCTTCTTTCCCAAAACCCCCTCATCTAAAAATTTATTTTTGTAAAAGGGCCCTAAAAATGTAATGCATGGTGGGGTACAAGATACCCTTTTAAAATTTTATTAGGGAAATTTCTGGATTCCACAAGGACGACAAAGTGTAAAAAAAGGGGGATTTAAAAACTTGGTAAAATGGGCGCCGTGTGGGGCTAGATCCATATGTAAACCGGTCCTCCACAAATTTTCCAAAAGGGCGTGACAATTAGTGAAACCATTTGATGTAAAAAAGGTGTAGACTATAGTGGTCCAATAATTTTAAAAGGGACTTCAGTTTGGGGTTTCCCCTGAAAAAGGTTTTTTTGTTTGTTCACCTGTACTGATAGGGCCAGTTCATTTAGAAATGGGCACAGGGACTTGTCTGCAGAACCCCCCCCCCCCCCCGTTTTACCGTGTTTTGAAATTTGGGAGTAGGAGATTCCCCTTTTGAGATTGATGATTTCGGATAATGCCACAAATTTTGTAGCAGGTGCTCAACACTTGATAGAATTAAATAATAGTAACGATGTTCAATCTCTGTTAACCCAGCAAGGGTGTACCTGGAAATTTATTACTCCTAGAGCCCCTTGGCAGGGGGGCTGTACGAAAGACTGATAGGCACAGTGAAGAGGTGTCTCCGTAAAGTACTACACCGGAAGAATATTAATTTGGAAGAATTCCGTGCAGTGTTAGTGGAGGCGGAAAATCGTATAAATAATAGGCCTCTCTCGTACATGAGTGATACACCTGATGCAGATGTATTAACACCTCACCTAATATGTGGAAGGAAATTGGAAGCTGCCCCTGTCTATAAAGATAATCCGGAAGAAAGTGATGAAGATTACAATGATGCGGCAGTGTTGTGTAATAAATTTAAAATGTTAAATAAAGTAATTGATCATTAGTCTAATGTGTGGTGTAAGGAATATCTTCTTACACTATGTGAACACTTTTATGGTGCGACAGAGGCAGTAAATCAACAGACCATTCAACCAGGTGACATTGTGTTAATTGACACTGAACAACATCGAACATTGTGGCCTCTGGGCAAAGTATTGACATTGTACCCAGATGCACAAGATGTTGTCAGGAATGTCAAAGTGTTGTGTCATGGCCAGGAAAGTTTACGCACAATTAATAAATTGATTCCCTTGGAATTAGGTGCTCAATCAAATGTAAATGAAAATCTGAGGGAAAGTGACACGAGTGATATGGAAGATAACGCTGACCAAATGATGCCAGAAGATGAAATCATAGTAAGACCTACTAGGAGAACAGCCACTCAGGCCAGAACCAGCTGGAATCGTCTCCTAAAGGAAGGAGTAATTTGAGTCGTTTAGCAACGAACTCCGCCCAGCCGCAGTGTGGAAAATACTGTATATATTTTCCAGAAATTCAGTATTTATATGTATATAGATGGCCATACTGTATTTAATAACATTTATGTCATAGAAAATGGGAAACTGAGCCTGGGGAGAAGAGTCAGTCACCATTGTTAATTTGAATTGGATACAACGTTAGTGTAATGGAAAGGAATTTTTCGTGCTCTAGAGGTTAAAATTGGGCTGACACCTCTCAAATAGGAGGCGAAATTGTTAGATGTGCATTCCTGCATAACTTGAGATATCAGGCGACAGGACAGGACAACTCCAGGAACCTCAGATAAATCTGTTATGTTATAACTCTGGCCAGTTGTTATTTTCATGTATAGACAGTGAGGTTTTCTGAGTATGATACAACTTAATCTCCAGTCAAATTGGTGAGTGTTATGATTAAGATATATTCTCCTTCTGTTATATATATGTGTATTTATATATAAGCATTTTCTAATTTAATATACAGTCCATAAATTTATATATTTACCAGCATTCCTGGTGTATGTATATTTCATTTAATTAATAGGTCCAGAGCAACTTGTGGATATGACAGTGGTAGGTATCGAAGGGGGACATTTTTTTGCGGCCTAGGTGTCCCAAATTCCTACTTGTCTAACTGATAAATAATAATTATCTATGCTCATTTACTGTTATGTATATAATGATACATCCAAGTAAATGCAATTTTCCATAGGTAATATCCGTGATTATTGTGTGTGTATGAGAATCCTGGTGTCACAAAATGAGGGTCACCTTATTGATCCTCCTCTAGCATCTAGCCTGTTTCTGGTTTTGTAACAGTTCGTTATTAAAAATTCAAGACCAATTATCCTGTACCACATCGGGGTTGGATAACGACTTGTTGAATAAATACTAACATGTAAAGGTTTAAAAAAAAAAACTTTATTATAACAAAAACAGTGCCTAAGGATATTAATATTTACAGTCAAGATTACTTTAGGAACTCATCTTAGCATTAAGGAACTAGGCTTCTACACATCAAGTGCACAGCATCAGTAACTTTATGGAGTATTCAGTGTTTTGAACATTTAATTTAAACTGCTTTTAACACTTATGAAACTGTACAATATTAAACTCTTAAAGAAACTATACCATCTGGTATGTTACTGTACTAAATTGTATCCGAAAATACAAGAGTAATATGCGCATGTGTATGCACTCAGCAAGACTACTAGAACGTGAGTGACAAAACAAATCCTTAAATAAATTAACTTGTGATCAACAGAAGCAATAAGAGCAGCTTGTTTGAACTTAAAGAAGCACTAAGCAATCATAAGCAGCACATCATCAGGCAAAGAAGTGGAGATCCAAAACGACCCTAACTGGGAACAATCAATAAGTTCTCCTTACAAAGAAAAAAACTCCCAACTTATTGTCAGCGACTTCTTAACCCAGACTATGTGAGATCGTAGATGCCAGTCAGAACAAGGCATGTCTAGAGTTTAGACTCGCGACCTGAAGCATAGTGTCTCATGACAACCTCAAAAAATGTCAGAAATCACTGGTTCTAAATAAGACTTCACAAAATTGTGCAGAGTTATGAGATGTCTGTTCCAGCTCACCAACGGATACCTGAAAACCGAGTCTATATGACACCAGCAGATGAAAATAGCATTCTTCCAGACAGAGTAGAGAGGAGAGGTGTTGCTCAGTGACATCCAGAGATCCAAATGCTGCCAGGTGTAAGATC
Source organism: Cherax quadricarinatus (assembly GCF_026875155.1). Taxonomy (NCBI): domain Eukaryota; kingdom Metazoa; phylum Arthropoda; class Malacostraca; order Decapoda; family Parastacidae; genus Cherax; species Cherax quadricarinatus. The sequence goes on along the minus strand of NC_069424.1, from coordinate 2,837,943 downwards.
AGGTGTCCTTTCTGCTTACCACATTTCCCTGGAAATCAAACAAGCAAACAAGTAGTGTAACATTGCATGTAGCCAATCATAATTGGAATTTGCGAGCACAGAGTGCAGTTCATGTGTTACATCCTGCTATAAATGTAGCTAAAGATACAAGGCAACAAATACTATAAAGCATGATATTTTTGCTTTAGCTAACAAAAATAACATTAGCAATATATTAAATAAAAGAATATACACAGTAATCATTACGTCATTTTTTCTGAGGATGCTACACCCCACCAGCACGACAATCACAACGAGTGTAATAACTTTTAAGAATATAAAAAGAAAGGAGCACTGCAGCAGGCCTACTGGCCCATGGTAGGCAAGTCCAAGTCACCTACTGGCCTAAGCTAGTCAGGTCCAAGTCACATCTATTTAAGAAGGAAGAAAAAGGACACAAGTGCAACTAATGTGACATTTTATTGTGGCAACGTTTCGCTCTCCAGGAGCTTTGTCAAGCCGTTGCAAAGCTCCTGGAGGGCGAAATGTTGCCACAATAAAATGCCACATTAGTTGCACTTGTGTCCTTTTACTTTACATATTGTCGGTAATTCTACCAACATTATTACAAGAAGGAAGAAGCAACACATCAGACCCACTGGCCAAGGTCAGTCAGGTCCAATTCACACCCACCCACACCCCCTCATGTATATGTTTAACCTATTTTTAAAACTGCAAAACGTTTTAGCTTCAATAACATTACTCAGGAGTTCATTACACTCATCCACAACTCTATTACCAAACCAGAATTTTCCTATATGTTATCTAAAACTAAATTTTTCCAACTTGAAACCATTGATACGAGACCTGCCTTAGTTCGATACTCTTTTCCCATTATTTACAGCCCCTTTATTTATTCTTGTTTTCCATTTATACTCATCAATCATATCCCCACTGATTCTGCGCCTTTCTAGAGAGTGCAGATTCAGGCTCCTCATAGGAAAGATTTCTGATACATTGGATCAACTTCATCCTTCTTTGTACTTTTTCCTGCACATTTATATCCAGTGTCTCTGTTACTGTCAAGGTGTACTGTTGTATTCTATGTTGAAAACTGTATACTACAGAGCTATGTATATCCCGATGGGCATGTCCAAACAGTGATAACAGCACAAGTACCTTGCAGTCCATTGTGACTGAAATTCCACTGTAATACAGTGGTGTTGGAATGAAGTCTGCAGTAGCCGGAATGAGATGTGCAGTATGAGGCTGGGTAGGCTGCATGGCTAGTGGGTAAAGGAGACATGCCAGTCACCACACCTCAACAATCTGCACTGCATATCCACCAGTGGGCTCAGTGCTGAAGTTTTTCTGTAATAATGTTGGTAGAATTACCGACAATATGTTCATAGACGAAGAAATATCCAAAATTTATGAAATAGCCTTTGATCTGAAATACCCGAGAAATGTAATTGATAAATCATTTAAAATTGCTAGAAATACTTTTTACAACCCAAAAAGGGACAACAACCTTATTCAACTAAAAATATGTTGGTTCTCCCTTACCATGAAAACTTCGTTGATATGCCTTCTCTTCTTAAGACTTTTAATATTAAAGTTGTATTTAAAAATCTTGGTACAGTAAAAAATTCCCCCCAAAATGCTGACGGATGTGTCTATAAGATTCCTTGTAAAATTTGCGATAAAGTTTATTACGGTCAAACTGGTTAAAATCTCGAACTTAGATTAAAACAACATAAATACAGCATTAGAATTGGACAAGATTCCAATGCTCTATTTATTCATGAGAGATTTTAACCATCCAATTGATTTTCATAAAGTTGAGAAAGTTGTATCAAGAAAGTCCATGGTTGACAGAAATATAATTGAATCTTGTTTCATAAAAAGCAGTTTTGAAAATAAATGAATATTTCCTTAGGTTTATAAAATTAGACTCATTTAAAATTTAAATAAAATTTGGTTAGAGTTTAATAATACATTGGACAAATAATGAACCTTTTTTTTTGGGGTAGAATTTTTTGTTAGTGGGATGTCGTGAGGACCTGTCTAGTTGGATCAGCGGACCTACTGCAGTGTTCCTCTTTTCTTATGAGTCCGGTATTGTCGCGCGTCAGGTGTTTCTTTGTTGGGGGGGTTTTTGACGTGGGGTGTAGTCAACCCCTTTTAAAATTGCCTTCCTTTGATGTATTACTTCATAGTTCCTTGACAATGTGAGTAGTCACGAAAGCGCTTGGAATTTCACTACTCTTTCACAGTGGTTGTTTTGCATATTTTAAAATCACCTGTTTACTGTGATCTAATTGCATATATATATATATATATATTATATATATATATATTTTATATTATATATATATATATATATATAATATATATATATAAAATATATATATACTATGTACAGGAGTTGAATATAAGTGTACCACACAGTGACAAAGGCAAAGACAGAGGCCTGAGAGAGCACCGTGCTCCAACCAGCTAGAGGCAAGTCTGGCAAATGCTTACTGCGAGTGAACCACATCACATCAGCAGTTGGGGGGCTCGCCTATGATTTTTTAACGAACCAAGGTACTGATTTAACAATGGGTACCCATACTGTTAAACCCTTAGCACCTGGATTACTGATTGGGAGGCAGCCTATATGGGAGTGTGTACATACACCTAATAAATTTTTTTTTTTTATATTTTATTTAAAACCATACACAAACATGAGTCACAAGCAAATTCAAACAAATATATTGCACTGAATGAAAATCCCTACATCGGATATTGAAACAATACCTATTACCATTACATTGTTAACATTGTAACAACTATAACCAATACTATATCTGATGCCGAAGCTTAGACTGTCCTAAACTAGATACATGTTTATAAGTTAACAATAGTAAAAATGCAACCTAATTCTTCATCAAATTAAGCATTCTATCTCTTAATTATCTCGGAATTAATATATGTACAGTACAATTATCCTTCATTTTTTTTCAAATTCCTTCTGCTCTGAACACAAGAAAGGAATATAGAATAAGAATGGACCTACATAAATTTAGAAACCTCATATGCAAACCACTACACTAATCAGCACAGCTCTATTGATACATCCCTCTCTTTTTTTTTTTATATTTTATTTAAAACATTGCACAATTACAAGGAGGTATAAAAATTAAAAAATGAACCTGATCTGGTTATGAACAAAAAAAAACCAAAAGTATCAAAACCCCCAATACAGAAAATAAAAAACCCATACATAAGGCGGGATGACCCCCAAAAAATACGACTCGCAACTTCTTTTTAAAATTTCCGGTTTAATAAAAAAATATTACTTTGGGCCTTTGCGCCCAACAGCTGAGTTTCTCCCCCCCCCCCACAAAAAACCCTTTAAAAATTATCCCCACTTTCCCCAATCTGAAAAAATAAAAATTTTTAAATTAAAATTAAAATTTTTTAAACCCAAAACCTGAACTCGTCAGTAATTTTAATTTAAAAAGTATTTAAAAACTTTTGGTGGTACATAAACCCCCCAAAACCCAAAAAAACTTTTAAAATTAAACAACCTATTAAAAAAAATTGTGAAAATTACAACCCAAAAACACTTGTACACCTCTAAAAGTAGAAAAAATTACCCCTACAATTTAAAAAAATATTAATTTTAAATGTTCCCAAATATGAAGTTCAAGCTTTTAAAAAACGTGTTTAAAGGCTTTTTAAAAGGGGACATTTTATTTATAACCAATACAGTATACTTAAAAATAAAAAAAAAAGGAAAACAGTTGGATTTTAAACAATAATCCTATGGGACATCTCCATCCTTACCCATTCCCCCCAAAAATACAAAAAAAAACATACAAAGAAAACCCTTAAAACGCCTCTTTACAGTTACAATAAACCCGAAAACCCCAAAAAATCTCAGACCAAAAGGAATACGTCTATAAATTGGGGTTTAAAGGGATATACTGTATCCCATACACCCAAAAATTTAAACTTAAAGAACAAAGCAAAAAAAAACCTATATCGGGGTTGCTGACAGCCCTTTTAAGTAATTTTGACTTAAAAAACCTAGACAGGAAAACCAAAAAAAAAAAAAACCCAAATTCATATGGCAAAAACAATCCCATTGTTTTAATACTATAAAAAGTAAAATTGAAATAAAATTTTAAAACAAAGAAACGAAAAGGGAAAACCCCCCAACAACCCTTTTGGGAAAAACCTAAAAACCTACACATCACAAAACCCCACAAAATTTATCTTTTTTATAAAAATTTTGAGGCCCAAAAAAAAAAAACCAAGCAACTTAAATCAGGCCTTGTTTCACCTCAAAATTCAAACACAAAAAATACGTGAAAAGTCCCCTTTCTACATTAAAAACAAAATTTGTAGGCAAAAAACACTACTTACATATTATTTAAAATCCCTTTCTGAACAATCCCTTCTAAAAAAAATGTAAAAAACATATTTACCAACTCCCCCGACCAAACTAACATACAAAAGAAGCATTTATTATTTCCCAAAAACATCCCCAAACCCCGCTAACATCCTACACATGTCCATACTCAAAAAAAAACCTAGCCCCCCGAAACCCCCTTATTTGACACTTAAATCTCTTAAATTTTCAACCTGAATTGATAACCTTCAAAAATGCTGTCCCCTCCCCCCCCCATAAAGATTTTTGGACTTTGTTCTTACATCGCCCCCCTTTAACCCCTTTCCCCCTTTTCCCCAAAAACCCCCAACCCCCCCTCTTTGGCCCAAGATAAATAAAAAATCAGTGACCAAAATACGAAACCCGTTTCCCACCACCTGTGACTCCCCCCCCTTAAAAATCAAAAACTTAAAAACCCGCAACCCCTGTAACCCCTTTCCCCCCCCACAAACCCAAAACTACCCTACTTACCCAGCCCCTACATTTTTCAAAAACAAATAAAAAAGTACCCCAGCGTAAAATATGGTTCCGGAAAATCCACACGTTTTTGGCATCCCCACCCCCCCAAAAATCCCCAATTAAATAACAAAAACCCCCGGGACGGAAAACCCCATTAAAAACCTAAACTAACCCTCCCTGACACGGGGTTTTACAGTAGTTGTTGAAAAATTTTCCTTTAAAAAACCCCATGCATACATGGGGTATCCCCCTCAACTGCCCCCCCCAAAGCCCCAAACCCCCCCACCCTTTCAAAAACCCTTTAAATTTTAAAGCTTTTTCGGACCCCTTAAACCGTCAAAAAAATTTCGAAATTTTTAGCCTCCCCAAACTTTAAACCCCTACCCCTCCCCACCGTTGAATATCCATGCGCAGTTTTAAAGGCCCCCCCCCGCTAAACCCCCCCTCAAAAACCCCCCTTTTTCCCGAAACACACTCCAAAAAAGGGTTTCTCAAGAGGTAAACCCCCCCCCCCCCTGGCAAAAGGGGAAGGGGGAAAACCCCCCCTTCTATTTAAGCCAGTCAAAACCCCGATCCCTTAAAAATTTGGAATTACTCGCAGTTCCCAAACCCGGTTGCACCTCACACCGTCGTAACGGATATATGCCACCAGTGCCTAATTGTTATAAAACCAGGACATTGGGACTATAACCCTTTGATGAAACCCCTTTAAATTGCCTCCCCCTAAAAAACCTCCCAATCTTTTAAAACCCCCACCACGGTGCGTCCCCGAATTTCCCTCTTTTGCATCCTATCCCCCGCTTATACATACCCCACAAAACAAAAAACTGATCTACCACACGCCCCCCCCCCTAAATTATCTCCCCTTTAAGTACCAAACCCCCTAATCCAAATACTTGGATTTATTTCATTAATTTTTTTCCCCTTTAGCCTCCCCAAAAAAGGTTATCCCCCTTCCTACCTTATGTAAATCCCTCACACCCCTCCCCAAAGACATCGTATCACCACGAAACCCACTATACCCCCCTTCCCCCTTTCGTCCCAAAAAAAAACCCTCGCTCTGGGCCTTTCCCCACCTAACTGCCCTATAAAATTTTTCCTAAAGACATGCAAACAAAATTTGCGACAGAGGAAAACCTGCCCGAAAACCCCTTCCCCATCTGTAGCTATCACCTAGTCGTTTTTTAAACCTGAATTCTCATAACTACACCCAGATACAAATTTTTTTCCCCAAGAAACTTTTCCCCCCCCAAAACCCAAACCCAACCAAAAAAATTTCCTAATGCCCCCCCTTTTCTACGCTATCATAAGCACCTCCCAACCCAGAGCCAAAACCCCCCCAAAACCCCCCCCCCCCCTTCTCTAAAAAAATTTCCTAATAACTCCATCCCCTTTCAAATTATCAAACCCGGGTTTAGGGCCCTTTTTGGGCCTCTATCAATTATTTTCCCTTTAAAACCGTTTGTTTTGGGTTCCCTAATCCCCTTGCTTTTTAACTTATAATCCCGCCCATAAGCGTATTGCAGGGTAATTTTTTCCGTTTTGTCCCCCCCTTGGGGCACTAATACAACAACAGCAGCCCTTTGCTGCCACCCCAATTTGCCCCATTTCCTTCATTAAAATTTGAACAATCTGACAAAAAATTCTCCCCCAAATACTTCCCAATTCTCCTAAAAATAAATTGGGCAACCCTTTCTACCCCCGGTGCCTTACCTAAACTTGCCCCTGCTTTTGTTTTGGAAAATTTCCCTTTCCGTAATTTGTCCTTCCAAAGTCTCCCTATCTTCCCATCAAGCTCGCATCCCAACAAAACCACCCTTTTCCCCTTAAAGCTCATCTCTATACCCAATTTTTGTAAAAACCCTAAACCATACATAAAGATATCCACTCATACCTTCTTCGACTCAAAAACCTCCCCTTCCCTATCCCCCTTTCCCACCCCCACAAAAACATTTTAATCCCATCATCTCCGTCCCCCCGCTCCCCCTTTTACGTTTTCCTCTAAATTTACAAAAGCGGAGGGCCTTTTCACCCCATAACACCTCCCCCAAACCCTGAAAAACGGGCCCCCATCAAATCTTTCTTTTTAAAACAAACCCCCCCTCTCCCCTTTTAAATCCCTCAATATCTCCCCCCGGGTAACAAACCCCTCCCTCGTTGTAGAAACCCCTAATTTCCCCCTCAAAATAAGATTAAAAACCCATATTTTAAACCCTATTATTTCCCTCCCCTTACGTACATAAAAATCCTTTAATACCCGATTTCGCCACCGAGTCCCACCCTCTAACAGATCACCCTTCCCCGGCCTTTTTGCCTCCAACCCCCCCCAAAACTGTTTAAATGAAAGTCTATTTTTTTTCTTCTTTCAGAAAATTTTTCATTTAACTTCCCCAATTTCCCCCTCCCCCTTTGTGGGACCCCTCCCCAAACCCAAATCCACCCTAACAAACCCCATGATCAGAAAAAACCACTTTCCCAAACCCCCACCCCCATGTATTACTACCCTTTTTGGGGGGCGACCAAAAGATCGAGCCTAGCAGCTTTCCCAAACCTAAAAAAGTATGCTCTACCTCCCCCCCCCACGATATCGAAATTTAAACCCCCCCCTGATAACAATTCTCCCATTTTCCCCTACAATTTCCCCCCCCCCCCTCGGTTTTACATTTCCCTTTGCCTTTATCAACAGTTCCCAAACCCCCTATCCGGCTAAAACCCCCGGGAAACCACGCAAATAGTAAACCAACAAAGTCCCTCACAAATTTTTTTCTTAAACGTTTCTTTTCCCTTGCCGGGCCCAAAACAAAACCCAAAGTCATCTGTAAACCCGAACCCCCTTAAAACCCCTCCCAGTTTTTCACCCCCCCCTCCCCCCCCCCACAATGCCTGACAACCAAAGGGGGTTTTTTCCCTTAAAACCAAAATTTTAAGGCCCCCCGCCTTCAAACTGACCGCTTTTAACATACACCTTATACCCTCCCCTTCAAATCATAACCATGCTATTAAATTTTGCTCCTGCAAGAACACAACGTCAACACCATGACCCCTTCCCAAAAAATCCCAAACCCCTAACCCCTTTCTCTGCGACCCCAAACCATTTATGTTCAATGTAAGACTTAAAACCCAAAAGGTGGTTTCCCCTTGACACAACCCTTTTTTTCACCTGATCGCCCATTGCACCCCTTTTCCCTCCCCCCCCCCTTTTTTTGCACTCTTACTCGATCCCTGTCCCTGGTGTCTTTTTTAACCCCCCTGCGGACATCCCCCCTTTTTTTCTTCCCTGAACGTTGTGGGGCGTAAACACTTCAAACTGAAACATAAAAACAATGCTGCGCGCCCCTTTTTGCGTTGTACCGTTCGACCTGCATCTCGTTCAAGCTCTCACCAAAGATGAACCTAAACCCCCCCGATTCAAACCACAAGGGCAGCCTTTTTCCCCACCCTTAGGGCGAACTAACCCTTTTTCCCCTTTCCTCCTCCATAATAGTCCCAAGATCCAGGATTTGGCCTTCTTCCCGATAGGCCCCGTGCCCGAAAAATCCACAAGCGTCGTCAAAGGGTTCCTCCCTTTCATCATGCATTCTCGATGAAATTTTCCCCCAATGGGCCCGGGAACCCCTCCCAAGGGAAAGGGGGGTCCCCCCCTCCTAGACCTGCCCTTCCCTGCCCCTTTTCAACCTCCCCCCCCCCCTAGCACCCCTTCGGAAATCAGTGTCGAAAAAAAAAAACTGTTCTTCTCCAATTTTCCTCACCCCTCCTTTTTTTCGTTGTTGCAGGGGTTGTCTCCCCCGTCCTCACCACTTGGCTGCCAGGGGTTCATACCCACCCCCACAAACGACAAGTGCGTCGTTTCCCGCGGGTTTTCACAAATCCCGAGTTCTGAAATTTTCCATCACCACATTCGAAGGTATAGGAGTCGTATCGTATCTTTGCAGGTAAAGTACCCCAGGTATTCCCATATACGTTCCGCCCGAACCAAACTTCCGGGAGTAAACCCGGTTTTTACCGTCCCCATTTACTCATGGGGAAACCTTATGTCAATGCATCCCCCCTCAAATGGCACAAATTTCCCATCTTCACCCCAAATGAAATAACTTGATACATCGGGTTTCAAACCCTGAAAAAGATATTTCCCCTAGGGCCACCCTTCCCCGAAAATTTTTTAACCCTGTTCCCCATACATACTCGTCGAATTGAATTTTTAAAAAATATCCCCTTCGGGGGATTCAAAGGGAATCCCAAATCTCTTCAGTAGCCCACGCCCGTAGGTTTTCCCCCTTTAAAATTGCTGGTAGAAGTAGCTCCAAAGACGGCCCCGTGATACTCCCCTGGTTAATTTAATACAGATGTATTGGGTTCCCCCGGCGACAAGCCCGCGCCCCCCTTGTGAAAATATTTTCTGCACCCAGTCAACACCAGGGGGTAGCAGCAGCACACGCCTCTTACTCAAGGGGTGAGGGGACAATGACCTAATAAATTGTAACATACTTTTTTTCATGCCCCACCCCCTCCCCCAAAAAAGGGTTAATATCCGGACTAGGCTTTCCCCCTCCATTGGGGAAATATGCCCCATGGCACTGAACAATAAAGGAAACTGCCCTTTTTCTCCCAAACCCCCCAAATCATTTAATAGAGCTCAATTTTCTCGAGACATAAGGTCAAAAACCCGAGTGGACAAAGGGGTTTAAGACAAACCCGTGGACAAAAAGCGAATGCCCTTCACCAACCCCCCCCCACCAAAAATTTAAAAAAATTTTTTAAAAATACAAAAAGGGGAGGGGGAAAAAAACTAGGGTCCCCTATGTACCAAACATCCTAAACCCAAATTTTAAATATGGGGAAAGGGGAAACAGCCAGCCTTTTATACTTGCCGACAGTATTTTACAATGCGACAATTGTAAAGGTTGGCCTAGACTCCTCCATCAGATTTTGTGTTGTGGGTTTTTTTATGGAGTTGGGTTTGACCAGAGGGGGTGTGGTCCTTTTAGTTGAGACCCCCTGGGACAAAATTTCCTCAATAGACTCGAAAAATCCCAAAGGGCCCGTTCCCGAGTGGGGCTTCTTTTTTCCCAAATTTCCCGATAGGCCCCAGGTGGGGGTTTTATACTTGGCCCAGAAATAAACCACAGGCTGCAACCACTCTTCCCCCCGATTTTTGTACAAGTTTTCTACCCCCAACCCCCGGGTCACAACATCCAACCCGTTATGGGAAAGGGGTTTTTCAAAAACAGGAACAGAAGAATGGGTGCAGACAAAGTGTTTGTTTTGGGTTTGTTAAAAGAGGGCGTGGCACTTGGGGTCTATTTGGGAAAAAAGTTTTTTTACTGGTAAGTGAGGTTAGGTGGGCTACAACTCTGCAGAGTTCTTTCGAATCTCTAAAAATAAATTCCTAAGAAACGTTGGGGGATTTCTATCATGAGGTTTTTTGGTTAATTATTAATGGGAAAAGGAAATTTTTTCAAAAGTTAAAGGGCAACTTTTTTACCACTAAACTATTTTGGCCTAAAAAAGTAAAAATTTAAATGACCAAAAAAATGACTTTCATAAATTAAAAAGTTAATTTGGGAAAATTGAAATTTTCCCAAAAAGAGCTAAATTTTTGGGGCACTGGGGTCCCAAGATTGGGTGCCAAAAATTCATTTTTGGAAAACTGTCATGCCCTTTAAATTCTTTAAAAGCCCGATGGAAACCATTTTGGAAAGATGCCCGTGAGTTTGCATCCCCAAAAGGGGGTTTTGTTATTGATAAAAGACCTAGAATTATAAGGCAGAATTTTCCCTTTACCTTTACGTTAAAGGTACCTGAGATAACCAAGGAGGTCTAATTTAGAAAAAAAAGTGCCTTATCCAAAGTCCAAAAATCTTTATCCAAATGTGGCAGAGGGGTAAGCATCTCGAAAAGTGACCCCCATTTTATCTTCGTTTGTCTGTTCACATTCGAAAAAACCTTTAAACAGACTTGGTGAAGCCCCCGGGAAAAGTTAATCCCCCCTAATCCATTTCTAACAGAAAAGCTACTTCTGCTGAAGTAGCCCCTTTTTTTTAAGGTTACCTCTGTAGGGGGAGGTTTAACAGGTTTAGGGGTTTCCAAATCTACATCATTTATATCCAGTGCATATTTTTCGGGACATAAGAAAATAAGAAAAATAAAAAAAGGAGGAACACGGGAGCAGGGCCCGTTGGCCCCAAATAGGCAGGTCCTTTTCCCAAATTTATTCCCCCTAACCCAAAAAAATTTCCCCAACCAATTTTTCAAGTACCCCAAAAAATAAAGGGTCTGATGTGCAAGTCCCCCCAAATCCACCCCCCCCCCTCATGTACTTATCAAAACCCAAATTTGAAATTTCCCCCAAAATCCCCAGCCCTCAATTTAAACCCCAAATAGGTAACTGTTTCCAACTTTTAAACTACCCTATTTCCCAAAACCAAAACTTTCCTATTTTCCTTTTTTAAAACTAAATTTTCTAAATTTAAAACCCTTCTGCCGGGGTTTTCTCTTTGGGAATATCCTCAAGACCTTGTTAATATCCCCTTTTTCTAAAAACCCCAAACTTTTCCCCTTAACACTTCAATCAGGTCTCCCCTCTTTTTGTCCCAACAAATGAAAGTAAAATTAAAGGGGGTTTTTAAAACTTTCTTCAAAGGAAATTTTAATGCCCATGTATTTTAATTTTGTCATCCCCACGCTGAATG
>NC_069424.1:2792492-2825875 GCF_026875155.1 Cherax quadricarinatus | reverse complement strand
GGCACGAACCTGTCACAAAGGGGGATCAGCAATGGGATCGAAACCCTCCCAGTGCGACTGGGGGGTATAGGGGTGCGCAAAGCAACGCATGTTGCTTTACCTGCTTTTCTGTTTTTCGTGTTTGGCTTTCCAGTGCATTAGTCAAGAAGTTTGGTTCCCGAACGCTTGAGGGGACGTGGTGGGAGCTCAAGACCCCAGGTTTACTGAAGCAGCAATTCGGTGGGATAACCCTTACAGATTCCTCCAGTAGATCAGCTCCTCCCAAAGAACACAAAACAGTCCCACTGGGACAAACCGATCATGGAAAAAATTGCCAACACAATGCTCTCCAATGCCTCAGGAAAGGAGGAAGCTCGTCTCCTGGCAGTGAAGGCACCACACTCAGGAGATTTCCTGTTAGCTGTTCCCAATTTCCTCCTTGGCACTCGACTAGACCCACAGGCCATTCGATTGGTGTTTGCTCTTCGCCTAGCCGCCCCCATCCTCACCGAACATAGGTGTATTTGCGGCAGGGCGACAGCTGATCAATTCGGACTTCATGGTCTCGTGTGTCACACAGCAGAAGGGAAGTATGCCAGGCATGAGGAGGTCAATGACATCATAAAGAGAAGCCTCGCCACAGCCCGTTGCCCAGCTCACGGGAACCCCAAGTGCAGAGGTCTGACGGAAGTCAAAAGCGTCCTGATGGAGCCACTATGCTACCTTGGAAGGATGGAAAGCAGATTGCCTGGGACTAACACATGTGCCGCCACATTGGCAGACACCCTACTTGCCATAACTCCGTAGTGGAAGGGGGTGGAGCTGCCAGCCACAGGGAGACCCAGAAGATCCGCAAATATGAAGACCTTCCCCCTTGCTATAACTTCATCCCAATAGGGTCGGAGACCCTTGGAGCATGGGGCAAGTGTGCTCTAAAGTTCCTAATAGAGCTGGGTGAAAAGCTCATCATAGAAACCAAGGACCACAGGGCGACCAGCTTCCTTTTTCAGAGACTCAGTGTTGCAATCCAGAGAGGAAATGCCTGCAGCATTCTGGGCACGCGGCCACCGCCGGGGAGCTGGACGAAGTATTCGAGATGTAGCGCTGAGTTACCTATGGGGTTTTACTTTCTATCGTATTTTTTGTGAATGTTTTGTCAATGTATTTTGTCTTTAAATAAAATATATATAAAATATAGGGGGTGGTAGGAGAAAATTCTCAAACAGCTTCAGGAAGAACCTTGAGTTTTCCCTGAAGCAAGTTTATTCTTTTCTCTGAGGATGAGGGTCCCTATTACAGTTCTAGAGGTGGTACCTCCCTATATATTAATATATATATATATATATATAATATATATATATATATATATATATATATATATATATATATAATATATTATATTATATATATATATATAAAGCGAGAGAGAATAATTCTTGACCAACATGAAGAGATGATGAATCGTCTGGTTGTAGCAGAAAGCAATCAAGCCCCTCCCCTTCCCCTCCCCCCACCTCCTCCATCACCTCCCTCTCCACCTCCCTCTCCCACCTCCCCTCCACCTCCTCTCCACCTCCCCTCCACCTCCCTCTCCACCTCCCTCTCCACCTCCCCTCCACCTCCCTCTCCAACTCCTTCTCCACCTCCCTCTCCACCTCCCTCTCCACCTCCCTTTCCACCTCCCCTCTACCTCCCTCTCCACTTCCCTCTCCACCTCCCCTCCACCTCCCCTCCACCTCCCTCTCCACCTCCCTCTCCACCTCCCTCTCCACCTCCCATCCACCTCCCCTCCACCTCCTCTCCACCTCCCTCTCCTCCTCCCTCTCCACCTCCCTCTCCACCTCTGTCCACCTCCCCTCTACCTCCCCTCTCCACTTCCCTCTCCACCTCCCCTCTACCTCCCTCTCCACCTCCCTCTCCACCTCCCTCTCCACCTCCCCTCCACCTCCCTCTCCAACTCCTTCTCCACCTCCCTCTCCACCTCCCTTTCCACCTCCCCTCTACCTCCCTCTCCACTTCCCTCTCCACCTCCCCTCCACCTCCCCTCCACCTCCCCTCTCCACCTCCCTCTCCACCTCCCTCTCCACCTCCCCTCCACCTCTCCCCTCCACCTCCTCTCCACCTCCCTCTCCTCCTCCCTCTCCACCTCCCTCTCCACCTCTCGTCCACCTCCCCTCCACCTCCCTTTCCACCTCCCCTCTACCTCCCTCTCCACTTCCCTCTCCAATTCCCCTCCACCCTCCCCTCCACCTCCCTCTCCACCTCCCTCTCATCCTCCCTCTCCATCTCCCCTCCACCTCCCCTCCACCTCCTCTCCACCTCCCTCTCCACCTCCCTCTCCACCTCCCTCTCCACCTCTCTTCCACCTCCCCTCCACCTCCCTTTCCACCTCCCTCTCCACCTCCCTCTCCCACCTCCCTCTCCACCTCCCTCTCCACCTCCCCTCCACCTCCCCTCCACCTCCCTCTCCACCTCCCTCTCCACCTCATTAAACGCGTGCCCTTCCACCTCCTCCTCCACCTTCCTCATCACCTCCCTCTTCACTCTCTCATATACCTCCCCTCCACCTCCCGTTCCACCTCCCCCTCCACCTCATCCAGCACGTCACCTTCCACCTCATCCAGCACGTCATCCTCCACCTCCCCCTCCACCTCCCCCTCCACCTCCCCTTCCACCTCCCCTCCACCTCCTCTTCCACCTCCTCTCCACCTCCTCTCCCCCTCCCCTCCATCTCCCTCTCCACCTCCCTCTCCACCTCCCTCTCCACCTCCCTCTCCACCTCCCTCTCCACCTCCCTCTCCACCTCCCTCTCCACCTCCCTCTCCACCTCCCTCTCAACCTCCCTCTCCACCACCACCACCACTTCCATCACCACCTCCACCACCCCCTCCTCCTCCACCTACCCACCACTTCCACCACCGTGTCATATGATGTAGTGTGGCAGTGTGAAGTGACTGATGGAAGTGGGGTTGGTAGGTAAGACACATAGGCAACAGTTAGGCAACTTTATTCCGAAACGTTTCGCCTACACAGTAGGCTTCTTCAGTCGAATACAGAAAGTAGGCAGGAACAGTAGAGATGTGAAGACGATGTAATCAGTCCATCACCCTTGAAGTCCTAGAATTTGAGGTTGTCAGTCCCTCGGCCTGGAGAAGTTCAGTTCCATAGTCAGGAACTATAGTTCCTGACTATGGAACTGAACTTCTCCAGCCGAGGGACTGACAACCTCAAATTCTAGGACTTCAAGGGTGATGGACTGATTACATCGTTTTCACATCTCTACTGTTCCTGCCTACTTTCTGTATTCGACTGAAAAAGCCTACTGTGTAGGCGAAACTTTTTTCGGAATAAAGTGCCTAACTTTTGCCTATTGTCTTACCTACCAACCTGTCGGTATGTATACCATTTTGATGTTCACTGATGGAAGTATTACACATCTGCCTTACCCCAGGACGAAATAACACAGTCTACCTTACACAGGAAGTATAAACACAGTCTACCTTACACAGGACGTATAACACAGCCCTACCTACACGGGAAGTATAACACAGTCTACCTTACACGGGAAAAGTATAACACAGTCTACCTTACACAGGAAGTATAAAAACAGTCAAACCTTACACAGGAAGTACAACACAGTCTGCCTTACACAGGACGTATAACACACAGTCTACCTGACACAGGAAGTAAAAACACAGTCTACCTTACACGGGAAAGTATAACACAGTCTACCTTACACAGGAAGTATAACACAGTCAAACCTGACACAGGAAGTATAACACAGTCTACCTTACACGGGAAGTATAACACAGTCTCCCTGACACAGGAAGTATAACACAGTCTCCCCTTACACAGGAAGTATAACACAGTCTACCTTACACAGGAAGTTTTACACAGTCTACCTTACACAGGAAGTATAACAGAGTCTACCTGACCCCAGGAAGTAAACAGAGTCTACCTTACACAGGAAGTATAACACATCTACCTGACACAGGAAGTATAACACAGTCACCTGACACAGGAAGTATAACACAGTCTACCTTACACAGGAAGTATAACCAGTCTACTTAACACAGGAAGTATAACACAGTCTACCTTACACAGGAAGTATAACACAGTCTACCTTACACAAGAAGTACAACACAGTCTACCTTACACAGGAAGTATAACACAGTCTACCTTACACAGGAAGTATAACACAGTCTACCTTACACAGGAAGTAACACAGCCCTACCTTACACGGGAAGTATAACACAGTCTACCTTACACAGGAAGTATAACACAGTCTACCTTACACATGATGTAAACACAGTCAAACCATACACGGGAAAGTAAAAACACAGTCTAACCTTACACAGGAAGTACAACACAGCCCTACCATACACAGGAAGTATAACAAAAGTCTACCTTACACAGAAGTATGACAGTCTACACCGCCGCGGGAGTAACAGATCGTTTGCCCTCGCGAATCTTCAGTAATTTTTGGCCTAACAAAGACATTAGTGGGACGTGGGAAGTTGACAGTGTGAGTGAACAACCCCGAGAAGTGATCCACCAGATGTACATAATCAGAAAAAGGAGGTGAAGACCACAGTTACATAAAAAACAATTTGAAAACAGTGCCAGGAGAGAGAGAGGAAAAGGTCATAGGCCTAGTGTGGGGGTAGGTAGGTGTTGCCATAAACCAGAACCAAAATTTTAACCAGGACAAGTGCGTCCCAGGCCAGGCAGATAAGAGATAGATTGATGAGTTTGTGATCCACAGTGAGTAAGTGTATAGTGAATACAGTTATGTTGACAGTGATTACAGTGTGTAGTGAATATTCAGAAGTGTCCCTGTTTGCAGATGGGTGTGAAGTTAATGAGGAGAATTAAAAATCAGACGCAGACCCCGACAGGTCTACAAAGAGACCTGGACAGGCTGGATGCAGATCCAGAAACTGGCTCCTAGAATTTAAAATCCGCCAAATGCAAAGTCCATGAAGATCGGAGGAGGGCAAAGAAGACCGTAGACAGAGTATAGGGTAGGTGGCCAAAGACTGCAAACCTCAGTCAAAGGGGGAAAAACCTAGGAGTGAGTATAATACCGAGTACCTCGCCAGAAAAACACATTTTAAACCCGATAACTGCCGGCATACGGGGCTTGGCAAACCTGAGAATAGCGTTCCTGTACATCTGTAAGGAGTCGTTCAAGACTTTATATACCTGGTTACCTGGAGGTTATTCCGGGGATCAGCGCCCCCGCGGCCCGGTCCATGACCAGGCTACCCAGTGGATCAGGGCCTGATCAACCAGGCTGTTACGCTGGCTGCATGCAGTCCAACGTACGAGCCACAGCCCGGCTGATCCGACACTGTGCTATGGCTCGTACGTTGGACTGCGTGCGGCCATCAGTAACAGCCTGGTTGATCAGGCCCTGATCCACAGGGAGGCCTGGTCATGGACCGGGCCGCGGGGGCGTTGATCCCCAGAATAACCTCCAGGTATCCAGGTATCTGTCCAGCTCTCTCTTGAAGGCAGCCAGGGGTTTATTGGTAATTCCCCTAATGCTTGATGGGAGGCTGTTGAACAGTCTTGGGCCCCGGACACTTATGGTGTTTTCTCTTAGTGTACCAATGGCGCCCCTACTTTTTATTGGCGGCATTTTGCATCGCCTGCCCAGTCTTTTACTTTCGTAGGGAGTGATTTCTGTGTGCAGATTTGGGACCATTCCTTCCAGGATTTTCCAAGTGTAGATTATGATATATATCTCCCTCCTGCGTTCCAACGAGTACAAGTCAAGTGCTTCCAAGTGTTCCCAGTAGTTAAGGTGCTTGACAGAACTTATACGTGCAGTAAAGGATCTCTGTGCACTCTCTAGATCTGCAATTTCACCTACCTTGAATGGAGATGTTAATGTACAGCAGTATTCCAGCCTAGAGAGAACAAGTGATTTGAAAAGGATCATCATTGGCTTGGCATCTCTCGTTCTGAACGTTCTCATTATCCATCCTATCATTTTCTTTGCACTTGTGATCGTGGCACTGTTGTGATCCTTGATAGTGAGATCCTCAGACATTACTACTCCCAGGTCCCCTACATTATTTTTCCGCTCTATTGTATGGCCAGAGTTTGTAGTATACTCTGTTCTAGCTATTATCTCCTCCGGTTTTCCATACCTGGAGTTTACCTGGAGAGAGTTCCGGGGGTCAACGCCCCCGCGGCCCGGTCTGTGACCAGGCCTCCTGGTGGATCAGAGCCTGATCAACCAGGCTGTTGCTGCTGGCTGCACGCAAACCAACGTACGAGCCACAGCCCGGCTGATCAGGAACTGACTTTAGGTGCTTGTCCAGTGCCAGCTTGAAGACTGCCAGGGGTCTGTTGGTAATCCCCCTTGTGTGTGCTGGGGGGCAGTTGAACAGTCTCGGGCCCCTGATACTTATTGTATGGTCTCTTAACGTGCTAGTGACACCCCTGTTTTTCCCATTGGGGGGGATGGTGCATCGTCTGCCAAGTCTTTTGCTTTCGAAAGGAGTGATTTTCGTGTGCAAGTTCGGTACTAGTCCCTCTAGGATTTTCCAGGTGTATATAATCTTTGTATCTCTCCCTCCTGCGTTCCGGGGAATACAAGGTTTGGGAAAACCTCAAGCGCTCCCAATAATTGAGGTGTTTTATCTCCGTTAGCCGCCGTGAAAGTTCTCTGTACATTTTCTAGGTCGGCAATTTCACCTGCCTTGAAAGGTGCTGTTAGTGTGCAGTAATATTCCAGCCTAGATAGAACAAGTGACCTGAAGAGTGTCATCAGGGGCTTGGCCTCCCTAGTTTTGAAGGTTCTCATTATCCTTTCCTGTCATTTTTCTACAGATGGCGATTGATACAATGTTATGGTCCTTGAAGGTGAGATCCTCCGACATGATCACTCCCAGGTCTTTGACGTTGGTGTTTCGCTCTATTTTGTGGCCAGAATTTGTTTTGTACTCTGATGAAGATTTAATTTCCTCAGTTTACCATATCTGAGAAATATGAAATTTCTCATCGTTGAACTTCATATTGTTTTCTGCAGCCCACTGAAAGATTTGGTTGATGTCCGCCTGGAGCTTTGCAGTGTCTGCAATGGAAGAAACTGTCATGCAGATTCGGGTGTCATCTGCAAAGGAAGACACGGTGCTGTGGCTGACATCCTTGTCTATGTCGGATATGAGGATGAGGAAAAAAGATGGGAGCGAGTGCTGTGCCTTGTGGAACAGAGCTTTTCACCGTAGCTGCCTCGGGCTTTACTCTGTTGACGACTACTCTCTGTGTTCTGTTAGTGAGGAAATTAAGATCCATCGACCGACTTTTCCCCGTTATTCCTTTAGCACGCATTTGTGCGCTATTACGCCATGGTCCACTTTTCGAAGGGTTTTGCAAAGTCCCGTATATAATACATCTGCATTCTTTTGTCTTCCGTTGCATTTAGGACCTTGTCGTAGTGATCCAATAGTTGAGACAGAAAAGGAGCGACCTGTTTTTAAACCCATGTTGCCCAGGGAGTGTAACTGATGGTTTCTAGATGGGTGTGATCTTGCTTCTTAGGACCCTTTCAAAGATATTTTATGATATGGATGTTAGTGCTATTGGTCTGGGTTTTTCCTTTGCTGTTGCTTTAAATGCCCCCCTTTGTGGAGTGGGGCTATGTCTGTTGTTTTTAGTAACTGTGGACACCCCCGTGTCCATTTCTCCCTCCTCCATAGGATGGAAAAGGCTCGTGATAGGAGCTTCTTGCAGTTCTTTATGAACACAGAGTTCCATGAGTCTGGTCTGGGCAGAGTGCATGGGCATGTCATTTATCGCCTGTTCGAAGTCATTTGGCGTCAGATAACATCGGATAGGCTTGTGTTAATCAAATTTTGTGGCTCTCTCATAAAAAATTCATTTTGATCTTCGACTCTCAGTCTGGTTAACGGCTTGCTAAAAACTGAGTCATATTGGGACTTGAGTAGCTCACTCATTTCCTTGCTGTCATCTGTGTAGGACCCATCTTGTTTAAGTAGGGGCCCAATACTGGACGTTGTTCTCGATTTTGATTTGGCATAGGAGAAGAAATACTTTGGGTTTCTTTCGATTTCATTTATGGCTTTTAGTTCTTCCCGCGATTCCTGACTCCTAAAGGATTCTTTTAGCTTAAGTTCAATGCTTGCTATTTCTCTGACCAGTGTCTCCCTACGCATTTCAGATATATTGACCTCTTTTAGCCGCTCTGTTATTCTTTTCCGTCGCCTGTAAAGGGAGCGCCTGTCTCTTTCTATTTTACATCTACTCCTCCTTTTTCTTAGAGGAATAAGCCTTGTGCATACATCGAGTGCCACCGAGTTAATCTGTTCTAGGCATAAGTTGGGGTCTGTGTTGCTTAGTATATCTTCCCAGCTTATATCGGTTAGGACTTGGTTTACTTGGTCCCACTTTATGTTTTTGTTATTGAAGTTGAATTTGGTGAATGTTCCCTCGTGACTAATCTCATTATGTCGGTCTGGGGCTCCACGCATACATGTCTGAACCTCAATTATGTTGTGATCTGAGTATATTGTTTTTGATATGGTGACATTTCTTATCAGATCATCATTGTTAGTGAAGATGAGGTCTAGTGTATTCTCCAGTCTAATAGGCTCTATTATTTGCTGGTTTAAATTGAATTTTGTGCAGAGATTTAAAAGCTCGCGTGAGTGTGAGTTTTCATCAGAGCTGCCTCCGGGTGTTATTACTGCAACAATATTATTTGCTATATTCCTCCATTTTAGGTGCCTTAAGTTGAAATCCCCCAGGAGCAAGATGTTGGGTGCAGGAGCTGGAAGATTTTCCAGACAGTGGTCAATTTTTAACAGCTGTTCCTGGAATTGCTGGGATGTTGCATCCGGAGGCTTGTAGACTACCACAATGACTAGGTTTTGGTTCTCGATCTTTACTGCTAAAACTTCCACTACATCATTTGAGGCATTAAGCAGTTCTGTGCAAACAAGTGACTCTGCAATGTACAGGCCAACCCCCCCCCCCTTTTGCCTGTTCACTCTGTCACATCTGTATAGGTTGTAACCTGGGATCCATATTTCGTTGTCCAAGTGATCCTTTATGTGGGTCTCAGTGAAAGCCGCGAACATTGCCTTTGCCTCTGCAAGCAGTCCATGGATGAAAGGTATTTTGTTGTTTGTTGCTGGCTTTAGACCCTGTATATTTGCCAAGAAGAATGTTATCGGACTGGTGGTATTGTTGGTACTGGGTGGGGATTTTTTTTCCGGCATTAGTATCTGTATCTGTTGGTTTGGAGTGGAGGCCATCGACTGTGGTTCCACTCCAGGAATGACTGGATTTGGTGTACGATTTCTGCCATTTCCTGCCAGTTTTTTTTCCTTCCTTGCACTAAAAATCCTCTCCCTCTTGAGTGGCTGTGGCTACCTAGGTTTTCCCATGGCCTGGATGTTTTGTATCTTTTTGTCCCCTTTAGATGGTATGCCTGGCAATTTAAGTTATAGCACAGTCTTTCCTGTACTGAAGAGGTACACAGTACAGGGTGAAAAAGCTTACGGAGTAGTTGGAATTTGCCCTTGTTATGACCAAGGTCCTAATGAGATTAATTTATATATGTATTATCCACTTAATATTATACTCGGGGTTTGTTTAATATTAGCTAAATTAAAGATTTCACTAGTTTATATTATCTGATTTAGGAATATACCCGGGTATGATGTGTATATATATATTTATGTATTTTGAGTAATGCGTGGGGTAGGTAGGTAACAGCTGGCTAAGAGTTGAAACAAGGTATGTCCTTGGAGGGTAGTTTAGCCTACTATTCCCTCTCCCTTTTGGCGAGTTGATGTCATGTAGGAATTAACTGTGTTAATTCGGTTCGCTCTCTCTGCCGACTCAGTGTGCATTGACTGAGCTACCCCTCCAGTACTCCACCTTATTCTCACTTGGATAGAGGATTGTGTTGTAGAAACTCCTGAACCAGCTTGAGGTTTATTCTGAAGTGAAGTCTGCGGACAGTTATATACTGTTACCTTCAGTTTACGATGTGACGACCTGTGTCAAGTTTAGAACTTTAAGTGATGTATTCCTTATGCCAGCGAGTTACTCAGTGAAAGTGTTCCTTCTCAATGTATGTACTTGTGTACAAGTAATGTCCTTATTCAGGAAGCAGTAATATTCCTCTGATCTTTAAACAAGTTAGTGACTCCAGGCCCCTGTGATGTACATTCGTTTAAGAGTTTTCCTTGTGAAGGAAATTTCTGACAGTGATTTTAATAATATTATAAATCCAAAAGTATTTAATTTTTAAAAAAAAAAAACTTAAAAGACTAGTAAATATTATTTGTGCCTTACATTTTTAATTTGGGGAAATACTTCTCATTCTACGAAGTGTATTTTTATGGATGCACTAACCTGGCTAAAGATTTTAAAATTCGAACCGAAAGTCCTCATTGAACATCATATTTTTTACCGTTTCCCACTGGAAAACTTTTTTTATATCTTCTTTGGGGATTAACCCGCCTCACAGATGAAGCCTCATCAACCTAGTAAACTCCGCAAAAGGTGATACGGTGCTGGGTGTATACTCTGTCAGTTGAAGAGGATGAGGGAAAAAATGGGGGCGATACGTGGCCTTTTGGAAAAGAGCTCTTCACTATGGGAGCCTCCGATTTAACTCTGTTACTACTACCTTTTGTTCGATTTTTTAGGGAAGTTGAAGATCCATCTCCCCAGTTTCCCAGTTATTCCTTTAGCACGTATTTTGTGCGCTATTACCCCATGATCGCATTTGTCAAACACTTTTGCAAAGTCTGTGTTTATTACATCTGCATTCTGATTTTCTTCCATGCACCCAAGGCCATATCATAGGATCCAGTAGTTGTGAGAGGCAGGCGACCGCCCGAACCCATGTTGCAACCCTGCTTCTTAGTACTCTTCAAAGATTTTTATGATGGGGACGTCAAGCTATTGGTTAAGTTCTTAGCAAATGCTTGCTGCCACCTTATGAATGGGGCTAAAACCGTTTTTTTAAGTGACTGAATTTCACCCATGCCCAAAGCTCCTCCTCCATAGTTTTCCCCAGGCAGCGAGGGGGGTTTCTTGCAGTTTTTAAATAAATACAGGTTCCTGAGTCTGGGCCCCGGGGGCTGAGTGCATGGGCATTTTTCAAGGGCTTTTTCAAAGTCTATCGGAGTTAGGGTAATTGGGGAAAACGGCATACTTTTTTTGGAGTTTTGAGCCAAATTTATAAAAAAAATCTTTTGGTCCCCGATCCCCAAACTGATTAGTGGCCACAAACACAGAGTCGTACTGGAATTTAAGAAAATTTTCCTCATTTCCTTTTGTCTCTGTTAAGCCCATCCTGTCGAGTAAGGGCCCGAAACTAAATGGGGTTTTTTCCCTTGTTTTTGCATGTGAAAAAAAATACTTGTTTCTTTTGAATTCACTAACAGTTTTAAGCTCCTCCTGTCTCTCCTGTTCCTGAAAGAGTCATTAATTTAAAGTTTGATAATTTTCCCTTTCCCTGGTCACACCCCCTTTTCGTGCATCAGATATTCAGCACTCCTGGGGAGCTCATGACTCTTCCGTCTTCTGTAGGGGGAGCATCTTTCTCTCCCAGTTTACCCCTCTCTTCTTCTTTTTTGGGGGAAACCGAACATGCCAGCTGCCAGAATTTATCCTTTAAAGGGCCGTTTGGATCCATGTCATTTAAGATTTTTCCACATTTTTTCATTTAGGACATGATTCACCTGGTCCCAGTTGATGTTCTTGTTGTTGAAGTTGAAATTTTGTGAAGACACCTTCACAGTACAGCATTCTGTGATCAGGACCCCATTCTGTATGTCTGGGCTTCGATTAGGGTTTTGATCAGAATAGTTGTTTTTTTATATTCTTTGTCTCTTATCAGGTCCCATTATTTGTTAAGATAAGGTCAAGTGGTTTTTTTACTTGTTGGCTCCCAAACTATCTGCTGGCTAAGGGGTTTTTTCAAGAGACTTAGTACTCTTTTGTGTGACCTTTCATCTGCCACCCCCAGGGATTTTTCGCTATAACATTATACACATTTTTCCCTTTTGGGATCCTTAGTTTAAATTACCAAACATAAAATGTTTGGGGGTGAGCTGGAAGGGGGGTTCCAGACGTAATCAATTTTAAATATTGTTCCTTGAACTGTTGGGAGGTTTCATCTGGGGGCTTATATACAACCCAATGATATTTTGGGGTTTTCGATCTTTATTTATAGAACTTCAACTACCTCATTTGTGGTGTTCAGCAAACCCGTCAGTAGGGACTCTTTGACAAACAGGCCAAACCCCCCCCCCCCCCCCTTTTTGCCTTTTTTCTGTCGCATTAAAAAGGGTTGTAAACCCCTTATCCATTTTCACTTCAAATGATCTTTTGTGATCTCTGTAAGGCTTTCAAACATGCATTTGACTCCCTAAAGTCCACTGAAAAAGGCATTTTGTTTTGGGGGATGGGGTAAGGCCCTTAAAATTTGCAATATGAACGAGGTTGTAACTGTGTTTGTTGGGGGAATTTGTTTTTTGGCATCAATTTAGTTCTGGAGGGCCAAAGGGGGGCCCTGGCTGCGTCAGGGACATACTGGGGTACCAGCACCATAGCATTCGAGTTTGGAAACCCAACTTGGGCAAACACTCAAGAAATTTAAAAAAAAGTGAAAAGGTTTTCAACAAGGGTATTCCAGAGCTAAGGGAAATGTCCGACAAGTAAAAGGGTTTAAAGGGGAAATCCTGGCGACACTGGAGGACAGGAGGCAGGGGGGACATGATAACGACATACAAAAAAACTGCTTGTAAAGACAAGGGGACGAGACAGGATGTTCCAGAATGGGACAAGAATAAAGGGGGCCCCAATTGGGAAACGAAGACTCAGATGAGTAGAAGGATGTTAGAAGTATTTTTTCATCAAGAGAATTAGGAAGTGGGAAAAATTGCGAGCGATGTATGAGGCAGGGAAATATACAACTTTTAAAACGATGTATGAAAAGCTTAGGAGCAGGAGAGGGAGGGCCTTTTTAGCAGTCAATAAGAGGAGGGGCAGGAGCTGGTCCCCGACCCCTGACCAAAAATTAGGTGAGTACAATTAATGATACAGGGAAGAAGCAGCAGCATCGGAAGTATCGTACAGGGTTGACGGAGACCAGACTTGTCTCCAGACTAATATACTAACCTTTTTGTGATTGCAACGGGACTGGGTCTGGCCTGAATACTAAATAGCGGGGGGCTTTTAACCCTGCTCTGGAGAGCTGAATATCAACTTTAAAGCACTTTAAAAATAGTAAAGCAGGGGTTGAGTGGGGGCACCACGGGTAGGACGCGCACGCAGCCATAAGGGACCATATAACTTACTTAAAAACTAATACACGATTGCAAAAAAACCCCTACCCCCGGCCGGGGTTGAACCCGGGCATAGAGTCTCAAAACTCCAGCCGTCGCGCTAGCCACTAGACCAGCCAGCCCAATAAAATTTTATCCCAAATAGGTATATTTCTACACCATAGGGAAAATTAGCACAGGCACCTCGTGGTCACAGAGGGGCCTGTGCAAAATTTCCTATGGGGTTTAAAAAAACCTATTTATGAATCTTTTTTGTGGCTGGCTGGCTAGGGCTAGCGCGACGGGGGGGAGTTTTGAGCTCTATGACCGCGGGTTCAATCCCGGGGGGGGTATGGCACCATATACACTAACATAGTTTATCCACTAAATAAGTAAAACATTCAGGAATTTACATACAATGATAAGTGACGTACAAGAAAAATTGCGTAGAAAAAAATTTTGGATAACTCAAAAGTCTGACAGCGGGTTTTCTCATTTAAATCAAGGACCCCCAAGGAAATAAGTCAAAGGACCCCATGGAAATAAGTCACTCTGTCTGACTTTTTTGGGGTTTCCCAGGTTACTACCTATGCGCTATGTAGATAATTCTTTAACGTATTTGTGTATACCTGAATAAATTTACTTTTCTTACAAGGTAGCGAGGCGACAATAGCCCGGGTTGTGGAAACTGACTGCCCGTACCCCCCCCGGGGGCCCGTAATTCCCCCCCTTTTCCCTGACCCCCCTGTTCCCTTTTACGTCTCTCTCTCTCTCTCCCCTTCTCTCCTCTCTTCTCTTTTTCTCCTCTCTCTCTCTCTCTTCCCCTTTTCCCCCCCCCCCTCCATCTATTTACCTACCCAAACTTTCTCCTCTCCTTCCTTTCCACCTTAGATTTTCATCTTTTTCTCCTCCCCTTTTTCCCCACTATGTCCCCCCTCCCACATCCCAAAAACACCACACACACAAACACAAAGGACAACCCCATTTCCACGCACATAACACCCAAAAACCCCACCTACACACGCACCACGCAACAACGAGCCATGGTAAAATGAAAGGTACACAGTGGGGCCCAGTGACGAGCGGGGTCCCCCCGGGGTCGTTCTAGGGGCCGTGTTATTTTTGGTATATGTGAATGACATGATGGAAGGGATAGACTCAGAAATGTCGTGTTCGCGATGTGGAATTAATGAAGAGAATTAAATCATAGAGGGCCAGGAGGCTCAAAGAAACCGGGAAGAGGGCCCTGGCCAAACTGGTTCCAATTCCCATAAATAAAAAGGACAAAAAACCGAAAAAGTATGGCAGGGGCCCAAAAATCCCCTGGGAAAAAAGCACCATAAAAAACCCAAAACACCCTCAAAAACCCAAACGTAAAAAATGAAAATTACTCCAACAAGGGAAAGGTCCCAAAAATTCCAGAGTGCCCTAGGGGAAGAAGTTAAAACCCCCCCCCGGCGCCTAAAATTGAGAAAGGAAGGTCCAAAAAGGTACCCGACTAAATTTTTCCTTGAAAAAAGGTTTGGGGGGGTGGGGGGGGGGGGGGGGAGAAAAACGGGGGGGGGGGACAAAGACAGGGTTTTTCCCAGAGATGGGCACAGAAAAAGGGTCAAAATTTGGAACTGAGACTCAACGGTCAGAGGTTTAGGAAGAATTTTCTTCGTCCAGAGTCGCGGGAAGGGGAAAACCCAGCAAGGATGTAGTGGGGGGGGAACCTATACTTAAACGAGGTAGACAAAGCTCAGGAAGCGAAAAGGGGAGAGAGGAGAGAGAGAGGGCCCAAGTAGCATCTGAAGAGGGGGCCCCGGAGCTAGTCTCGCCCCTGCGTGGAGAAATTTTCTCCAGGGGGGGGGGTATCACCCCCTTCAGCCCCTTCAGCCTTTTCAGCCCTGAGGGCCACTCAGAAGGGGCGAGGTCTTGTTACTGCAAGTGGAAATTTGTCACAGATGCTATCCCACTATCAAGTGCCCCTCTGCCCCCTTGCAGGGGTGTTGCAAGTTTTTTTATAAAGACAGTACATCCTTACTTCAGGACAATTAAGGAAAATCCCCCCACTTTATTACCATAGAAAAGATAGTGTCATTGTTGTTTATATTAAGACAGCAAGAAAAAAACATTCTCTTTGCTTCATCGGGGAGGTAAAAGGATAAAGGGGACTGGGCAGCGTTTTTTTGGGGGGGTGGGGGGCAGGACGGCATGGAGCCCTGTGCGTCTTCCCAGCTATTTTTGACTCTATACGAGTGACACTGACCCCAGGATAACCAACAAAGAACAGATCTGTGCTTTAGTGTGAAAAAGGTCTCGAAAAAACACGATAAACATAAGGAGGGTTTTAGCTTCTCGTGAAAATTTGTGAAAAATAAAAACAAATCTTGTGGAACATAGTGTCCCATGTGCTTTCCCTAAACAAGGGAAGACGTGGACACCCAAAGGACACTTCAGCTTCTAAAAGTCACCGATATTGTCGAAGGTGTTGGAAAACCCCATACTCACGTTACAAAGAGCAGGTTTTTTAGAATTTCTTGTGTCGGGGGTTTGCGCAATTTTTTGGTCACAAGGAGTTTTAATAACCTATAATCGGCAGAAAGGTGTGGACTTTTTGAGTCCAAACAAGTAAGTTTTCGTCAGCCATCATCGAAGAAATATGCGACAAAAAACACCCCCGGGGGTTAATTTATACTTAAAAATTTGTATCTCTTAAAACCCCTGTTTGATGGTTTCGACAGCATCTAGACCTTGTTCGGGGGCGGCGTGTAGACGACTTGCTGTCATTTATCAGCTAAGTGTTCATTTTATATAGTCATAATAAACACGCGGGTAAGGCCAAAATTAAACAGAGTTTTGGTGTGTTCGAACCGGAAAGACCACACGGGGCCCCAAATATGTTGTACTACAGGACAAAAACCTATGAGCCAAGGTCCTTCGAAAAAAGCTGTAAAATATGTTTTACAAATAAATCAGTAAATGGTCCCTCCAGACTAAAACACAGAAAAGGGCAGAAAAAGAAAACGGGGCGCCACCCAGCTTTCACCCAAAGGGAAAACGGGCCTCACCCAGGGGACCCCCAAAAGAAAACGGAGTGGGTGATAACCACATCCTGCCCCACTGCCCCAAAGGGAGAAATCGCTGAAAAGACACCACCAAGTGATTTGTTTGTCTGAGTGTATTATACACATAGTGTTTATAATGTTTATAGACAAAAATTAAGAGCAAATTGTGTTAAAGTTTTTTTCTTATAGATCACCTGTTATAAAAAAGGGAAACTTATATAAAAATGTAAGTTTTCAAAAAAATTAACAGTGAAATTTATAATGTGTATAATTTTCACGTGTGATTTCGTTAACAGTGCATTTATAGTGTATAGTGAATAAAGGTATAACGTTATTACGATTAATCACATGGCAGGCTGACCAGCAAACTCTAAGCCAAAAACACCAGAACATGTACCCGTACCCTTCAGGGCTTTTCCCTGATTTTAAGCTTGGGGGTCGAGGTTGACTCGTTTATTGCTACTTAAGCATAACAAAAAACTCAGCTGTCTATACAGTACAGTGTTTTAAAAACACTCTAAGTGGGGGTGCTAGAATTTTTTCAGAATACCATTTGGCTTTTTTTGAAAACTCAGTTTCGTCTTACGGGATAAGTTTCACAATTAGAAAATCTAATTTTCGTCGGGTCTGGATTAACTCAAAACAAACATAGTTTTTTGATGACTTGGGGTCAAGTTTAAATTATTTACACAACGTCTGGAAAAAATTAATTCAACTAACACATTATGAAAAAAAAATTTCTTAAATCAGATCCATCTGAAGAAAAATTTAAAAATTTTTTGGGATATTTTTAGTGATCAAAATTAAAGGTGGACGGAGTACAGGCTATCTGCCGTAAAACTCTGTAAAGAGACCTACTGAACTGTGGTCAAACACCTGTACACCTTAACACAAGTGTCCCATTCCAAGCTTCCACTTTGTCTTACCATTTTCCCAAGGTCATAATTTGAAAATTCATTGTGGTTTTCAACCATAGTAAATTCACAACGACATAGATGAGATTCCCAAAGTTAATTCCCTTAAATGTCTTGTAAAAGGGAGAACCCATGAACTAATTAAGTCATTTCCGGGGTTAAAGGAATTACAAATAGCCTTACGTGTCTTAGAAAAATTACTTCGATGCTGAAAGGCTAGATTTTAGACATGCATTTAAAATAAAAGTTTGGGAACCCCCCAAACATTTTTTTTTCAGACTTACGGGCATTTAGAATTACTTTAGACAATAGTTCGATCTCTAGATGCTAAATATGACCTAAACAATGGTTTGGGTTTATCAGTGGTTTTGTACAAGATAAGTTGCACACAAACATTGAACATTAAATTTTAGGTTAAAAAAACGCTATTTTCACTTGTGAGAAATTAGCAATGGTTTAAAAAAACAAAGTTTCATGCATGCAAGCAACGAGACAAAAAGAAAAACCCCAAAAATCCCGTGGATAAAAACCCTTTTCAATCATTATAAAAAGGTATCCCTACTCCCACAAAACCACAAAAAAGGGAAACCCCATAAGGCTTTTATCAAGCTGGAATACAATGACGGGAAAACAGATGCATACAAAACGAAAAAAAATGTGTACTTTGTGATGGAACACATTGGGCACATATTTAGCAATACACATCAAGGGAGGCACGTAAACAACGGTTCATCAGCTGAAAAGATGCATCAAGGTTTAGGTGAACACAAGGGATGTAAATGCTCATAAGAAGTTTTTAATGCAAGGGTTGCACATACACATTAGCCCAAATTTTTTGCTGAACGCAGCAGACTTCACAAAATCGGGAATCAACAAGCAACAGCTTTAAAATGTGAGAGAAAAGTTTAAAGCAACTCTCTCCCGATAGCCGGTTGATTTTATCTAATAAATTACAAAAAACCAATGGCAACACTATTTGATAAAGGCTCACAAAGGTCCTTATAAAAAAATATGTTGCAGAAACAAATAAAAACCCTTGCCAAAATACTTTTGAAAAGCTGGTTTTTTCCATAATTCTGTAAAACAGACAATGACCTAGCCAAAATCACTGTTGGTCTAGAAACGGGAAAAAAGACAGTAGAAGCTGTGTATAGTGATTTGGGCCTAAGTCTGTGCAGTCCAGGGATTAAAAGAAACAGTTGCACACTGAAACACGGGGGCAAGTTACCCTGTCCTAATCAGACGGAACAATTAGCCCAATTGTTTTAATCATTGGAAGTGATTTTATCCTGTTTTGTGCAAAATATAGTAAAAAAACATGTTTTTCACTTGTGAAAACAGCAGGGGGCCACATGAATTGGTCCCTTTCCCCTCTAAAAGTGGAAAGAAGTGATATTGATTCGGGGAAAATGTACTAGTTACGAAATAACCGCTGACCCCATGTACCAAGCAAAAATTATCATTACTGGAAAAAATAAATAAACCAGTTGAAAGTGTGGGATTTAGATGGATAGGATTGTGTAAATAAACCAAGCCCACAAAGTCCAACTTAAACCAATTTTTTGGACAGAAAAATATAAAGAGGACAGAAATGGGTTAGGTTACCAGGGAAAAATTAAACCCACCACATCTGCCTAGCAATTACGCATGGCTTTCGGACAATGAAAGCACAAATACATGAGCTCAGAAAAATCCAAGGATTTGACTGCTATGATAATATCAACAAGAACAGTTGGACAATAAATTCATTGGGAAATAGTCGAAAAATAAGTTGAAGACAAAACGCTCATTATCCCCGCCCATGGGGGTCAGAAAAGATTTTGAAACCATCCACTACGTGTTGTATAAAATTGCAGCGCCGGCAAAAAAGATGTAGAAGTTTAATGCTGTCTATGACCGGGCCCCACTAACTGAGAAGCTTGGAGAGTTCAGAAAAATTTGCACAAACCCTTTCCCACACGCTGATATTTCCAACTTTCTTAAAAAGAGGGCTACAAGAAATAGTAGAGATTATATCGATTCTTGTGGCCGAAAAAACCCCATGATCTTCAAAGTCCTGTGAAAATTATCGTTTCAAATCATATTTTTGGGCAACACCCCCCTTCTTTCTAGAAAACTACCTAAATACAATTTGAAAAAATCTGAAAGTCCCCTTTAAAGAATCTTAAAGAAAAATTTCTATGTGGACAATCTTCAAGGTACGTGAAAAAAGAGGAGATTTGAAATCCTTATACAGAGAGCTAAAAGGGATGAAAAGCAAATAACCTCTAAGGATGTGGAATTTCAAATTTAAAAGCAATTAAGGGAACTTTCAAAAAAGATTTTTCCCCGAAACTAAAATTCCGATTGAACAATATGCTGGGACTTAATTGGAAAACCCCCAGGAAGTACCTGAGTCTCAAAAGGATAAACAATCCATGCGTACACTCACTAAAAGTAGTTTACTGTCAGAGGTATCACAATGTTTTGATCCCTTGACTGTTCACCAATTACCTAAAGGGGAAAAAGCTTATGCAAGATGCAGGGAAAATCAAAATTGGGTGGGATGAAACTTGCCTCTGAAATGATCAAGCATGGGATGAAAAATCCAAGGGGTTTAAACAACTTCATCAAATTTAAAAACCCCGACAAAAGGGAAGAGAGAAACAAGTACACTTTCATGTGTTCTGTGATGCGTCAACCAGAGTTATGGGGCTGTAGCTTTTTCAGAGAAAACTGAAAGGGAAATACACTAATTACTTCAAAGGCCGGGAGCACCCTTAAAAGGGCAGAACGTACCCCAATTGGGAATGACAGCACCTATGTAGGTAAAAAATTTGCTGCTTTTCAACAAAATACTTTTATCCTCATATTGAAAAAACCGGAATTTGGGTGATAATGAACATTTTTTTCCCTGGTTTTTAAAAAATAAAAGAGTAAGCTGGGCTTGACAGAAAAAGTAGCAGAAATAAAAAAGATGCAGAGAGATTATCTCTTTCTTCAGTCTCACCCAAGAGAAACAGCTGAATGTTGCACGTGGTTTCCCCCTTAAGAAAATTTTTGTTAATAAATTATGGTCCACGGGCCGAAATCTCTCTGATGAAAAAAAACTGGCCTCAGCAAAAAGCTCCATTATGCCAGAAGAAACAGTCTGCTTGAACAAGCAAAAAAAAAGCTGTGTAAATCGGGGAAAACAACAGAAATAGTATTGATGGATCTAAATATCTCTTTGGGGAAAACCTTTTAAAGTTTCAGCTCTTGTCTTTAAAACTTAAAGGAATAAAACCCGATTATGAATGCTTGAACCCATTAAATACTGGGGGAAACAATCAGAAAAGACGTTTTCTCTACAAAAAAAATTTTTAGAAACACAAATAATCCCCAAGAAACCTGTTATGATTAAAATTTTTTAGGACTTTATTCCGAACCCGAAAAGATTATGAGATGTCGAGGGAAGAATTCATAATTTTCCACCTAAAAAAGCCATACACCAATTTGATCCCCAAGAATCATTTGGGTAACCAACTGATTGTGCAAACGCCCCCAGTAAAGTGTTACATGGGGGGGTACTGACACACTTTGTCAAATTTTCGACAACCTACTGATACCCCCAAGGTCGACAAAATGTGAAAAAACAAATAAAGGACTGTACTACTTGTCGTCACTACGATATGCGATATGTCAGTATCCAGGGCCACCCCCATATCCCTCTGAAAGAATTTTTCATATCACTCCATTTGAGGTGACACGATAATTTTCACTGGGCCGTAATTTTAACCAAAACAGTTTTACAAAGTTCCCATCAAGGTTAATCTGTTTGTTTTACTTGTCCGACTAGAGCATACATCTAGAAGAGCCACTGAATTCTGCTGAAAAATTTTTAAATTATTAGAAGGGTTTTCAGCCAAAGGGCATGTCCCAGAGTGATTTTAATAATGCAAGAACTTTGTTGCTGGGGGCTTATATAACAAGATTTTGATCAAACCCGAAATACAACAGAGCGAATAACGAGAGTCGTTGGAGATAATTTCCCCCTAAATCTCCAGGCAGGCGGATTTTATGAAAGAAGATCGGGTTTTAAAAAAGTTGTTTAAGGGGGACTCTTCACGTCAGGGAAAAGCTTTGAAGAATTCAGTACAGTTTGATGAAATGAAAAAAAGTCAACAAAAGACCCCAACTTTTGTTACCGATGATTGGCAAATTTAAAGTGTTAAGTCCATCTCTTTCTCCATGGGAGAAGGCTCAACCCGTTCCTCCCCCTGAATGATAAAGAAATCATAGAGGTCTACTTATTTTGAACCTGAGCAACTCAGACGTAAATTCAAAAACCCTTTAAAAAAGGATTGAAGTTGGGAGAAAATTTTGGCGAGAAAACTATCTCACCTCATTTAGAAACATTTTAGGGGGGGTGTTCCTGAAAATCATAAATCCTAAAAACCCGGGGCATAGTGATTTTTTGACAATGATGGTCCCCAGGGCCCAATGGCCACTTGGAAAAATTGTGACCAAATCCTGATCAAATGGAATCACAGGACAATTTATTTTTGAGCAAAGGGGTGTAATAAAACGGGCAATAAAAAAAAGTGCCCTTAGAATTACACAGTGTTTATAACAAAATTAGGATTCCCAAAACCACACAGACTAAAGCTGTTCAGAAAAAACAAACACAGTGGTGGCGAGTGAGAAAATTAATTAAAGTTAAATGATGAATAGTTCACTGCAGCGAACCTCCGCCGCCCCCATGTGGAAAATTTTCTCCGGAGGGGGGTATCGCCCCCTTTTTTACCCCCTTCAGCCCTTTTTAGCCCTGAGGGCCACTCAAAGGGGCGAGCGTCTTTTTACTTAGAGTGAGTAATTGATCACAGATGCTTCCCACGTATCAAGTGACCTCTGCTCCTTTCAGCGGTTGCAAGTTATTTTTTTTAAGAGACAGTACATCCTTACTTAGCAGGACAATTAAGGAAAAACCGCCCCCCTTTTTTACCCAAATAAAGATATGTACATTGTTGTTTTTGTTAAGACAGCAAAAAACAAACATTTTCTTTGCTTCCCCCTCGGGAGGTGACAAAGGGTGCAAGGTACTATCACGTTTTTTTTTTTTTTTTGCGGGGGCATGACGGCAGGACCCTGTGGGTCGGCCCAGACTTCTTTGACTCTACTACGATACCTGACGCCAGGTAAAACCCAAAAAAGAAAACTGATCTGGCGTTAGTGGAATAAATGTCTCGCAAAACACGAAAAAATAAAAGAGGGTGATCAGCTTCTCTTTGATACTTGGAACAATAAAACAAATCTTTGGGAAAAAGTGTACCATGTGCGTTTCCTGACAAGGAAGACGTGGACATCCAAGACACTTCGCTTCTATCAAGTCACCCATATCTTTGAAGGTTTGAGAACACCCTAGCTCCGTTCAAAAAGCAAAGGTAAGTTACGATTTTTTTTAGATGGGGGATGCCAATCTTGAGTCACAGGAGTTTGTAATCAACCTATAATGGGGAGTAAGGTGTGGACTTTTGAGTCCCAAAAAAGTAAATATTTCGCACCATCATCGAATGAAATATCTGAATAACACCCCCTAGGGGTAATTTATACTTACAAATTGATCTCTTGACAGCCCACTGTTGTGTGGTTTTTGACAGCATCTAGCCCCCCCTCGCAGGGGGCTGTGTAAGATTGCGTCATTTATCAGCAAGGTTTTATTATATATAGTCATAATAAAACACCAGGAAGGCCAAAAATCCAAAAACCTGCCCAACCCCAAATTAGGAGACACACACACACACCACACACACACACACACACCCACACAAAGGGACAGTGGCAGGAAAGACAGTTCAATGAAATAGAAGTTTCAGATATGACAGGGGCTGAAGGGAAACATGTCAAAGGAAGGAAATAAAATGCCTCAGAGGAAATGGAGACTCGTGGGGGGAGGAAAAGGGGGAGGGCAGTTTTTGTGTACGGGCCCCGAACCAAGGGGCCAACTTTTAAGAAAAAAAAACAGGGGGGAGAAAAAAAAAGATTGAAGGCTCATGAAAACAATGGGGAGGGCAATATACCCAGTGGGAAATTTTCGAGAATTTTGGTGGTTTGCGGTGGAAGGATACGGCCCGTCAAGTAACTTTAAGGAAGAATCAGTTCGAACCAGGATTCTGCAAAGAAAGCAAGCGAGGGCAAAAGGGGACCAGGAGAACCTCGACGTGACAGAACACAAAAAGAAAGGACTACACTGAAAGAAGGGACGGGCGCAAGGAGGAACGGAAGCAGTGAAAATTGAGAGGACCCCGACACAGGGGAAGGGGGAAAACACCCCACAGAAAAACTTTCCCACCAAAAGCTCCACCCCCTACTTCGCAAACGCAATGAGCAACCCAACTACAACCCCCCTCACTGTTCCCTGCCACCAACCCCCCTATCACAAACCTCACCCCAACAGCTGTCCCTTTGGGGATTCTGACCCCACCCCCTCAACAAAAACCCCACCTACACCACAGCCCCCTATAGGCCCCCACCAAGGCTCTCGCTCCCCCAACCCCAAAATCTTGCAGGGCCACAAGTAAAGGGAAAAAACTAAAATTTTTTACACAAACGCGGAGGGAATAACAATAAACATGAGGAGTGGGAAAGAATCAGTGAAAAAAACCCCCGCATCATGCGTCACAGAAACAAAACCACTGAGACAATAAAAAAACACAATCTTCCCCCAAAGGATTCAGATCCTGAGGAAAGATAAAGGATAGAGGGGGGGGAGGGGGGGCATGCTCATAAAACACCCAAAGGGATTTTTTTTAGGGGGAAAGGAAGGCATGGACATGATTGGAGAAAGAGCTATATTGTAGGTCAATTCGTCCGGGGAAAAATAAACTATCATTTGGGGTGATGTAAACCCACCACAGAATGCAGGAGGCCAAAAGAGGGAAAGAAGAAAACAAGGGGATGGTGGACACAGGCTGGGGTGGCAAGAAGAGCTCACTCGAGCAGGCAAAGTTCTGGTAATGGGCGATTTCAACCACAGGGAGATCGACTGGGAATACCTGAGCCACATGTGGGTCCCGAAACATGGAGAGCCAAGATGATGGATGTGGAGTACTTGAAAACCTCATGCATCAACATGTCAGGGACGCAAAACCAGAGAGAGAGGGGAGGATTAGCCCACAAGACTGGAACTCTTGTGTTCAAACCCTGAGCAGTGTTCAGACATTTGAGGCATCACTTACGCAGCCCCTTGGAGCTAGCGATCATGTGGTTCTGAGTTTTGACTATATAGAAGAGTTACTAGTGAGAAGGTATCGGGAACTGAAGGAGACAGTCCCCAAACTATAAAAGAGGTGGGACTACTCAGGTATGAGAAACTTCCTAGCAGGAGGTTTCAGTGAGACAGAGAAATGGTAGGAAAATCAGTAAACGAGATGTATGGAATATGTGGCATACAAAGTGCAAGGAGGCAGAGAAAGTTTTGTTTCCAAGGGAAACAGAAATAATAGGAATACCACAAAACGATCCTTGTTTTACCTCAAGGTGTAGGGAGGCAAAAAACTAAGTGCAACAGAAATGGAAAAAAGGTACAGAGGCATAGACCCACGAAAACAAGGAGATGGGTAGTAGAAGAGACCAGAAACGAGTAATGCGCAGATAAGAGGGAGGCCCAGCGAACAGTATGAAAACGACTAGCATCGAAAGTCAAATCTGACCCGAAACTGCATGTGTAAAGGATAGTCCACATTATGAGGAAGCACAGTCAAGGACCGCAGGTGTAAGGCTGAGGAAGAAGTGGAGAACTCCCAAGAAACGTTCAAGAGGTATGTGAGAGCTCAAACACGAAGATTTAAGGAAGTATTTACAGTAGAGACAGGAAGACTCTGGGGACAGACCAGATGGGGACACCACAAGGCATACACCAACAAGTGTTGTGACACATACATACCAGATGCGGAAGGAGGGGTGAAGAAACTGCGAAGGGACATCGATACCTCAAAGCCAATGGACCGGACAACATCTCTCCGTGGGTCCTTAGAGGAGGGTGCATATATGGTTGTATGCGTACCACTTACCACAATCTCAACACATTCCCTGGAAACTGGGCAACTACCTGAGGTATGTAAGACGGCAAAATGTAGTTCCCATTTTCAAAAAAGGAGACAGAAAAGAGCACTAAACTGAAAGACCTGTGGTCATTGACGGTATAGTATTGCTAAATTAATGGAGAAGATTATCAGAGAGGAGAGAGCTGGACACTCTAAACGGAACAGGAGTATAAATGCCCAACCATCACGGATTCACGGAAGCAAATCCTGATCACAAACCTTCTGGAGTTTTATATCGATAAAATAACAGAAGTAAGTACAAGAGAGAGAGGAGGTTGATTGAAGCTTCTTGGACAGCAAGAAGCCTTGACACAGGTCCTCACAAGAGATTAGTGCAGAAGCTAGGAGCATCAGCGCATATAACAGGAAGGGCACAGCAATGGATTTCAGAGAATACCTGAACAGGGAGGCAACAAACGAGTCCTGGTACGTAATATGTATCACAGTGGGGCACCTGTGACGAGCGGGGTCCCACAGGGTCGGTCTAGGACCAGTGCAATATTGGGTATATATGTAGACGACAATGACGGAAGGGTTAGACTCATAAGTGTCCCTGTTTGCAATGAATGTGAAGTTAATGAGGATAATTAATCTGATGAGAGACCTGCAGACTTCAAAGAGAGCCTGGACAGACTGACACCTGGTCCAGCAAATGGCTTCTCGAATTTAATCAATCCATGCGCAAATGCAAAGTCATGAAGATAGGGTAAGGGCACAGAAGACCACAGACAGAGTATAAGCTAGGTGGCCAAAGACCGCAAACCTCACTCACAGGAGAAAGATCTGGTGAGTATAACACCGAACATGTCTCCTGGAAGCACACATCAATCAGAGATAACTCTTGCAGCATATTGCGCTGCAAACCTGAGAACAGCATTCCGATACCTTAGTAAGGGAATCATTCAAGAACACTGTACATGGTCGCGTGTATGTCAGGCCCATACTGAAGATGCACACCTGTTTGGAACCGCACTTGATAAAGCACGATCAAGAAACTAGAGAAAGTAAAAAGGTTTGCAAGCAATGTTAGTTCACAAGCTAAGGGGAATGTCCTAAGAAGAAAAGATTAAGGAACATCTGGCCTGACGACAACTGAGGACAGGAGGGTCAGGGGAGACATGAATAACGAATATAAAAGACCTGCGTGAAATAGACACGGTGGAACAAGGACAGGAATGTTCCAGGAGGGGACACAGAAACCAGAGGCCCACAATTGGAAGTTGAAGACACAAATGAGTTCAGAGAGATAGTAGAAGTATTTTTCAGTCAAGATGGTAAGGCAAGTAGGAAATAGCCTAGAAAATGACGTAGTGGAGGCAGGAACCATACACAGTTTTAAGACGGAGGTTTGATAACGCTCATGGAGCGGGAGAGAAGTGCCTAGTAGCAACCGTGAAGAGGCGGGGCCAGGAAGCTAGGACCGACCCCTGCACCACAAATAGGGTAGAGTACAAATAGGTGCGTACCCACACACAACACACACCAAACAACAGAGAGAAGGTGTTAGGTTGCATTTTCTTGACTGTAAGAAGGCGTTTGACACAGTTCACACAAGAGATTGTGCAAAAACTGGTGAGGACCCCAAAGCAGGGATAACAGGAAGGCACTACAATGATCAGGGAATAACTTGTCCGGAAGACAGCATCAGTCAACGGTACGTGGCAGTGTCAGGTGTGCACCTGAGACCACGGGGTCCCCACAGGTCAGAAGTCCTAGGACAGGGCAGTTTTACTGGTATATGTGGAACGACATGACGGAATGAATAGACCTCCAAAGTGTCCTTGATTGCAGATACGTGAAGTGATGAGAAAGAATTTATTCATCGATGACCAGGCAGAACTACAAAGGGATCATGGCAGACTGCAACCTGGTCCAGCAATTGGCTCCTGGAGTTCGAACCTCACCAAGTGCAAAGTCGATGACGATGTGGTGAAGGGCAAAGAAAGACAGCAGACGGAGTGCAGTCAGGGGGAGCAGAGACTACAAACCTCACTCAAGGAAAAAAGATCCTTGGGGTGAGTATAACACCTCAGGCATCATCTCCTGAGGAACACAACAAACCAAATAAATGCTCAGCATACGGGAGCCTGGCAAACTCAGAACAGCATTCCGACATCTTTAATAAAGAATCAGTCAGGACCCTGTACACATGTACGTTAGCCAATATTGGGAGTATGCGGCACCAGTTTGGAACCCACACCTAGCCAAGCACGTTAAAAGAAACTAGAGAAATTACAAAAGGTTTGCAACAAGGCAGTCTCGGACTAATGGTATGTCCTACAAAGATGTTCAAGGGAAATCGACCTCACGACACTATAGGAACAGGAGAGATAAGGGGGACATGATTAACGACATACAAAATAACTGAGAAGGAATTGACAAGGTGGACAAAGACAGGATGTCTAAGAGATGGGGACACAGCAACAAGGGGACACAGTTGGAAGCTGAAGACCACAGATGAATCACATGGCTGTTAGGAAGTATTTCTCTTCAGCCACAGAGTAGTTCAGGTATGGCATAGTTTGGTAACGATGTCTGGAGGCAGGGATCCATACCTAGCTTTAATCAAGGTATGATAAAGCTACACGGTCAGAGAGAGTGAATCTAGTAGCAACCAGTGAAAGAGGCGGGGCCAGAGCTTGGACTCGACCCTGCATCCTCAACTTAGGTGATGTACAGCTAGTGATTATGCACCACACACAGACACACACACACACACGCACACACACATTAACAGCACACACACACACACACACACACACACACACACACACACACTCACACACACACACATATACACCCACTACACACACTGTTTAAGTGGTCACTCTATCCCCCCCTTCCCCTCTCCACCCTCCCATTCTTACCTCCAATCTCCCTCCTGTCACTCTCTCTCGCTCTCTCTCCTCTCTCTCTCTCTCTCTCTCTCTCCCTATCTCCCCCACTCTTCCCCTCTCGCCCCTCACTTTTTAACACTCACATCTCCCCCATACAATAACTTTCTCACTCTATATCACTTTTTAATCACTTTCCTCTCTCTCTCCCCCTTCCCTCTGCTAGTAAAAAATACCGATGGGGATTTGAGGACATGGAAGGCCATGGACGAGGATTGGAGAAAGGGAATACAGAGTAGGTACAATTCAATCTGAAACATAAAGGTAGTTATTGCAGTGATGTATAATCCACTACAGAACTGCAAGAAGCCCAATAGCGGAATATGAAGAGGGGCAACATAGTAAATTGTGGACACAACTGGTTGAGGTGGCAATAGGAGCCACCTTGAGCAGTGCTAAGTTACGTGGATATGGGCGATTTCAACTACAGGTAGATCGACTGTGGAAAACCTGGAACCAACACACGGGGTCTGACAACAAGGAGACCAAGATGATTGATGTGGTACTGGAAAACCTCATGCATGAACATGTTAAGTGACACTACCCAGAGAGAGAATGGAGGATGAACAGCAAAACTGGAATCTCGTGTTTCACCCTGAGCAATTCATAAGTGTGGACATCAACATGAGAGACCCCCATCGAGCTAGTGATCACGTTGGTTCGGTGCATTGAGATACTTAGTAACAGCTACAAGTGGAGAGGGTAACAGGAGTTCAAAGAGAAAAGCCAAACTATAGAAGGTGGGACTACACAGTATGAGAACATCCTGTAAAACAATGATGTTCAGTGAGACAGAAAATTAGTAGGAAGTCAGTAAACAAGTGATGGAAGACGTAACAACAAAATGCGTATGGAGCAGGGGCAAGGTATTGTTTCCAAGGGCACAGAAATAATGGGAAGAACCAGAAACAAGCTCCTAGTTTTCCTAACCCAAAGGTGTAGGGAGGCAAAAACTAATTCACTAAGAGAATGAATCAGTACAGAAGGCAAAGAACCACGAAGATAAGGAGATAGTCGATAGAGGCCATGAAATGAATGCACATGTTCGGAGGTGGCCCAGCGAAAGTACGAAAACAACATACAATCGAAAGTCAAGTCGACCCGAACCTACTGTAATAGCGCCACATTAGGATAGGAAGACAACAGTCCAAAGACCAAGTTATCAGCTCGGGAAATTAGTGGGGAACTCACAAGAAACGATCAGCGCTATGTGAGGACTCAACACAGATTCAAGAAGTATTTAAAGAAAGAGATACGAAGGGGCTCCTGCAAGACAACACAGAGAGTGGAACACCAACAGGGAATATACATCAAGTGTTGGATGACTTACACTGAGGAGGAGGTGCAGAAGCTGCAAAGTGACCTTGATACCTCAAACGCGATGGGACTGGACAACACCTCCCTGTGTGTCCTTAGAGAAGGAGCAGAGATGCTGAGTGTGCCACTAACCAAAATCTTCAACACATCCCTCGAAACTGAGCAACTACCTGAGGTATGGAAGACAGCAAATGTAGTCCCCATTTTTAAGAAAGGAGACAGAAACGAGGCTCTAAACTACAGACGGGTGTCACTGACGTGCATAGTATGCAAAGTCATGGAGAAGATTATCAGGAGGAGAGTGGTGGAGCACCTGGGAATGGAACAAGATTATAAATGACAACAAGCACAGATATATGGAAAGCAAATCCTGTGTCACAAACCGTCTGGAGCTTTATGAGAAAGTAACAGAAGTAAAATACGAGACAGAAGAGTGGGTTGATTGCATTTTCCTGGACTGCAGGAAGGCCTTCGACACAGTTCCTCACAAGAGATTAGTGCAGAAGCTGGAGGATAAGGCGCATATAGCAGAAAGGGCACTGCAATGGATCAGAGAATACCTGACAGGGAGGCAACAACGAGTCATGGTACGTGATGAGGTATCACAGTGCGCGCGTGTGACGATCGGAATCCCACAGGGGTCAGTCCTAGGACCAGTGCTATTTTTGGTATATGTGAATGACATGATGGAAGGGATAGACTCAGAAGTGTCCCTGTTCGCAGATGATGTGAAGTTAATGAGGAGAATCAAATCAGATGAGGACCAGGCAGGACTACAAAGAGACTTGGTCCAGCAACTGGCTTCCCTAAGTCAACCCCGACAAATGCAAAGTTATGAAGATTGGGGAAGGAAAAAGAAGATCACAGACAGAGTATAGGCTAGGTGGACAAAGACTGAAAATCTCACTCAAGGAGAAAGACCTTGGGGTGAGCATAACACCGAGCACGTCTCCGGAAGCACACATCAACAAGATAACTGCTGCAGCATACGGGCGCCTGGCAAACCTAAGAATAGCGTTCCGATACCTTAGTAAGAAATCGTTCAAAACACTGTATACTGTACGTCAGGCCCATACTGGAGTATATAGCACCAGTTTGGAACCCACACATGCTCAAGCACATCAACATATTAGAGAAAGTGCAAAGGTTTGCAACAAAGTTAGTTCTGTAGCTCAGGGGAATGTTCTATGAAGAAAGGTTGAGGGAAATCGACCTGACGACACTGGAAGACAGGAGGATCAGGGGAGACATGGTAACGACATACAAAATACTGCGGGGAATAGATGAGGTGGACAGAGACAGGATGTTCCAGAGAAGGGACACAGAAACAAGGGGTCACAATTGGAAGTTGAAGACTCAGACGAGTCACAGGGATGTTAGGAAGTATTTCTTCAGCCATAGAGTTGTCAGGAAGTGGTATAGTCTAGCAAGTGATGTAGTGGAGGCAGGAACCATATTTAGCTTTAAGACGAGGTATGACAAAGCTCAGCGAGTAGAGAGAGAGAGGACCTAGAAGCGATCAGTTAAGAGGCGCGGCCAGGAGCTGAGTTTCGACCCCTGCAACTACAATTAGGTGAGTACAGTCTAACTTCCACAGAGAGTATAACGCAGTCTACCTTCCGTAGGGAGTATGACACCGTCCACCTTCCACAAGGAGTATGACACCGTCCACCTTCCACAGGGAGTATAACACCGTCCACCTTCCACAGGGAGTATAACACAGTCCACCTTCCACAGGGAGTACAACACCGTCCACTTTCCACAGGGAGTATAACACTGTCCACCTTCTACAGGGAGTATAACACAGTCCACCTTCCAAAGGGAGTATAACACAGTCCACTTTCCACAGGGAGTATAACACCGTCCTCCTTCCACAGGGAGTATAACACAGTTCACTTTCCACAGGGAGTATAACACAGTCCACCTTCCACAGGGAGTATAACACAGTCCACTTTCCACAGGGAGTATAACACCATCCACCTTCCACAGGGAGTATAACACAGTCCACTTTCCACAGGGAGTATAACACCGTCCACCTTCCACAGGGAGTATAACACCGTCCACCTTCCAGCTTCGTGCCTGAAGTATGTTATGTAGAGGGAACACGGACTCGGGTGGCAGTACAGCAATAGCAAAGAATTACAGATCAATAGCTCTAAAGTCCCACATCATAAATAGCTTTGAAAGAGTTCTA
Organism: Cherax quadricarinatus; assembly: GCF_026875155.1. NCBI lineage: Eukaryota > Metazoa > Arthropoda > Malacostraca > Decapoda > Parastacidae > Cherax > Cherax quadricarinatus. The sequence continues at coordinate 2,794,142 of NC_069424.1, read as the reverse complement.
AGACGCATGATCGCCAGCCACTTGGACACCCAACAATTGTACAATCTAGGGCAACATTGGTTTAGAGCAGGTCGTTCCTGCCTTTCTTAAATATTGGACCACTATGACGTGGTTTTGGATGCAGGTGAAGACGAGGAGAATGCTGATGTAGTATACACAGATTTTGCAAAAAGCCTTTGACAAGTGCGATCATGGTATAATAGCACATAAAATGCGTGCTTCAAGAATGACATGGAAAATGGGTAGATGGATCTTCAAGTTTCTAACCAATCGAACACAAAGGGTAATGGCAAAGAAATTTAAGTCAGAGGCTGCCACAGTGAAAAACTCTGTTCCGAAAGGCACAATACCGGGGCTCTGGTGGCCTGGTGGTTAACGCTCTCGCTTCACACGGTGAGGGTCTGGGTTCGATTCCCAGCCAGAGTAGAAGCATTGGACGTGTTTCTTTCCACCTGTTGTCTATGTTCCCATCAGTAAAATGGGTACCTGGGTGTTAGTCGACTGGTGTGGGTCGCATCCTGGGACACTGACCTAAGGAGGCCTGGTCACAGACCGGGCCGCGGGGGCGTTGACCCCCGGAACTCTCTCCAGATAAACTCTCCAGAAACTCGCCTCCATCCTGCTCCTCATCCTCTTATCAGACAGAGACAGAGATGTAAACCATAGCACCGTATCTTCCTTCGCAGACGATACTAGAATCTGTATAAGACTATCATCCATTGAGGACACAGTAAATCTCCAAGTAGATATAAACCAAATTTTCCAGTGGGCAACGGAAAACGATATGATGTTCAATGAGAACAAATTTCAACTACTCCGTTATGGAAAACTGGAGGAAATAATAACTAGATCGGAGTATTCTACAAACTTTAACCACACAATAGAGCGGAAAAGTAGTGAAGACTTGGGAGTGTTAATGTCAGAGGATCTAACCTTCAAGAATCAGAATAGTGCCACTATCACATCTGCGAGGAAAATGATAAGATGGATAATGAGAACATTCAGAACAAAGGATGCCATACCAATGATGGTCCTTTTTAAACCGCTCGTTCTCTCTAGACTGGAATACTGCTTCACACTAACATCTGCATTCAAGGCAGGTGAAATCGCAGATCTAGAGAATGTTCAGTCAAGCACTTAATTACTGGGAACGTTTAGTCACTTGATCTGTACTCAGTGGAGCGCAGGCGAGAGCGATACATCAAAATCTAAACCTGGAAAATCCTAGAGGGACTGGTCCCAAATTTGCACACAGAAATCACTCCCGACGAAAGCAAAAGACTGGGTAGACGGTGTAACTTACTCTCAGTGAACAGTAGGGGCTTCCTGAATACACTAAGAGAAAACACTAAGTGTCCGGGGCCCAAGACTCTTCAACAGCCTGCCACCAGGCATAAAAGGAATTACCAAAATACCCCTGACTGTCTTCAAGAAGGAGCTGCACAGATACCTACAGTTAGTATCCGCTCAGCCGGGCTGTAGTTCGTACGCTGGACTACGTGCAGCCAGCAGTAACAGCCTGGTTGATGAGGCCCTGATCTACCAGGAGGCCTGGTCAAGGACTGGGCCACGGGGGCGTTGACCCCCGGAACACCTTCCGGTTACACTCCGGTAGACCTTCTACAGAGAATATAACACAGTCCATCGTCC
>NC_069424.1:2737492-2787492 GCF_026875155.1 Cherax quadricarinatus | reverse complement strand
ATGATGATTCCAGGATTCTTCGGTATTGAGTGTTGTCTTCTGTGGCGATGAGTCTTGCATGTCTATAGTTGATTAAATGGTTGTGAGAGTTTCGGTGTTAAACACAGGCATTCCTTGGCACTAAAATATGTGTTTGGAGGTCTCTGGATGTTTCGCCAACATATACTTTGCTGCAATCATTACAAGGGATTGCGTATACCCCTGCAGAGGATTGAAGCTTGTCCTGTCTATTACTGGAAATGCCCTTCATGGTGGTGGATGTGGAGGTAGATACTTGGAATGAGGTACTGGAAAAGGTATTGCAAACGTGTTTGGTAATGGAATTGGTGGGAGGACTATGTATCTCTTCTCGGTAGTGTCTTCTCTGGGTGTGTTAAAGATATTTAATGGCCGTCGTCTGAAGTCTCTAATGAAGTAACAAGGATAGTGAAGTTTAGAAAATACTTGTTCAATAAGGGAACATTCTTCCTCAAGGAACTCATTGCTGCAGATTCTGAGTGCATGCAGGAAAAAGCCTTTAATTACACCACGTTTAGTTTTGGTGTCGTGGTGAGAGTAGAAGTGGAAAAGATCGTTTTGGTTGGTGGGTTTTCGATAGACTGTAAAACGAAGTTCATGGTCAGCTTTGCAGAGAAGAACGTCAAGGAAAGGAAGAATGTTGTCGACTTCCTCTTCTAGTGTGAACTGGATTGAGGGCTCGACCTGGTTGAGCTTGTGTTGGAGAGCTTGTACGTTGAAGCGTCTGGGGGTTATGATGAGAATGTCGTCAACATAACGGAGCCAGGTGACAGAAGAGGGAATAATATTGGAAAATCGCTCTGCTTCTAGATGTTCCATGTATAGGTTCGCCAGGACGGCACTAAATGGCGAACCCATGGGTAGTCCGAAAGTCTGCTGAAAGAGGTGATTTTCGAAAGAGAAATACGTAAAGCCAACACATAGTTCAACAGGGTGGATGAAATCGACCTGAGCAGACCTCAAGTGCCACAGAGTTAATTTTATCTAGGCAAAGGCTCGGATCAGCGTTGTTTAGGATATCTTCCCATCTTATTTCATTTAGGACATGAAGTTGAATTTTGTGAAGACACCCTCATAACTGCTCACAATTTACTGGTCAGGAGCCCTGCACATTCATGTCTGTACCTCTATTATGTTGTGATCTAAGTGAATTGTCTTTGATACAGTTATATACCGACAAGACGAAAATTAGACACATGTGCAACATCTGGGTATCTTTATTGTAGACGTTTCGCTATCCAGTGGCTTTATCAATACAAATTCAAGGACATAATTGGAAGACTGTAGAACTGTATACAAAAGATGAGGTATCATTCCCTCAGCCTCAGTCCCTCTTTTATATATAGTTCAACTGTCTTCCAATTATGTCCTGGAATTTGTATTGATAAAGCCACTGGATGGTGAAACATCTACACTAAAGATGTTGCAGATGTGTCTGATTTTCACCGTACTGAGCTTGTAGAGTGAACTTGACGATGATTTGCCATAAAAACTCAAGTCATCCTGCAGTGTGTATGGTGGTGCTGAGCTCACTGATATTGTAAGTAAATAAGAACACAAACAAGAAGCGAATATGAAATTGTTATACAATACCGACATATTGATATGTAAGATACATGTGCAACATTTACGTATCTTTATTCCGAAACGTTTCGCTTACACAGTAGGCTTCTTCAGTCGAGTATAGAGGAGTTTGCAGAAACAGCAGAGATGTGAAGATTATGTAATCAGTCCATCATCCTTGAATTAGACGTAGTTTTAAGGTGGTTAAAACTGCCCAAGCTAGGCATGTCCAACTCACACCCACTCATGTGTTTGTCTAACATAATTGTTAAAACTACACAATGTTCTAGCTTCAATGACGTTCATCAGGAGTTCGTTCCACTCATGTTTCAGATACATTCCATTATGGAGGAGAAGGTGCAGGTTGGAAAGGGAGAGGCGTGCCTTCTGTAGGTGAAGACGACGAATAACAGAGCTTCTCAAAGGCAGCAGACTTTCTGAAGACCAAGGTGTAACACTGGCTAAGGAATTTGAAGTTCATTTCAAAGTGAATACATCATAAAAAGTCGGGGAGACAGAAAAGCCGTAAGGAAATTAAAAAAATTCCAAAATATTTTCTCATAGCAAAATCCAGGTCAAAAGCAACTCTGTTTCAAATTTTGGGTTAGAACAGTGGAACATACACCAACGATAACAAAGAAATGAGTGAAAAATTAAGCCCCGTACTATTTGTTCAGTGAGCCACTTTTTGGCCTTTAAAAATGATGGCCCAAGTGAGGTCTTCTGAATGAGACAAAAAACTGCGACTCTCCCTTCTCTGATATAAGCTAACTCCATAGACTTTGAAAAAACTATTGACTGTATGTCCATGCATTCCGTCCCAGACTCAAACCTGTAGGACCAGAAACCTTTATCACTTGCCTTAAATATTCTATGGAGAAGCCTAAACACTGGAGTTTTCTCACATCCATTAAAAAACTACTGATATTGCCCCACTCTACAAATGTGGCAATAAAACAATTTAAAAAAATCTTGACCGATAGTCTTAACGTCCTTCTTTATCAGACTTTATAATAGGGTTTTAAGAAGCAAGATTACCAATCATATGGAATCTGAGCAGTTGCACAACCCAGGTCAACAAAGGCTCAGAACAGGTCACCTCTGCCTTTTACAACCGCTGGACCATCACGGCATGGTCTTGGATACACTAGAAGACACGCATTTTAATGCGGATGTGATATAGTGAGACTTTTCAAAACCATTAACAAGTGGGACCATGGGGTAATTGTAAACAAAATGAGTTCAAAAGAAATAACAGGGCAGGTAGGCAGATGTATATTTAACTTCCAAAGAAATAAAACCCAAAAGTTCTGCCTCTCGTGGTACGTTACTCACCCAATTTTTGTTCTCATATCTGACATAGACAGAGACATAAATCACAAGCACTGTATTATCCTTTTCAGGCTATATTAAAATTGATATAAGAATGTCATCACAGAAGACACAGCGAGCCTCCAAGCTGATATAAGCCAAGTCTTCCACTGGACGCTGACAATAATATGATGTTCATCGAGAACTAATTTCAGCTTTTATGCAATGAAAGTGTGGAAGAAAATAAAGACGAGATTCAGAGTACAAGACAAAGTATATCCACTCAATAGAAACGTAAGTCAGAAATGAGAAACCTGGGGAGTGATAATGTCAGAAAGAACCTGCGTTCAAAGAGCACAACAATGCTTTTATCACAGCTGCAAGAATAATGACAGGTGGATAAATAGAATATTCACAGCAAGAGATGCCAAGCCAGTGATGATACTCTCCTGGTCACTCGTTCTCTCTGTCTTAGAATATTGTTGTGTACTAACAGCAACCTTCAAGGCAAGACAAATTGCTGAGCTGGAAAATATACGGAAAACTTTCACTGCGAATATCATCGGTCAAGCACCTAAATCACTGGGAGCCTCAGATCCTAAAACTGAATATCTTTAAAAGTAGGGATTGGTTCTGAACCTGCACATCGAAATTACTACTTATGAACACAAGAGGCTTGGCAGATGGTGCAGGATACCATCAATGAAAAGTATGGGAGAAACGAGTGTACTGAGAGAGAACTCAATGAGTGTAAAGTAACCACGACTCTTCAACACCCTCTCATCATATATAAGGGAGATTACCAACAACCCTTCCTCCCCAGCCATCTTCAAGAAGGAACTTGACAAATTCCTCAATACAGCTGCTGATTAGCCAGACTGGGAGGAAAGATTGGGAGGTAGAGCTCAAAAAAATGGTGGAAGAGTGGGGAAGGGAGCTAGCAGAGCTTGACAGGAAAGTGGAGGAGAGGATAGATGAGGAGAGCAGGAAGTAGGGACTACAAGTAGTCTTAGCAGCAGAAGATAAGATAAAGTGCTTATATGAAGAACTAAGAAACCTGAAACAGATTAGAGAGACAAATGACAGGACAGACATGACATCAGGAACATCAATACCAGTCACAGACAAGGGGACTGTAGGGATCCAGGAAAAGATGTGCACAATTGAGAGACCTGTAGACAATGAAGGAGCTATGACACATGCAGAGACTCCAACAACTGCAGTGGCAAGGAACAGGCGAGCAGGAAAGACAGTCCACTGAGCATAGGGACTGCAGCAAGGGCAGGGACGGAAGGCAGGAACGTTTCGATGGAAGGAACTAAAACACCTCAGATAATACAAAGAGAGACACAGTGGGAGGAGGAGAGGGAGAGGTCAGTGTTTGTCTACAGGCTCCAAGATGTCGAAGGGGAAACCTACAATGAAAGAAACCAGGAGGACAAGAAAGCAATCGAAGGTATCGTGAAAGCAATAGGTGAGGGAGACATGACCCAGGTGACAAATTTTCGGAGAATTGAGTGGTTTGCAAGTGGAAGGAAATGGCCAGTCAAAATAATCTTCAAGGTAGAATCAGCTCGAACCAGGATCTTGCAAGAGAAAGCACGACTGAGGGACAAACCAGAGTACCAGAGTGTGTACCTTGATTGCGACAGAAAACGAGAAGAAAGGATGAAACTGAGAGGGTGCAAAGACGAAAGGAGGAACGGGATGCATTGATGAAGATGAGGAGAACCCAGACTCAGGTGGAAGGGCAGACACACTTAACAGAAATCCCCACAGAAGGATTCCAACCATGACAACCCCAAAGCAACTGACCAATTTAAACCAAAACCCACACACAGTTCCCTCTGCCCTCACCCCCCATATCACAAACCCCACCCCTACAGCAGCCCCCTATGGGCACAAATGCCCCCACCCCATCGCAAACCCCACCCAAACTGTGACAACCCTAATGCAACTGAACAATCTACACCGAAAACCCTCACACTCTTCCCTCTCCCCCACCCCCCACATCACAAACCCCTCCCCAACAGCAGCTCCCAAGGGCACTCTGCCTCACGCCCCATCACAAACCCGACCCACACTGCAAACCCCCATATGCCCCTCCAGGGCTCTCGCTCCCCCAACCCCAATATTTTCCCAGGACCACCATGATAGATAAGAAGTTGAAGGTGTGGTACATGAATGCAGATGAATTTACAAATAAATATGAGGAGTGGCATGAAAGAATCAATGAGAAGTCCCCAGACATCATAGCAGTCACAGAAACGAAACTCACTGAGACAATAACAGACACAGTCTTTCCCACCGGGATATCAGGTCTTGAGAAGGAGAGAAGGAGCAGAGGGGGAGGAGGGGTTGCACTACTCATAAAAACTGAAGGGGTTTTAAGGAAATGGAAGGCATGGGAGAGACTGGAGAAAGGGACTACATGGTAGCTACAATTCAGTCTGGGGAACATAAGGTAGTCATTGCAGTGATGTATAACCCACCACAGAACTGCAGGAGGCCAAGAGAGGAATATGAGGAGCACAACAGAGTGATGGTGGACACACTTGCTGAGGTGGCACGAAGAGCTCAATCGTGCAGAGCAATGGTACTGGTTATGGGTGATTTCAGCCATAGGGAGATTGACTGGGAAAACCTGGAGCCTCACGGGGGTCCTGACACATGGAGAGCCAAGATGATGGATGTGGTACTGGAAAACCTCATACATGAACACGTCAGGGACGCTACCAGAGAGAGAGGGGAGGATGAACCAGCAAGACTGGACCTTATGTTCACCCTGAGCAGTTCAGACATTGAGGACATCAAATATGAGAGGCCAATTGGAGCTAGCGATCACGTGGTTCTGAGTTTTGATTACATGGTAGAGCTGCAAGTGGACAGGGTAACAGGAGTCGATTGGGAAAAGTCAAACTCTAAAAGGGGGGACTAAACAGGTATGAGGAACTTCCTGCGGGAGGTTCAGTGGTACAGAGAACTGGTAGGGAAGTCAGTAAACGAAATGATGGAATATGTAACAACAAAATGCAAGGCGGCAGAGGAAAGGTTTATTCCCAAGGACGACAGAAATAAGGGGAAGACCAAAGCGAGTCCTTGGTTTACCCAAAGGTGTAGGAAGGCAAAAACTAAGTGCATTAGAGAATGGAAGAGGTGCAGAAAGCAAAGGACCCAGGAAAATAAAGATATAAGTCGAAGAGCCAGAAACGAGCATGCACAGATAAGGAGGGAAGCCCAGCGTTAGTATGAAAACGACATAGCATCAAAAGTAAAGTCTGACCCGAAACTGCTGTATAGCCACATTAGGAGAAAGACAACAGTCAAAGACCAGGTGATCAGGCTGAGGAAAGAAGGTGGGGGACTCACACGAAACAATCAAGAGGTGTGTGAGGAGCTCAACAAGAGATTTAAGGGAGCATTCGGAGTGGAGACAGGAAGGACTCAGGGAAGACAGGACAGAGAAGAACACCAACAGGGAATATACCAACAAGTGCTGGATGACATAGACACAACTGAGGAAGAGGTGAAGAAGCTGCTAAGTGACTTTGATACCTCAAAGGCAATTGGACCAGACAACATCTCCCTACGGGTCCTTAGAGAGGGAGCAGAAGTGCTGTGCGTCCCATTAACCACAATCTTCAACACATCCCTTAAAACTGGGCAACTACCTGAGGTATGGAAGACGGCAAATGTAATTCCCATTTTTGAAAAAAGAGACAGAAAAAAGGCGCTAAACTACAGACCAGTGTCACTGACGTATATAGTATGCAAAATCACGGAGAATATTATCAGGAAGAGAGTGATGGAGCACTGGAACGGAAAAAAAAGTATAAAAAACCCAACCAGCACGGTTTCAAGGAAGGCAAATCCTGTGTCACAAACCTTCTAGAGTTTGATGATAAAGTAACAGAAGTAAGAGACAAGAGAGAGGGGTGGGGTGATTGCATCTTCTTGGACTGCAGGAAGGCCTTCGACTCAGTTCCTCATAAAAGAGATTAGTTCAGAAACTAGAGGATCAGGCGCATATAATGGGAAGGGCACTTCAACGGACCAGAGAATACCTGATAGGGAGGCAACAACGAGTCATGGTACGTGATGAGGTATCACAGTGGGCACCTGTGACGAGCGGGGTCCCACAGGGGTCGGTTCTAGGAAAAGTGCTATTTTTGGTATATGTGAATGACATGATGGATGGGATAGACTCAGAGGTGTCCCTGTTCGCAGATGATGTGAAATTAATGAGGAGAATTAAATCACATGAGGATCAGGCAGGACTTCAAAGAGACCTGGACAGGCTGGACACCTGGTCCAGCAACTGACATCTCAAATTCAACCCTGCCAAATGCAAAGTCATGATGATTGGAGAAGTGCAAAGAAGACCACAGACAGAGTATAGGCTAGGTGGCCAAAGACTGTGAACCTCTCTCAAGGAGAAAGATCTTGGGGTGACCATAACACCGAGCACATCTCTGGAAGCACACATCAACCAGATAACTGCTGCAGTGTATGGGCGCCTGGCAAACCTGAGATTAGCATTCCGATACCCAAGTAAGGAATCTTTCAAGACACTGTACACCGTGTACGTTAGGCCCATACTGGAGTATGCAGCTCCAGTTTGGAACCCGCACCGGGTGAAGCACGTTAAGAAATTAGAGAAAGTGCAAAGGTTTGCGACAAGGTTAGTTCCAGAGCTAAGGGGAATGTCCTCTGAAGAAAGGTTGAGGGAAATCGGCCTGACGACACTGGAGGACAGGAGGGATAGGGGAGACATGATAACGACATGCAAAATACTGCGTGGAATAGATAAGGTGGACAGAGACAAGATGTTCCAGAGAGGGGACACAGAAACAAGGGGTCACTCAGATGAGCCACAGGGATGTTAGGAAGCATTTATTCAGTCATAGAATGGTCAGGAAGTGGAACAGCCTGGCGAGCGATGTAGCTTTAAGACGAGGTATGATAAAGCTCATGGAGCAGGGAGAGAGAGGACCTAGTAGCGACCAGTGAAAAGTCTGGGCCAGGAGATGAGTCTCGACCCCTGCAACTACAATTAGATATGTACAATTAGGTGGGTGAGTACTGTGATGCATACATCGGACTGTGAGTAGCGGGCACTAACAGCTTGATTGATCGGGTCAGCAATCAGGAGGCCACGTCTTGGACGGGGCCGAGGAGACGTTGACCTGTGAAATTGACTCCAGGTAACCTACAGGTCTCTGTATCAGACAGTACTAGGGTTGTGCAGAGCGTGGACAGTGTCTGTGGCAGACAGTAATAGGGTAGTGCAGAGTATGGACAGTGTCTGTGGCAGACAGACAGTACTAGGGTAGTGCAGAGTATGGACAGTGTCTGTGTCAGAAGACAGTACTAGGGTAGTGCAGAGTGTGTACAGTGTCTGTGTCAGACAGACAGTGCTAGGGTAATACAGAGAATGGACAGTGTCTGTGTCAGAGAGTACTAGGACAGTGGAGAGTGTGGACAGTGTCTGTGGCACGCAGACAGTACTAGGGTAGTGCAGAGTGTGGACAGTGTCTAAGGCAGACAGGCAGTACTAGGACAGTGCAAAGTATGGACAGTGTCTGTGGCAGACAGACAGAACTAGAGTAGTGCAGAGTATGGACAGTGTCTGTGGCAGACAGGCAGTACTAGGGTAGTGCAGAGTATGGACAGTGTCTGTGTCAGAGAGTACTAGGACAGTGCAGATTGTGGACAGTGTCTTTGTCAGACAGACAGTACTAGGGTAGTGCAGAGTGTGGACAGTGTCTGTGTCAGGCAGACAGTACTAGGGAGGTGCAGAGTATGGACAGTGTCTGTGTCAGACAGACAGTACTAGGGTAGTGCAGAGTATGGACAGTGTCTGTTTCAGACAGACAGTACTAGGGTAGTGCAGAGCACGGACAGTGTTTGTTTCAGACAGACAGTACTAGGGTAGTGCAGAGTATGGACAGTGTCTGTGTCAGACAGACAGTACTAGGGTAGTGCAGAGTATGGACAGTGTCTGTTTCAGACAGATAGTACTAGGGTAGTGCAGAGTACGGACAGTGTCTGTTTCAGACAGACAGTACTAGGGTAGTGCAGAGTACGGACAGTGTCTGTTTCAGACAGACAGTACCAGGGTAGTGCAGAGTATGGACAGTGTCTGTGTCAGACAGTACTAGGGTAGTGCAAATTATGGACAGTGTGTGTGTCAGACAGTACTAGGGTAGTGCAGAGTGTGTACAGTGTCTGTGTCAGACAGTACTAGGGTAGTGCAAATTATGGACAGTGTGTGTGTCAGACAGTACTAGGGTAGTGCAGAGTATGGACAATGTCTGTGTCAGACAGACAGTACTAGGGTAGTGCAGAGTGCGTACAGTGTCTGTGTCAGACAGACAGTACCAGGACATTGCAGAGTATGGACAGTATCTGTGTCAGACAGAAAGCACTAGGGTAGTGCCGAGTGTCTACAATGCCTCTGGCAGACAGACAGTACTAGGGTAGTGCAGAGTATGGACAATGTCAGTGGCAGACAGACAGTACTAGGGTAGTGCAGAGTATGGACAATGCCTGTGGCAGACAGACAGTACTAGGGTAGTGCAGAGTATGTACAATGTCAGTGGCAGACAGACAGTACTAGGGTAGTGCAGAGTGCGTACAGTGTCTGTGTCAGACAGACAGTACCAGGACATTGCAGAGTATGGACAGTGTCTGTGTCAGACAGAAACCACTAGGGTAGTGCAGAGTGTGGACAATGCCTGTGGCAGACAGACAGTACTAGGGTAGTGCAGAGTATGGACAGTGTCTGTGGCAGACAGCACTAGGGTAGTGCAGAGTATGGACAGTGTCTGTGTCAGACAGACAGTACCAGGACATTGCAGAGTATGGACAGTGTCTGTGTCAGACAGACAGCACTAGTGTAGTGCAGAGTGTGGACAGTGTCTGTGTCAGACAGCACTAGGTTAGTGCAAATTATGGACAGTGTCTGTGTCAGACAGACAGTACTAGGGTAATGCAGAGTATGGACAGTGTCTGTTTCACACAGACAGTACTAGGGTACTGCAGAGTATGGACAGTGTCTGTGTCAGACAGTACTAGGGTAGTGCAAATTATGGACAGTGTGTGTGTCAGACAGTACTAGGGTAGTGCAGAGTGTGTACAGTGTCTATTTCACACAGACAGTACTAGGGTAATGCAGAGTATGGACAATGTCTGTGTCAGACAGACAGTACTAGGGTAGTGCAGAGTATGGACAGTGTCTGTGTCAGATAGACAGTACTAGGGTAGTGCAGAGTGCGTACAGTGTCTGTGTCAGACAGACAGTACTAGGGTAGTGCAGAGTATGGACAATGTCTGTGTCAGACAGACAGTACTAGGGTAGTGCAGAGTGCGTACAGTGTCTGTGTCAGACAGACAGTACTAGGATAGTGCAGAGTATGGACAATGTCTGTGGCAGACAGACAGTACTAGGGTAGTAAAGAGTATGGACAGTGTCTGTGTCAGACAGACAGCACTAGGGTAGTGCAGAGTCTAGACAATGTCTGTGTCAGACAGACAGTACTAGGGTAGTGCAGAGTATGGACAGTGTCTGTGTCAGACAGACAGTACTAGGGTAGTGCAGAGGGTGGACAGTGTCTGTGTCAGACAGCACTAGGGTAGTGCAGAGTCTAGACAATGTCTGTGTCAGACAGACAGTACTAGGGTAGTGCAGAGTATGGACAGTGTCTGTGTCAGACAGACAGTACTAGGGTAGTGCAGAGTATGGACAGAGTCTGTGTCAGACAGACAGTACTAGGGAAGTGCAGAGTGTGTACAGTGTCTGTGGCAGACAGATAGTACTAGGGTAGTGCAGAGTGTGGACAGTGTCTGTGGCAGACAGACAGTACTAGGGTAGTGCAGAGTGTGGACAGTGTCTGTGGCAGACAGACAGTACTAGGGTAGTGCAGAGTGCGTACAGTGTCTGTGGCAGACAGACAGTACTAGGGTAGTGCAGTGTGTGTACAGTGTCTGTGGCAGACAGACTGTCGCTGGGTTCGTGGTGGTGGCTAGACAGCCTCGGCTCTGTGGTATTGTTGGGTAAAATCTCACACTCCATCCCCGGCCCCATTTCTCTCTCTCTTTCTCTCTCTCTCTCTCTCTCTCTCTCTCTCTCTCTCTCTCTCTCTCTCTCTCTCTCTCTCTCTCTCTCTCTCTCTCTCTTTACACAGGGTTTGACAAGGTTAGGTTAAGGATCCCTAGCTTTATTGACAAGCTATTTACAGGTTAACATAAGGATTCCGAACTTTATTGGCAAGCTAAGATCTGTTACCTACATCAGCTCATTTGAAAGCATTTTTATTGTTATGAGACATACAAGTAAGGAACAGGATGAAGTTGGAGCCATCTGTGGGCCAGCATTTTCATTTGATCAATTGACTTTATCTCACTGACATCATTGTGCTGTACGAATATGTTCCATACTCGAGTCATCCTGGGTATATATGATCGCAGATGGAGTGATGTTCTGGAGAAGGGTACAGCCAGAGTGAAGTTGCTGCTTTCTGCCCGTCTTGTGGCATGAAAGCTTGTTTCACGCTATCCTCGAAGTGGATCCAATTGTGGTACTTTGACAATATTGGCCTTGTACATAACAATATGGCCTCCCACATCCCTCCTGTGTTGAAGGCTCTGCTGAAATGACAGATCTATCCAGGATTGGTCCAGGCGAGAGATGAGACGTCTTGCTCTGTTCTCTACTCCGTCAAGCAGTCGCAGATGAGAAGGGGGGCAGGCAAGCCAAGAAAGTGGAGCGTACTCAAGGTGTGAGCGTACTTGGGCCTTGTACAGAATCTTGCAACCCCTACTGTCAAGCAGTTGCGAGATACGGCGAAGTGCTGTAAACTTCCTGGCTGCCTTGTTTGCAAGATTTACAACATGGTTCTTCATGGTCAGTTTGGAGTCAAATTTCACCCTAAGGATATCAACTTCTTCTTCTTCTTCTTCTTCTCTGTCTCTCTGTCTCTGTCTGTCTCTGTCTGTCTCTCTCTCTCTCTCTCTCTCTCTCTCTCTCTCTCTCTGTTCTCTCTCTGTCTCTCTCTGTCTCTCTCTGTCTATCTCTCTCTCTCTCTCTCTCTCTCTCTCTCTCTCTCTCTCTCCTCTCTCTCTCTCTCTCTCTCTCTCTCTGTCTGCTTCTCTTCTCTCTCGTCTCTGTCTGTCTGTCTCTGTCTCTGTCTGTCTCTGTCTCAGTCTGTCTCTGTCTCAGTCTGTCTCTGTCTCTGTCTCTGTCTGTCTGTCTCTGTCTCTGTCTGTCTCTGTCTCTGTTTCTGTCTCTGTCTCTGTCTCTCTCTCTCTCACACACACTCTCTCTCCCCCTCGTGGGTTTTATAAGGCGTGAGAGTTCCTTCCAATATTTGCCAGCTTGGAGCTGTTACCTACGTTAGCTCATTTCAAAACCTCTCCTAAGCATAACTCTTTTTGGATTTCTTTTATTGTGGAACATATAAATAAGGAAGAGGATGAAGTGGGTGTCATCAGTGGTATACAGATTTCATTTAGTCAAGTGACTTGGTTTCATTAATATTAGTATGTTGTGCGAACACGTTGCAGACATGAGTTATTAAACAAACGAATGACTGCAAACGAAGAGATATTCTTGACATTGTGCCAGAGTAGTCGCTGTTTGCTGCCCGTCTTGTGGTATAGAAACTGTCTTCTCACTGTCCGCGAATTGAAGCCCAGCGTGGTACCTTGACATATTTGACCTTGTACGTAACTGTAAGGCTGCTCACATCTACCCGGTGTTGAAGGCTCAGATGAAATGACAGAACCATTCAGGACAGGTCAAGGTGAGAGATATAATGTGCCTTGCTCAGCTCTCTATTCTGTCTAGAAGTAGAAGATAAGACGTAGGGCAGGCAGTCCAAGAAAGCGGTGCATACTAATAGTGAGAGTGCCCTTGGGCCTCGTACAGAGCTTCTTGCAGGGTATGCTGCCATGCAGCATACTAAGGTGTGTCTGTAGACATTGTGGAATCATGACTCACGAAATCGTAATAACACGATTACAAACAAATTACGGTACTGGTGGGGTTAGAACCCATGGCAAGTGTGTCGTAAAACTCCAGGCCATTGCGTAAGCCACTGGCCCCATAGTGGGGCTCATGCTATCCTCCCTATTGTGTATAAATATACTTAGTTGGATAAATCTTATTGTATCTAGGTGGCCCAGTGGTCTACGCACTGGCCTGGAGTTTCACGACTCACGTGCCAGGGTTCTAACTTCACCCGTACCCTCGTTTGACTGTAGAATCGTATTTCTCTCCCAGGATATCAATTTCTTCGCAACCCTGTAATACTCTTCCATTCCATCTTACCACAACTGTAAAGTTAACATCATGAACGCTAAGCACCATTTCTACTTGTGTGTTTTTTAATAGAAAAAAAAATGTAATCTTCAATCCTTCTCCCCAGGTTGATGAAGCTGTAAGCTGGATTGATATTTTTGTAAGCTGGTGATTGATGTGCCTGAGGGCAGCTGGCATTTCCTGCCTAACATTAGTCTTCGTCAGAGTACAGTCATCTGTATAGACATGATATTCTGGGACAAGGTGAAGTAGGTCATTGAAGAAGATATTCCATAACAATGGACCAAGCACGCTTCTCTGTGGAACACTGGCAGAGGCTTGAGTGTCTTGTTGACTCTGTCCCTCTGAGAACTAACTACTTTTAGAGATCCATCTTGGTGTAGCACAGAGCCGGAGACTAAGTGCTTGCAGTTTTGCCAAGAGTCCCTGATGCCATACTCGTTCGAAGACGCCAGCGATGTCCAGTGCTACTACACAGCTGATCTTGGATTCATCCAGTAGCTGGTGCCACATAGTGGAAAGGTTTAACAGGAGATCAGCAGGAAAACGGTTTTTCTTAGGTCATAATGGTGGTCACAAAGCAGCTGGTCAGCTCAGCTTATCTGACCTCACAGTTATTACATAATCCAACAATTTAAGAAGATACGTCATCTTGTCGTGTCGTAACCAACGAGTCACACAACGACTCACACAGCTCTCGCAGCTGACATTGAAGGTTCGATAACTGGGTCAGGAATTGGCACTTTGGCAACAATAGGTTCAGCAAATAAGTCAGTTATTTTTTTATTGATTTTAGCAACAGTCCCATTATGCCACTCTAGAGCAGAAGTGGTTCCGAGGAGACTATCCTTGTCGTTCCATGACCAAAACCATCAAGTTTTGGAAACCACTTTTTCTGATGTCACATTTTTTGGTCAACTTCCGAACTAAAGTTGGCTCAGTTTTCGAATTCCTCTATTCACCGACAATCCTGCCAGTGAAGGTTTCTGTTATTTGAAGTTAGATGCCTCTTGCACCCCTTCCAAACCTTGTACTCAGTAGCGATTAATGATTGTAGCTGACGAGGCTCTACTTATAATTAATGTGTAAATGAAGATCTCAGCTGTACATCGTGTGTTTAATACGCTTGGTTATTAACCTCACCTTGGACCATTTACAAGTCGGACCGAAACGTCGTCGTAAGCTCCTCTCTTCTATGTGCGGGTTATTTGTGTATCGTTCCAGTCACGGTATTTTGCTTTTTTCTGTAATTCATGTGTTGTGATGCAATTATCATCCTTATAACATCACGTGGCTGGCTTTCTCACCAGAAAACCCAAGAGAAAGAAGGAAAGAGACGGGCTTTCATAAAGTCTGGGAGACAAGGAACAGAGATTCAGTGGAGAGTTTGGGTGAACAGAACAATGTCGCACTGCGAGGAGACGGAGCCTCTCTGTGGACGATGGACTGTGTTATATTCTCTGTAGAAGGTCTACCGGAGTGTAACCGGAAGGTGTTCCGGGGGTCAACGCCCCCGTGGCCCAGTCCTTGACCAGGCCTCCTGGTAGATCAGGGCCTCATCAACCAGGCTGTTACTGCTGGCTGCACGTAGTCCAGCGTACGAACTACAGCCCGGCTGAGCGGATACTAACTGTAGGTATCTGTGCAGCTCCTTCTTGAAGACAGTCAGGGGTATTTTGGTAATTCCTTTTATGCCTGGTGGCAGGCTGTTGAAGAGTCTTGGGCCCCGGACACTTAGTGTTTTCTCTTAGTGTATTCAGGAAGCCCCTACTGTTCACTGAGAGTAAGTTACACCGTCTACCCAGTCTTTTGCTTTCGTCGGGAGTGATTTCTGTGTGCAAATTTGGGACCAGTCCCTCTAGGATTTTCCAGGTTTAGATTTTGATGTATCGCTCTCGCCTGCGCTCCACTGAGTACAGGTCAAGTGACTAAACGTTCCCAGTAATTAAGTGCTTGACTGAACATTCTCTAGATCTGCGATTTCACCTGCCTTGAATGCAGATGTTAGTGTGAAGCAGTATTCCAGTCTAGAGAGAACGAGCTGTTTAAAAAGGATCATCATTGGTATGGCATCCTTTGTTCTGAATGTTCTCATTATCCATCTTATAATTTTCCTCGCAGATGTGATAGTGGCACTATTCTGATTCTTGAAGGTTAGATCCTCTGACATTAACACTCCCAAGTCTTCACTACTTTTCCGCTCTATTGTGTGGTTAAAGTTTGTAGAATACTCCGATCTAGTTATTATTTCCTCCAGTTTTCCATAACGGAGTAGTTGAAATTTGTTCTCATTGAACATCATATCGTTTTCCGTTGCCCACTGGAAAATTTGGTTTATATCTACTTGGAGATTTACTGTGTCCTCAATGGATGATAGTCTTATACAGATTCTAGTATCGTCTGCGAAGGAAGATACGGTGCTATGGTTTACATCTCTGTCTCTGTCTGATAAGAGGATGAGGAGCAGGATGGAGGCGAGTATTGTGAATTTTGGAACAGAGTTTTTCACTGTGGCAGCCTCTGACTTAAATTTTTTTGCCATTACCCTTTGTGTTCGATTGGTTAGAAACTTGAAGATCCATCTACCCATTTTCCATGTCATTCTTGAAGCACGCATTTTATGTGCTATTATACCATGATCGCACTTGTCAAAGGCTTTTGCAAAATCTGTGTATACTACATCAGCATTCTCCTCGTCTTCTCCTGCATCCAAAACCACGTCATAGTGGTCCAATATTTAAGAGAGGCAGGAACGACCTGCTCTAAACCAATGTTGCCCTAGATTGTACAATTGTTGGGTGTCCAAGTGGCTGGCGATCATGCGTCTTACAACTCTTTCAAAGCTATTTATGATGTGGGACTTTAGAGCTATTGATCTGTAATTCTTTGCTATTGCTGTACTGCCACCCGAGTCCGTGTTCCCTCTACATAACATACTTCAGGCACGAAGCTGGAAGGTGGACGGTGTTATACTCCCTGTCGAAGGTGGACGGTGTTATACTCCCTGTGGAAGGTGGACGGAGTTATACTCCCTGTGGAAGGTGGACGGTGTTATACTCCCTGTGGAAGGTGGACCGTGTTATACTCCCTGTGGAAGGTGGACGGTGTTTTACTCTCTGTGGAAGGTGGACGGTGTTATACTCCCTGTGGAAGGTGGACGGTGTTATACTCCCTGTGGAAGGTGGACGGTGTTATACTCCCTGTGGAAGGTGGACGGAGTTATACTCCCTGTGGAAGGTGGACGGTGTTATACTCCCTGTGGAAGGTGGACGGTGTTATACTCCCTGTGGAAGGTGGACGGTGTTATACTCCCTGTGGAAGGTGGACGGTGTTATACTCCCTGTGGAAGGTGGGCGGTGTTATACTCCCTGTGGAAGGTGGACGGTGTTATACTCCCTGTGGAAGGTGGACGGTGTTATACTCCCTGTGGAAGGTGGACGGTGTTATACTCCCTGTGGAAAGTGGACTGTGTTATACTCCCTGTGGAAGGTGGACGGTGTTATACTCCCTGTGGAAGGTGGACTGTGTGTTTACTCCCTGTGGAAGGTGGACGGTGTTATACTCCCTGTATAAAGTGGACTGTGTTATACTCCCTGTGGAAGGTGGACGGTGTTATACTCCCTGTGGAAGGTGGACTGTGTTATACTCCCTGTGGAAGGTGGATGGTGTTATACTCCCTGTGGAAAGTGGACTGTGTTATACTCCCTGTGGAAGGTGGACGGTGTTATACTCCCTGTGGAAAGTGGACTGTGTTATACTCCCTGTGGAAGGTGGACTGTGTTATACTCCCTGTGGAAGGTGGACGGTGTTATACTCCCTGTGGAAGGTGGACGGTGTTATACTCCCTGTGGAGGTGGACTGTGTTATACTCCCTGTGGAAGGTGGACGGTGTTATACTCCCTGTGGAAGGTGGACGGTGTTATACTCCCTGTGGAAGGTGGACTGTGTTATACTCCCTGTGGAAGGTGGATGGTGTTATACTCCCTGTAGAAAGTGGACTGTGTTATACTCCCTGTGGAAGGTGGACGGTGTTATACTCCCTGTGGAAAGTGGACTGTGTTATACTCCCTGTGGAAGGTGGACTGTGTTATACTCCCTGTGGAAGGTGGACGGTGTTATACTCCCTGTGGAAGGTGGACGGTGTTATACTCCCTGTGGAAGATGGACGGTGTTATACTCCCTGTGGAAAGTGGACTGTGTTATACTCCCTGTGGAAAGTGGACTGTGTTATACTCCCTGTGGAAGGTGGACTGTGTTATACTCCCTGTGGAAGGTGGACGGTGTTATACTCCCTGTGGAAGGTGGACGGTGTTATACTCCCTGTGGAAGGTGGACGGTGTCATACTCCCTATGGAAGGTAGACTGCGTTATACTCTCTGTGGAAGTTAGACTGTACTCACCTAATTGTGGTTGCAGGGGTCGAAACTCAGCTCCTGGCCCCGCCTCTTCACTGATCGCTTCTAGGTCCTCTCTCTCTCTACTCGCTGAGCTTTGTCATACCTCGTCTTAAAGCTAAATATGGTTCCTGCCTCCACTACATCACTTGCTAGACTATTCCACTTCCTGACAACTCTATGGCTGAAGAAATGCTTCCTAACATCCCTGTGACTCGTCTGAGTCTTCAACTTCCAATTGTGACCCCTTGTTTCTGTGTCCCATCTCTGGAACATCCTGTCTCTGTCCACCTCATCTATTCCCCGCAGTATTTTGTATGTCGTTGTCATGTCCCCCCTGATCCTCCTGTCTTCCAGTGTCGTCAGGTCGATTTCCCTCAACCTTTCTTCATAGAACATTCCCTGAGCTACAGAACTAACTTTGTTGCAAACCTTTGCACTTTCTCTAATATGTTGATGTGCTTGAGCATGTGTGGGTTCCAAACTGGTTATACATACTCCAGTATGGGGCCTGACGTACAGTATGCAGTGTTTTGAACGGTTTCTTACTAAGGTATCGGAACGCTATTCTTAGGTTTGTCAGGCGCCCGTATGCTGCAGCAGTTATCTGGTTGATGTATGCTTCCGGAGACGTGCTCGGTGTTATGCTCACCCCAAGGTCTTTCTCCTTGAGTGAGGTTTGCAGTCTTTGTCCACCTAGCCTATACTCTGTCTGTGATCTTCTTTTTCCTTCCCCAATCTTCATAACTTTGCATTTGTCGGGGTTGAATTAGGGAAGCCAGTTGCTGGACCAAGTCTCTTTGTAGTCCTGCCTGGTCCTCATCTGATTTGATTCTCCTCATTAACTTCATTTAATTCTCCTCATTAATTTCACATCATCTGCGAACAGAGACACCTCTGAGTCTATCCCATCCATCATGTCATTCACATATACCAAAAATAGCACTTTTCCTAGAACCGACCCCTGTGGGACCCCGCTCGTCACAGGTGCCCACTGTGATACCTCATCACGTACCATGACTCGTTGTTGCCTCCCTGTCGGGTATTCTCTGGTCCATTGAAGTGCCCTTCCCATTATATGCGCCTGATCCTCTAGTTTCTGAACTAATCTCTTGTGAGGAACTGAGTCGAAGGCCTTCCTGCAGTCCAAGAAGATGCAATCACCCCACCCCTCTCTCTTGTCTCTTACTTCTGTTACTTTATCATCAAACTCTAGAAGGTTTGTGACACAGGATTTGCCTTCCTTGAAACCGTGCTGGTTGTTATTTATACTTTTTTTCCGTTCCAGGTGCTCCATCACTCTCTTCCTGATAATATTCTCCGTGATTTTGCATACTATATACGTCAGTGACACTGGTCTGTAGTTTAGCGCCTTTTTTCTGTCTCCTTTTTTAAAAATGGGAACTACATTTGCCGTCTTCCATACCTTAGGTAGTTGCCCAGTTTTAAGGGATGTGTTGAAGATTGTGGTTAATGGGACACACAGCACTTCTGCTCCCTCTCTAAGGACCCGTAGGGAGATGTTGTCTGGTCCAATTGCCTTTGAGGTATCAAAGTCACTTAGCAGCTTCTTCACCTCTTCCTCAGTTGTGTCTATGTCATCCAGCACTTGTTGGTATATTCCCTGTTGGTGTTCTTCTCTGTCCTGTCTTCCCTGAGTCCTTCCTGTCTCCACTCTGAATGCTTCCTTAAATCTCTTGTTGAGCTCCTCACACACCTCTTGATTGTTTCGTGTGAGTTCCCCACCTTCTTTCCTCAGCCTGATCACCTGGTCTTTGACTGTTGTCTTTCTCCTAATGTGGCTATACAGCAGATTCGGGTCAGACTTTACTTTTGATGCTATGTCGTTTTCATACTAACGCTGGGCCTCCCTCCTTATCTGTGCATGCTCGTTTCTGGCTCTTCGACTTGTCTCTTTATTTTCCTGGGTCTTTTGCTTTCTGCACCTCTTCCATTCTCTAATGCACTTAGTTTTTGCCTTCCTACACCTTTGGGTAAACCAAGGACTCGCTTTGGTCTTCCCTTTATTTCTGTCGTCCTTGGGAACAAATCTTTCCTCTGCCGCCTTGCATTTTGTTGTTACATATTCCATCATTTCGTTTACTGACTTCCCTACCAGTTCTCTGTACCACTGAACCTCCAGCAGGAAGTTCCTCATACCTGTTTAGTCCCTCCTTTTATAGTTTGGCTTTTCCCAATCGACTCCTGTTACCCTGTCCACTTGCAGCTCTACCATGTAATCAAAACTCAGAACCACGTGATCTCTAGCTCCAATTGGCCTCTCATATTTGATGTCCTCAATGTCTGAACTGCTCAGGGTGAACATAAGGTCCAGTCTTGCTGGTTCATCCTCCCCTCTCTCTCTGGTAGCGTCCCTGACGTGTTCATGCATCAGGTTTTCCAGTACCACATCCATCATCTTGGCTCTCCATGTGTCAGGACCCCCGTGAGGCTCCAGGTTTTCCCAGTCAATCTCCCTATGGCTGAAATCACCCATAACCAGTACCATTGCTCTGCACGATTGAGCTCTTCATGCCACCTCAGCAAGTGTGTCCACCATCACTCTGTTGTGCTCCTCATATTCCTCTCTTGGCCTCCTGCAGTTCTGTGGTGGGTTATACATCACTGCAATGACTACCTTATGTTCCCCAGACTGAATTGTAGCTACCATGTAGTCCCTTTCTCCAGTCTCGCCCATGCCTTCCATTTCCTTAAAACCCCTTCAGTTTTTATGAGTAGTGCAACCCCTCCTCCCCCTCTGCTCCTTCTCTCCTTTCTCAAGACCTGATATCCCGGTGGGAAGACTGTGTCTGTTATTGTCTCAGTGAGTTTCGTTTCTGTGACTGCTATGATGTCTGGGGACTTCTCATTGATTCTTTCATGCCACTCCTCATATTTATTTGTAAATTCATCTGCATTCATGTACCACACCTTCAACTTCTTATCTATCATGGTGGTCCTGGGAAAATATTGGGGTTGGGGGAGCGAGAGCCCTGGAGGGGGCATATGGGGGTTTGCAGTGTGGGTCGGGTTTGTGATGGGGCGTGAGGGCAGAGTGCCCTTGGGGAGCTGCTGTTGGGGAGGGGTTTGTGATGTGGGGGGTGGGGGAGAGGGAAGAGTGTGAGGGTTTCGGTGTAGATTGTTCAGTTGCATTAGGGTTGTCACAGTTTGGGTGGGGTTTGCGATGGGGGTGGGGGCATAGTGCCCATAGGGGGCTGCTGTAGGGGTGAGGTTTGTGATATGGGGGGTGGGGGCAGAGGGAACTGTGTGTGGGTTTTGGTTTAAATTGGTCAGTTGCTTTGGGGTTGTCATGGTTGGAATCCTTCTGTGGGTATTTCTGTTAAGTGTGTCTGCCCTTCCACCTGAGTCTGGGTTCTCCTCATCTTCATCAATGCATCCCGTTCCTCCTTTCGTCTTTGCACCCTCTCAGTTTCATCCTTTCTTCTCGTTTTCTGTCGCAATCAAGGTACACACTCTGGTACTCTGGTTTGTCCCTCAGTCGTGCTTTCTCTTGCAAGATCCTGGTTCGAGCTGATTCTACCTTGAAGATTATTTTGACTGGCCATTTCCTTCCACTTGCAAACCACTCAATTCTCCGAAAATTTGTCACCTGGGTCATGTCTCCCTCACCTATTGCTTTCACGATACCTTCGATTGCTTTCTTCTCCTCCTGGTTTCTTTCATTGTAGGTTTCCCCTTCGACATCTTGGAGCCTGTAGACAAACACTGACCTCTCCCTCTCCTCCTCCCACTGTGTCTCTCTCTCTTTGCATTGTCTGAGGTGTTTTAGTTCCTTCCATCGAAACGTTCCTGCCTTCCGTCCCTGCCCTTGCTGCAGCCCCTATGCTCAGTGGACTGTCTTTCCTGCTCGCCTGTTCCTTGCCATTGCAGTTGTTGGAGTCTCTGCATGTGTCACAGCTCCTTCATTGTCTACAGGTCTCTCAATTGTACACATTTTTTCCTGGATCCCTACAGTCCCCTTGTCTGTGACTGGTATAGATGTTCCTGATGTCATGTCTGTCCTGTCATTTGTCTCTCTAATCTGTTTCAGGTTTCTTAGTTCTTCATATAAGCACTTTATCTTATCTAATGCTGCTAAGACTTGTAGTCCCTACTTCCTGCTCTCCTCATCTTTCCTCTCCTCCACTTTCCTGTCAAGCTCTGCTAGCTTCCTTCCCCACTCTTCCACCATTTTTTTCATCTCTACCTCCCAATCTTTCCTCCCAGTCTGGCTGATCAGCAGCTGTATTGAGGAATTTGTCAAGTTCCTTCTTGAAGATGGCTGGGGAGGAAGGGTTGTTGGTAATCTCCCTTATATATGATGAGAGGGTGTTGAAGAGTCGTGGTTACTTTACACTCATTGAGTTCTCTCTCAATACACTCGTTTCTCCCATACTTTTCATTGATGGTATCCTGCACCATCTGCCAAGCCTCTTGTGTTCATAAGTAGTAATTTCGATGTGCAGGTTCAGAACCAATCCCTACTTTTAAAGATATTCAGTTTTAGGGATCTGAGGCTCCCAGTGATTTAGGTGCTTGACCGATGATATTCGCAGTGAAAGTTTTCCGTATATTTTCCAGCTCAGCAATTTGTCTTGCCTTGAAGGTTGCTGTTAGTACACAACAATATTCTAAGACAGAGAGAACGAGTGACCAGGAGAGTATCATCACTGGCTTGGCATCTCTTGCTGTGAATATTCTATTTATCCAACCTGTCATTATTCTTGCAGCTGTGATAAAAGCATTGTTGTGCTCTTTGAACGCAGGTTCTTTCTGACATTATCACTCCCAGGTTTCTCATTTCTGACTTACGTTCTATTGAGTGGATATACTTTGTCTTGTACTCTGAATCTCGTCTTTATTTCTTCCACACTTTCATTGCATAAAAGCTGAAATTAGTTCTCGATGAACATCATATTATTGTCAGCGTCCAGTGGAAGACTTGGCTTATATCAGCTTGGAGGCTCGCTGTGTCTTCTGTGGATGACATTCTTATATCAATTTTAATATAGCCTGAAAAGGATAATACAGTGCTGTGATTTATATCTCTGTCTATGTCAGATATGAGAACAAAAATTGGGGTGAGAAACGTACCACGAGAGGCAGAACTTTTGGGTTTTATTTCTTTGAAAGTTAAATATACATCTGCCTACCTGCCCTGTTATTTCTTTTGAACTCATTTTGTTTACAATTACCCCATGGTCCCACTTGTTAATGGGTTTTGAAAAGTCTCACTATATCACATCCGCATTAAAATGCGTGTCTTCTAGTGTATCCAAGACCATGCCGTGATGGTCCAGCGGTTGTAAAAGGCAGAGGTGACCTGTTCTGAGCCTTTGTTGACCTGGGTTGTGCAACTGCTCAGATTCCATATGATTGGTAATCTTGCTTCTTAAAGCCCTATTATAAAGTCTGATAAAGAAGGACGTTAAGACTATCGGTCAAGATTTTTTAAATTGTTTTATTGCCACTTTTGTAGAGTGGGGCAATATCAGTAGTTTTAATGGATGTGAGAAAACTCCAGTGCTTAGGCTTCTCCATAGAATATTTAAGGCAAGTGATAAAGGTTTCTGGTCCCACAGGTTTGAGTCTGGGACGGAATGCATGGACATACAGTCAATAGTTTTTCCAATGTCTAGTGGGAGTTAGCGTTATATCAGAGATTAGGGAGATGTCTGCAGTATTTTGTCTCATTCAGGAAGACCTCACTTAGGCCATCATTCTTAAGGCCAATAAGTGGCTCACTGAACTGAATAGTACTGGGACTTAAGTATTTCACTCATTTCTTTGTTATCGTTGGTGTATGTTCCATCTGTTCTAACCAAGACTTGATAACAGACGTTGCTTTTGACCTGGATTTTGCATATGAGGAGAAATATTTTGGAATTCTCTTAATTTCACTTACGGCTTTTTCTGTCTCTCCTGGACTTTGTATGATGTATTCACTTTGAACTGAACTTCAAATTCCTTAGCCAGTGTTACACCTTGGTCTTCAGAAAGTCTGCTGCCTTTGAGAAGCTCTGTTATTCGTCGTCTTCACCTACAGAAGGCACGCCTCTCCCTTTCCAACATGCACCTTCTCCTCCATAATGGAATGTATCTGAAACATGAGTGGAACGAACTCCTGATGAACGTCATTGAAGCTAGAACATTGTGTAGTTTTAACAATTATGTTAGACAAACACATGAGTGGGTGTGAGTTGGACATGCCTAGCTTGGGCAGTTTTAACTACCTTAAAACTACGTCTAATTCAAGGATGATGGACTGATTACATAATCTTCACATCTCTGCTGTTTCTGCAAACTCCTCTATACTCGACTGAAGAAGCCTACTGTGTAAGCGAAACGTTTCGGAATAAAGATACGTAAATGTTGCACATGTATCTTACATATCAATATGTCGGTATTGTATAACAATTTCATATTCGCTTCTTGTTTGTGTTCTTATTTACTTACAATATCAGTGAGCTCAGCACCACCATACACACTGCAGGATGACTTGAGTTTTTATGGCAAATCATCGTCAAGTTCACTCTACAAGCTCAGTACGGTGAAAATCAGACACATCTGCAACATCTTTAGTGTAGATGTTTCACCATCCAGTGGCTTTATCAATACAAATTCCAGGACATAATTGGAAGACAGTTGAACTATATATAAAAGAGGGACTGAGGCTGAGGGAATGATACCTCATCTTTTGTATACAGTTCTACAGTCTTCCAATTATGTCCTTGAATTTGTATTGATAAAGCCACTGGATAGCGAAACGTCTACAATAAAGATACCCAGATGTTGCACATGTGCCTAATTTTCGTCTTGTCGGTATATAACTGTTTCAAAGACAATTCACTTAGATCACAACATAATAGAGGTACAGACATGAATGTGCAGGGCTCCTGACCAGTAAATTGTGAGCAGTTATGAGGGAGTCTTCACAAAATTCAACTTCATGTCCTAAATGAAATAAGATGAGAAGATATCCTAAACAACGCTGATCCGAGCCTTTGCCTAGATAAAATTAACTCTGTGGCACTTGAGGTCTGCTCAGGTCGATTTCATCCACCCTGTTGAACTATGTGTTGGCTTTACGTATTTCTCTTTCGAAAATCACCTCTTTCAGCAGACTTTCGGACTACCCATGGGTTCGCCATTTAGTGCCGTCCTGGCGAACCTATACATGGAACATCTAGAAGCAGAGCGATTTTCCAATATTATTCCCTCTTCTGTCACCTGGCTCCGTTATGTTGACGACATTCTCATCATAACTCCCAGACGCTTCAACGTACAAGCTCTCCAACACAAGCTCAACCAGGTCGAGCCCTCAATCCAGTTCACACTAGAAGAGGAAGTCGACAACATTCTATCCTTTCCTTGACGTTCTTCTCTGCAAAGCTGACCATGAACTTCGTTTTACAGTCTATCGAAAACCCACCAACCAAAACTATCTTCTCCACTTCTACTCTCACCACGACACCAAAACTAAACGTGGTGTAATTAAAGGCTTTTTCCTGCATGCACTCAGAATCTGCAGCAATGAGTTCCTTGAGGAAGAATGTTCCCTTATTGAACAAGTATTTTCTAAACTTCACTATCCTTGTTACTTCGTTAGAGACTTTAACACACCCAGAGAAGACACTACCGAGAAGAGATACATAGTCCTCCCCACCAATTCCATTACCAAACACGTTTGCAATATCTTTTCCAGTACCTCATTCCAAGTATCTACCTCCACATCCACCACCATGAAGGACATTACCAGTAATAGACAGGACAAGCTTCAATCCTCTGCAGGGGTATACGCAATCCCTTGTAATGATTGCAGCAAAGTATATGTTGGCCAAACATCCAGAGACCTCCAAACACATATTTTAGTGCCAAGGAATGCCTGTGTGTAACACCGAAACTCACACAACCATTTAATCAACTATAGACATGCAAGACTCATCGCCACAGAAGACAACACTCAATACCGAAGAATCCTGGAATCATCATTTATCTCTATATCCAACAACTTCAACCAGAACAAAGGCTTCTATAACATAGCTGAACCTCTTGCCAAGAAACTTCTTCATCACTATCCCACATATGAACATAAGAATAAATGAACACTGCAGAAGGTCTACTCATATACCAATCTCTTTTTAAAGCTACCCAAGGTTCAAGACTCTATCACCCTACTCTGAAGATTGTCACATGCAGCATTCTCCACCTGACTAAATCCTATAAATACTCACGCACCTTTTACCCAGGTAGATCTGTTTGTGACTTTATAAAGCCCTCTACGTGAGCGAAACGTTGTCAATAAAGGATCACAATGTACTGCTTATGTGTTTATATTATATACTTGGAAAATCCTAGATGGATTGGTACCATAATTGCACACAAAAATCACTCCCTAAGAAAGCAAAAGACTCGGCATTAGGTGTAACATTCCCCCAGCGAAAAGCAGGGGAGCCACGAGTACACTGAGAGACAACACAATAAATGCCAGGGGCCCAAGACTATTCAACTGCCTCCCAGCATACATAAGGGGGATTACCAATAGACCCCTGGCTGGCTTCAAGAAGGCGCTAGACAGGCACCTAAAGTCAGTACCTGATCAGTCAGGTTGTGGTTCGTACATCGGTTTATATGTGGCCAGCAGTAACAGCCTGGTTGATGAGACCTTGATCCACCACGAGGCCTGGTCTCAGACCGGGCGGCGGGGACGTTGACCCCTGAAACCATCTCCAGGTATACTCTAGGTATACTCCAGGAATACATATACAGGCTCAGTGAGAGAGTGTTTGAATCACAACTTAAAGGGCCTGAGTTCAGTTCCCAGGCACTGGGGTAGTGGTAGTGCAGGTACTAGGGTAGTGCAGAGTGTGTACAGTGTCTGTGGCAGACAGACTGGCAGACAGTTCCCAGGCACTGGGGCAGACATATTGGCAAGTCTGCTTCCAAAAGCTGCTAATGTTTATCTAGCAGAAATTAGATACTTGGATGCTGGTAGACTGTTGTGGGTGGCATCCTGGGGTAGACTTCTCAGAAATAAGCCATATTCCATTGTTTCCCCCCCCCCCCTTTCTCTCCCTTTCTCTCATTCACAAACACACACACCACATCTCTCTCTTCTCTCCATTTATCCCTTTTCCTCTCCCCTGACTTCTCTCCTTTCTCCTGCCTCTCCCTCCCTCTCCCTCTCCAGGAGGCTGGGTGGGCACCAGACATCGCCTCAGGCTGGTGTACTGAGTGTGAATCACAGTGAGAGGTTACCATAGCAACCACCACCAGGGGAAAAATGGTGAGATATTGAGAGGCTGGAGAGCTTGCGCGCACACACACACACACACACACACACACACACACACACACACACACACACAGGGTGTGTTTGTCCTTCCACCTGCGTCTGGGTTCTTCTGACGAAGATGAGCAAAAGAACCCATATGCAGGTGGAAGGGCAAACACACCCTCCAGAAACACCCGCAGAAGGACTCCAACCGTAACAACCCTAAGGCAACTGAACAATCTAGACCGACACTCACAAACTGATCCCTCTGCAACCACCCCCACACCACAAACCCCACCCATACAGCAACCCCGTATGGAAGCTCTGCCCTCAACTCCCCATAGGCCCCCGCCAGGGCTCCCAATCCTCCAACCCCAACCTTCTCCCAGGATCACAGTATTAGAAAAGAAGTTGAAGGTTTGGTACACGAACGCGGATGGAATAACGAATAAATATGAGGAGTGGAATGAAAGAATCAATGAGAAGTACCCAGACATCATAGCAGACACAGAAACGAAACTCACTGAGACAATAATGGATGCAATCTTCCCACAAGGATATCAGATCCTGAGGAAAGATAGGAACAGAGGGGGAGGAGGGTTGTACTGCTCATAAAAGACCGATGAAGATTTGGGGAAATGGAAGGCATGGACGAGATTGGAGGAAGGGACTAAATAATAGGTACACTTTAGTCTGGGGAACATAAGGTAGTTATTGCAGTGATGTATAATCCACCACAGAACTGCAAGAGGCCAAGAGAGGAATATGAAGGGAGCAACAGATCAATGGTGGGCACACTGGCCGAGGTGGCAAGAAGAGCTCACTGGACCAGAGCAAAGTTACTGGATATGGGCGATTTCAACCACAGGGAGATCGATTGGGAAAACCTGGAGCCACATGGAGGTCCAGAAATATGGAGAGCCAAGATGATGGATGTGGTACTGGAAAACCTTGTGCATCAACATATTAAGGACACTGCCAGAGACAGAGCGGATGATGAACCAGCAAGACTGGACCTTGTGTTCACCATGAGCAGTTCAGACATTGAGATCACATATGAGAGGCCCCTTGGAGCTAGTGATCACATGGTTCTGTGTTTTGAATATTTAGTAGAATTGCAAGTAGAGAGGTTAAGAGGAGTTGGATGGGAATTTCCTGCAGGAGCTTCAGTGGGACAGACAATTGGCAGGAAAGTCAGTAAATGAAATAATGGAATACATAACAAAATGCAGGGAGGCAGAGGAAAGGTTTGTTCCCAAGGGCAATAGAAATAATGGGAAAACCAAAGTGAGTCCTTAGTTTACCCGAAGGTGTAGGGAGGCAAAAAATAAATGCAACAGAGAATGGAAAAGATACAGGAGGCAAAGGACCCAGGAAAATAAAGAGCCTAGTCAAAGAGCAAGAAACGAGTATGCACAGATAAGGAGGGAGGCCCAGCAACAGTATGAAAACGACAGAGCATCGAAAGCCAAGTCTGACCCAAAACTGCTGTATAGCCACATTAGGAGGAAGACAACAGTCAAAGACCAGTTGATCAGGTTGAGGAAAAAAGGTGGAGAACTCACAAGAAGTGAGTAGCTCAAAAAGAGATTTAAGGAAGTATTTACAGTGGAGACAGGAAGGCCTCTGGGTGGACAGAATAGAGGGGGATGCCAACAAGGAATATGCCAACAAGTGTTGGATGACATACACACAACTGAGGAGGAGGTGGAGAAGCTGTTAAGGGACCTAGATACCTCAAAGGCAATGGGACCGGGCAACATCTCCCCATGAGTCCATAGAGCGGGAGCAGAAATGCTGTGTGTGCCACTTACCACAATCTTCAACACATCCCTGGAAACTGGGCAACTACCTGAGGTATGGAAGATGGCAAATGTAGTTCCCATTTTTAAAAAAGGAGACAGAAAAGAGGCACTAAACTATAGACCTGTGTCACTGACGTGTATAGTACGCAAAGTTATGGAGAAGATTATCAGGAGGAGAGTGGTGGAGCACCTGGAACGGAACAAGAGAATAAACGCCAACCAGCACGGAGTTATGGAAGGCAAATCCTGTGTCACAAACCTACTGGAGTATTATGATAAAGTAACAGAAGTAAGACACGATGAAGAGGGGTGGGTTGATTGCATCTTCTTGGACTGCAAGAAGGCCTTTGACACAGTTCCTCACAGGAGATTGGTGCAGAATCTAGAGGATCAGGCACATATAACAGGAAGGGTGCTGCAATGGATCAGAGAATACCTGACAGGGAGGCAATAACGAGTCATGGTACATCATGAGGTATCACAGTGGGCACCTGTGACAAGCGGGGTCCCACAGGGGTCGGTCCAAGGACCAAGGCTATTTTTGGTATATGTGAATGACATGATGGAAGGGTTAGACTCAGAATTGTCCCTGTTTGCAGATGATGTGAAGTTAATGAGGAGATTTAAATCAGATGAGGATCAGGTAGGTCTTCAAAGAGACCTGGACAGGCTGAACACCTGGTCCAGCAACTGGCTTCTCGAATTTAACCCGCCAAATGCAAAGTCATGAAGATCGAGAAGGGCAAAGAAGACTGCAGACGCAGTATAGGCTAGGTGGCCAAAGACTGCAAACCTTGCTCAAGGAGAAAGATCTTGGGGTGAGTATAACACCGAGTAAGTCTCCGGAAGCACACATCAACCAGATAACTGCTGCAACATATGGGCGCCTGGCAAACCTGAGAATAACGTTCCGATACCTTAGTAAGGAGTCGTTCAAGACACTGTACACCGTGTACATCAGGCCCATACTGGAGTATGCAGCACTTGTTTGGAACCCGCACTTGATCAAGCACGTCAAGAAATTAGAGAAAGTGCAAAGGTTTGCGACAAGGTTAGTTCCAGAGCTAAGGGAAATATCCTACGAAGTAAGGTTAAGGGAAATCGGCCTGACGGCACTGGTGGACAGGAGGGTCAGGGGAGACATGATAACAACATACAAAATACTGTGTGAAATAGACAAGGTGGACAGAGACAGGATGTTCCAGAGAGGGGACACAGAAACAAGGGGTCATACTTGGAAGTTGAGGATCCAGATGAGTCACAGGGATGTTAGGAAGTATTTCATCAGTCATAGAGTAGTCAGGAAGTGGAATAGCCTAGCAAGTGAGGTAGTGGAGGCAGGAACCATACATAATTTTAAGATGAGGTATGATAAAGCTCATGGAGCAGGGAGAGAAAGGACCGAGTAGCACTCAGTGAAGAGGCGGGGCCAGGAGCTGAGTCTCGACCCCTGCAACCACAATTAGGTGAGTACACACACACACACACACACACACACACACATACACACACACACACACACACACACACACACACACACACACACACACACACACATACATACACACACAACAGCAACATATACAACAGGCCTAGTGTCTAATCGACATGTGCCTAGGACAAAATGGTAACTAACACACACACACACACACACACACACACACACACACACACACACCACACACTCACACACATACACACACACACACACACACACACACACACACACACACACACACACACACACACACACACACACACACACATACACACACACACACACATACATACACACGCACGCATATACAACAGGCCTAGTGTCTAATCGACATGTGCCTAGGACAAAATGGTAACTAACACACACAACACACACACACACACACACACACACACACACACACTCACACACATACACACACACACACACACACACACACACACACACACACACACACACACATACACACACACACACACACATACACACACACACATACATACACACGCACGCATATACAACAGGCCTAGTGTCTAATCGACATGTGCCTAGGACAAAATGGTAACTAACTAACACACACACACACACACACACACACACACACACACACACACACACACACACACTCACACACATACACACACACACACACACACTCACACACACACACACACACACACACACACACACACACACACACACACACACACACACACACTGAAATATGTGAAGCACTTAGCAAAAATATTTTAAGGTCTTTACAGAAGAAAGTAAAATTAACACATTAAAAACAATAATAATCCACATTAGCTCTGGACCTCCAGTGAAAAATAAACAAAATTAGCAGCAGCAACAGTGTAGTGAGTCCAGGTCACCAGCTGCTGCAACACATCAACACAGTGTAGTGAGTCCAGGTCACCAGCTGCTGCAACACATCAACACACCAACACATATTAGAAAATTAATAAAGTTTACCTTTGTCAAACACCATTCCACCCAGCACCCCCCCCCCCCCCCGAGTGGAGACATTACCTCTAAAAGGGAGAGCAAGGGGATCATGGCCCCCCAGAATGGAGACATTACCTTCATCAGGGGGTCGTGACTCCAGAGTGGATAAATTGCCTCCAACAGGGAAAGTGAGGGGTCCGTGACCCAAGAGAGTGAAGACATTACCTCCGTCAGGGGGAGCGAGAGAGTCGTGACCCCCCAGAGTAGAGACAATGCCTCCAACAGGGGGAGCGAGGGGGTCGTTTCCCCCTCTTATTTCCCCAGTAGGAAGGAAGGGAGAGCTGCCTTCCAGAGGATATATGGCCCAGGACGAGACATTCCTTCCTTTTGTCAACTGGAACTCACCAGACAACTGGAACTCACCAGACAACTGGAACTCACTGGACAACTGGAGATCACCAGACAACTGGAGATCACCAGACAACTGGAACTCACAAGACAACTGGAGATCACCAGACAACTGGAGATCACCAGACAACTGGAACTCACCAGACAACTGGAACTCACCAGACAACTGGAACTCACCAGGCAACTGGAACTTACCAGACAACTGGAACTCACCAGACAACTGGAACTCACCAGACAACTGGAACTCACCAGACAACTGGAACTCACCAGACAACTGGAACTCGCCAGACAACTGAAACTCACCAGACAACTGGAACTCACCAGACAACTGGAGATCACCATACAACTGGTACTAACCAGACAACTGGAACTCACCAGACACCTGGAACTCACTAGACAACTGGAGATCACCAGACAACTGT
The DNA here is from genome assembly GCF_026875155.1 of Cherax quadricarinatus. Taxonomy (NCBI): domain Eukaryota; kingdom Metazoa; phylum Arthropoda; class Malacostraca; order Decapoda; family Parastacidae; genus Cherax; species Cherax quadricarinatus. The sequence goes on along the minus strand of NC_069424.1, from coordinate 2,755,530 downwards.
AACTCACCAGGCAACTGGAGATCACCAGACAACTGGAGATCACCAGACAACTGGAGATCACCAGACAACTGGAGATCACCAGACAACTATAACTCACCAGACAACTGGAACTCACCAGGCAACTGGAACTCACCAGACAACTGAAGATCACCAGACAAATGGAACTCACCAGAAAACTGGAACTCACCAGACAACTGGAACTCACCAGACAACTGGAACTCACCAGACAACTGGAACTCACCAGACAACTGGAACTCACCAGACAACTCAGTCGAGTGTTTGCCCTAGAAAACTCTTATTCTAAGACATTCTAGATAATCCCTGAACCTAATGATAATAGCTAATAGAAGACTTTGTTCTCTCACTCAGGAACATGACCAAAGTTGACATCGAATTTGCACGACGCTGTAGCAAGACGCATGATCTGCTAATTTTTCGCAACCAGGGCATGAAGCGCGAAGCTGGGCTGTGGAAGCTGCGGAAACAGAGTTACTGAGACAAGATCACATCACGCTGAGACGTAAATATGTGGAAATAGTCTTAGTGGAAGGATCCGTCGGTGTTAACTTTGATCTTTGGTCTGTTATAATTAAAGGGAGAACTGAGGCAGGTGTACACCGTTGAACCGCAAGTTAAGTGACTGTCAAACGAGGCATCAGTAATCCTCTCTACTTACTGCGGTACATTAACTGCGGATGTAAACCCAAAGCGTTGATGAGTGAATTTTGGTGTGAACGAGTGATGGTAAAGTCGTGTGACATTGAAATGAATCAAGGATTGTAATGTGTACTGAACAGTTTAATGTGTACAGTGACCCAGGAGTGTTCAACGTGACTAAAGTAACGAACAGAAGATTCGACGTCCTGGTGAATCATCGAGGTTCAGCCGTCGTTTCTTCAATCAAGTCATCGAATATCGACGTCCAAGATACGGCAGTGTCACAGCTCGAAGTTTGTAGTACAAGTCCGAAAACGACAGAGTACTGCAGTATTACGATTTGAACCTGTTATAGAATACTGGACTTTGTCCTCAAGACATCTCAATGTGTGATCTTATTAGATGTCATATACCTGACTAATAGTGGATCATATGAGGTTAGGACACGTACTTAACACTTATGTACACTTTCACCTCACTACAGCTCCTGGTGACACAAGGACGGCTGTGTGAAGGGAAGACTGAAGGGTCCAGCTGTTGTAGTTTTTAGGTCGTCAATCTTTAAGAAAAGTAACACTCTTAGTTATTAACATCTTAAACAAAGTAACCAAGAAAAGTGTTGAAACTATTATGTAAGTGTAATGTAACAGTATCAGTGTGACCAGACAACATGGCTGCTGAGAGAAGCAGAACTTCAATTTGATTCATTAGCAAAGGTGTATAACCTGGAAATATAACCTCAAGCATATATACACTGAGAGTCAGACTGTCTTTGTCTCAGTGTATATATCATGAGAGTTTAATCTCTATTTTAAGGATTCGAGTATCCATGTCTGGCGGTGAAAATGCAGCCTTAATGGCCTTGGTGTAGTCGACAGACTTTAAACTCTATTAAGCAATTAACCAATTGCTCCAATTAAGACCAATGCCAGAAAAATGAAAAAAAAGCAAAGTGTGATTCTCGTAAATCAAACGTAAAACGCACAAAAGGACCTGAACTCGAAGTCAGCAACTCTAACATACACACAGTCAGAAGTTACAGAGAAGACGGTAAGGAAGAGGAGACTGAAGTACTTAGAAAGGAGATTCTTTCCAGAAACTCAGCACGGGTTTATATATGTAAATTTGTCTTAAAAATTTGTTGGAATTTTACGACATTCGCAGAGATTAAATGAGAAAGAGAAGGGTGAGCGGATTGTATATTGTTGTACTGCAGGAAAACATTTGACACAGTATCACACACAAGATTCGTTCAGAAATTAGAGCAACTCCGAAACAGCACGGTTAAAATGAGGAGTTTGAAACAGCACGGTTAAAATGAGGAGTTTGAAACAGCACGGTTAAAATGAGGAGTTTGAAACAGCACGGTTAAAATGAGGAGTTTGAAACAGCACGGTTAAAATGAGGAGTTTGAAGCAGCACGGTTAAAATGAGGAGTTTGAAGCAGCACGGTTAAAATGAGGAGTGTTGCAGTGGGTCAGGGAGTACCTGAATGAGAGAAGACAGAATGTGACAGTAAGGGATAAGACATTAGACTGAGAAAGTAATCAGTGGTGTTCTGTAGGGATCAGTACTGAGACTATGAGTGTTTCTGTTATACCTGAACGACATACCAGAGGGGGATCGAGTCCATTATGTCTGTATTTGTTGATGATGTAAACTGTTAACGAATAAAAACAGGAGAAGACAACGATAACTTTAAGAAGACTTCATCCGACTACGAAAGAGGGCAAAAGAAAATGCATCTTCTCTAGTTCAACCAGAACAAATACAATGTATTGTGAATTGAAGAACGTAACAGCAGACAGGACACAAAATACAACACGGGCAGAGAGAAGCTACAATTATCAGAAAATAAAAAAAAAACAGAGCTGCGGGTGACCCTAACACCAAGCATATCTTCAGAGCTGCATATAAATATGCAGCATGTGCAAAACAGACCACGCTGTAGCGTTCAGGAACGTGAATAAAAACATCTTTCAGCACCTTGTATATGACATGGAGTATGCAGCCCCAGCATGGAGCCCACACCTGTTCCAGCACTTGAAGAGCTCTTAAAGTTCCCAAGATTTACAACCAGACTACAGCTAGAACTGAGAGGAGCGCTCTGTGAGGCGAAGTTGAGTGACCTGAAACAGACCACCTGATTACTACAAACAAAATCTTAAGTGGAATGGACAGGGAAGATAAAGACAGATTGTCGTGAATTAAAAGGACCAGTATCAAGGGGAGGCAGGTGGAAGCTGAAGACATGATAATCCAGAGGGAAGTAAGGAAGTATTTATTTAGTCTCAAGGTGTTTGAAAAATAGAGTGACTTTAATAAGGTAGTGGTTTACCTGGAGTTTACCTGGAGAGGGTTTCGGGGGTCAACGCCCCCGCGGCCCAGTCTGAGACCAGGCCTCATGGTGGATCAGGGTCTGATCAACCAGGCTGTTACTGCTGGCCGCACGCAAGCTGACGTACGAACCACAGCCCGGTTGGTCAGGTACTGACTTTAGGTGCCTGTCCAGTACCTTCTTGAAGACATCCAGGGGTCTATTGATAATCCCCCTTATGTATGCTGGGAGGAAATTGAACAGTCTTGGGCCCCGGACACTTATTGTGTTGCCTCTCAGTGTACTCGTGGCGCCCCTGCTTATCATCGGGGAAATGTTGCATCTCCTGCCGAATCTTTTGCTTTCATATGGAGTGATTTCCGTGAGCAGGTATGGTACCAATCCCTCCAGGACCTTCCAAGTGTATATTATCATGTATCTCTCTCGCCTGCATTCAAGGGAATACAGATCAAGGACCTTCAACCGTTCTCAGTGTTTTAGGTGCCTTATCGCACTTATGTGTGCCGTGATAGTTCTTTGTACACTCTCCAGGACTGCAATGTCGCCAGCCTTGAAGGGGGTCGTTAGTGTACAGCAGTATTCCAGCCTAGAGAGCACAAGCGATTTGTAGAGAATCATCATGGGCTTGGCGTCCCTAGTTTTGAAGGTTCTCATTATCCATCTTATCGTTTTCCTAGCGGATGAGGTAGATATTTTGTTGTTGTCTTTGAAGGCGAGATCCTCTGACATTATCACTTCCAGGTCCTTCACATTACTTTTCCTCTCTATTGTATGGTTAGAATTTGTGGTATACCCTGACACATTTTTAATTTCTTCAAGTTTTCCATATCTGAGTAGTTGAAATTTCTCTTCGTTGAACTTCATGTTGTTTTGAGTTGCCCATTCAAAGATTTGGTTGATGTCTGCTTGGAGTCTCGCGGTGTCTTCGATTGAAGTCACTGTCATAGTGATCCGGGTGTCATCCGCAAAGGAAGACACGGAGCTATGGCTTACATCTCTATGTCAGAAATGAGGACAAGGAATAAAATGGGAGCGAGTACTGTGCCTTGTGGAACAGAGCTTTTTACCATGGGTGCCTGGGACTTTACTCTGTTCACTATTACTCTTTGTTCTATTTGTCAGGAAGTTGTAGATCCATCTACCAACTTTTCCGTTTATTCCTTTATCCAGCATTTTGTGTGCTATTACACCATGGTTACACTTGTCGAAAGCTTTTGCAAAGTCTGTGTATACTACATCTGCATTTTGTTTATCCTCTACAGCATCCAGGACCTTGTCATAGTGGTCCAGTAGCTGGGACAGGCAGGAGCGGCCTGCTCTAAACCCGTATTGCCCTGGGTTGTGCAACTGATGGGTATCTAGGTGGTTGGCAATCTTGCTTCTTAGAACCCTCTCAAAGATTTTTATGATATGGGATGTTAGTGCTATCAGTCTGTAGTTCTTTGCAATTGCTTTACTGTCACTTTGTGGGGTGGGGCTATGTCTGTTGTTTTTAGTGTGTGTGGGATGACCCCTGTGTCCATGCTCCCTCTCCATTAAATGCTGAAGGCACGCAATAGGGACTTCTTGCAGTTCTTGATGAACACAGAGTTCCACGAGTCTGGGCCTTGGGCAGAGTGCATGGGCATGCCATTAATTGCCTCTTCAAAATCTTGTAGAGTTATAATAATATCCGAGAGTTTTGGGATGGCCAAATTTTGGGATTCGTTCATAAAGAATTCATTTGGATTGTCGACCCTTAGAGTGTGCAGTGGCTCGCTGAAGACTGAGTCATATTGGGATTTTAGTATCTCACTCATTTTCTGGCTATCATCTGTGTATGTTCCATCTCGCCTAAGCAGGAGCCCAATACTGGATGTTATTTTTCCCTTAGATTTGGCATAAGAGAAGAAGTATTTTGCTTTTGTTTTTTCAATTTCCTTTATGGCTTTTAGTTCTTTCTGTGATTCTTGTCTCCTATAAGATTCCTTCAGCTAAGGTTCGATATTTGCAATTTCATTGACTAGTGCTTCCCTTCGTATTTCAGATATATTGACCCCACTCAGCAGCTCTGTGACTCTTCGCCTTCATCTCTATAGGAAGCGTCTCTCTCTTTCTAGTTTACATCTTCTCTTTCTTTTTCTTAATGGAATGTGTCTTGAGCAGATCTCAAGAACCACAGAATTCATTTTTTCAAGGCAAAAGTTCAGATCAGTGTTGTTTAGGATATCTTCCTACCTTGTTTCATTTAGGACATAGTTTACTTGATCCCATTGTATGTTTTTGTTATTGAAATTGAATTTCGTGAAGAGACCTTTATGACTACTCACATTTTGCTGGTCAGGAGCCCTGTGTATACATGTCTGTACCTCTGTTATGTTGTGATCTGAGTGAATTGTCTTTGATACAGTTATATTACGTATCACATCATCATTGTTAGTGAAGATGAGGCCCAGCGTATGTTCTAGTCTTGTAGGCTCTAATATCTGTTGTTCTGGGGTAGAGGCCAATGTCTGTGCCTCTGCTCCAGAAGTGTTTTCAGGTGGTGTAGGATTATTGTAATTTCTTGCATGTCTTTTTTTCCCTTCTGACCCTAGAAAACCTCTGTTCCTGGAGAGGTTGTGGCTCCTCTCTTTTGTTTCCCATAATCTGGCTGGTCTGTGTCTTCTAGTCCCCTTTTGATGATGTGCCTGGCAGTATATATTGTAGCATTTTCTTTCATGGAGTGATGAGTGACACAATTCTGGGTGAAATAAGTTGCAAGAAGGGAAGTTGCACTCACCTGTTGTCATGTGGGTGCGGCATTTTTTGGGATCGTCAAAGGTGCATGTCCCACCTGTTTTACCAGATATACCGTGCCTGCAGATACTCAAGGCATAGTATTTACATAGATTGTACTTCTGTTTGCTAGGATTTATTGTAGCTGCGTTCACTGCTGGTGCATTTATTTTTCCTGTTTCCTCAATATCTTTTACCCCTGTATGGACACCAGTGTGTCCAACAGGTTTTGCTGGTAGTGTATCGACACTATTCCCTGAGGCCTCATCCCATTTTGATCCATCTCCAGCAGTATCTCTATTTTGAACTTCTGTGGACTGAATAAGGTTGTCTTCAGTGTCCTCCAGGACAACACTAGTACCCTCACGAACTCTATCTTCTAAGACATTACTAGGACCCTCTGGAGCACTTTCCTCCAGGACAACACTTCACCCTCAGCAATGTCCTCCAGGACAGCACTAGCCCCTTCACGAGCACTGTCCAAGACAGCCCCGTCCCTACCACCCATCTTTTTTTTCGAGCTGTCATACCGTGCTGACATGTCTTTCAAGAAGGATGTTTAATTGGTGTTCTTGTCTTTTAACATAGAAGTCATTTCCTCATACAGGTGTATCTCGTTTGGGCAGACCCAGAAACATCTCTCTGAGCTTATGTCAAGTGTGGTCACTAGTTTAAAATCCCTACATATACCATGGGATCACTGACCACACAGATGGAAAGCAATCCAGGCTTGTCTTCGTTCCTTACCATTTCTGCAGACTAAACAGATCTTCAAGGTGGTGGTCATCTTACAATACTTGACAATTCTCCTAGCTAGCTAGTCTGTAATTCCCCGATGTATTTAATTTTTTGTAACAGTTCTTCTGATTTGGATTAATTTCCAACGAAACCGTTGGAATCCACCCGAATCAGGCTTTATTTCCACAAAAAGCGTTTGAATCCTCCCGAATCCGGAGAAACTGGAAGAATCCAGTTCGTGGATCACTGTATATCTTTTTTCTAATAATCATCTTAACAGTAGATATGTCTATCTGTATTGTAATTATTTGTTGTAGTTACTGTTTGAGTTTTTGATAGGGCGGGTAGAGCCCCGTCAGTTAGTGAAACCAGTCAGAGGATACATTGTTATCAATGAATCCGTTTGAATCCTGTCGTTGGATGAATCCGGGCAGATCTGCATTAGGCTCACTGGGTGATTTTGGACTAGCTCATGAAAAGGACCACTGGAAAGAAATTAAACAGAGTAATATGTGTTCAGTTTGATACAGAAAGTATAACTTGCGTGTTTGGGCGCCGATGGCTTCAGTATATGAAGATTACTGGAGGAATAATGGTTTTCGTTGTGTATATATCAACCGCTGGTAAATACAGGTTTACCACACACTGAATACGTCACTCCATCACAATAAGTATTAACAACTATACACTGTTTATCATATTTCTACAAAACTGTGCACTTTTCGTATTTCCTCGAGATTTTACACCTCTTCTTATTTCAACAGGAATGTTTTACTCCCTGGAATCACTAATTATAAGTCAGGTACACTAGCAGACCTGTGTGGGAGGTTCTGACCACTGCTGGCAACTGTTTACAACATGAACCTGCCTCTTTAGGCCTAACACTTCAGTTTTAAATTTCACCTTACCATTTATTATCTATATGCTAGGATACCACTGTGTACACTACAACACTATGTATAACACACTATTATCAGGGAGATTGTCTTTCCTCTGTTAAAAAAGTTCTAATATTATTTTCACCGTCACACTACCTGGAGGTTATTCCGGGGATCAACGCCCCCGCGGCCCGGTCCATGACCACTAGACCTAAAGTTCCCTTCTGAGAGTATGGTTATGCTGCCTTATTGTACACTGACTGAGAGTATGGTTATGCTGCCTTATTGTACACTGACTGAGAGTATGGTTATCCTGCCTTATTGTACACTGACTGAGAGTATGGTTATCCTGCCTTATTGTACACTGACTGAGAGTATGGTTATCCTGCCTTATTGTACACTGACTGAGAGTATGGTTATCCTGCCTTATTGTACACTGACTGAGAGTATGGTTATGCTGCCTTATTGTACACTGACTGAGAGTATGGTTATGCTGCCTTACTGTACACTGACTGAGAGTATGGTTATGCTGCCTTACTGTACACTGACTGAGAGTATGGTTATGCTGCCTTATTGTACACTGACTGAGAGTATGGTTATGCTGCCTTATTGTACACTGATTCTCCTTTTTTGACTCGGTAGATATTATTTTCTGCAAGATTACTTCCAAGTGCTGGAGGGATGTATCTTATAAGTTCACTGGCACAGTTTAAAGTTCTAGTATGCAAGAGAGACCGTGAAAAAACACGAAAGAACACGGTGGCACGGCGACACGGCACACGGCACGGCCACTTTGGTGGTGGCAAACTTAATACACAGCTTCAAGAGTAGATATGACAAGGCTAAAAAGGCCAGAAATCAGTTTTGCCAAAGTAATCTAAGAGGCGGAACCAAGAGCCGAGTCTGGACCCCAGGAGACACAACTCTGTCAACAGAAAGATGGACGAGGGTGAATGAACCGAGGTACTGGTACTGGCAGGTCCAGCGCTTCACCACTGACCTACGAAGCTTCTAATAAGAAAGATTCGGAAACAGAATTTACATTCAAGTCTCCGTCAGCGGCATCATTATTATCATGGGGGAGCGTTAAACCCGTTGGGTTTATACAGAACCTATGGGGGATGGGGGGTTATGGAAGGCATTCAGGCTTAAAACGAGCACAGAATCAATTCCCTTGACGAAGAGTCGGTCACCAGCATCAAGGAACATCCCTAGAGGGGATCAACAGCACCAGCTGTGTCCCACACCAGCTGTGTCCCACACCAGCTGTGTCCCACACCAGCTGTGTCTCACACTAAGTTTCCCACAACTCCAAATAATCCATGAACTCGATTTATATCGTAATAAACGACTGTAAATAAATAAACAGAATGATAGACGGGGGGACTGAACCAACGTCCTGGTACCAGCAGGTGCCAGTACCAGCTACAGATACCATAGGTGTCTCTATCATAGGTATACAACTATTTCTTTGAATTTGGTGAACTTTTGCCCAATACAGTGGACCCTCAACCAACGGCATTAATCCGTTCCAGAGGGCTTGCCGTTGATCGAAATTGCCGTTGGTCGAGTTAATTTTCTCCATAAGAAATAATAGAAATAGAATTAATCCGTGCCTGACACCCCAGTCTGACTTTTGTTTTGGTTGCATGAAATATACATTTCCTTATATGGAAAGGAATGGGGCATGCAAAATAAACAATAATTAAATACCACTTACCTTTATTGTGGAGTTGTTGATGAGTGATGTGCCAGCAGCAGGGAAGATCCAGGACTGTCTGTTGCTTGGAAGGAGAATCCCCTTCCATAAAAACTTCAGGTACCAAGTCCTTTGGTGGGGTTACCTCCCTTCTTGGTTTTTTAATGCCACTAGGACCAGCTTGAGAGTCACTGGACCACCCTCTACCATCACTACCACCCTCTACCACCATCACTACCACCCTTTACCACCATCACAACCAGTACCACCCTCTACCACCATCACTACCACCCTCTACCACCATCACAACCAGTACCACCCTCTACCACCATCATAACCAGTACCACCCTCTACCACAATCACTACCACCCTCTACCACCATCACTTCCACCCTTTACCACCATCACTACCACCCTCTACCACCATCACAACTAGTACCACCTTCTGCTGCCATCACAATCAGTACCACCTTCTACTGCCATCACAACCAGTACCACCCTCTACCACCATCACAACCACCCTCTACCACCATCACTGTCACCCTCTACCACAACCACTTTCGTATTTTTCAACAAACTTTTTCTTGAATTCTATCGTGTTTCCCACATACTTTACCAAAGGGCTGGCTCTAGAAGCTTTCTTGGGGTCCATGGTGGCTTATTTAGCGGTTACAAGCACTAGAAACGGTGGAATAATCCAAAATGTATGGGAGGCACACGTGGAAACCGACCGCAATAGCTTGTAAACAATGGCACATTGAGTCTTGAAGTGGCTGGAGACATGTTCCGGACGAACGACGTTGGTTAAATTTCTCGCCTTTGGTTAAGGTATTTTTTCTATGGCAAAAAGCGCCGTTAGATGAAATAGCCGTTACTTAATGCAGCCGTTAGTTGAGGCTCGACTGTATTTGAGAAAATCTTTTCTAGGTGTTTTTATGTATCTCCTTTAATCTGTTGACATGATGTAACTGTTTACAATTCTTTACAAGCTTTGTTTATATATATATATATTATATATATATATATATATATATATATATATATATATATATATATATATATATATATATATATATATATATATATATATATATATAATTATTATCACACTGGCCGATTCCCACCAAGGCAGGGTGGCCCGAAAAAGAAAACTTTCACCATCATTCACTCCATCACTGTCTTGCCAGAAGGGTGCTTTACACTACAGTTTTTAAACTGCAACATTAACACCCCTCCTTCAGAGTGCAGGCACTGTACTTCCCATCTCCAGGACTCAAGTCCGGCCTGCCGGTTTCCCTGAACCCCTTCATAAATGTTACTTTGCTCACACTCCAACAGCACGTCAAGTATTAAAAACCATTTGTCTCCATTCACTCCTATCAACACGCTCACGCATGCCTGCTGGAAGTCCAAGCCCCTCGCACACAAAACCTCCTTTACCCCCTCCCTCCAACCTTTCCTAGGCCGACCCCTACCCCGCCTTCCTTCCACTACAGACTGATACACTCTTGAAGTTATTCTGTTTCTCTCCATTCTCTCCACATGTCCGAACCACCTCAACAACCCTTCCTCAGCCCTCTGGACAACAGTTTTGGTAATCCCGCACCTCCTCCTAACTTCCAAACTACGAATTCTCTGCATTATATTCACACCACACATTGCTCTCAGACATGACATCTCCACTGCCTCCAGCCTTCTCCTCGCTGCAACATTCATCACCCATGCTTCACACCCATATAAGAGCATTGGTAAAACTATACTCTCATACATTCCCCTCTTTGCCTCCAAGGACAAAGTTCTTTGTCTCCAAAGACTCCTAAGTGCACCACTCACCCTTTTCCCCTCATCAATTCTATGATTCACCTCATCTTTCATAGACCCATCCGCTGACACGTCCACTCCCAAATATCTGAATACATTCACCTCCTCCATACTCTCTCCCTCCAATCTGATATCCAATCTTTCATCACCTAATCTTTTTGTTATCCTCATAACCTTACTCTTTCCTGTATTCACTTTCAATTTTCTTCTTTTGCACACCCTACCAAATTCATCCACCAATCTCTGCAACTTCTCTCCAGAATCTCCCAAGAGCACAGTGTCATCAGCAAAGAGCAACTGTGACAACTCCCACTTTATGTGTGATTCTTTATCTTTTAACTCCACGCCTCTTGCCAAGACCCTAGCATTTACTTCTCTTACAATCCCATCTATAAATATATTAAACAACCACGGTGACATCACACATCCTTGTCTAAGGCCTACTTTTACTGGGAAATAATTTCCCTCTTTCCTACATATGCCCCATCATCGCAGGAATCAAAGAGGTAGACCCAAGAAAAGTCCCACTGAAAACGAGAAAATTTGCGCACAGGTTAGCAAAAAAATCGAAGAAGGTAACACAGTGGGAGCAATAAGAATAATTACAAGTGACGAAACTGTAGCCCCCAAGGATGAGACCACGGCCCAAGCACTAAGAGACAAGCATCCAACCAGGGACACCATAGCCATCAACGACAACCCTGAGGAAAACCCCATCACTGAACAATTAATTTTGCCAGAATCGGAAGTCTATAAGGCGATCGTGTCATTTCCAGCAGGATCTGCAGGAGGTTACACTGGAATTCGACCTCAGCACCTCAAAGAGATGGTAAATCCAGTGCTCGGTGAATCTGCATCACTCCTTCTCACCTAGTTAACAACTTTCGTCAACAATTGCCTGGCTGGGGAAATCCCAGAAGAAATTAAACCTTTCTTTTTTGGAGCCTCACTATGTGCTTTGAAGAAGAGGGATGGGGGAATCAGACCCATTGCAGTTGGAAACACTCTTCGCCGTCTCGTTGCCAAAGCAGCAGTGAGAAACATTCGCCTAGAAGCTGCCACTTTACTCTAGCCACACCAACTGGGCTTTGGGGTCTCTCAAGGCAGTGAAGCTGCAGCTCATGCCGCAAGGGCCTACATCAGCGACCTACCAGAAGATTTTAGAAATGCCTTTAATATGGTGAAGATAGATGCTGTTTTGCCAGCTGTTCGGGATCGGTTCCCCAGTCTTTTTCCTTTCATTTCAGCCGGCTACAGCAAACCCTCAATTCTTTTGTTTGGAGAACATGAAATTCAATCATCAGAGGGTGTTCAGCAGGGTGACCCACTCGCCCCACTTCTCTTCTGCTTGGCAGTAAGAGAACTAACTTCCAGCCTACGCAGTGAGCTCAATATCTGGTACCTGGATGACGGCACTCTGGCAGCTACTGAAGAGTCCCTGGTGGGGGACCTACAACTGGTGAAAACACAGGGAGAAGACTTGGGACTCATCCTCAATCCCTCCAAGTGTGAAATCATCACAACGAACTAGGAAATAATCAATGCTGTGTGAAGAATCCTCCCAGAAGTCTCAACTACTACTCCGTCCAACAGTACCCTCTTGGGGGCACCGCTGGGTCACCAGGCCATCGACACTGTCCTCAGGGACAAATTGAATGACCTGATGAGAATGGAGGAGAGAATAAGCGATCTTGATGCCCATGATGCTCTGTTTCTCCTCACAAGGTGTCTTACTATGCCAAGACTCACTTACTTCTTGAGGTGTGCACCTTCTTTTGACAACCCAACACTTAATGAATATGATGCACACCTGAGATTAACTTTTAAGAAGGCACTGAACCTGTCACTAGAGGATGAGCAATGGGATCAGGCAACCCTCCCAGTACGACTGGGAGGTATAGGGGTGCGTAAAGCAATGCATATTGCTTTACCTGCTTTTCTGTCTTCGTGTTTGGCTTCCAGTGCATTAGTCAAGAAGATAGTTCCCGAACGCTTGAGAGACGTGGTAGGAGCTCAAGACCCCAGGTTTACTGAAGCAGCGATTCGGTGGGACACCCTTACAGACTCCTCCAGTAGACCAGCTCCTCCCAAAGAGCACAAACAGTCCCACTGGGGCAAACCGATCATGGAAAAAATCGCCAACACAATGCTCTCCAATGCTTCAGTAAAGAACAAAGCTCGTGAAGGCAGTGAAGGCACCACACTCAGGAGATTTCCTGTTAGCTGTTCCCAATTCCTCCCTGGGCACCCGTCTCGACCCACAGGCCATTCGGATTGGTGTTGCTCTTCGCCTTGTCGCCCCCATCCTCACCGAACATAGGTGTATTTGCGGCAGGGCGACAGCTGATCAATTCGGACTTCATGGTCTCGTGTGTCACACAGCAGAAGGGAAGTATGCCAGACATGAGGAGGTCAATGACATCATAAAGAGAAGCCTCGCCACAGCCCGTTGCCCAGCTCAACGGGAAGCCCAAGTACAGAGGCCTGATGGAAGTCAAAAGCGTCCTGATGGAGCCACTATGCTACCCTGGAAGGATGGAAAGCAGATTGTCTGGGACTACACCTGTGCTGCCACATTGGCAGACACCTACTTGCCATACTCCGTAGTGGAAGGGGGTGGAGCTGCCGCCACAGGGAGACCCAGAAGATCCGAAAATATGAAGACCTTCCCCCTTGCTATAACTTCATTCCAATAGGGTCGGAGACCCTTGGAGCATGGGGCAAGTGTGCTCTAAAGTTCCTCAAAGAGCTGGGTGAAAAGCTCATCATGGAAACCAAGGACCACAGGGCGACCAGCTTCCTCTTTCAGAGACTCAGTGTTACAATCCAGAGAGAAAATGCCTGCAGCATTCTGGGCACACGGCCCACCGCAGGGGAGCTCGACTAAGTATTCGAGATGTAGCTCTGAGTTATCTATGTTGTTTTACTTTCTGTTGTATTTTTGTGAATGTTTGGCCAATGTATTTTGTCTTTAGAAAAAACATACTTGAAATATAGGGGGTGGTAGGAGAAAATTCTCAAACAGCTTCAGGGAGAACCTTGAGTTTTCCCTGAAGCAAGTTCATTCTTTTCTCTGAGGATGAGGGTCCCTAGGACAGTTCTAGAGGTGGTACCTCCATATATAATATATGTATAATATATATATATATATAATATTATATATTATATATATTATTATATATATTATATATATATATATATATATGCAGGACAAGCCACGGGGGGGTGAAAATCTTTAGCTCAATTACTTTCACACTTCTCAGTGCGTCATCAGGAGCTGTGCATTGTTGCAAAGGAGCAACCAAAGCAGGGAGAGAGGTCTCAGAGTAGCGTAGGTGTCACTGGCCATGGTTACCCTTAGACTGGGTAGGTGGTCAGTGCCAACCCCACCCTATCATCGTCCTCCTACTACCCATATGGGGTAGGAGGGTTTCTGAGATGTCAAGTAGGAAATTATTTAGTATCGACCAGCGAAGAGGCAGAATCAGGAGCTATGAATCAACCCTTGCAACCACACATATAGGTGAGTACACACACTCAGTCACACTCTCTCTCTCTCTCTCTCCCTCTCCTTCTCTCTCTCTCTCTTCTCAGCTCAAACTAGGATCCTGCAGGAGAAAACACAACTGAGGGACAAACTTGAGTACCAGAAAAGGTACCTCGATCACAACAGAACACAAGAAAGGATGATACTGAAAGAGAGGGAACAAAGACGAAAGGATGAACGAGAGGCAATGATGAAGATGAGCAGGACCCAGACCCAGGAGGAAGGGCATACACCCCCCCCCCCCCCAGAAACTCTCGCAGAAGGACTCCAACCACGACAACCCCAACGCAACTGAACGATCTAAACCAAAACCCACACACTGTTCCCTCTGCCCTCAACTCCCACACCACAAACCTCACCCCTACAGCTGCCCCCCATGGGCACTCTGCCCCCACCCTCCTCATCACAAACCCCATCCACACAACCCGCCATAGGCCCTCACCACGGCTCCCACTCCCCAACCCCAATATTCTCCCAGGACCACAGTGATAGAAAAGAAGCTGCAGCTTTGTTACACGAATGTGGATGGAAACAATAAATAAATATGAGAAGTTTCACAAAAGAATCAATAAGAAGTCCCCAGACATCAAAGCAGTCACAGAAACGAAACTCACTGAGACAATAACAGAAGCAATCTTCCCACTGGGACATCAGATCCTGAGGAAAGATAGAAAGAGTAGAAGGGGAGGAGGGGTTGCACTGATCATAAAAAGCCGATGGGGATTTGAGGAAATAGAAGGCATGGACGAGACTGGAGAAAGGGACTACAAAGTAGGTACAATTCAGTCTGGAGAATATAAAGTAGTCATTGGAGTGATGTATAATTGCAGGAGGCCAAGAGAGGAATACGAAAAGAACAACAGAGCGATGGTGGACACACTGGCTGAGGTGGCAAGAAGAGCTCACTCGAGTATTTGTAGATGAATGGTTCAGAGAACCGACATGTTGATAAATTAGACACATGTGCAACTCTTGGGTATCTTTATTGAGGAAACGTTTCGCCACACAGTGCCTTCATCAGTCCATACAAAGGAGAATCTTGAAGAATAGGAGGAGAATGAGGTAATCAGTCCATCAACCTTGAGTCGATGTGGTCAGTCCATCAATCTTGAATAGAATACGGCATACGTGCTGAGAAGGAGCTTATATACCGTTGGCAGGAGAGGTGAAGCAGTCAGAGGCAGTGTAACACTTATTCAATGTTGAAGTAGGTCGTGCCCAAGAATTAGGCAAGCGAATAATTCCCAAGTATTAAGATCCCAAGAAGATGCAGTGTCTGACAGCTTTGTAGATGAAGGGTTTTCAGAGAACCGACATGTTGATAAATTAGACACATGTGCAACTCTTGGGTATCTTTATTGAGGAAACGTTTCGCCACACAGTGGCTTCATCAGTCCATACAAAGGAGAATCTTGAAGAATAGGAGGAGAATGAGGTAATCAGTCCCTCAACCTTGAGTCGATGTGGTCAGTCCATCAATCTTGAATAGAATACGGCATACGTGCTGAGAAGGAGCTTATATACCGTTGGCAGGAGAGGTGAAGCAGTCAGAGGCAGTGTAACACTTATTCAATGTTGAAGTAGGTCGTGCCCAAGAATTAGGCAAGCGAAGAATTCCCAAGTATTAAGATCCCAAGAAGATGCAGTGTCTGACAGCTTTGTAGATGAATGGTTCAGAGAACCGACATGGCGAAACGTTTCCTCAATAAAGATACCCAAGAGTTGCACATGTGTCTAATTTATCAACATGTCGGTTCTTGGAACAATTCATCTACAAAGCTGTCAACACTTTCATCTTCTTGGGATCTTTAAATACTTGGGGAATTCTTCGCTTGCCAATCTTGGGACACGACCTACTTAACATTAATAATGTTTACCTGCCTCTGACTCTCACCTTCCTGCCAACGGTATATAAGCTCCTTCAGCACGTATGCCGTTTCTATTCAAGATTGATGGACTGACCACATCGACTCAAGGTTGAGGGACTGATTATCCTCATTCCTCCTATTCTTCAAGGGTTATCTCCTTTGTATGGACTGATGAAGCCACTGTGGGCGAAACGTTTCCTCAATAAAGTAACCCAAGAGTTGCACATGTGTCTAATTTATCAACATTCGGTTCTCTGAACCATTCATCACAAGAGCGTCAGACACTGCATCTTCTTGGGAATCTTAATACTTGGGAATTCTTCGCTTGCCTAATTCTTGGGCACGACCTACTTCAACATTGAATAAGTGTTACACTGCCTCTGACTGCTTCACCTCTCCTGCCAACGGTATATAAGCTCCTTCTCAGCACGTATGCCGTATTCTATTCAAGATTGATGGACTGACCACATCGACTCAAGGTTGAGGGACTGATTACCTCATTCTCCTCCTATTCTTCAAGATTCTCCTTTGTATGGACTGATGAAGCCACTGTGTGGCGAAACGTTTCCTCAATAAAGATACCCAAGAGTTGCACATGTGTCTCACTCGAGTAGATTAAAATTACTGGTTACGGGCGATTTCAACCACGTTTGGAAAACCTGGAACCATGGGGGTCCCGAAACATGGAGAGCCAACATGATGGATGTGGTACTGGAAAACCTCATGCATCAACATATCAGGGACACCATCAGAGAGAGAGGGGAGGATGAACCAACAAGACTGGAACTTGTGTTCACCCTGAGCAGTTCAGACATTGAGGACATTACATATGAGAGAACCCTTAGAGCTAGTGATCACGTGGTTCTGAGTTTTGTCTATATAGTAGAGTTACAAGAGAAGAGGGTAACAGGAATAGAATGGGAAAAGTCAAACTATAAAAGAGGAGACTACACAGGCATAAGTAACTTTCTGCAGGAGGTTTAGTACGACAAAAACTGGTAAAAAAGTCAGTAAACAAGATAATGGAATATGTAACAACAAAATGCAGGGAGGCAGAGGAATGGTTTGTTCCCAAGGGCAATAGATATAATGGGAAGACCAAAGCGAGTCCTTGGTTTACCCGAATGTGTAGGGAGGCAAAAACTAAGTGCACCAGAGAATGGACAAGGTACAGAGGGCAAAGGACCCAGGGTAATTAAGAGATTAGGCGAAGAGCCAGAAACGAGTATGCACAGATAAGGAGGGAGGCCCAGCAACAGTACGAAAACGACATGACATCATAAGTCAAGTCTGACCCGAAACTGCTGTATAGCCACATTAGGAGGAAGACAACAGTCAAAGACCAGGTGATCAGGCTGAGGAAAGAAGGTGGGAAACTCACAAGAAACGATCAAGTGGTATGTGAGGAGCTCAACATGAGATTTAAGGACAAGTCGTTACCGTCAAATTACCGCCCAATAAGCCTGACCTCAATTGTAGGCAAATTACTAGAGTCAATTATAGCTCAGATTATAAGAAGCCATCTCGATAAGCATAGCTTGATTAATGATACTCAGCATGGATTCACAAGAAGCCGGTCTTGTCTAACTAATTTATTAACTTTCTTCAGTAAAGCTTTTGAGGCTGTTGACCACAATAAAGAATTTGATATTATTTACTTAGATTTTAGTAAGGCTTTTGATAGAGTTCCGCACAATAGACTGTTAAAGTAAGTGGCAGCTCATGGCATTAGGGGA
>NC_069424.1:2627492-2732492 GCF_026875155.1 Cherax quadricarinatus | reverse complement strand
ACTCACCAGAATAATAACAGATTCAATCTTTCCATCTGGATACCAAATCCTCAGGAAAGACAGAGGGAGGAGAGGGGGAGGAGGAGTTGCACTGCTCATTAAGAACCAGTGGGGTTTTGAGAAAATGGGAGGAATGGATGGCACGGGCGAAAGGGACTACTTAATAGGAACAATCCAGTCTGAGGGGCATAAGGTGATAATTGCAGTAATGTACAACCCACCACAGAACTGCAGGAGGCCAAGAGAAGAATACGATGAGAGCAACAGAGCAATGATCGACACACTAGCCGAGGTGGCCAGGAGAGCACACATGGGGGGAGCAAAGTTACTAGTTATGGGTGATTTCAATCACAAGGAGATTGACTGGGAAAACCTGGAGCCCCATGGGGGTCCCGAAACATGGAGAGCCAAGATGATGGATGTGGTACTGGAAAACCTCATGCATCAACATGTTAGAGACACTACCAGAGAGAGAGGAGAGGATGAACCAGCAAGGCTGGACCTTGTATTCACCATGAGTAGTTCGGACATCGAGGGTATCATGTATGAAAGGCCCCTGGGAGCTAGTGATCATGTGGTTCTGTGCTTCGACTACATAGTTGAGCTCCAAGTGGAGAGAGTAGCAGGAATAGGCTGGGAAAAACCAATCTACAAAAGTGGGAACAACTCAGGCATGAGGAACTTCCTTCAAGACATTCAGTGGGAGAGGGAACTGACAGGAAAACCAGTACAAGAAATGATGGACTATGTAGCAACAAAATGCAAGGAGGCAGAGGAGAGATTTGTTCCCAAGGGAAACAGAAATAATGGGAAGAACAGAACGAGTCCTTGGTTCACCCAAAGGTGTAGGGAGGTAAAAACTAGGTGTACTAGAATATGGAAAAGGTACAGAAGACAGAGAACTCAGGAAAACAAAGAAATCAGCCGAAGAGCCAGAAACGAATATGCACAGATAAGAAGGGATGCTCAGAGACAATATGAAAATGACATAGCATCAAAAGTAAAGACTGACCCAAAGCTGTTGTACAGCCACATCAGGAGGAAAACAACAGTCAAGGACCAGGTAATCAGACTGAGGAAGGGTGATGGGGAATTCACAAGAAACGACCAAGAGGTATGTCAGGAGCTCAACACAAGATTTAAAGAGGTATTTACAGTGGAAACCAGTAGGAGTCCAGGAAATCAGAACAGGGGGGCACACCAGCAAGTGCTGGATGAGGTACATATAACCAAGGAGGAGGTGAAGAAGCTGCTATGCGAACTTGGCACCTCAAAGGCGGTGGGACCAGACAACATCTCTCCATGGGTCCTTAAAGAGGGAGCAGAGATATTGTGTGAGCCATTAACAAAGATCTTCAACACATCATTTGAAACTGGGCAACTCCCTGAGGTATGGAAAATGGTAAATGTAGTCTCAATTTTTAAAAAGGGAGACAGACATGAGGCACTAAACTACAGACCTGTATCACTAACGTGTATAGTATGCAAGGTCATGGAGAAGATCATCAGGAGGAGAGTGGTGGGGCACCTGGAAAGAAACAAGTGTATAATTGACAACCAGCACGGTTTCAGGGAAGGAAAATCCTGTGTCACAAACCTACTAGAGTTTTATGACAAGGTGACAGAAGTAAGACAAGAGAGAGAGGGGTGGATCGACTGCATATATTTGGACTGCAAGAAGGCCTTCGACACAGTTCCTCACAAGAGGTTACTGTAAAAGCTAGAGTACCAGGCACACATAACAGGAAAGGCACTGCAATGGATCAGAGAATATCTGACAGGGAGGCAACAACGAGTCATGGTACGCGACGAGGTGTCAGAGTGGGCGCCTGTGACAGGTGGGGTTCCACAGGGGTCAGTCCTAGGACCTGTGCTGTTCTTGGTATATGTGAACGACATAACGGCAGGGATAGACTCAGAAGTGTCCTTGTTTGCAGATGATGCGAAGTTAATGAGAAGAATCAAATCGGATGAGGATCAGGCAGGACTGCAAAGAGACCTGGACAGGCTACAAGCCTGGTCCAGCAACTGGCTCCTTGAATTTAACCCCGCCAAATGCAAAGTCATGAAGATTGGGGAAGGGCAAAGAAGACCGCAGACACAATATAGTTTAGATGGCCAAAGACTGCAAACCTCACTCAAGGAAAAAGATCTGGGGGTAGTAAAAACACCGAGCATATCTCCTGAGGCGCACATCAATCAGATAACTGCTGCAGCATACGGGCGCCTGGCAAACCTACGGATAGCGTTCCGATACCTCAGTAGGATTCGTTTAAGACTCTGTGTACCATTTACGTCAGGCCCATACTGGAGTATGCAGCACCAGTTTGGAATCCACACCTAGTCAAGCACGTCAAGAAATTAGAGAAAGTGCAAAGGTTTGCAACAAGACTAGTCCCAGAGCTACGGGGATTGTTCCTACGAAAAAGGTTGAGGGAAATCGGCCTGACGACACTGGAGGACAGGAGGGTCAGGGGAGACATGATAACGACATATAAAATACTGCGCGGAATAGACAAGGTGGACAAAGACGGGATGTTCCAGAGACGGGACACAGACACAAGAGGTCACAATTGGAAGTTGAAGACTCAGATGAATCAAAGGGATGTTAGGAAGTATTTCTTCAGTCATAGAGTAGTCAGGCCGTGGAATAGCCTAGAAAGTGACGTAGTGGAGGCGGGAACCATACATAGTTTTAAGGCGAGGTATGATAGGGCTCATGGAGCAGGGAGAGAGAGGACCTAGTAGCAATGAGCGAAGAGGCGGGGCCAGGAGCTGTGACTCGACCCCTGCAACCACAAATAGGTGAGTACAAATAGGTGAGTACACACACACACACACACACCACACACACACACACACACACTCACACACACACACACACACACACACACACACAGGTTAAGGGAAATCAACCTGACGACACTGGAGGACAGGAGAGATAGGGGGGACATGATAACGACATACAAAATACTGAGAGGAATTGACAAGGTGGACAAAGACAGGATGTTCCAGAGATTGGACACAGTAACAAGGGGACACAGTTGGAAGCTGAAGACACAGATGAATCACAGGGATGTTAGGAAATATTTCTTCAGCCACAGAGTAGTCAGTAAGTGGAATAGTTTGGGAAGCGATGTAGTGGAGGCAGGATCCATACATAGCTTTAAGCAGAGGTATGATAAAGCTCACGGCTCAGGGAGAGTGACCTAGTAGCGATCAGTGAAGAGGCGGGGCCAGGAGCTCGGACTCGACCCCCGCAACCTCAACTAGGTGAGTACAACTAGGTGAGTACACTCACACACATACACACACACACACACACACACACACACACACACACACACACACACACACAGCAGGGGCTAGGACTCGACCCCTGCAACCACAAATAGGTGAGTACACCACACACACACACACACACACACACACACACACACACACACACAACCACACACACACACACACACACACACACACACACAAGCACTGCCCTTGGAAGAAAGAGACGAAGCAAATAATTTTGCAAACGGGTTAAGAAACAAGAGAGAAGAAAAAAATCCTGAGAAAACAAATGAACCAAAGAACGTAATAATAGTGGAGTACTGTAGTAGGCCTACTGGCCCATGCTAGGCAGGTTCAACCCACACTCACTCATGAACCTGCCCATCCTATTTTGGGAGTCTGACTCTCCCACAACAAAACCGCTTAATCACTTTTCCTATAGCCTTTCTATATTTAAATGTGTCCAATTTGAACCCGCTGCTGCGAGTCCTGTCTTGGTTAGATGTTTCCACCACTCTTAGTAAGATAGATGTTGCAGCATTTTGTGTGTTTATTGCAGTAAAGATATCCAAGTGTTGCATGTGTTGCAAGTGTTGCAAGTGTTGCAAGTGTTGCATGTGTTGCAAGTGTTGCAAGTGTTGCAAGTGTTGCAAGTGTTGCAAGCGTTGCAAGTGTCTTATTTCTTATTCATCAATCTGTGGGTATTTTATACCATCAATAATATGATACCTCAACACTTTATTTATTCAACCTTCAACTGTTTTGCTTTCCTCTTATACTGCATGATTCATCATATCTCCTGCATGACTCATCATATCTCCTGCATGACTCATCATATCTCCTGCATGATTCATCATATCTCCTGCATGACTCATCATATCTCCTGCATGATTCATCATATCTCCTGCATGACTCATCATATCTCCTGCATGACTCATCATATCTCCTGCATGACTCATCATATCTCCTGCATGATTCATCATATCTCCTGCATGACTCATCATATCTCCTGGCATGACTCATCATATCTCCTGCATGATTCATCATATCTCCTGCATGACTCCTCATATCTCCTGCATGATTCATCATATCTCCTGCATGACTCATCATATCTCCTGCATGACTCATCATATCTCCTGCATGACTCATCATATCTCCTGCATGACTCATCATATCTCCTGCATGACTCATCATATCTCCTGCATGATTCATCATATCTCCTGCAGACTCATCATATCTCCTGCATGACTCATCATATCTCCTGCATGACTCATCATATCTCCTGCATGACTCATCATATCTCCTGCATGACTCATCATATCTCCTGCATGACTCATCATATCTCCTGCATGACTCATCATATCTCCTGCATGACTCATCATATCTCCTGCATGACTCATCATATCTCCTGCATGACTCATCAATCTCCTGCATGACTCATCATATCTCCTGCATGACTCATCATATCTCCTGCATGACTCATCATATCTCCTGCATGACTCATCATATCTCCTGCATGATTCATCATATCTCCTGCATGACTCATCATATCTCCTGCATGACTCATCATATCTCCTGCATGATTCATCATATCTCCTGCATGACTCATCATATCTCCTGCATGACTCATCATATCTCCTGCATGACTCATCATATCTCCTGCATGACTCATCATATCTCCTGCATGACTCATCATATCTCCTGCATGATTCATCATATCTCCTGCATGACTCATCATATCTCCTGCATGACTCATCATATCTCCTGCATGATTCATCATATCTCCTGCATGACTCATCATATCTCCTGCATGACTCATCATATCTCCTGCATGATTCAGCATATCTCCTGCATGACTCATCATATCTCCTGCATGATTCATATCTCCTGCATGACTCATCATATCTCCTGCATGACTCATCATATCTCCTGCATGACTCATCATATCTCCTGCATGATTCATCATATCTCCTGCATGACTCATCATATCTCCTGCATGACTCATCATATCTCCTGCATGACTCATCATATCTCCTGCATGACTCATCATATCTCCTGCATGATTCATCATATCTTCTGCATGCTTCTTCATATCCCAGCCTCACTAATTACATAAGAACATGAGAATGGAAGAACACTGCAGAAGGCCTTCTGGCCTATACAAGGCAGATCCTTATCAAGACCACCCCTGCCTAAAACCACCCAAGTATTTACTCCCGTACCCACGACACAAATCAAGTCCAGCTCCTCCCACTCTCTTTTTAAAGCTACCCAAGATCCTAGCCTTGATCACCCTACTCGGAAGACCATTCAATGCATCCACAACTCTGTTCGAAAACCAGTAATTACCTATGTCCTTTTTAAATCTAAATTTATCTAATTTAAATCCATTATTTCTGGTTCTTACCTGGTTCGACACCCTCAGTACTTTATTAACATCTCCCGTAGAGAAATTTTCTCCAGGAGGGGGGTATCAGCCCCCTTCAGCCCCTTTTAGCCCCTTTCAGTCCTGAGGGGCCCAGCCCTCTCAGAAGGGGCAAGCATCTTGTTTACTCCTACAGCAAGTAATTGATCCCAGATGCAGTACGAGTATGCGACGTGGTCAAGCAACCAACGATCCTTGCAGTCCAATGTTGCAAAGTGTAGTTTAATATAAGACAGTCCATTTCTTACCTTAGCAGGACAATTAAAGAAAATCCTGCTCTCACTTTATTACCATGGTAAAGATAGTGTACATTGTTGTCTATGCTTAAGACAGCAAGATTCAAGCATTCTGCTTTGCTTCATGGAGGAAGTGGCAAGGAAGCAAAAGTACTAGGTCAGCTTTTCCTTTATGTGCTACGGGTAGTGACGGTGTAGGATTCTGTGACGTCTTCAGATTACTTTTGACTCTACTGAGAGTCACACTGATGCCTGGATAACCAACAAAGAACACTGATCCGTGTGTTAGTGTGAACAAAGTGTCTCACAAAACACAATAAACACTTACAGAGAAGTGTGATCAGCTACTTTAGTGATAAGGCTGTGAACAATAAAGACAAATCTTGTGGAACATAGTGTACCAGTGTGCGTATTCCTAGACTATGGAAGACATGGACATCCAAGGACACATTAGCTTCTATCAACTCACCAATACCTGTCGAAGGTGTGAAGAACACCATAGCTCACGCTACAAGAGCAAGGTGGGTTATAGATTTCTTGTAGTACGGTGGACTGCGCAGCAAGGAGTTTGTAATCAACCTATAGTCGGCAGTGAGGTGCGGACTTTTGAGTCCACACAAGTACGTAAGTCAGTCATCAGTGTATGAAATATGCTGACATAACACCCTCTAGGGGTAATTTATTGTTTACACAATATAATTCACTTCAGCCCGTTGAGAAGTGATCTTCGACAGCTTCTCAAGACCTCGTCTGCAGGGGAGGCTGTGCAGGCAATGAGCTGTCTTTCTAAGCTAAGTTTTCCCTATATTTAAACTACAAACTTAGCTGGTAAACCATTTCTCAACATTTTGGTCATGCTCGAACTGGATAAAGGCCACACTGTGGTCCAAATATGTTGTACTACAATGTACGAATAACCTACGAGCCAAGGTCCTTTGAAAAAAACTGTAAAACTAGTGTTTTACAATATAATCAGTATAAATGAGTCCCTCCAGACTCAATCATAGAGAATGGGCAGCCAAAAGAAAACGTTCGCTCACCCAGCGTTCACCCAAAGAAAACGGAAGCTGGGTGACTCACCCAACAAGAAAACGGGGGATGGCACCCGGCATCCACTAATCCAGTATGAGAAACGCTGACAACAGCAGCAATCCAACTGATGTTCAGTTTGTCTGAGTGTATATACACATAGTGTTTATAATGTGTATACACAGAAACTAAGAGACGAGATAGGGTTTGTTTCTTATAGACATAACTGTTATATTAAAGGAAATTATATATAAGATGTAAGCTTTCATATATATATTAACAGTGCATTTATATATGTGTAAGAAATATACATGTGTGATTTACAGTTATACAGTGACATTTATAGTGTATAGTGAATGAAGTGTATAACATCGTTATTTACGATTAATCACCGTGGTCAGGCTGACACAGCCATATGTGCTCTGTACCCTTCATGGTCATTGACCCTGAGGTTAAGCTTAGTGGGTCAGCAGTATCTGACTCGATTATTGCTGACTTAAGCATAACAAAAACTCAGCTGTTTATAGCAGTACAGTGTTTTTTAAACACTAAGTGTGGTGCTAGAATTTTCAGTATACCCTTAAAATGGCTTGTTTGAAAACTCAGTTTCAGTCTTTACAGACTAAGATTACACAATTAGAAAATCTAGTTTCAGTCTGTATAGGATTAACTCAAGATACAAACATAGATTTTGATGATCTTGAGGTCAAATTTGAATTACTTACACAACGTCTGGAAATAATTAATTCAGACTATACAAATTATGAAAATAAGTTTCTTGAATCAGATCCATCTGAGGATGAAATTAAAAATGTTTTGGATACATTTAGTAATCAACAGTTAAGGTGACAGGAGTACAGGCAATTTGCCGCAAAACTCTGTCACAGAGACCTACTGTAACTAGTGGTCAAACACCTGTTACACCTGTAACAACAACAGGTGTACCATTACCAAGTTTACCTACCTTGTCATTACCTATTTTCCAAGGTCATAATTATGAAGAATTCATTAGTGGTTTTCAGTCTATAGTAAATTCACGAACTGACATAGATGAGATTGCCAAGTTCAATTATCTTAAATGTCTTGTGAAGGGAGAACCCTATGAACTGATTAAGTCATTTCCGGTGGTTAAAGGCAATTATCAAATAGCCTTACGTGTCTTAGCAGACAATTACTTTGACGCTGACAAGGCTAGAGTTAGACACGCAGTCTTAATATCAAGCTTGAAGCCACCCAAACATTGTTTTTCAGACTTACAGGCATTTAGAATCACATTAGACAATAGTCTCAGATCTCTAGGTGCTAAATATGACCTAAGACAATGTGATTGGTTTATCAGTGGTATTGTACAAGATAAGTTGTCACCACAAACTATTGAACGATTAAATATTATGTTAAATAAACGCTATTTCACTTGTGAAGAAATTAGCAATGGTTTACAAACAATAGTTTCATGCATGCAAGCAACGAGACAAGATGAAAAATCCACAAATCTGGTGGATAACAAACCTTCAACTCAGTATAAAAAGAGTATACCTACTCCCATTAAACCACATAATGGGAAATCCCATGTAGGCATTTATCAAGCTGTGAATACAACAGACAGTAAACAGACTGTCATACATAAACGTACTCCAAAATGTGTACTTTGTGATGGAACACATTGGGCACAGTATTGTAGTCAATACACATCAATGGAGGCACGTAAACAACGTGTTCATCAGCTGAAAAGATGCATCAAGTGTTTAGGTGAACACAAGGGAGGTAAATGCTCACTGAAGAAGTGTTTTAAATGCAAGGGTATGTATCATACAGCATTATGCCCAAATACTTTTGATGAACAGCAGAAGACTTCCACAGAATCAGGAAGTCAACAAGCAACAACATTAAATGTGAGAGATAAGTTTAAAGCGACTGCTCTTCCGATAGCTCGAGTTGAGTTATCTAATAAATTACACAAAACCAATGTGCTAACATTATTTGATAAATTCTCACAAAGGTCTTTCATAAGAAGAACAGTGTTGCAGAAACTGAATAAACAACCCTATGCCAAAGTACAGTTAGATATAGCTGTTTTTTTTCCACAATTCTCGTAAACAGACATATGACCTAGCCAGAACCACTGTTGGTCTAGGAAACAGAAAAAAAGCAGTAGAAGTTGTGGTAGTAAATGATTTGCTTAAGTCTGTGCAAATCCAGGGATTAAAAGAAACAGTTGCAGCACTGAAAGCAGCTAAGGTCAAGTTAGCTTGTCCTGACATACAGACGGACACTATTAGTCCAATTGATTTAATCTTTGGAAGTGATTATTATCACTGTTTTGTGCAAAATATAGTAAGTAAACATGATGTTCACTTGTTGAAAACAGCAGGAGGCCACATGATATGTGGTCCCATTCCCTCTCAAAGTGGGAAAGAAGCTGATATTGATTCAGTGGAAAATGTACTACTTACGAGAATAACCGCTGATCATGTACCACAGCAAAAATTATCATTACTGGAAGAAATGAATGAACCAGTTGATAAGTTGTGGGATTTAGATGCGATAGGTATTAATGTCAATAAACCAAGCCCACAAGAGTCTCAGACTTAAAACCAATATTTGGACACTGTCAAATATAAAGATGGACAGTATTGGGTTAGGTTACCATGGAAATTAAATCCACCACATATGCCTAGCAGTTATCGCATGGCTTTCGGACAAATGAAAGCACAAATACATGAGCTCAGGAAGAATCCAGAGCTACTGACTGTCTATGATAATATCATACAAGAACAGTTGGACAATAAATTCATTGAGGAAGTAGTCGAAGATAAGTTGAAGACAGAAGCTCATTTTCTCCCGCACCATGGAGTCAGAGAAGATTCTGAAAGCACTCCATTACGTGTTGCATATAATTGCAGCGCACGTGCAAATAAAGATGCAGCAAGTCTTAATGACTGTCTGATGACCGGACCCTCACTAACTGAGAAGCTTGGAGACGTGCTTATGAAATTTCGCACAAACCTATATGTCTACACGGCTGATATTTCCAAAGCTTTTTTAAGAGTAGGACTACAAGAAATAGATAGAGATTATACTCGATTCTTGTGGCCTGAAAATCCACATGATCCTCAAAGTCCTGTGAAAACTTATCGTTTCAAATCAGTATTATTTGGTGCAACATCCTCTCCATTCTTACTAGAAGCTACTCTAAATACACATTTGAAGAAATCAGAAAGTCCCTTTAAAAAAATCTTAAAGAAAAGTTTCTATGTGGACAATCTTCAAGGTACTGTGAATAAAGAGGATGATTTGAAATCCTTGTACAGAGAAGCTAACAAGGAGATGAAAGAAGCAAATATGTCTCTAACGATGTGGAATACTAATTCAATGCAATTAAGGGAACTTATCAAAGAAGATTTCCCTGAAACTGAAATTCCTGATTGCAACAATATGCTGGGACTTAATTGGAACACACAGGAAGATACTTTGAGCCTCAAAAGGATAAACAATAAATCATGCAGTACACTCACTAAACGTAGTTTACTGTCAGAGGTATCACAATGTTTTGATCCTCTAGGACTCGTCTCACCAATTACCATAAAGGGTAAAATACTTATGCAAGATGCATGGAAACTCAAAATTGGATGGGATGAGAACTTGCCTCTAGAAATGAGTCAAGCATGGGATGAAATATCCAAGGAAGTTTAAGCAACTTCATCAAATTAAATTTCCCAGACAAATAGGTCAAGAGGGAAAAAAGTACACATTACATGGGGTTTTTGTGATGCGTCAACCAGAGGTTATGGCGCTGTAGCTTACATGAGTAATGCTGAAGAAAGTACACTAATTACTTCAAAGGCCAGGGTAGCACCCTTGAAGGTCAGAACAGTACCACAATTGGAACTGACAGCACTCTATGTAGGTACAAATTTAGCTGTCTATCTCAACAAAGTACTTGATCATCTCACTATTGAAAAAACAGTGATCTGGATTGATAATGAAGCAGTTCTCCAGTGGTTAAGAAATAATAAGAGTAAGTTGGTCTATGTACAGAACAGAGTAGCAGAAATAAAAGAGATGCAGAGAGATTATCTCTTTCTCCAAGTCTCTACCCAAGAGAATCCAGCTGACATGTTGTCACGTGGTGTCCCACTCAAGAAATTTGTGGATAATAAATTATGGCTCCACGGACCGAACTGGCTCTCTGATGAAAATAACTGGCCTCAGCAAAAAGCTCACATTATGCCAGAAGAAACAGTCTGCTTGAATACAGCAGAAATAAGTTGTGTAAATACTGCAGACACAACAGAAATAGTCATTGATGGATCTAAATACTCATCTTTGGGTAAACTCTTAAGAGTTACAGCTCTTGTCTTTAAATTCATTAAAGGAATAAAATCTAATTATTAATATCTTGAACCCATTAAATACTGGGTGAAACTAATACAGAAAGATGTTTTCTCTACAGAATATAAATTTATGGAAACACAAAACAAAATATAAATTTCTGGAAACACAAGATAAATCCCCAAAGAAACATGTCATGATTAATTCTTTAGGACTTTATCTCGACTCTGAAAAGATTATAAGATGTCGAGGAAGAATTCATAATTCTTCACTACCTAAAGAAGCCATACATCCAATATTGATCCCCAAGAATCATTGGCTAACAAAACTGATTGTGCAAAACGCCCACAGTAACGTGTTACATGGTGGGGTAGCTGACACACTTTGTCATATACAACAATCCTACTGGATACCTCAAGGTCGACAAAGTGTGAAAAAACAAATAAAGGACTGTATTACTTGTCGTCACTACGATATGCGAGTATGTCAGTATCCAGGTCCACCTCCATATCCCTCTTAAAGAGTTTGTTATGTCACTCCATTTGAGGTGACAGGTGTAGATTACACTGGACCAATAATTTTAACCAAAACAGTTGACAAAGTTCCCATCAAGGTGTACATCTGTTTGTTCACTTGTGCTACAACTAGAGCAGTACATCTAGAAGTAGCCACTGACATGTCTGCTGAAACCTTTATCAAATTATTCAGAAGGTTTGCAGCCAGAAGGGCATGTCCCAGACTGATGATTTCAGACAATGCAACGAACTTTGTTGCTGGTGCTGCTTATATAAGCAAGATCTTTGATCAACCAGAAGTACAACAGATGCTGAATCAACGCAGTTGTCATTGGAGATACATTCCTCCTAAACCTCCATGGCACGGCGGATTTTATGAAAGAATGATCGGCACTGTAAAACGTTGTTTAAGGAAGACTCTTCATCGTTAGAGAATCGATTTAGAAGAATTCTGTACAGTTGTGACTGAAATAGAAAATAGAGTCTACAACAGACCTAAAAACTTATGTTACCGATGATCTGGACAATTTAGAAGTGTTAAGTCCATCTCATTTACTCCATAAATAAAGTGATTGAACGTTGGGAGAAAATTTGGCGAGAAGACTATCTCACCTCATTGAGAGAACACTTCTATGGAGCTGGTATTCCTGAAAATTATAAGTCCTTAAGACCTGGTGACATAGTGTTTATTGACAATGATGGTCTGAGGTCCCAATGGCCACTTGGAAAAATTGTGACCATATATCCTGATGCAAATGGAATCATCAGGACAGTTGATGTTTTAAGCAAAGGTGTAGTGAATAAGCGGACAATAAATGAACTAGTACCGTTAGAATTACACAGTGTTGAAAACAAAATTAGTGATTCTCTAGAAACCACACACACTAAAGCTGTTCAGAAAAGACAAGCAGCAGTGGTGGCGAGTGAGAAAATCAAATTAATGTTAAATGATGAATAATTCACCTGCAGCGAACCTCCGTCATCCCCCAGTGAGGAGAAATTTTCTCCAGGAGGGGGGTATCAGCCCCCTTCAGCCCCTTTCAGGCCCTTTCAGCCCCTTTCAGCCCCTTTCAGCCCTGAGGGGCCCAGCCCTCTCAGAAGGGGCAAGCATCTTGTTTACTGCTACAGCAAGTAATTGATCCCAGATGCAGTACGAGTATGTGACGTGGTCAAGCAACCAACGATCCTTGCAGTCCAGTGTTGCAAAGTGTAGTTTAATAAAAGACAGTCCATCTCTTACCTTAGCAGGACAATTAAGGAAAATCCTGCTCCCACTTTATTACCATGGTAAAGATAGTGTACATTGTTGTCTATGCTTAAGACAGCAAGATTCAAGCATTCTGCTTTGCTTCATGGAGGAAATTTGGCAAGGAAGCAAA
This sequence comes from Cherax quadricarinatus, assembly GCF_026875155.1. Classification (NCBI taxonomy): domain Eukaryota; kingdom Metazoa; phylum Arthropoda; class Malacostraca; order Decapoda; family Parastacidae; genus Cherax; species Cherax quadricarinatus. The sequence goes on along the minus strand of NC_069424.1, from coordinate 2,719,291 downwards.
AGTACTAGGCCAGCTTTTCTTTTATGTGCTAGGGGTAGTCACGGTGTAGGATGCTGTGATGTCTTCAGATTACTTTTGACTCTACTGAGAGTCACACTGATGCCAGGATAACCAACAAATTACACTGATCCGTGCATTAGTGTAAACAAAGTGTCTCACAAAACACAATAAACACTTACAGAGAAGTGTGATCAGCTTCTTTAGTGATAAGGTTGTGAACAATAAAGACAAATCTTGTGGAACATAGTGTACCAGTGTGCGTATTCCTAGACTATGGAAGACATGGACATCCAAGGACACTTCAGCTTCTATCAACTCACCGATACCTGTCGAAGGTGTGAAGAACACTATAGCTCATGCTACAAGAGCAAGGTGGGTTACGAATTTCTTGTAGTACGGGGGACTGCGCAGTTCTTGAGTTGCAAGGAGTTTGTAATCAACCTATAGTCGGCAGTGAGGTGTGGACTTTTGAGTCCACACAAGTACGTAAGTCAGTCATCAGTGTATGAAATATGCTGACATAACACCCTCTAGGAGTAATTTATTGTTTACATAATATAATTCATTTCAGCTCATTGAGAAGTGATCTTCGACAGCTTTTCAAGACCTCGTCTGCAGGGGCAGCTGTGCAGGTGATGAGCTGTCTTTCTAAGCTAAGTTTTCCCTATATTTAAACTATAAACTTAGCTGGTAAACCATTTCTCAACATCTCCTTTGTTTATGCCCATCATCCACTTATATACTTCGATGACATCATCTCTCATTCTACGTCTCTCCAGAGAGTGAAGATTCAAGGCTCTAAGTCTATCTTCATATTGGAGATTCCTTGCACAGTAAATCATTTCAGTCATTCTTGTCTGTATGTTCTCCAATGAGTCTATATCCATCCTGTAGTAAGGAGACCAAAACTGAGCAGCATAATCCAAATATGGCCTCACTAGTGATGTATTAGAGCTGTAAAATAGCTTTTGGACTTCTGTTACTTACACTTCTTGAAATAAATCCCAGTAATCTGTTAGCCTTGTTGCACACACTTAGGCACTGCTGTCTTGGCTTTAGATTTCTGCTTACCATGACTCCCTAGTCTTTTTCACATTCTGTATGATCAAGCTCTACTTCACCTAGATTATAACTTCGAGGGTTATTTTCATTACTAAGGACAAGTACTTTACACTTGTCCACATTGATCTTCATCTGCCAGTTTTCAGACTAAGACATTAATTTGTCCAAATCCTCCTGGAGTTCATTGGTATCCTCCTGAGCATGAATCATACGGCCTATTTTTGTATCATCAGCAAATTTGCTCATGTCACTTGTAATCCCTTCATCAAGATCATTAATGTAAATTATGAACAAGAGAGGGCCTAAAACTGATCCTTGTCGAACGCCACTAGTGACTAATCCTCATTCATATTTGACCCCATTAATGGAAACTCTGCTTTCTGTTGGTAAGCCATGCCTCTATCCATGCTAGAACTTTTCCTCCTATACTATGAGCTGCCACTTTTCTTAAGTCTTTTGTGAGGTACTCTATCGAAGGCTTTACTGAAGTCCAAATAAACAATATCATATTCTTTATTATTGTCTACTGCCTCAAATGCTTTATTGAAGAACGTCAGTAAATTTGTCAGGCAGGATTGACCTCTCTTGAACCCATGCTGAGATTCATTAATCAAATTATGCTCTTCGAGATGACTTCTAATAATATCAATTGTAATTGATTCTAATAATTTGCCTACTATGGACGTCAGGCTTGCTGGGCGGTAATTTGATGGAATGAACTTATCCCCTTTTTTGAATATAGGAACTACATTAGTTATCTTTCATATCTCTGGCACAACACCAGTTAGGATGGATGCATTAAACAAGCTCATTAATGGCTGACTAAGTTCCATCTTGCATTCTTTAAGTACCCTCCCACTGCAGCAGGCCTACTGGCCCATGCGAGGCAGGTCCAATTCTCCTACCGGCTTAAACCAATGCCTGAACCTAGCCAGGTCAGCTCATGTTCACTTAAGGAAGGAGCACAGCATCTGACCTAGTAGTACAAGCTAGTCAGGTCAAACTTACACACCCAAACCCACTCGTGTACTTATCTAACCTATTTTTAAAACTACACAATGTCTTAACCTCTTTGACGGTAATCGGGAGTTTGTTCCACTCATTCACAACTCTATTACCAAACCAGTGCTTTCCTATATCCTTCCTGAATCTGAATATTTCCAACTTAAAGCCATTGCTGTGAGTCCTGTCTAAGCTAGACATTTTTAGGATGATGTTTACATCTCCTTTATTCATTCCTGTTTTCCGTTTATACACCTCGATCATATCCCCCCTAATTCTACGCCTTTGTAGAGAGTGCAGATTCAGGGCCTAAGACTATCCTCATAGGGAAGATTTCTGATACATCGGATCAACTTGTCATCCTTTTTGTATGTTTTCCAGAGCATTTATATCCATTCTGTAATACGGTGACCAGAACTGAGAAGCATAATCTAAATGAGGCCTAACCAAGGATGTATAGAGTTGAAGAACAACCTGAGGGTTTCTATTATTTATACTTCTTGATATGAAGCCAAGAATTATGTTAGTTTTATTGCAAATACTTATGCACTGTTGTCTTTGTTCAGATTACTGCTAACCAGAACTCCTAAATCCTTTTTTGCACTCTGTAAAATTAAGACCTACATTATTTAGTTTATATGTGGCATTGTTATTTTTCTGTCCAGCATTCATAACTTTGCATTTGTCTATATTAAACTGCATCTGCCACTTCTCCAACCACTGCATCAGTCTTTTCAAATCATCCTGGAGTGCTCTAATGCTTTCATTAGAATGAATTGGACGGCCTATTTTTGGTGTCATCAGCAAATTTGCTTATGTCGCTATTTATTCCCTCATCAATGTCGTTTATGTAGATTGTGAACAACAACTGGCCCAACACTGACCCCTGTCGAACACCGCTTGTTACGTGCCCTCATTCTGATTTCTCCCCATTTATACAAACTCTCTGCTGCCTATTGGTGAACCATGCCTCTACCCAGGAAAATTTTTCTCCTATTCCATGTGCTTTATTGACTCCATAAATTTTCCTGCTATGGAGGTAAGGCTTATTGGTCTATAGTTCGAAGCTAAGGACCTGTCACCTGCCTTGTCAATAGGTATTATATTTGCCATTTTCTACTTGTCTAACACTATGCCAGTTTGTAGTGATAAGTTGAAAAGATTAGCCAAAGGTATGCTAACTTCCTCTCTACATTTCTTTAAAACCCTTGCAAACAGTTCATCAGGGCCTGGGGATTTGTTAGGCTTTAATTTCTCTATTTGTCTGAGGACCATGTCATTAGTCACCCTAATCGTGAAAAGTTTATTATCGTCCTGTTCTACATATTTCATTATTTCTGGAATTTCGCTAGTATCTTCCTGAGTAAAGACCGAGAGGAAGTGTTGAAAAGTTGACACATTTCCTTATCACTGTTAGTGATCTGAGTTACTCTTAAGTGGGCCTATCTTGTCCATAATCTTACTTCTGTATACCTGAAAGAATCCTTTTGGGTTAGTCTTCGAATCTCTTGCCACTTTAGCCTCATGATCCCTTTTTGCTTTTATTACTTTTTTTTATTTCTCTCTTTAATTGAATACATTAATTTCTTAATTTCCCACCACCCTCTTTTGATATGCCTATATATGCCTCTCTTTTGACTAATGAGAGGTTTTAATCTGTTGTTTATCCATATAGGATCATTTTTGCTTGATCTAATTTCCCTACTTGGAACAAAAGTTGTCTGGGCAGTTATAACTATGCTTTGAAAAAACGTCAAAATGGCAGCCAACCCTACCTACTTGACCCAAATGCAGGTCATCCCAATTTAGTCCACCCAGGTAATTTCTCAGCCCCATGAAGTCGGCCAAGCAAAAGTCTTGAACAGAGACTAGACTGCAGTTAACTGGGTAATTCAATGATATACTGAAACTAAGTGAATTGTGATTGCTTTCCCCAAGCTCATCATTAACCTCAAGATTATTAATTAGAGATTCTTTGTTGGCAAGAATTAAGTCAAGCGGGTTGTTTCCCCTAGTTGGTTCTCTCACAAACTGTTTTAAAAGAAATCCTAAACCGTATCAAGAAAGTCACTAGACTCAAGATTTCCTGTCACATTGTTCCAGTCAATTTGTCTGAAGTTAAAATATCCCATTAACACAAAATTTTCATATCTAGACGCCTTATGAATTTCGTCCCATAGCGGCTTATTGCAGCTTACTGCCTATAAATCATATCCAAAATTAATTTTTCACGACCCTCGAGAAACTGCAGTCAAACAGATTCTGTGTCCCATGTTTCTAATCTTATATCTTGTCTAACACAACAATTTAAATTATCTCTGACATACATCGCCACTCCACCACCCTTCCCATTGACCCTATCAGTGTGGAATAGTTTATAACCCTGTATGTTGCTTTCAGAAGGCAATTTCCTATCTTTCAAGTTGAACCAGGTCTCCGTTATAGCAATGAAATCTATATTACCTGCACTTGCAAGTAATCTTAACTCATCAATCTTATTTTTTAGACTCCAACTCTTTGTATAGTAAACCATAAGGGAGTTAGTCACTCGTTGCACTCTACTAACTCTCTTTGTTTGTTGAACAATCGCTCTGCCTTTACTAGCAACTTTATTTTGAATATTGTCTTTTAAACAAATTCCTGAGGTATCCTGGTAATATCTATTGTTTTCAACCCTAATACTGCAGCCTGATTGTTTCCCACAGACACCCATATCTCTATAATCTATCAGTGTAATGTCCTAAACATGTCACCAATAACCCCCTCAATCGAATTGGCTAATGCAACCACTCCAGCCCTACAGAGATGAGAGATGAACCCCATCCCTTACATACATATCACGTTTGCCATAGAATTTGTCCCAGTTATCAATGAATGGGATTGCAAGTTCCTTGCAGTACCTGTCTAGCCAGTAATTTATACCAATTGTCCTAGACATCCATTCATTTCCCACTCCCTCTCTAGACAAGATGCTACATATGATGTGATCCCTCCCTTAGACCTGACTATATCAATGGCTGACTTGTACTTATCCAGCAGCTCCTGTCTCCTGCCATTCCTGAAGTCATTTCCACCAGCACTAAGACAGATAATGGGCTTGTTCCCATTACCTGACATAATATTATCCAACCTGCTGACTATGTCACCAACATCAGCTCCTGGGAGGCATACTTTTTGATTGACCTTCCTATCCCTGTTACAAAAAGCAAGGTCCATATATCGTACCTGAGAGCCTCCCACAATCAGAATATTCTTACCTTGATTAACAAGGGAGTCAGTGATACCTTTAACCTCACTAACCACTGAAGTACACTCGTCCTGGAGATTGGAGTATCGATTTCCTGCCTTCAAATCTTCTCTTTTAACCTTCCTTATCATCCTTCTTCCTGAATTGTGAACCACTTGCCACTGAAAGCGGTTGACACTCTTCACCTCACTGCTGATAACCATTTCCTCCTTACCAGCTCCAACCATTTCACACTCACTCCATCTCACACTCACTCCCAAACCCATCTAGGTGAAGCTTCAGCCTCCTATTTCCTCCTTTACCGTGAGATTCTAAAACACTACAACAGGTCATGGTGCTCACTAACACCCAAGTAACTTCATGTGACCACTGACCACAGCTAAGAATTCTATTAGCCTTGTAACAATGTTGGAAAAAATTACCGACAATATGTTAGGTATGATACAAGTGCAGCTAATGCAACATTTTATTGTAGCAACGTTTCGCTCTCCAGGAGCTTTGTTAAGCATTACAAACACTACAGGGACACAGAAGGAATATATAGTTACTGGAGTGAGATACGGAGCAGGGACGTATCTACAGAAAATAACGACTATGACAAGCACTGAAAATTGCGTCTTTGTCCAAATTCTGACACCCATCTTTCAGGTAACTTTACCATAAAATCAGCTCAAAAATACTAGTCAAGCTCGTTAATCTTTTAGTTAACAAATTAAAGCACCACATGAATATCTCAACTGAACTTTTCTTACTTTTACTGATGCAACTTGATCTATGATGTGCTCAAATTATTTTTTTAGTTTCTTCTTTTTCTACACTCTGCAGATCATGATCACAGTGTCTGCCTTGACCCATGGAGACTCTCAAATACGAAAATATTAGTTTTAAGTTGATGAATGACCTCTCACAGCTGGTGATGGAAACTGCGATGGTTAACATTATCTCAATAGCAATGCGAAGATTGGGGAAGACGCTCATGTCTCCAAACTGAACAATAAAATCAAGCTCTTCAGGTCTTGATATTTTCCCGTTGGCATGACTTGATAACAACATTATGCAATCCAAAATTTCTTCATATAGCTGCTGTCCATCAACATCAGAGCTGTACAATTTGCCCAAATTTTCGCACTTTTTCTTTAGGTCGTTACCGTCGGCGCCGTAACACTGTCCCTGGACATCGAGAATGAACCAAAACTTGGCGTCAGTGTCGTGCAAACAAGCGAACCTTTCATCCAATTCTCCTTGAAGATGGTTCAGCGTTCCCTTCATCACTCTTTCCATTTCCTCCTTGGCTGTTAACCCATCGTCTCTCGAGTTCTCATCAGCATTCGTTTCTTTCATCTCTGACGTCTTTCGACTTCAATATTCAAGTTTTGACAGAGACAGAGTTCATCTTCGAGTGACTCACTAATCAACACTTCTTTTTCATCATCAAAATTATCTCAGAGGCTTTTAGATCCAGAAGAGCATCATGGAAGTTCACGCTAGGATCCTGCAGCCTCTTATGAATACGGTTAATGCAATGAGTACTTTGTTCCAAAATCTTAGTAAAGTCAGAAAATCATAACTCATCTCAGTGTTCAGTGGTCAGTCTCACGTGAGGTCACAGCCCCTGAGCTGCTTTGGGGATTAGCGTGGACGGTTAAAAAGCATGGCTTGCTTCTGCAGTGTTTTAAAAAACTGAGTTTGGAGAGTTGAAGGAGGAGGTCTTGCTTCTCCAGGAGGAGTTAGGAGGTTTGAAGGTCCACCTCAATGGGCCTGGGAGAGAGTGTGAGGGGGTTGGAGATGTGGGAATGAGGCTTCTAGCAGTGAGGTGCAGTCTGTCTCTCACTGTGAGGAGGCGTAGGTGGGGAGGTAGCAACGGGTACCAGCAGTGAGGTGCAGCCCAGCACCTGCTCAATGGCGAGTTGTTCACAGAAATGGGAGGCGCATCAGAGAAAGGGAAAGTTAAGAGTGAAGATCTGAAGGTAGGAAATCGCTTCTCTGTTCTCCAGGATAAATTACTTCAGTGGCCAGTGAAGGGTAAGGGTCCCTACTGCCCCTGCTAATAAAGGTAAGCGCATTCTTGTGGTTGGTGACTCTCAGGTAAGATATGTTGACCGTGCTTTTTGTAATAGGAATAAGAAGATGAGAGATAGAGTGTGCTTCCCTGGAGCGGTGTTGGGGACATTGTCAACAGACGGAAAAATAACATGTTTAGGTAATGGGAACAAGCCCATTATCTGTCTCAGTGCTGGTGGAAATGATATTGGGAAGGGTAGGAGAGAAGAGCTGCTAGATAAGTACAGGTCAGCTATAGATTTCATTAAGTCTAAGGGAGGGATCCCAATCATATGTAGCATCTTGCCTAGAAGGGGAGTAGGAAATGAATGGTTGTCTAGGGCAATTGGTGTAAATTGCTGGCTAGACAGATACTGCAAGGAACTTGCAATCCCATTCATTGACAACTGGAACAACTTTATGGCAAACATGATTTTGTATGCAAGGGATGGGGGTTTATCTCCTCTGGGGCAGGGGTGGTAGCACTTGCAGACTCGATTGAGAAGGCCATTGGTGAAATGCCTTGATTTTTAAACTGATGGAAGATAGAGGTATGGGTGTGTGTGGGAAACAAGTAGGTTTCAACACTAGGTTGGAAACAGTAAATGTATAAAAGGCATTCAGCATGAAGTTATAAATAAAGACAAAAAGAACAGGTCAGAAAACAAAGGGGGACAGCAGAGGGCAGCAAGGACTAGCTCCCTTAAGGTTTACTATACTAATAGCAGGGGTGTTAGAAATAAGATAGATGAGCTAAGATTAATTGCAAGTGCAGGAAACATAGATATTATTGCTATAACAGAGACCTGGCTCAATCTGAAAGATAGAGAGATGCCATCTGAATGTCACATACAAGGCTATAAATTATTCCACACTGACAGGTCAACAGGAAAGTGGTGGAGTAGCGATGTATGTCAGAGACAATTTAAATTGTTGTGTTAGACAAGATATTAAAATAGAAGCGTCAGCCACTGAATCTGTTTGTTTTCAGCTTCCCCGAGGGCCGAGAAAAAAAAAAATTTTGGGGGGTGATTTACGGCCCAAATCTTGATAGGGAGTGCAGTAAACTTCTATGGGACGAAATTCGTAAGGCATCTACATACGAAAATGTTGGCTAATGGAGATTTCAACTATAGACAGATTGACTGGAGCAATTTGACAGGAAATTTAGAGTCGGGTGACTTTCTTGATAAAGATCCAGGATTGTTTTTTAAAACAGTTTGTGACAGAGCCAACTAGGGGAAATAACCTCCTTGACTTGGGTTTTGCCAGTAGGGAAACACTAATTAATAATCTTGAGGTTAATGATGAGCTTGGGAGAGTGATCACAAAACACTCAGTTTTAACATATCATGGAATTCCCCAATAAGCAATCAAGTCTCCGTCCCTGACTTTCGCTTTGGGTGATTTCATAGGGCTGAAAAATACTTAGGTGGGCTGAACTGGATGACCTGACTAGGGGTCAGGGAGGGGGTGATGGTTGCCGAAATGAAAGCTTTCCAGGGCATAGTTCTAGCTGCTCAGTCAAATTATGTTCCAAAAGGGAAATCAGATCAAACAAAAATGATCTAAATGGATGAACAATAGATTAAAATATCTGATTGGTCAAAAAGAGGCATATATAGGCAAATCAAAAGAGGGAGGGGCAATTAAGAAAACGATATATTCCCGTTAAAGAGAGAAATAAAAAAGGGAATTAGAAAAGCAAAAAGAGATTATGAGGTTAAAGTTGCAAGGAACGAAGACTAACCCAAAAGGATTCTTTCAGGTATACAGAAGTAAGATCAGGGACAAGATAGGCCCCCCAAAAGTTCCTCGGGTCAGCTCACTGACAGTGATAAGGAAATGTGTAGAATTTTTTAACACATACTCCTCTCAGTTTTTACACAGGAGGATACCAGTGATATTCCAGTAATGATAAATTATGTAGAACAGGACGATAATAAACTGTGCACTATTAGGGTCACAAGTGACATGGTCCTTAGGCAAATAGATAAATTAAAACCTAACAAATCCCCAGGCCCTGATGAACTGTATGCAAGGGTTCTAAAGGAATGTAAAGAGGAGCTTAGCACACCTTTGGCTAATCTTTTCAACATATCACTAAAAACTGGCATGGTGCCAGATAAGTGGAAAATGGCAAATGTGATACCTATTTTCAAAACAGGTGACAGGTCCTTAGCTTCGAACTATAGACCAATAAGCCTAACCTCCATAGTGGGAAAATTTATGGAATCAATAATTGCCGAGGCAGTTCGTAGCCACCTTGAAAAGCATAAATTAATCAACGAATCTCAGCATGGTTTTACAAAGGGACGTTCCTGCCCTTACGAATTTATTAACTTTTTTCACTAAGGTATTTGAGGAGGTAGATCATGGTAACGAATATGATATTGTGTATATGGACTTCAGTAAGGCTTTTGACAGGGTCCCACATCAGAGACTATTGAGGAAAATTAAAGCACATGGAATAGGAGGAGAAATTTTTCCTGGATAGAGGCATGGTTGACAAATAGGCAGCAGAGAGTTTGCATAAATGGGAGAAATCAGAGTGGGGAAGCGTCACGAGCGGTGTTCCACAGGGGTCAGTGTTGGGCCCCCTGCTGTTCACAATCTACATAAACGACATAGATGAGGGCATAAAGAGCGACATCGGCAAGTTTGCCGATGACACCAAAATAGGCCGTCGAATTCATTCTGACGAGGACATTCGAGCACTCCAGGAAGATTTGAATAGACTGATGCAGTGGTCGGAGAAGTGGCAGATGCAGTTTAATATAGACAAATGCAAAGTTCTAAATGTTGGACAGGACAATAACCATGCCACATATAAACTAAATAATGTAGATCTTAATATTACGGATTGCGAAAAAGATTTAGGAGTTCTGGTTAGCAGTAATCTGAAACCAAGACAACAGTGCATAAGTGTTCGCAATAAAGCTAATAGAATCCTTGGCTTCATATCAAGAAGCATAAATAATAGGAGTCCTCAGGTTGTTCTTCAACTCTATACACCCTTGGTTAGGCCTCATTTAGATTATGCTGCACAGTTTTGGTCACCGTATTACAAAATTTGGATATAAATTCTCTGGAAAATGTACAAAGGAGGATGACAAAGATAAACCCATGTATCAGAAACCTTCCCTATGAGGATAGACTAAGGCCCTGAAACTGAAACTCTCTAGAAAGACGTAAATTAGGGGATATGATTGAGGTTTATAAGTGGAAGACAGGAATAATAAAAGGGATGTAATAGTGTGCTGATAATACCCTAGCCTAGACAGGACTCGCAGCAATGGTTTTAAGTTGGAAAAATTCAGATTCAGGGGGGAAATATAGGAAAGTACGGGTTTGGTAATAGAGTTGTGGATGAGTGGAACAAACTCCCAAGTACCGTTATAGAGGCCAGAACGTTGTGTAGCTTTAAAAATAGGTTGGATAAATACATGAGAAAGTGGGTGGGTGTGAGTTAGACCTGATAGCTTGTGCTAACGGGTCGGTTGCCGTGTTCCTCCCTTGAGTCAATGTGACCTGACCTGACTAGGTTGGGTGCATTGGCTTAAGCCGGTAGGGACTTGGACCTGCCTCGCATGGGCCAGTAGGCCTTCTGCAGTGTTCCTTCGTTCTTATGTTCTTATGTTCTTATGTGGTTGAGTTACGATTTTCTGCTTCTGTCCTTGCACTCCACCTGGTTTCGGTCTCCGACCACAGGTACGGCGTTCTTGAGTTTTTCCCAGCGCTGTGTTAAACGAGAGAAGAACACGTAGAGAGCTTCGATGGTTCCAAAAAACGACCTATCATTATATCCTGCTTGGTTGCATGGACACCCACCAAGCTGAGTGAGTGATTGTTACAATTCACAAACAATACCAGGTTGTTTTTCTTACTTATTCTTTGATGAGCACCGCTTCTGTGTCCAGCCATCAATAGCAGCGTTGTCATAGCACTGTGACCGACAATTTTGTTGCTCCATTTCGTCCTTCTCTTAGCTGTTTCAGTCAAGCTCTCAGCATCCTTCTGGCTTATCTGGATAAAACCAAGGAAGGACTCTAACACAGACTGTTTTCCTCTCAAAATCAACTTCCATGTACCTCACTACTTCTGACATCTGCTCACGGTGTGCCTGATCAGAAGTCGAGACGAGCATGAGACCATAGTAATTGGCTTTATGAAGCCATCTCTGTAAACTTCTGGGCACTCGGTGAAAGATAAGACGTGGATCCAGGATTAATTTCCACACGAGTGAGGGTGTTCTTTTATGACAGAGTCAAAGATGACCAGTAGTTTCAGTAAGCCAAGGAAATTTCCCATACTGGAATCATCGTCCAACTGAAGTGACTTCCTGTGTTATCGCAAAACCAGGTTCTGCGTCTCAAGGAATTTTATGCAGTGAAGGATTCTCGTCAGGATATCACGCCATTTCTGCTTTTTTTCTCAATATGTGACTGAAGGTCCACGTCAGTAACTCCTCTGTTTATAGCTAAATTCCACTGTGTGAAGCACTCCCAATGATTCTTAGCATTTTCAGGAATACTAATCCTTTCAGGAGCTTTCCACTGGTTAAACCAACTTTCCTGTTCCAGTGAGGATTGATGATCTAACCGGGAATAGAGTAGACAAGAGATATAAAATGTAGACTTTTTAAAAGGGGAATAGACTAGCCATGAGTGAGTCACGTCTTCACCACGACCATTTCCTCTTGAACCAAGTTTTCTTCATTGAGCTGTTATATATTGTTAGAAAACGCCCCTCACTATTCTGGAAATACTTCGAACCCACCTTTATTATTTCTGCTCTCAATACGTCAAGCAGAATTGCTTTCCCAGTAACCTTGTCGTACTTCAGAAGTCCAGTGTCATGCTGTACAATCACTTCTTGTATGACAGTCTGAGGCACTTCAGCACCATCCAGTTTACTAGGTTCGGTGTCGCCAGGTTCAGTCTCATCACGTAAAATCTCGTCACTAAACTCAACATCACCACCACCATCATCGTCCTCCCCTCCTGTCATGTCCACGTTCTCTCTGACAGCCTCACTTTTAATCTTGTCATACTCGGATTTATCTGACTTGACTTCCTCCTCGGCTTGTGACGCAGTTGTGCTTGATTCACCTTTTGATTCTAACAAACTTGTAGTAGATGCTACAACTTGTTAGAACAACTTTTTCCTGGCGTATCAAAGAAGGGCATGAAGAGCTTGCTCGACTTCCTCCACCTCCAACTTTCGTCTCTTCTGTTCTTCAGCTACACTTTCGTTCTTCATGAAGAAACGTTTCCTGGTCTTCTTACACAATGCTCTAAAATAACATTTTTAATAAGAACATTAAATTTCACAGATTTTGGACAAAATTCTGGATTACCTCCCTAGTTTGTGCAGGAGAATGGTCTTACTGCCAGTTGACACTGAGCAGTGGTACTGTGAGGTGTTTGGTCATGTTGCTCCAAACTCTGTATTTTTACCTAATGATTTATATAAGTGGTTTAGAATCTATCCATCCTAGTGCTTCTCACACATGATAATCCAAGACAGATCATTTATCTAAGAAAATTATTTTTTCACTATCCGAAGATGGTTTGTCTGACATTAATAGAAACTGCTCAGTGGCGCCCCACTTCAAATGGCGCTCAGGGCTCGTGCCATACCTGCCATAGGTTAGGTACGCCACTGATACAGAGCATAATATAATCATTTTAGGTACTGGTGCAACTACTATTACTATTACAACTACTACCTGCAACGATTATATTATGCTTTGCATCTCAGTCTAATACCTATATACCCTCTGTGTCTGTATTGCATGCAACGGCTTGACAAAGTTCCTGGAGAGCGAAACGTTCCCACAATAAAATGTCGCATTAGTTGTACATATTTAATTTTATCTATTAACTTTAATGTGAATAATTGGGCACTGTTGTCTTGGCTTGAGGTTCGTACTAACCTGAACTCCTGTGCAAATATCTCATTCAATTTCATTGAAATCTATGTCTGCTGTGTTTACTTCCTGTGTGCCATAGTTTTCTTTTCCCAAGGATGAAACCTTATTTAATCCACATTAAACTGCATCTGCCATTTCTCGGAGCACAACTTATCGAGACCTTCCTGTAACCCTTAAATCTCCTCAGAATATAGCAGACGGCCTATTTTAGTCATCGACAAACTTGCTTAGGTCGCTGTTGGTTTAAAAAGACCGGTGAGCAAACACTAGGGCATATATATTAATAAAAAATGTCTTGGTTCTGGGACCTTGATCAATTCTAACATTTCAGTTCCAGGACTGAAATGTTTTCTAATAAATAGGATCTAGTGTTTACTTACCTGTCTAAAATTTTTAAACCAATTTGTCGCTATAAATTATCATGTAATTATATGTTCTCTGAGTGACGTCGTTAATGTATATTGTGAACAACATGGGGCCCAATACCGACCCCTGCAGAACTACTTGTAACGGATCCTTACTCTGATTTCTCCTAATTTATGGAAACTCAAGCCTCTTCCAGGAGATTTTACTCCTGTTCCATGTGCCGTTACTTTCTTCAGCAGTCGTATTCTTTAGCTTAGTCTACTGCCTCAAATACCTTAGTGAAACAGGTCAGTAAATTTGTGAGGCAAGAACGCCCCATTGTACGGTTTAATACTCAAATTAGATCTCTCAGTAATGCTCAAACTACAACCGCAGTTATTGATTCCATCAAGTTTCCCACAATTGAGGTTGAGCTGACTGGTACCATATCTCCACTTTTCAGTACGATACCTGTTTGTAGTGATTTACCGAAGGAGCCTAGCCAATGATTTACCAATATCCTCTTTATATCCCCGTAGAGCCCTTGGGAACAGTTCGTTATGGCCTGGTAACTCGCTTGCTCAGTAACAACCATTACTACTGCATTTAAAAATAAAATGGATAAAGGAAGCGAGGTGAACTAAATGATGATACAAAGAGAAAAGGGATGAATTGCAGAGAGATAAAAATAGGACATTGTCAGGGAGGTTTTAGAAACAGAACACAACAATCTCCAAGAAAATATAAACCAATTAAAGTGAACAGGAGGCTAGCGAGATAATATATTCATAGCTGACCCCTGGGTGAGACACCTGACCCCTGGGTGAGACACCTGACCCCTGGGTGAGACAGCTGACCCCTGGGTGAGACACCTGACCCCTGGGTGAGACACCTGACCCCTGGGTGAGACAGCTGACCCCTGGGTGAGACACCTGACCCCTGGGTGAGACAGCTGACCCCTGGGTGAGACACCTGACCCCTGGGTGAGACACCTGACCCCTGGGTGAGACACCTGACCCCTGGGTGAGACACCTGACCCCTGGGTGAGACACCTGACCCCTGGGTGAGACACCTGACCCCTGGGTGAGACAGCTGACCCCTGGGTGAGACAGCTGACCCCTGGGTGAGACAGCTGACCCCTGGGTGAGACAGCTGACCCCTGGGTGAGACACCTGACCCCTGGGTGAGACACCTGACCCCTGGGTGAGACACCTGACCCCTGGGTGAGACACCTGACCCCTGGGTGAGACACCTGACCCCTGGGTGAGACACCTGACCCCTGGGTGAGACAGCTGACCCCTGGGTGAGACAGCTGACCCCAAGGTGAGACGGCTGACCTCTGGGTGAGCCGGCTGACCCCTGGGTGAGACAGTTGTCCTTGGGTGCGACAGCTGACCTTGGGTGCGACAGTTGACCCCTGGGTGAGACAGTTGACCCCTGGGTGAGACAGTTGACCCCTGGGTGAGACAGCTTACCCCAAGGTGAGACGGCTGACCTCTGGGTGAGATGGCTGACCCCTGGGTGAGACAGCTGACTCCTTGGTGAGACGGCTGACCCCTGGGTGAGACAGCTGACCTTGGGTCCGACAGCTGACCTTGGGTGCGACAGTTGACCCCTGGGTGAGACAGTTGACCCCTGGGTGAGACAGTTGACCCCTGGGTGAGACAGCTTACCCCAAGGTGAGACGGCTGACCTCTGGGTGAGACGGCTGACCCCTGGGTGAGACAGCTGACCTTGGGTGCGACAGTTGACCCCTGGGTGCGACAGATGACCCCTGGGTGAGACAGTTGACCCCTGGGTGAGACAGCTGGCCCCTGGGAGAGGCAGCTAACCTCTGAGTGAGACAGCTAGTGCCTGGGTGAGACAGCTAACCCCTGGGTGAGACAGCTGACCCCTTGGTGAGACGGCTGACCCCTGGGTGAGACAGCTGACCTTGGGTCGACAGCTGACCTTGGGTGCGACAGTTGACCCCTGGGTGAGACAGTTGACCCCTGGGTGAGACAGTTGACCCCTGGGTGAGACAGCTTACCCCAAGGTGAGACGGCTGACCTCTGAGTGAGACGGCTGACCCCTGGGTGAGACAGCTGACCTTGGGTGCTACAGTTGACCCCTGGGTGCGACAGTTGACACCTGGGTGACAAAGTTGACCCCTGGGTGAGACAGCTGGCCCCTGGGAGAGGCAGCTAACCTCTGGTGAGACAGCTAGTGCCTGGGTGAGACAGCTAACCCCTGGGTGAGACAGCTGACCCCTTGGTGAGACAGCTAACCCCTGGGTGAGACAGCTGACCTCTGGGTGAGACAGCTGGCCCCTGGGTGAGACAGCTGACCCCTAAATGAGACAGCTGACCCCTGGGTGAGACAGCTGACCCCTGGGTGAGAGTAGCCCCCTGGTCTACAATCAGCACGTTCCTCACCAGTTCTCTGGATGACTATACAGACTGTACACCTGGAGTGTGGATAAATACATTTATGTACAGTTCAGAACATTTACTGAAAGAAACTTTTCGCCACGAGTGACTTCTTCAGTCCTAATACAGAGTAGTAATAGTAAAATTACGGTGAACGGGATGGGTTAAAGAAGGACCAGTCAGCATCATGTTACAGTCCATATCACGGGCGGGGATAGAACCCGCGATCAGAGAGTCTCAAAACTCCAAACCGTAGCGTTAGCCACTGGACCAGCTAGGCAAAATAAGATGAATCTTATTGTGGGTAGCTGGTCCAGCGGCTAAGGCGACGGTCAGCAGTTTTGAGACTCATGTTACAGTAGTGCAGAACGGCGAGCATCAGCTTGCTTACTAATTTGCAAACAGTGTAACAAATGGACTTTTGATGGATACTGTTACTGACAGTAAATAAAGCAGTACACTGTGGTACTGAGAGCAGTACACTGTGGTACTGAGAGCAGTACACTGTGGTACTGAGTGCAGTACCCTGTGGTAATGAGAGCAGTACACTGTGGTACTGAGAGCAGTACACTGTGGTACTGAGAGCAGTACACTGTGGTACTGAGAGCAGTACCCTGTGGTACTGAGAGCAGTACACTGTGGTACTGAGAGCAGTACACTGTGGTACTGAGAGCAGTACACTGTGGTACTGAGAGCAGTACCCTGTGGTACTGAGAGCAGTACACTGTGGTACTGAGAGCAGTACACTGTGGTACTGAGAGCTGTACACTGTGGTACGGAAAAGTACACTGTGGTACTGAGAGCAGTACACTGTGGTACGGAAAAGTACACTGTGGTACTGAGAGCAGTACACTGTGGTACTGAGAGAAGTACACTGTGGTACTGAGAGCAGTACACTGTGGTACTGAGAGCAGTACACTGTGGTACGGAAAAGTACACTGTGGTACTGAGAGCAGTACACTGTGGTACTGAGAGCAGTACACTGTGGTACTGAGAGCAGTACACTGTGGTACGGAAAAGTACACTGTGGTACTGAGAGCAGTACACTGTGGTACTGAGAGCAGTACACTGTGGTACGGAAAAGTACACTGTGGTACTGAGAGCAGTACACTGTGGTACTGAGAGCAGTACACTGTGGTACTGAGAGCAGTACACTGTGGTACGGAACAGTACACTGTGGTACTGAGAGCAGTACACTGTGGCACAGAGCAGTGCACTGTGGTACTGAGAGCACTACACTGACACAGAGCAGTACACTGTGGTACTGAGAGCACTACACTGTGGCACAGAGCAGTACACTGTGGTACTGAGAGCAGTACACTGTGGCACAGAGCAGTACACTGTGGTACTGAGAGCACTACACTGTGGCACAGAGCAGTGCACTGTGGTACTGAGAGCACTACACTGTGGCACAGAGCAGTACACTGTGGTAGAGAGCAGTACACTGTGGCACAGAGCAGTACACTGTGGTAGAGCGCAGTACACTGTGGCACAGAGCAGTGCACTGTGGTAGAGAGCAGTACACTGTGGCACAGAGCAGTACACTGTGGTACTGAGAGCAGTACACTGTGGCACAGAGCAGTACACTGTGGTACTGAGAGCAGTACACTGTGGCACAGAGCAGTGCACTGTGGTAGAGAGCAGTACACTGTGGCAAAGAGCAGTACACTGTGGTACTGAGAGCACTACACTGTGGCACAGAGCAGTGCACTGTGGTAGAGAGCAGTACACTGTGGAACTGAGAGCACTACACTGCGGTACAGAGCAGTACACTGTGGCACAGAGCAGTACACTGTGGTACTGAGAGCAGTACACTGTGGAACTGAGAGCACTACACTGCGGTACAGAGCAGTACACTGTGGTACTGAGAGCAGTACACTGTGGTACTGAGAGCACTACACTGCGGTACAGAGCAGTACACTGCGGTACAGAGCAGTACACTGCGGTACAGAGAAGTACACTGTGGCACAGAGCAGTACACTGCGGTGCAGAGAGCAGTACACTGTGGCACAGAACAGTGCACTGTGGCACAGAGCAGTACACTGTGGAACTGAGAGCACTACACTGCGGTACAGAGCAGCACACTGTGGTACTGAGAGCAGTACACTGTGGAACTGAGAGCACTACACTGCGGTACAGAGCAGTACACTGTGGTACTGAGAGCACTACACTGCGGTACAGAGCAGTACACTGTGGTACTGAGAGCAGTACACTGTGGTACTGAGAGCAGTACACTGTGGTACTGAGAGCACTACACTGCAGTACAGAGCAGTACACTGTAGTACAGAGCAGTACACTTACGTACTGAGAGCAGTACACTGTGGTACTGAGTGCAGTACACTGTGATACTGAGAGCAGTACACTGTGATACTGAGAGCAGTACACTGTGATACTGAGAGCAGTACACTGTGGCACAGAGCAGAACACTGTGGTACTGAGTGCAGTACACTGTGACACAGAGCAGTACACTGTGATACTGAGAGCAGTACACTGTGGCACAGAGCAGTACACTGTGGTACTGAGTGCAGTACACTGTGGCACAGAGCAGTACACTGTGGTACTGAGTGCAGTACACTGTGACACAGAGCAGTACACTGTGATACTGAGAGCAGTACACTGTGGCACAGAGCAGTACACTGTGGTACTGAGTGCAGTACACTGTGGCACAGAGCAGTACACTGTGGTACTGAGAGCAGTACACTTTGGCACAGAGCAGTACACTGTGATACTGAGAACAGTACACTGTGGCACAGAGCAGTACACTGTGATACTGAGAACAGTACACTGTGGCACAGAGCAGTACACTGTGGTACTGAGAGCCGAACACTGTGGCACAGAGAAGTACACTGTGGTACTGAGAGCAGTACACTGTGGCACAGAGCAGTACACTGTGGTACTGAGAGCAGTACACTGTGGTACTGAGAGCAGTACACTGCGGTACAGATCAGTACACTGTGGTACTGAGAGCACTACACTGCGGTACAGATCAGTACACTGTGGTACAGAGCAGTACACTCTGGTACGGAACAGTACACTGTGGTACTGAGAGCAGTACACTGTGGCACAGAGCAGTACACTCTGGTACAGAGCAGTTCACTGTGGTACTGAGAGCAGTACACTGTGGCACAGAGCAGTACACTGTGGTACTGAGAGCAGTACACTCTGTTACGGAACAGTACACTGTGGTACTGAGAGCAGTACACTCTGGTACGGAACAGCACACTGTGGTACTGAGAGCAGTACACTGTGGCACAGAGCAGTACACTGTGGTACTGAGAGCACTACAATGTGGTACAGAGCAGTACACTGTGGTACAGAGCAGTGCACTGTGGTACTGAGAACACTACACTGTGGCACAGAGCAGTACACTGTGGCACAGAGCAGTACACTGTGGCACAGAGCACTACACTGTGGCACAGAGCAGTACACTCTGGCACAGAGCAGATCACTGTGGTACTGAGAACAGTATACTGTGGTACAGAGCAGTACACTGTGGCACAGAGCACTACACTGTGGTACAGAGCAGTACACTGTGGTACTGAGAGCAGTACACTGTGGTACTGAGAGCACTACACTGTGGTACAGAGCAGTACACTGTGGTACAGAGCAGTACACTCTGGTACTGAGAGCAGTACACTGTGGTACTGAGAGCAGTACACTGTGGTACTGAGAGCTGTACACTTTGGTACAGAGCAGTACACTGTGGTACTGAGAGCACTACACTGCGGTACAGAGCAGTACACTGTGACACAGAGCAGTACACTGTGGTACTGACAGCAGTACACTGTGGCACTGAGCAGTACACTGTGGTAAAGAGCAGTACATTTTGGTACTGAGAGCAGTACACTGTGGCACAGAGCAGTACACTGTGGTACTGAGAGCAGTACACTGTGGTTCTGAGCAGTACACCGTGGTACTGAGAGCAGTACACTCTGGTACAGAGCAGTACACTGTGGTACAGAGAGCAGTACACTGTGGCACAGAGCAGTACACTGTGGTACTGAGAGTAGTACACTGTGGTACTGAGAGCAGTACACTATGGTACTGAGAGCAGTACACTCTGGTACAGAGCAGTACACTGTGGTACAGAGAGCAGTACACTGTGGCACAGAGCAGTACACTGTGGTACTGAGAGCAGTACACGGTGGTACTGAGCAGTACACTGTGGTACTGAGTACCACAGTACAACAGTACACTGTGGTACTGAGAGCAGTACACTGTGGTACTGAGCAGTACACTGTGGTACTGAGAGCAGTACACTGTGGTACTGAGTACCACAGTACAACAGTACACTGTGGTACTGAGTACCACAGTACAACAGTACACTGTGGTACTGAGTACCACAGTACAACAGTACACTGTGGTACTGAGTACCACAGTACAACAGTACACTGTGGTACTGAGTACCACAGTACAACAGTACACTGTGGTACTGAGAGCAGTACACTGTGGTACTGAGTACCACAGTACAACAGTACACTGTGGTACTGAGTACCACAGTACAACAGTACACTGTGGTACTGAGTACCATAGTACAACAGTACACTGTGGTACTGAGTACCACAGTACAACAGTACACTGTGGTACTGAGAGCAGTACACTGTGGTACTGAGTACCACAGTACAACAGTACACTGTGGTACTGAGTACCACAGTACAACAGTACACTGTGGTACTGAGTACCACAGTACAACAGTACACTGTGGTACTGAGTACCACAGTACAACAGTAGACTGTGGTACTGAGTACCACAGTACAACAGTACACTGTGGTACTGAGTACCACAGTACAACAGTACACTGTGGTACTGAGTACCACAGTACAACAGTACACTGTGGTACTGAGATAGAACAAGGCATGATGGTTGCTCACTCAACAACAACATCAACAGTACCCACACTTGCACATTCATAATGTTTGTCGGTAAGAACCAACATCACTAAGATATCGGGAAAAACAAGAAGAAAAGGAAATCGAATAAAAGCCAAAAATATCGGTGACAGAAGGAGAATATTGATTTTATATAAGCGCTGACGACGTGATTTTTTTTTTTTTTTTTTTTTTTTTTGTTTTTGTTTTGAGGACGTGTAGGTTTAATATCGACAGGCAGGCAGGTGTTATTAACATGATTCACGATATCGTAATGACACGATTGCAAACAAACCATACCACGGGCGGGATCTGAACCCGCTGTCAGAGAGTCTCAAAACTCCAGACCGTCGCGTTAGCGTGTTCAAATTCCCCCCGTGGTAAGGTGTTATTCAGTCAGTTATACGTAGGGAAGGCAGGGTGCAGGAATCTTCACTGGATTTAGGGTTTAGGAAGGAAGGCAGGTTTTCTAGCATGAGTGTGCAGAAAAAAACATTCTGGTGGAGAGTCTAAACAAGACGACTAATTGCAAAAGAATGTCAGTACATAAGAACATAAGAAAGAAGGAACACTGCAACAGGCCTACTGACCCATGCGGTGCAGGTCCAAGGCCTCCCCAGATTAGGCCAATGACCCACCCCCCGGATTATCCCAATGACCCACCCAGTCTGGTCATCCCCACTCAAGGATGGAGCACTGTACCAGACCCAGCAGCACAAGCTAGTCAGGTCCAACTCACACCCACCCACACCCACTCATGTATTTATCTAACCTATTTTTAAAACTACACAACGTTTTAGCCTCAATAACTGTACTCGGGAGTTTGTTCCACTCGTCCACAACTCTATTACCAAACCAGTACTTTCCTATATCCTTCCTGAATCAGATTTTTTCCAACTTGAAACCATTGCTGCGAGTCCTGTCTTGGCTGGAAATTTTCAGCACACTATTTACATCCCCTTTATTTATTCCTGTTTTCCATTTATACACCTCGATCATATCCCCCCTAATTCTACGCCTTTCGAGAGAGTGCAGATTCAGGGCCCTTAGTCTATGCTCATAGGGAAGATTTCTCATACATGGGATCATCTTTGCCATCCTCCTTTGTACGTTTTCCAGAGCATTTATATCCATTTTGTAATACGGTGACCAGAACTGAGCAGCATAGTCTAAATAAGGCCTAAAAAAGGATATATAGAGTTGACGAACAACCTGAGGACCTCTATTATTTATACTTCTAGATATGAAGCCAAGAATTCTGTTAGCTTTATTGCAAGCACTAATGCACTGTTGCCTTGGTTTTAGGTTACTGCTAACGAGAACTCCTAAATCCTTTTCGCAATCGGTAATATTAAGATCTACATTATTTAGTTTATATGTGGCATGGTTATTTAACTGTCCAATATTTAGAACTTTGCATTTGTCAATATTAAACTGCATCTGCCATTTCTCCTACAATTGCGCCAGTCTATTCAAATCATCCTGGAGTGCTCTAATGTCCTCATTAGAATAAATTGGAGAGCCTATTTTGGTGTCATCAGCAAATTTGCTTATGTCGCTATTTATTCCCTCATCTATGTCGTTTATGTAAATTGGGAACAACAATGGGCCCAACACTGACCCCTGAGGAACACCGCTTGTTACGTGCCCCCATTCTGATTTCTCCCCATTTATGCAAACTCTCTGTTGTCTATTTGTCAGCCATGCCTCTACCCAGGAAAAAATTTCTCCTCCTGTTCCGTGTGCCCTAGGTTTCCTCAATAGCCTCTGGTGTGGAACTCTATCGAAAGCCTTACTGAAGTCCATATACACAATATCATATTCATTACCATGATCTACCTCCTCAAACACCTTAGTGAAAAAGTTAGTAAATTCGTAAGACAGGAACGCCCCTTTGTAAAACCGCGTTAAGAATCATTAATAAATATGTGCCTGTCAAGATGGCTACGAATTGCTTCGGCAATTATTGATTCCATAAATTTTCCCACTATGGAGGTAAGGCTTATTGGTCAATAGTTCGAAGCCAAGGACCTGTCACCTGCCTTGTAAATAGGTATTACATTTGCCATTTTCCACTTATCAGGCACTATGCCAGTTTGTAGTGATATGTTAAAAGATTAGCCAAAGGTATGCTAAGTTCCTTTTTACATTCCTTTAACACCCTTGCAAACAGTTCATCAGGACCTGGGGATTTGTTAGGTTTTAGTTTCTCTATTTGTCTGAGGACCATGTCACTAGTTACCGCAATCGTACATAGTTTATTATCATCCTGTTCTACGTAATCTATTATTTCAGGAATATCGCTAGTATTTTCCTGGGTGAAAACTGAGAGGAAGTAGGTATTTAGAATTTCATACATATCCTTATCACTGTCAGTGATCTGACCAGAGTTACTCTTAAGTGGGCCAATCTTGTCTCTTGTATACCTGAAAGAACCCTTTTGGGTTAGTCTTTGAATCCCTTGCGACCTTAGCCTCATAATCTCTTTTTGCTTTTCTTATTCCTTTCTTTATTTCTCTCTTTAATTGAATATATTGATTTCTTAACTGCCCATCCCCTCTTTTGATACGCCTATATATGCCTCTCTTTTGACCAATGAGATGTTTTAATCTATTGTTCATCCATTTGGGATCATTTTTTGTTAGATCTAATTTCCCTACTCGGAACAAAAGTTGTCTGAGCAGCTAGAACTATGCTCTGAAAAACGTCATATTGGCACCCAAGATCACCTACCTGACCCATAGTTAGGACATCCCAATTTAGCCCACCCAAGTAATTTTTCAGTCCCATGAAGTCGGCCAAGCGAAAATCTGGGACAGAAATTTGACTGCAGTTATCTGGGTAAGTCCATGATATATTGAAACTAAGTGATTTGTGATCACTTTCCCCAAGCTCATCATTAACCTCAAGATTATTAATTAGTGAATCTTTGTTGGCAAGAACCAAGTCAAGCAGATTGTTTCCTCTCGTTGGTTCTGTCACAACCTGTTCTAAAAAGCAATCCTGAACAGTATCAATAAAGTCACTAGACTCAAGATTTCCTGTCATATTGTTCCAATCAATTTGTCTAAAGTTAAAATCTCCCATTATCACAACATTTTCATATCTAGATGCCTTATGAATTTCGTCCCATAGCAGCTTACTGCACTCCCTATCAAGGTTTGGGGGCCTGTAAATCACACCCAAAATTAATTTGTCACGATCCTCGAGAAACTGAAGCCAAACCGATTCTGTGTTCGATGTTTCTAATCTTATATCATGTCTAAGAGAACAATTTAAATTTTCTCTGACATACATCGCCACACCACCACCCTTCCTGTTGACCCTACCAGTGTGGAATAGTTTATAACCCTGTATGTTGCATTCAGAAGGCATTTCTCTATCTTTCAGGTTGAACCAGGTCTCTGCTATACCAATAATATCTATATTACCTACACTTGCAAGTAATTTTAGCTCATCTATCTTATTTCTTAAACTCCTACTATTTGTATAGTAAACCTTAATTATGGGAGCTAGTCACTCGTTGCCCTCTACTATCTCTCTTTGTTTGTTGATCAATTGATTTGCCATTACTAGCAACTTTATTTTGAATATTGTCTTTTAAACATATCCCTGATGTATCCCGGTAATAACTGCTGTTTTTAACCCTAATGCTGCAGCCTGATTGTTTCCCACAAACACCCATACCTCTATAATCTATCAGTTTAAATTCCTAGACAAGTCATCAATTGCCCTCTCAATTGAATTGGCTAATGGAACCACTCCATCCCCAGAGAGATGAACCCCATTCCTTGCATACATATCACGTTTGCCAAAGAAAAGGTCCCAGTTATCAATGAATGGGATTGCAAGTTCCTTGCAGTACCTGTCTAGCCAGCAATTTTTACCAATTGCCTTAGACATCCATTCATTACCCACTCCCTTTCTAGGCAAGATGCTACATATGACTTGGATCCCTCCCTTAGACCTAACTACTTCTATGGCTGACCTGTACTTATCCAGCAGCTCCTCTCTCCTGCCCTTCGCAATGTCATTACCCCCAGCACTAAGACAGATAATGGGCTTGTTCCCATTACCTGCCATAATATTATCTAACCTGCTGACTATGTCGCCAACACCAGCTCCAGGAAAACACACTCTCTGTCTGACATTTCTGTCTCTGTTACAAAATGCACGGTCCATATATCTTACCTGAGAATCGCCTACTATTAAAATATTCTTACCTTGATTAGCAGGGGAATCAGTGGTACCTTCAACCTCACTAACCACTGAAGTACACTCGTCTTGGAGAACAGAGAATAGATTTCCTACCTTCACATCTTCTCTATTAACTCTCCTCATCTTCCTTCTTCCTGAGCTGTGAACCACTTGCCACTTAAAGCAGCTGCCACTATCACTGCTGGTGACCATTCCTTCCTTACCAGCTAAATCCTTCTCACACTCGCTCCCAAACTCATCTATGCGAAGCTTCAGCTTCCTATTTTCCTCCTGAAGAAGTAGAATCTCCTTCTTCAACACTTGAACCTGGGATTCTAAAGCACTACAACAAGCCATGGTATGGTGACAGCCCACGCTAACTCCCAAGAGCTTAGCGGTATGACCACACTTGACCACTGACCTCAGCGTACTGACCACTGACCTCAGCGTACTGACCACTGACCTCAGCGTACTGACCACTGACCTCAGCGTACTGACCACTGACCTCAGCGTACTGACCACTGCCCTCAGCGTACTGACCACTGACCTCAGCGTACTGACCACTGCCCTCAGCGTACTGACCACTGACCTCAGCGTACTGACCACTGACCTCAGCATACTGACCACTGCCCTCAGCGTACTGACCACTGACCTCAGCGTACTGACCACTGACCTCAGCGTACTGACCACTGCCCTCAGCGTACTGACCACTGACCTAAGCGTACTGACCACTGCCCTCAGTGTACTGACCACTGCCCTCAGCGTACTGACCACTGACCTCAGCGTACTGACCACTGACCTCAGCGTACTGACCACTGCCCTCAGCTACTGACCACATGACCTCAGCGTACTGACCACTGCCCTCAGCGTACTGACCACTGACCTCAGCGTACTGACCACTGACCTCAGCGTACTGACCACTGCCCTCAGCGTACTGACCACTGACCTCAGCGTACTGACCACTGACCTCAGCGTACTGACCACTGCCCTCAGCGTACTGACCACTGACCTCAGCGTACTGACCACTGACCTCAGCGTACTGACCACTGACCTCAGCGTACTGACCACTGACCTCAGCGTACTGACCACTGCCCTCAGCGTACTGACCACTGCCCTCAGCGTACTGACCACTGACCTCAGCGTACTGACCACTGCCCTCAGCGTACTGACCACTGCCCTCAGCGTACTGACCACTGCCCTCAGCGTACTGACCACTGACCTCAGCGTACTGACCACTGACCTCAGCGTACTGACCACTGACCTCAGCGTACTGACCACTGACCTCAGCGTACTGACCACTGCCCTCAGCATACTGACCACTGACCTCAGCATACTGACCACTGACCTCAGCGTACTGACCACTGACCTCAATATAAAAAATAAGACATATTCCAGTCATGGTAGTGTGTGTGTGTGTGTGTGTGTGTGTGTGTGTGTGTGTGTGTGTGTGTGTGGTGTGTGCTCACTACACCATAGTTACAAACACCACTACAACGTTCATCATTACTTCCACTAACACAACAACCACAACCCTCACTTCCATCAACACTACTACCACTATCACCACTACCAGCACCACAACAACCATCACAACCACGGTCACTGCCAACACTACCACAATCATCACCTCTACCATCATTACCTCTACTACCAACACCACCATTATAACCACCACAGTCACCACGACGACCACCAACACCACTCATCATTACCAGTCACCATCACTTCCACAGTCATTATCTACACCCCCACCACGAACAATACCTTTACCACAATCACCAACAGTACCGCCACCACAACCACCACAACCACCACAACCACCATCACTACTAACATAATCACTACCACTGCTATCATTATTAATATTACTAACACCACCACTGTCACTACAATCACCACCACAGCTAACACCGCCATCACCACGATCATCAGCACCACTCATCACCACACTCACCACCTTCACCACCAGTAAAAAATTCACGATTTTCCATAATTCCGTAAGTGTGGAGGCAGGGTTGGTGGGTGGGGGTTAGTCTCCGGGGGCTAGCGAGGGGTAAGGCGGGGAGGGGGAGACGTTGGAGGGGGAAGGCGAGGAGAAGGAATTGAAGGGGGTAGGAGAAGGGGATGCTGGACCCCGGGGTACTGGGGGTGGGGAGTCAGTAACATAACCCAGGAGATTTCCAACGTTGTCACATCTTCTCTACCAGACAGTTAATCGCTGGTTTAATTTAGTGATGTCTTATTATAGGCTAGTAATCAGTCTCTCGATAAGTTAAGCTAAACTAAGATATAAGTTAAGTAGCCTAGTGCGTTAGAGCACTCAGCTCACACACTGAGGTCCGTGGGTCGATCCCCGGTAAGGATGAAAACATTAGGACGTGTTTCTTAAAGTCATCTGTTGTCCCTGTTCACTCATCAGTACAATAGGTACCTGGGACTTTCTATATAGTAGTATGTCATTGATGTCAGCTAGGACTGTATACCTTGTACATGTACTTGTAGAAATTAAGATATTATTATTATTATTATTATTATTATTATTATTAATAACTAGAGCGGGTGTATATATAGCGTGACGGGGTACGTCAGGGTGTTCCTGAAACACCTGCTGTTCTACTACACAGATCAATACTGTCAAGTTCTCATTATCAATACATAGAACGTGCATATATAAGTACGATAACATTCATGTACCTGTTATTGTAAACTGATCTTCTTTATAATGTTAATGTAAGTATGTCTCCTTTTATTGTAAGTGATTCTGACACAGTTAAGTTACTTTGACTTTTTTGGTCATCCTGGATAATTTACGGTACATATAAGTTAACATGTATGATAATTTTTGTGTAACTGTATTAATGTGTACCTGTACCTAAATACCTGCAATATATCTGGAGGGGGGTTTCGGGGGTCAACGCCCCCGCGGCCCGGTCCATAACCCAGCCTCGTGGAGGATCAGGGCCTGATCAACCAGGCTGTCCCACACTTGACTGAAGCTTCAGGAGGAACTGACAATACCAGCTACACCAGGTAAGCTAAACTGTCCGTGTCTAGAGAGAAGAAAACCTAGTAGGGAGCACAGGATGGTGGTGCTTCTTGACGAGTTAATGATCTGACTGGAGGATTAGCTGATCAGGTGGCCAGCGATATAACACAGACCTATACTAGATAACACCACCCTTACCACAGTCAACACCACCACAACCACTGTCACCACCACCATCACTACTTCTATCACCACCACAACCACTGTCACCACCACCATCACTACTCCTAACACCACCACAACCACTATCACCACCACCATCGCTACAATCATAATCACCACTACCATTAGAACAATCACCATCTTCACCACCACCACCACCACAACTACCACAATCACCACAGTCAGAACAATCACCATCGCCACCACCACTACAATCACCATTACCATAATCATCCACCCAAGCACCACCATCGCTAGTGCTGCTACTATTACTACAACCATTAAAACCACCATCGCTACCATCAGAAAAATTACCATCATCACATCACAGTCATCACCATCCATTACCCCAATCATCACCACAGCCAGTCACCACAATATTACCACCGCCGTAATTGTTACCATCACCACCACCACCACAATCATCAGTACCCTACCACAATCGCTCCCACAATCACGACCACCATCAGTATTACCACCACCACCTACCATCACCCACCATTCACTTTCAGTAATATCATCATCACGACCACAATCAACACTACCGTCACTACTATCACCAGTATCACCATCACATGTATCACCACCACCATCACCAGTATCACCACCATTACTAGTATCACCATTACCAGTATCACCACCATCACCAGTATCACCACCATCACCAGTATCACCACCACCACCAGTATCACCACCACCCTCTGTATCACCACCACCATCACGGTCACCATCAACACAATCACTATCACCACCATCATCACAATCACCGTGGCTTGCGCCGAGTTTGTAACAATATACACCACGCTCACCACACACCCCTGGCCTCTCCACCAGACAACTGGGATTTCAAAGTATAGTAATTCTGGGGCCCCACAACCGTATTAGTAGTCCAGTTTAATCCACCAATTAGGTGAGGTCCAGCTCCTCAGCCACGGTAACATGACACCTGCCTGCCTGCCTGCCTTCATGCATGCCTGCCTGCCTGCCTTCATGCATGCCTGCCTGCCTGCCTTCATGCATGCCTGCCTGCCTGCCTGCCTTCATGCATGCCTGCCTGCCTGCCTGCCTGCCTGCCTTCATGCCTGCCTTCATGCCTGCCTGCCTGCCTGCCTGCCTGCCTGCCTGCCTTCATGCCTGCCTGCCTGCCTGCCTGCCTGCCTGCCTGCCTGCCTGCCTGCCTTCATGCCTGCCTGCCTGCCTGCCTGCCTTCATGCCTGCCTGCCTGCCTGCCTGCCTGCCTGCCTTCATGCCTGCCTGCCTGCCTGCCTGCCTTCATGCCTTGCTTGCCTTCATGCCTGCCTGCCTGCCTTCATGCCTGCCTGCCTGCTTGCCTGCCTGCCTTCATGCCTGCCTTCGTGCCTGTCTGCCTGCCTTCATGCCTGCCTTCATGCCTGCCTGCCTGCCTGCCTTTCTGCCTGTCTGCCTGCCTGCCTGCCTGCTTGCCTGCCTGCCTACATGCCTGCCTTCGTGCCTGTCTGCCTGCCTTCATGCCTGCCTTCGTGCCTGTCTGCCTGCCTTCATGCCTGCCTTCATGCCTGCCTGCCTGCCTTTCTGCCTGTCTGCCTGCCTGCCTGCTTGCTTGCCTGCCTGCCTTCATGCCTGCCTTCGTGCCTGCATGCCTGCCTTCATGCCTGCCTTCGTGCCTGCATGCCTGCCTTCATGCCTGCCTGCCTGACTTCCTGCCTGTCTGCCTGCCTGCCCGCCTGCCTGCCTTCATGCCTGCCTTCATGCCTGCCTGCCTGCCTTCATGCCTGCCTGCCTGCCTTCATGCCTGCCTTCATGCCTGCCTGCCTTCCTGCCTTCATGCCTGCCTTCATGCCTGCCTGCCTTTATGCCTGCCTGCCTGCCTGCCTGCCTTCATGCCTGCCTTCATGCCTGCCTGCCTACCTGCCTTCATGCCTGCCTTCATGCCTGCCTGCCTGTCTGCCTGCCTGCCTTCATGCCTGCCTGCCTGCCTTCATGCCTGCCTGCCTGCCTTCATGCCTGCCTGCCTGCTTTCATGCCTGCCTTCATGCCTGCCTTCATGCCTGCCTGCCTGCCTGCCTTCATGCCTGTCTGCCTGCCTGCTTGCCTGCCTGCCTGCCTGCCTGCCTGCCTGCCTTCATGCCTGCCTGCCTTCCGGCCTGCCTGCCTTCATGCCTGCCTGCCTGCCTGCTTGCCTGCCTGCCTGCCTGCCTGCCTTCCGGCCTGCCTGCCTTCATGCCTGCCTGCCTGCCTTCATGCCTGTCTGCCTGCCTGCCTGCCTGCCTTCATGCCTGCCTGCCTGCCTGCCTGTCTGCCTTCATGCCTGTATGCCTGCCTGCCTTCATGCCTGTCTGCCTGCCTGCCTGCCTGCCTTCATGCCTGTATGCCTGCCTGCCTGCCTGCCTTCATGCCTGCCTGCCTGTCTGCCTGCCTGCCTGCCTGCCTGCCTGCCTGCCTGCCTGCCTTGCTGAGTGGCAGACTCTTGCTCAGTCTGGTTGAAACCACTCCTCTTGCTTTGATTGGCTTTCTCCTGTTTTATCATTATACTGGTAACTTAATTGCTGTGCACATATCGTACATAGTGATATAGACACAAGAGAGGTGAAGAAAAAGCTACCCTTCTGTGATTGTCTTGCCCTTCTTTGATTGTCTTGCCCTTCTTTGATTGTCTTGCCCTTCTGTGATTGTCTTGCCCTTCTGTGATTGTCTTGCCTTGTCTAGTCCGGTTCCTCGCTGTTTTGCTGACGTTGAATAAATTATTTCGAGCACCGATAAGTTGATAAATAAGATACTTGTGCAACATTTGAGTATCTTTCTTCTGGATGCGTTTTACCAGCCATTTACTCAAACTTTCAGACACAACAACATCCCGGGATCTTGATACAAGGAATTCTTCAAAGTTTGCTAAAGTACAGACACGACCTACTTCCGCTAGCGGGGTTTTCCCAGTGGTGACTCCGCCTACCACTGCTGCACCTTATCTGTCTGCAGTATATATGCTCGGTCTCCGAGAATATGCTGCAGTTTTATCAATATTGATGAACTGAATACATCGACTCCAGGCAGAGGGACTGATTACCGCAAATTCCTCCTCTCCTTCTACCGTTTCTCTGCACTGGACTGAAGAAGCCACTGGGTGGCGAAATGTTTCCAGAATAAAGATATCCTAGCGTTGCACAAGTAGTTACTGCCAGGTGGGAGAAGTCTTCCATTGTTACCTGTGTTTATAATAATCACCATCACAATTACCGCCACAATCAATACTACCCCTCACTAAAATCACCACCATCACTACTACCCCTCACTACAATCACCATCTCACTACCATCACTACAATCACCATCTCACTACCATCACTACAATCACCGTCCTTGATCTGTATTCCCTCGAACGCAGGCGAGAGAGATACATGATAATATACACTTGGAAGGCCCTGGAGGGATTGGTACCAAACCTGCACACGGAAATCACTCCATATGAAAGCAAAAGACTAGGCAGGAGATGCAACATTCCCCCGATGAAAAGCAGGGGCGCCACGAGTACACTGAGAGACAGTAAGTGTCTGGGGTCCAAGACTGTTCAATTTCCTCCCAGCATACATAAGGGGGATTACCAATAGACCCCTGGCTGTCTTCAAGAAGGCAATGGACAGGCACCTAAAGTCAGTACCTGACCAATCGGACTGTGGTTCGTACGTCAGCTTGCGTGCGGCCAGCAGTAACAGCCTGGTTGATCAGACCCTGATAAACCATGAGGCCTGGTCTCAGACAGGGCCGCAGGGGCGTTGACCCCCGAAACCCTCTTCAGGTAAACTCCAGGTAACCATCACTACTACCATCACTACAATCACCATCACTACTACCCCTCACTACAATCACCACCATCACTACTACCATCACCACAGTCACCATCATTACAATCACCACCATCACTACTGCCCCTTACTACAATCACCATCACTATTACCCCTCACTACAATCACCACCATCACTACTACCCCTTACTACAATCACCATCACTACTACCCCTCACTACAATCACCACCATCACTACTACCCCTCACTACAATCACCATCACTACTACCTCTCACTTCAATCACCACTACCACTACTACCATCACTACAGTCACCATCACTACTACCCCTCACTACAATCACCATCACTACTACCCCTTACTACAATCACCACCATCACTGCTACCATCACTTCAATCACCAACATCACAACTACTCCTCACTACAATAACCACCATGACTACTACCCCCACTACAATTGCCACCATCACTACTACCATCACTACAATCACCACCACACTACTCCACACCACAGTCACCATCATACACTCACCATCACTACTACCGCTCACTACAATCACCATCACTACTACCCCTCACTACAATCACCACCATCACTACTACCATCATCACAGTTAACCATCACTACAATCACCAAATCACTACTACCCTTCACTGCAATCAACATCACTACAACCCCTCACTACAATCACCACCATTACTACTACCACTCATAAAATCACCACCATCACTACTATCCCCACCACTGTCACCCCCACGCCCATTACTACCTCCATCACTACATCGCCATCACTACTATCACTACAGCTGCCACCATCACTACTACCATCACCACAGTCACCACCACCATCACTACTACTAGCACCACAGTCACCATCACTGTTACTATAACCATAACCAAGTTACCACCATCATTACTACCATCACTACAGCCACCACCATCACTGCCACCATCACTACAGTTATCACCATCACTACAGCCACCACCACCTACTTCCATCACTACAGTTATCACCATCACAACAACCACACTACAGTTACCACCATCACTACTACCATCACAACAGTCATAATACCATCACTACTACAATCACCACCAATACGACTACCATCATTAGAGTCACAAAAACCATCGCTGCTACCACAATACAACCATCACCACAGTCACACCACCCTCACAACTACCATCACTATTGTCATCACCATTATCACTGCTACCATCACTACTGTCACCACCACCATCACTACTGTCACCACCTTCATTACTACTGTCACCACAACCATCACTACTACCATCACTACTGTCACCACCACCACCAACACCACTACTACCATCACTAGTCACCACCACCATCACTACTACTATAACT
Source organism: Cherax quadricarinatus (assembly GCF_026875155.1). NCBI lineage: Eukaryota > Metazoa > Arthropoda > Malacostraca > Decapoda > Parastacidae > Cherax > Cherax quadricarinatus. The sequence goes on along the minus strand of NC_069424.1, from coordinate 2,685,829 downwards.
GCAGTCACCACCGCCATCACTACTATCAACATCACCATCACTAGTACCATCACTACAGTCACCACCACCATCACTACTACCATCACTACAGTCACCACCACCATCACTATTAATATCACTACAGTCACCACCACCATCATACTACCATCACTACAGTCACCACCACCATCATTAACTACCATCACTACAGTCACCACCACCATCACAACTACCATCACTACATTCACCACCACCATCACTACTACCACCACTACAGCCACCAACACCATCACTACTACTATCACTACAGTCACCTCCACCATCACTACAGTCACCACCACCGTCACTACAGTCACCACCTCCATCACTACTACTATCACTACTGTCACCACCACCATCACTACAGTCACCACCACCATCCTACTGTCACCACCACCATCACTACTACCATCTCTACAGTCACCACTACCATCACTACTACTATCACCACAGTCACCACCACCATCACTACAGTCACCACCACCATCACTACAGTCACCACCACATCACTACTGTCACCACCACCATCGCTACAGTCACCACCACCATTACTACTACCATCACTACAGTCACCACCACCATCACTACTGTCACCACCACCATCACTACTACCATCTCTACAGTCACCAACTACCATCACTACTACTATCACCACAGTCACCACCACCATCACTACAGTCACCACCAGCATCACTACAGTCACCACCACCATCACTACTGTCACCACCACCATCACTACTGTCACCACCACCATCACTACTGTCACTACCACCATCACTACAGTCAACCACCACCATCACTACAGTCACCCCATCATCACTACAGTCACCACCACCATTACTACTATCATCACTACAGTCACCACCACCTTCACTACAGTCACCACCACCATCACTACTACCATCTCTACAGTCACCACCACCATCACTACTACTATCACTACAGTCACCACCACCATCACTACAGTCACCACCACCATCACTACTACCATCACTAACAGTCACCACCACCATCACTACAACTATCACTACAGTCACCACCACCATCACTACTACCATCACTACAGTCACCACCACCATCACCACTACCATCACTACAGTCACCATCACCATCACTACTACTATCACTACAGTCACCACCACCATCACTACTATCAACACCACCATCCCTACTGCCATCTCTACAGTCATCACCACCATCACTACTATTATCACTACAGTCACAAACCACCATCACTACTACCATCACTACAGTCACCACCACCATCACTACTACCATCACTACAGTCACCACCACCATCTCTACTACTATCACTACAGTCAGCATCACCATCACTACTGTCACCACCACCATCACTACTGTCACCACCACCATCACTACTGTCACCACCACCATCACTACTACGATCTCTACAGTCACCACTACCATCACTACTATCACTAGTCACCACCACCATCACTACAGTCACCACCACCATCACTACTGTCACCACTACCATCACTACTACCATCACTACAGTCACCACCACCATCACTCTACTATCACTACAGTCACCACCACCATCACTACTACTATCACTACAGTCACCACCCCCATCACTACTACTATCACTACAGTCACCACCTCCATCACTACAGTCACCACCACCATCACTACTGACACCACCATCATCACTACCGTCACCACCACCATCACTACAGTCACCACCACCATCACTAAAAGCCACCACCACCATCACTACTGTCACAACCACCATCACTACTACCATCTCACAGTTACCACACCATCACTCTACTACTATCACTACAGTCACCACCACCATACTACAGTCACCACCACCATCACTACAGTCACCACCACCATCACTACTACCATCTACTACAGTCATCACCACCATCACTACTACTATCACTACAATCACCACCACCATCATTACTACCATCACTACAGTCATCACCACATTCATTACTACCATTACTACAGTCACCACCACCATCATTACTACTATCACTACAGTCACCACCACCATCATACTATCATCACCACCATCACTACAGTCACCACCACCATCACTACTACCATCACTACAGTCACCACCACCATCACTACTACTATCACTACAGTCACCACCACCATCACTACTACCATCACTACAGTCACCACCACCATCACCACTACCATCACTACAGTCACCACCCCATCACTACTACTATCACTATAGTCACCACCACAATCACTACTATCAACCCACCATCACTACAGCCATCTCTACAGTCATCACCACCATCACTACTACTATCACTACAGTCACCACCACCATCATTACACCATCACTACAGTCACCACCACCATCACTACTACCATCACTACAGTCACCACCACCATCACTACTACTATCACTACAGTCACCACCACCATCACTGCTGTCACCACCACCATCACTACTCTCACCACCACCATCACTACTACGATCTCTACAGTCACCACCACCATCACTACTGCTATCACTACAGTCACCACCACCATCACTACAGTCACCACCACCATCGCTACTGTCACCACTACCATCACTACTACCATCACTACTACCATCACTACATTTCACCACCACCATCACTACTACTATCACTACAGTCACCACCACCATCACTACTCACCACCACATCACTACTGACACCACCATCATCACTACTGTCACCACCACATCACTAAAGTCACCACCACCATCACTACAGTCACCATCACCATCACTACTACCATCACTACAGTCACCACCACCATCACTACTGTCACAACCACATCACTACTACCATCTCTGCAGTTACCACCACCATCACTAGTACTACTATCACTACAGTCACCACCACCATCACTACAGTCACCACCACCATCACTACCACCATCTGTACAGTCACCACCACCATCACTACTATCACTACAGTCACCACCACCATCATTACTACCATCACTACAGTCACCACCACATTCATTACTACCATCACTACAGTCACCACCATCACTACTACTATCACTACAGTCACCACCACCATCACTACTATCACCACCACCATCACTACTACCATCTCTACAGTCACCACCACCATCACTACTACTATCACTACAGTCACCACCACCATCACTACTACCATCTCTACAGTCACCACCACCATCATACTACTATCACTACAGCCCACCACCACCATCACTACTACCATCTCTACAGTCACCACCACCATCATTACTACTATCACTATAGTCACCACCACAATCACTACTGTACCACCACCATCACACTACCATCTCTAAAGTCACCACCACCATCACTACAACTATCACTACAGTCACCACCACCATCACTACTCCCATCACTACAGTCACCACCACCATCATACAGCCACCACCACCATCACTACTACTATCACTACAGTCACCACCACATCACTACTGTCACCACCACCATCACTACTACCATCTCTACAGTCACAACCACCATCACTACTACTATGACTACAGTCATCACCAGCATCACTACAGTCACCACCACCATCACTACTGTCACCACCACCGTCACTGCTACCATCACTACAGTCACCACCACCATCACTACTACTATTTCTACAGTCACCACCACCATCACTACAGTCACCACCACCATCACTACTGTCACAACCACCATCACTACTACCATCTTTGCAGTTACCACCACCATCACTACTACTACTATCACTACAGTCACCACCACCATCACTACAGTTACCACCACCATCACTACAGTCACCACCACCATCACTACTACCATCTCTACAGTCACCACCACCATCACTACTACTATCACTACTTTCACCACCACCATCATTACTACCATCACTACAGTCACCACCACATTCATTACTACCATCACTACAGTCACCACCACCATCACTACTACTATTTCTACAGTTACCTCCACCATCACTACAGTCACCACCACCATCACTACTCTCACAACCACCATCACTACTACCATCTCTGCAGTTACCACCACCATCACTACTACTACTATCACTACAGTCACAACCACCATCACTACAGCCACCACCACCATCACTACAGTCACCACCACCATCACTACTACCATCTCTACAGTCACCACCACCATCACTACTACTATCACTACAGTCACCACCACCATCACTACTACCGTCTCTACAGTCACCACCACCATCAGTACTATCACTATAGTCACCACCACAATCACTACTGTCACACCACCATCACTACTACCATCCTACAGTCACCACCACCATCACTACTACTATCATACAGTCACCTCCACCATCACTACTACCATCACTACAGTCACCACCACCATCACTACTACCATCACAACAGCCCCACCACCATCACTACTACTATCACTACAGTCACCACCACAATCACTACTGTCACCACCACCATCACTACTACCATCTCTACAGTCACAACCACCATCACTACTACTATCACTACAGTCATCACCAGCACCACTACAGTCACCACCACCATCACTACTGTCAAACCACCGTCACTACTACCATCACTACGGTCACACCACCATCACTACTACTATCTCTACAGTCACCACCACCATCACTACGTCACCACCACCATCACTACTGTCACCACCACCATCACTACAGTCACCACCACCATCACTACTGTCACCACCACCATCACTACTACCATCTCCACAGTCACCACTACCATCACTAGTACTATCACTACAGTCACCACCACCATCACTACAGTCACCCCCACCATCACTACTGTCCCCACTACCATCACTACTACCATCACTACAGACACCACCACCATCACTTCTACTATCACTACAGTCACCACCACCATCACTACTACTATCACTACAGTCACCACCACCATCACTACTACTAACACTACAGTCACCACCTACATCACTACAGTCACAACCACCATCACTACAGTCACCACCACACTACTGACATCACCATCATCACTACTGTCACCACCACCATCACTACATTTCACCACCACCATCACTACAGTCACCACCACCATCACTACTACCATCACTACAGTCACCACCAACATCACTACTGTCACAACCACCATCACTACTACCATCTCTACAGTTACCACCACCATCACTTCTACTACTATCACTACAGTCACCACCACCATCACTACAGTCACCACCACTGTCACTACTACCATCTCTACAGTCACCACCACCTCACTACTACTATCACTACAGTCACCACCACCATCATTACTACCATCACTACAGTCACCACTACATTCATTACTACCATCACTACAGTCACCACCACCATCACTACTACTATCACTACAGTCACCACCACCATCACTACTATCACCACCACCATCACTACAGTCACCACCACCATCACTACTACCATCACTACAGTCACCACCACCACCCACTACTACTATCACTACAGTCACCACAACCATCACTCCTACCATCACTACAGTCACCATCACCATCACCACTACCATCACTACAGTCACCACCACCATCAACTACTACCATCTCTACAGTCACCACCACCATCACTACCTACTATCACTACAGTCACCACCACCATCACTACTACCACTCTACAGTCACCACCACCACATTACTACTATCACTATAGCCCACCACCACAATCACTACTGTCACCACCACCATCACTACTACCATCTCTACAGTCACCACCCCATCACTACTACTATCACTACAGTCACCACCACCATCACTACTACTATCACTACAGTCACCACCACCATCACTACTACCATCACTACAGTCACCACCACCATCACTACTACCATCACTACAGCCACCACCACCATCACTACTACTATCACTACAGTCACCACCACAATCACTACTGTCACCACCACCATCACTACTACCATCTCTACAGTCACAACCACCATCACTACTACTATCACTACAGTCATCACCAGATCACTACAGTCACCACCACCATCACTACGTGTCACCACCACCGTCACTACTACCATCACTACAGTCACCACCACCACCACTACTACTATTTCTCAGTCACCACCACCATCACTACAGTCACCACCACCATCACTACTGTCACAACCCAATCACTACTACCATCTCTGCAGTTACCACCACCATCACTAACTACATCACTACAGTCACCACCACCATCACTACAGTCACCACCACCATCACTACAGTCACCACCACCATCACTACAGTCACCACCACCATCACTACAGTCACCACCACCATCACTACTACCATCACTACAGTCACCACCACCATCACTACTACTATCACTACAGTCACCACCACATTCATTACTACCATCACTACAGTCACCACCACCATCACTACTACTAATTTCTACAGTCACCACCACCATCACTACAGTCACCACTACCATCACTACTGTCACAACCACCATCACTACTACCATCTCTGCAGTACCACCACCATCGCTACTACTACTATCACTACAGTCACCACCACCATCACTACAGTCACCACCACCATCACTACAGTCACCCACCACTCATCACTACTACCATCTCTACAGTCACCACCACCATCACTACTACTATCACTACAGTCACCACCACCATCACTACTACCATCTCTACAGTCACCACCACCATCAGTGCTACTATCACTATAGTCACCACCACAATCACTACTGTCACAACCACCATCACTACTACCATCTCTACAGTCACCACCACCATCACTACTACTATCACTACATCACTCCCCATCACTACTACCATCACTACAGTCACCACCACCATCACTACTACCATCACTACAGCCACCACCACCATCACTACTACTATCAGTACAGTCACCACCACCATCACTACTACCATCTCTACAGTCACAACCCCCATCACTACTACTATCACTACATTCATCACCAGCATCACTACGGTCCACCACCACCATCACTACTGTCAAACCACCGTCACTACTACCATCACTACAGTCACCACCACCATCACTACTACTATCTCTACAGTCACCCCCACCATCTCTACAGTCACCACCACCATCACTACAGCCCACCACCACCATCACTACTGTCAGCACCACCATCACACAGTCACCACCACCATCACTACTGTCACCACCACCATCACTACTACCATCTCCACAGTCACCACTACCATCACTACTACTATCACTACAGTCACCACCACCATCACTACAGTCACCACCCCCCATCACTATTGTCACCACTACCATGACTACTACCATCACTACAGTCACCACCACCATCACTTCTACTATCACTACAGTCACCACCAGCATCACTACTACTATCACTACAGTCACCACCTCCATCACTACAGTCACAACCACCATCACTACAGTCACCACCACCATCACTACTGTCACCACCACCATCACTACTACCATCTCCACAGTCACCACTACCATCACTACTACTATCACTACAGTCACCACCACCATCACTACAGTCACCACCACCATCACTATTGTCACCACTACCATGACTACTACCATCACTACAGTCACCACCACCATCACTACTACTATCACTACAGTCACCACCACCATCACTACTACTATCACTACAGTCACCACCACCATCACTACTACCATCACTACAGTCACCAACACCATCATACTACCATCACTACAGTCACCACCACCATCACTACTATCAACACCACCATCACTACTACCATCTCTACAGTCATCACCACCATCACTACTACTATCACTACAGTCACCACCACCATCTCTACTACCATCACTGCCAGTCACCACCACCATCACTACTACGATCACTACAGTCACCACCACCATCACTACTACTATCACTACAGTCACCACCACCACCATCACTACTGTCACCACCACCATCACTACTGCCACCACCCCCAAATCACTACTACCATCTCTACAGTCACCACCACCATCACTACTACTATCACTACAGTCACCATCACCATCACTACAGTCACCACCACCATCACTTCTGTCACCACTACCATCACTACTGTCACCACCACCAACACTACTGTCACCACCACCATCACTACTGTCACCACCACCATCACTACTCTCACACCACCATCACTACAATCACCACCACCATCACTATGTCACTACTACCATCACTACTCTCACCCCCACCATCACTACAGTCACCACCACCATCACTACTGTCACCACCACCATCACTACTGTCACCACCATCATCACAAACTACCATCTCTACAGTCACCACCACCATCACTACTATCAGTACAGTCACCACCACCATCACTACAGTCACCACCACCATCACTACTGCCATCACCACCATCACTACTATCTCCACCACCAACACTGCAGTCACCACCACCATCACTACAGTCGCCACCACCATCACTACAGTCACCACCACTATTACTCCTACCATCACTACAGTCACCACCACCATCACTAATGTCACCACCACTATCACTACTACCATCTCTTCATTCACCACCACCATCACTAGTACTATCACTACAGTCTCCACCACCAATACGACAGTCACCACCACCATCACTACAGTCACCACCACCATCACTACTACTATCACTACAGTCACCACACCATCACTACTACCATCACTACTGTCACCACCACCGTCACTACTACCATCACTACAGTCACCACCACCATCACCACCACCATCACCACCACCATCACTATTATCAACACCACCATCACTACTACCATCTCTACAGTCATCACCACCATCACTTCTACTATCACTACAGTCACCACCACTTTGATAGTGTGCCTACAGTCTTGGAGACTTTCTTGGTGATTTGTTGAATGTGTGTCCCCCATCACTACTGTCACTACCACCATCACTACTACCATCATTACTGTCACCACCACCATCACTACTACCATCATCAGTCACCACCACCACTACTCCGACCATAATCAGTCACCACCACCATCACTACTACCATCACTACAGTCACCACCACCATCACTACTGTCATCACTACAGTCGCCACCACCCTCACTACTACCATCACCAGTCACCAGCACCATCACCATCACCATTCACCTTCACGATCACCACTATCACCAAGACTATCACCATGTCCAGTATTCATCACTATCATCTCCACAATCAACACCAATACTGACTCCATCACCACCATTATTTTACTCGCCACCACCTTCACCCTTGTCACCACCAGCACCATTACTAGTATGTTCTTATGTTCTTATAACCTCCACCATCACCACTATCACCACCATCATCAGCAGAATCACCACCACCACCACTATTACCACCATCCCCACCACCACAACCACCATCACCACCAAGTTGTTATCTCTCGTGGGCCTGAGATGCTCTCCCCTCTCTCTCTCTCTCTCTCTCTCTCTCTCTCTCTCTCCTTCTCCTCCTCCTCCTCCTCCTCCTCCTCCTCCTCAGAAGTTAGTCAGAGTCGTGGGCAGCACAGTACTAGTGCTAACCACCCGTAAAGTCGAGACTGCTGCTGCAGCAGCAGTCATCACCGACCTTATCACTCGCTGCTTCCACTCACTTTATCGCCAGCCATATAAAGAAGTGCTCTGGGAATTCCTTTGTTATGGCCGCCACCCTGGGGGAGTTTTCCCTCTCTGGGGGGAGCCTTCCCACCCCGGGGAATTCTTCCCACCTTGGGGGAGTCTTCCCAGCGTCGGGGAGTCTTCCCACCCTGGGGAGTATTCTTTTAATGGGGAGCCTCCCCACCCTGTTGGAGTACCCCTAGTGGAGTCTCCTCTTCCTGGAGAGTGCCCCCACCCTGGGTGTGATGTAGTTCAGCTGGGCTTGTGAGGTCTCTGGGGAGACCTATTTTAACCAATTATATGGTCACCTTGCCTTGGCAAATGTCTGTCAGAGACACGCCTTTTCGGCTTATGTATCAGCTCCTTTGTTCGTCACTGGTGTCAGATCTCAGCGTCAGGTCGTACACGTGGTGCACACCTCATTGTGGAGGGTGTTTGGACCACCATATAAGCCCAAGGAACAGCTGAGCAGAAGAGATTCATGTGGAGCTCTGGCCTGGGTGCAGAGCTCTGAGCAGAGAGATTCGAGAGGAGCTGCTGCTGGGCTGCAGGGCTCGGGAGAAGGCTGCTGAAGTCTCGGGAGGAGACAAAAGACCTAGGAACTAGGCCTCAAAAAGGTTTACAGGAGTACATCTGGATTTATGTCTACAGTTCACTTATTTGTTGCAAGCAAATTTAGGTAATTTGAGTAATATGTCTGATATCTTATTTTCATTAATATCTTGACATATCACATACGTTATTATACTATCTCTATATTCCCCAATAAGTGGACAATAACCCACATAGTATTCGAAATAGGGACCAAAGGGCTTACCACATACTTTACATTTAGTATGATCATCATCTGTGTGCGTGTCAGACTGCCAGAAGCAGTGTAACCAAGCCTGGCTGCTACAACACACGTCTGATAAAGCTTGTAAAGAAGCTGGAAAAGACTCAGAGGTTTGCTCGGAGGATACTCCCAGAGCAGCGGGGTGTGACTATGAGAAGGCGTTAGAGCTAAATTTAATGACACTAGACGACAGAAGGACAAGAAGTGACATGATTATGACGTACAAAATACAGAGAGCATTTAGCAGAGTGGAGAGTGTGAGTGTGTCTGAGAGGCTGGTCACAGGTACCCGACGGAGCAGCTGGAAGTTAAAAATACATGAGTCACAAGAATGTCAAGAAATACTTCTTTAACCTTCGATTAGTCAGAAAGTAAAATGATCTCGATAGCAATGTGGTAAAGGCACGATTCAAACATAGCTTTAAGATTAGGTATAATAAAGCTCACGCAAACAAGGATAGATGACGTGACATTTGACCCCATGTAAACACAATTAGATTAGTACAATTAGGTGAGCGCGTACAATCTCGCACAAGCACACACATACACGTACACACATTACATGTACACACACACACACACACACACACACACACACACACACACACACTGTTACAAAAAAACGTGATTCTAAAAGCTTAGAGATCTCCAGGTAATACTAGAAAGGACTGCCCTTCTAGCATCCAGCCTGTTACTGGGTTTTCATAACAAGTAGTCAGTATCCTTGTCCAATTATCCATTAGAATTCAGTATGATTCAATAGTGCTTCAGGATTACAACTGGTAGGCTACTAACTACAGAAATTAAAATTTAATAAATTTATTAAGTTGTCTAGGCGTATATCAAATTAAATTAAATTAATTCAAACAAATTAATAATAATCGCTTCTCTCATGAACAGCAGTATTGTGCTGAAAGCACATATCACATTTATAAGTCTTAAGTACCGTCTGGTACATTAACATTTAATACAATATACAAATAAGTACAAGTTTGTGTGTATGTAAGTGCTCTAAGTAGTTCGCTATGTCTCAAGACTCGACTAGACTTAAACAAGTGACTGACAAAGTCCTCTCATTAACTAATTTCTTGACCAACTGGCAGTCAGAACAGTCTGCTTGAACAATAAAAAGAATGCTAAGCCCAATAGCAATATAACAAGCAACTGCGACACAGAATCAGGAACAAGGAGATAATATAATGACACTAAGTAGGGACCATCAGCAGATCCTCCACAAAAGCCACAAAACTCCCATACTACTGAATCTAAATTCAGCATAAGAAAATCACCCGACTGTAACAATACACAGATACCAGTACAAGTTAGGTCAGAAGCTACAGCTCAGAACCTGAGTTGCTCAGAGTGCCTAGGCGACACACAACCTCAGTACAATGTCGAAAATCACTAAGTCTATACAATGTTCTGAGAACAGAGTTCTACAGAACTAACAAAGCTACAGAGACGATCCTCCAACAAGGGCCAATAAGGAAGAGTTAGGCACTTGTCAGGAATTCGTCCAATCACCAAGAGAGTCTAGACCAGACTGAATACTTCAGGCGAGGTGAGGACACCCCCCCCTTGATCACGTGATAGCTCCGTGGACAGCTGCAGCTCAGCAACAGAAGCCAGCAGAATAACGAGCAAAGAGCGATAATTACAGTAGTTAGACAATCAAGACTTGAACTGAGAACATATGTTACATCCTACCTAACAAAATTTAACTAGGTCAAATAATAATAATATAAAGCAATATATTCACGATTTAGCTATTATCGCAAATATAAGCAATATAAAATTATATGAAAAGGTAATATACATGTAATATACATATTATATACATAATATACATAGCAACCCATTCAGGGGTTGCAACCCCCCCCCCCCTGCCCAACACGACAAACGGTCGCACTAGGAGTTGCATTAATGTCTTTCACATTATTACTGATTACTCAGGTTACTTTACTAACACAATTTAATATAAAAAATAATGAGAGTCACTCTTGTGCCAAGCACCTCTATAATTTCACAGTGTCTATTTCACTAAGATATGCCCCTATTACTAGGGCAGTACACAGTATCTTATCTCTGCATACTCGTGGTTATGTACATCAGTGTAGAGATAGGATAGCGTAGACAAGCATGACACGTTGAGGCTAGATCATAGTAGTGGAGACAGCATAATAGTCTTGTGCTATAGACAGGAGACAGCATTCCACTCTTAAGTAGTGGTTGTGGAATGCTATGCAGTATGGACATCTGGGTATGAAACAGCTTAAGGTGTGTAGTGAGGGGGAAGGTCTGCTGCAGGACAGTGTTCCGTCACACAGTACAACGCCCACACAACGCTACAAACTCATCACTCAGCTTCTGTCTCCTCCCACATATATCATCACTACTGTGAATATATAAATAGATTAATTAAACATGAGTATATATAGTTAATATGGGCTGGAGGGATTACGTTACTTTACTGAATTTGACAAAGCAAGTAACAAAAGGTATTTGGGCATAAAATTACGTTAATTTTAAATGGGGAAGCGCCCAAATACACGTCAAAATGTTCAAAGGACACCACAAGAGCTAGAGCTTCTTTCTCAATAGTTGCATAATTTTTCTGGTGTCGTATAAGCTTAGATGAATAGTAACATATAGGATGGAGAATGTCAGTGGATGTTGACTGTTGGAGCAGCACAACACCCACTGCATAGCACTCGCATCTATATGTAAAAAGGGAAGATTGAAATTAGGACTCTTCACAAGAACAGAGGAAAGCAGATGCTTCAACCTTTTGAACAAGTCTGAACAATCTCTAGTTCAGATGAACTGAACTTTGCTACTAGTGAACACAATGAGAGGTGTAGGTGGAGGTGTGTGTGCTGGCTTGCCTGTCACTTGACCAAGTAAAATGGCCAAGTAAAATGGCCAAGTAAAATGTTTTGCTAGTTTACTGAGTGTCTTCTTGACACCCAAATGTCCTCCTATGGGACTATTGTGAGCAAAATCAATGGCTTGTTCACGAAATGTAACTGGTAACACTACGAGATGCTTGACTGTGGTGGAAACACTATCAGCTGACAACTTACATGTATTTTTCTCCATCAGTACACCGTTACTATAATAGTAACAATTATCGAGATCCTTTGCTTCACTCTCAGTAACTGCTATATCTCTCAGTCTTTCCAGTGACTGAACCTCAAACTGATCCTTGATTAAATCATCATGAGTTGGAAATTTATCGTCAGTTGTGTCCTGACTAAGTCGCTGACAGGGGGGAGTCAATGTTAATGACCTTGGGCGCAGAGCGTCACTGAACAACATATTCAAGCCCAAATCATTGTCATCCACTAACTCAACAGGAGACAGGGATGGTTGTTGTATCTTTGACATAGCTCTAGTAATTGCGCTGAGAGGAAATAAAATAGGCTTCTCTCTACAAGCTTCAATGGCATAATTATCATCAGTGTTATTATCAATCACAAGTGGTTCTTCACATATACCAGCATGAAGGATATCGTTCCCTATCAACAAGTCCACTGACCTGATGGGAAATACACCACTGGATATACCCACTGAAATATAACCAGTATAATAGCTTGTTTCAATGTATATTTTGTGAAGAGGTACTTTCATAACAGCCCCACCATAGGCTTCTAACACTACATCTATCTTGGTATAGGTATCGTCAGTTATGGTCAGTACATCTTTTCTTAATTAGGTGAGATAACTGCCAGTGTCTCTGAAAGTAATTATCTCAGTTAGGTGTGATTCGTCAAATCCTTCTTTACCTCTTGAAAAGTAAGGACTCATTGCTGAACGAATCTTTTCGTCAGATACACTTTCTGATGCTAGTCATCTGTCCTGAGTAATATTATCTAAAACAGTAGGATCAAAGGTATTACTAGGATTTTGGTGCCTTTGTTGCTCGGAAGAGGATACGACTTGAGTGGGGGCACCAGCTGCACGACTGTCTCTAGTATCTCTTTCTAACTTATAGCAATACTCTCTAGCATGTCCTTTTCTTTTACAATAGGTACATTTAACTTTCTTCTTCTCGATATCAGATTTCTGTCTAACCACAGAGACGGATTCAGGATTGTGAGTTTTCCTGGTAAAGGTGCGAGAAGTTACAGTAGCAGGTACATCAGGCCGGCAATGAGCAGCTGATTTAGGTTGCCAACTTCTAGGACAATTTTTAGTTACCTTGTTTCTCTGTGTTTTAGTACGTACAAGTTTGTGGGAAATCTCGTAATTGTCTGCTAATGCTGCAGTTTCCAGAATATCCGAGGTAGTATGATCGATCAGATATTATTGTATGTCAGCAGACATACAGTTGTTAAACTCTTCGTGAAGTAACAACTGAACTAGGCTGTCGTAGTTGTTGCACTTGGCAGACCTAAACTATCTCTCAAATGAACATTAAAATGGTATAAAATACCGACAGGTTGTTAGGTAAGACACATATGCAACAGTTAGGTATCTTTATTTCGAAACGTTTCGCCTACACAGTAGGCTTCTTCAGTCGAGTACAGAAAAGTTGATAGAAGCAGAAGATACTTGAAGACGATGTAATCAGTCCATCACCCTTAAAGTTTTGAGGTGGTCAGTCCCTCAGTCTGGAGAAGAGCATTGTTCCGTTGTCTGAAACAATATTGTTTCAGACAACGGAACAATGCTCTTCTCCAGACTGAGGGACTGACCACCTCAAAACTTTAAGGGTGATGGACTGATTACATCGTCTTCAAGTATCTTCTGCTTCTATCAACTTTTCTGTACTCGACTGAAGAAGCCTACTGTGTAGGCGAAACGTTTCGAAATAAAGATACCTAACTGTTGCATATGTGTCTTACCTATCTCTCAAATGCAACTTTTTTCTCACGAGCAAACTCTACGCAAGTTTGATCTTGTCATCGTTGTAACGTACGAAATGCGCTTTGATAACTTACTGGTAACAAGTTATATGTCTCTAGAATAGTTTGCTTGACAGCATCATAACTAATGTACTTGGCAAATGGTAAAGTAGCAGTACAAGTTTGAGCTCTTCCTGTCAAAGCTGTGTGCAACAAGGTAGCCCAGTGCTTACATGGCCAGTTCATAGCACATGCCTGGTTCTCAAACACATCAGAATAGGTGTCTAAGTCATTTTCAAAAAACTTTGGAACCATGGATGCAGCTTTCTGCACATTAAATGTGTCCTGTGATCTATCAGTCTGTTGTCTTCCCAGACGAACATTTTCTCTCTGGAAATCTTCTTTATTCAATTTCCTCTGTGCCTCTATTTGTGCAGTCTGCAACATAATGAGGCGTTCAAACCTCTCAAACTGTTCCTGAGAGATAGGACCAGTAGGTAATGGACGAGTAGGGAAATTAACATGTCTTTCTGGACTGTCCTTAGGTCGGGCACCTCGTTCAGGCGTCTCTAGAGAGTCTAGATCTGGTCTAGGATAAGTAGATACAGGTGTAGCATGCACGGTACTAGTATGAGGCTGCGTCAAGCTAACAGTTAGGAGGGAAGGCGTGAGCGAGAACTGAGCTACACTAGGCTCAGACACTAGGCTCACTTCTGCCTTAATTGCTCTTTCTTCTTCATCAAATAGTCATACTTCCTAATTGTGACACTAGGCTTTCTGAATCTGAATCATAATCAGACATCTCTGTAAGAGCAGGAAACAATATATCTTGAACTAATGCTCTGACAGTTTCTGCGGTGTAATTCCTGTTATACATCACACCGAGATATTTGGCTACTTGCCAACACGTCTGCAGTTTTAATGTACTCAACTCAGAGTCAGAGTATCAATTAACTGTTTCACTTTGGCATACATCACGAAAATAAATGTACTACGAGCGAGAGATTATGGGAAACTGTATTCCTAATAGGAATTTTAGTGTTGGTCGTCTTAGAGTTAGAGCTCATAAACAGTATTTCCATCTCCTTGGATCAAGAGACTCAGTCAAGTACATACATCCACCTGGTATGTTGTACATGACTCAACTCAAAGTCTTCAGATTAGGAAAGTACTCAAAGTGTTTGAGTATAGAGTTACTAGTATGTCAAACTGGACAATTTCTTCAACACCTTGGATCAAGAGCCTCCCGGACAGGCCCCCATTTGTTACAAAAAACGCGATTCTAAAAGCTTAGAGATCTCCAGTGAATACTAGAAAGGACTGCCCTTCTAACATCCAGCCTGTTACTGGGTTTTTGTAACAAGTAGTCAGTATCCTTGTCCAATTATCCATTAGAATTCAATATGATTCAATAGTGCTTCAGGATTACAACTGGTAGGCTACTAACTAGAGAAATTAAAATTTAATAAATTTATTAAGTTGTCTAGGCATATATCAAATTAAATTAAATTAATTCAAACAAATTAATAATAATCGCTTCTCTCATGAACAGCACTATTGTGCT
Source organism: Cherax quadricarinatus (assembly GCF_026875155.1). Classification (NCBI taxonomy): domain Eukaryota; kingdom Metazoa; phylum Arthropoda; class Malacostraca; order Decapoda; family Parastacidae; genus Cherax; species Cherax quadricarinatus. The sequence continues at coordinate 2,668,976 of NC_069424.1, read as the reverse complement.
GAAAGCACATATCACATTTATAAGTCTTAAGTACCGTCTGGTACATTAACATTTAATACAATATACAAATAAGTACAAGTAAGTTTGTGTGTATGTAAGTGCTTTAAGTAGTTCGCTATGTCTCAAGACTCGACTAGACTTAAACAAGTGACTGACAAAGTCCTCTCATTAACTAACTTCTTGACCAACTGGCAGTCAGAACAGTCTGCTTGAACAATAAAAAGAATGCTAAGCCCAATAGCAATATAACAAGCAACTGCGACACAGAATCAGGAACAAGGAGATAATATAAAGACACTAAGTAGGGACCATCAGCAGCTCCTCCACAAAAGCCACAAAACTCCCGTGCTACTGAATCTAAGTTCAGCATAAGAAAATCACCCGACTGTAACAATACACAGATACCAGTACAAGTTAGGTCAGAAGCTACAGCTCAGGACCTGAGTTGCTCAGAGTGCCTAGGCGACACACAGCCTCAGTACAACGTCGAAAATCACTAAGTCTATACAATGTTCTGAGAACAGAGTTCTACAGAACTAACAAAGCTACAGAGACGATCCTCCAACAAGGGCCAATAAGGAAGAGTTAGGCACTTCTCAGGAATTCGTCCAACCAGCAAGAGAGTCTAGACCAGACTGAATACTACAGGCGAGATGAGGACACCCCCCCTTGATCACGTGATAGCTCCGTGGACAGCTGCAGCTCAGCAACAGAAGCCGGCAGAATAACGAGCAAAGAACGATAATTACAGAAGTTAGAGAATCAAGACTTGAACTGAGCACATAATATGTTACATCCTACCTAACAAAATTTAACTAAGTCAAATAATAATATAAAGCAATATATTCACGCTTTAGCTATTATCGCAAATATAAGCAATATAAAATTATATGAAAAGGTAATATACATTTCAACCCATTCAAGGGTTGCAACTCACACACACACACACACACACACACACGTGTTTTAGCAGCTAGAAGCAACCAGTGTTAGTAAGAACGTCAGTGAACAACCCTACAAGTGATAACCAATGTATTAGCAAAAATAAATAAAGTAAAGGCGAGAGAAAGCCTGAAATTATACAACAAAATTTCAAAGTGCCAGTTCGTTGAGGCCTAGTGGGCACTTGTTGCCACACTGTTACAAATATACAAAGTACAAAGCGAGTGACTAAAGAGAAAATATCAAATAGAATTAAGAGAGGTTGGCTAACGAGAAACTGTGATGTAGCACACAGCCAACGTGAACAAGCTAGCCAGAAAGGGGATATATATATATATATACATACATATAAATAAATATATATAAGCAGAGGTGGTGGCAGCAGTAGGCCTGAGGAAGTAGGCCGCCATGACAGGTTGGGTGTCATCACAAATAAGAAGTGTACTTACCAAAAGTGAAGTGTAAATTATAAAAGTAGCAGTATACAAGTGATAAGTGTGGTAAATGAGAACTCAAAAGGGCAACGAGAAAAGAATAGCTGAAGAAGTCAGAGGTGGAAGGGCGAGGTGCACGAGTCATCGTACAGCGAGCATCGTACAGCGAGCATCGTACAGTGAGCATCGTACATCAGGCATCTGGATGGACGTCCCCTCTGAGGAGTAACGTACAAATCACCTGTTTGTGGTTGGCGGGAAGTTTTGAGTGGTAGAGCCGGCCCTACGGTCACTGGTAGCCATCACAAACCCTGCTCCAGAGCGATTATCATACACACAACACCTAGCAGTAGTAGGAAGATAAAATTTGTAGGAGCAAGGAATAGGCAGGAGGATTAAGTCATGACTAATGGGACTACAGCCCTGACAACAGTTTCGAGAGATAATGTTTTAGGACACAAAGACAGTACAATCTGAGAAGCAAGTATTGGGTACACATGTAGTAAAAGGTAGTACATAACTGGGTGAAAGAATGACTTGGTAACACACGCTAGTATTATAATTATTAGAATTACTCTCAGTGTTAATGGTATCTTATTAGAATTATGGATACACAGAGGTGAAATGTATTTCTGGGACATATAAACAACTGATGTGCTCACACACACACGCACGCACACACATACACACTCGGGGCCAGGAGCTGAGTCTCGACCCCTGAAACCACAACTAGGTGAGTACACACACTCACTCATTCACACAGCTGATCCTTGGAATTTGACCGCATCCCCTCACCCCCCACACACCTTTCCCTCCCCCACAGACCTTTCCCCTCCCCCGCTCTTGCCTTCACTCCCTCCTATCTTTCTCTCTCCCCATCCCTCGCGTTTCTCTCTCTCATAGCCTTTTTCCCTCCCATTCCCCCTACTCTTTCTTTCTCTCTCTCCCTCTCTCTCTCTCTATATATATATATATATATATATATTCTTCTCTTTCAACAAACCGGCCATATCCCACTGAGGCAGGGTGGCCCAAAAAGAAAAACAAAAGTTTCTCTTTTTAAATTTAGTAATTTATACAGGAGAAGGGGTTACTAGCCCCTTGCTTCCAGCATTTTAGTCGCCTCTTACAACATGCATGGCTTACGGAGGAAGAATTCTGTTCCACTTCCCCATGGAGATAAGGGGAAATAAACAAGAACAAGAACTAGAAAGAAAATAGCAGAAAACCCAGAGGGGCGTGTGTATATATATACTTGTACATGTATGTGTAGTGTGACCTGAGTAAGTTGATGTAGCATATATATATATATATATATATATATATATATATATATATATATATATATATATATATATATATATATATATACACTACAGTCATCATAAGATCTCCGACTCCTGCTCCAGTGCCAGACACAGCCACTTATATAGAAAAGTTGGAAGCCATGAAGAATGAAAAGGCAGAAGGGAAAGATAATCGATCCTTTTTGGCCAAATACTGGATGTACATTGTTCCAGTGGTATTGATTATGGTGGTATTTGGAGGTGGACAGGAAGGAGGACGTTGAACTGTAACATCGTCGACTTGTGCTGTGTCAACATCTCTTACAGAACTTCACAAGGCTGAACGGTTTTTGTTGTTTCAAACTTTATTAAATGTGAGGTACTTTATATATTATGTATTTAAAATATCCAGATGTATATTATTCCTAGCAAAGGCTAATTTTTGTGCGCTTAATAATTATTTTAGCTGTAATTATTATTAGCAAATATATAACTTGTAGTTTCGAGATGTTAATGAAATTTCATCACATTCTTATCTTTACTTCGGTAGGTAGGCCTAGCTGCAGCTGCTTTAGGCTCAGATTTGGCATAGGTTTCTTTTAATAAATATGTAACTGGGAAAAACTGTATGTAAATGACTTTTAAATGAAGTATTTATGTGTTATATATGTATGTTCTAGCACATTAAATTTTTTGTAAGTTCAGGAAACTGCCCATTGTAAAACTCTTGAAACATGCCTGATTCCTTTACTGTTTTATTCTACCTCATTTTATTTTATCATTGTGTGTATTTCCTTCAAACATTTTGATTTTATGACAAGTAAAAGTACAGTGTAGTTTAAACTGTATGTTTTCTGTGCACTGTGGATACTGGATGGGTGTGCAGCTGACAATATACACAGCAAGCAGTCTTGAGGTATAACTAGTCTCTCGAGTTGTACAATATCTTGTTGTTGTCAGTACAATATAAATAGAGTACCATAGTAGGTTTTTTGAAGGCATGGAAAACATAGTAAGGTAAACTTGAACTGGAGCCATTAATAGTTTTGAATCAATAGCTTGGCTGATCAGATGATCATCTGGGACCCATGTATCTAGGACAGACTGTGAGAATTAGAGCTTCAAAATCATTTACAAATGATGTGTGATTAAAAATTTTCAATAAGCGTTTACTTCATTTAAGTGAAGTCAAAGGGTTTCTCATCGTGGATATGACTATAATTTCAGGCACATCATAGCGGTAACCCTGCCCCCTTTCTCTTAGGGTGATAACTATCTTCCCTCTTCTTTTGGGTGATGATCTATTACTTCCTGGCAATGATGTCATCTTCTAATTAAATATAACAGAAAAACAAAATCAAACAAACTTTATTTCTATAAAGTGGAGTACATTATATTATACAATTGAGGTGATTGTCATATGTAAATTACTTTATAGAAAGCCCTTAATTATGCAGAGCATTTTAGGAAGCCTTAAAACTAAATTATGAATACAAGTACTTATACAAGAATAAAAATGCATAGTTTTTAAAATATTGGAGGTACGTATTTAGGTAGTAGGTTGGTAGACAGCAACCACCCAGGGAAGTACTACCGTCCTGCCAGATGACTGTGAAACAAAAACCTGTAACTGTTTTGCATGATGGTAGGATTGCTGGTTTCTTTTTCTGTCTCATAAACACGCTAAGATAACAGGGATATCTTGCTACTCCTACTTACACTTTGGTCACACTTCACAGACACGCACATGCATATATATATATACATACATCTAGGTTTTTCTCCTTTTTCTAAATAGCTCTTGTTCTTTTTTATTTCTTCTATTGTCCATGGGGAAGTGGAAAAGAATCTTTCCTCCGTAAGCCATGCGTGTCGTATGAGGCGACTAAAATGCCGGGAGCAATGGGCTAGTAAGCCCTTCTCCTGTATACAATTACTAAAAAAGAAGAAGAAAAACTTTATAAAACTGGGTTTGCTTATAATGTGCGTGGATGTAGTGCGGATGACAAGAAACAGATGATTGCTGATGTTATGAATGAAAGAAGTTGGATGTCCTGGCCCTAGCGAAACAAAGCTGAAGGGGGTAGGAGAGTTTCAGTGGGGGGAAATAAATGGATTAAATCTGGAGTATCTGAGAGAGTTAGAGCAAAGGAAGGGGTAGCAGTAATGTTAAATGATCAGTTATGGAAGGAGAAAAAGAGAATATGAATGTGTAAATTCAAGAATTATGTGGATTAAAGTAAAGGTTGGATGCGAGAAGTGGGTCATAATAAGCGTGTATGCACCTGGAGAAGAGAGGAATGCAGAGGAGAGAGAGAGATTTTGGGAGATGTTAAGTGAATGTATAGGAGCCTTTGAAACCAAGTGAGAGAGTAATTGTGGTAGGGACTTGAATGCTAAAGTAGGAGAAACTTTTAGAGAGGGTGTGGTAGGTAAGTTTGGGGTGCCAGGTGTAAATGATAATGGGAGCCCTTTGATTGAACTTTGTATAGAAAGGGGTTAGTTATAGGTAATACATATTTTAAGAAAAAAGAGGATAAATAAGTATACACGATATGATGTAGGGCGAAAAATGACAGTAGTTTGTTGGATTATGTATTGGTAGATAAAAGACTGTTGAGTAGACTTCAGGATGTACATGTTTATAGAGGGGCCACAGATATATCAGATCACTTTCTAGTTGTAGCTACACTGAGAGTAAAAGGTAGATGGGATACAAGGAGAATAGAAGTATCAGGGAAAGAGAGAGGTGAAGGTTTATAAACTAAAAGAGGAGGCAGTTAGGGTAAGATATAAACAGCTATTGGAGGATAGATGGGCTAATGAGAGCATAGGCAATGGGGTCGAAGAGGTATGGGGTAGGTTTTAAAAATGTAGTGTTAGAGTGTTCAGCAGAAGTTTGTGGTTACAGGAAAGTGGGTGCAGGAGGGAAGAGGAGCGATTGGTGGAATGATGATGTAAAGAGAGAAGTAAGGGAGAAAAAGTTAGCATATGAGAAGTTTTTACAAAGTAGGAGTGATGCAAGGAGGGAAGAGTATATGGAGAAAAAAGAGAGAAGTTAAAAGAGTGGTGAAGCAATGTAAAAGAGAGCAAATGAGAGAGTGGGTGAGATGTTATCAACAAATTTTGTTGAAAATAAGAAAAAGTTTTGGAGTGAGATTAACAAGTTAAGAAAGCCTAGAGAACAAATGGATTTGTCAGTTAAAAATAGGAGAGGAGAGTTATTAAATGGAGAGTTAGAGGTATTGGGAAGATGGAAGGAATATTTTGAGGAATTGTTAAATGTTGATGAAGATAGGGAAGCTGTGATTTCGTGTATAGGGCAAGGAGGAATAACATCTTGTAGGAGTGAGGAAGAGCCAGTTGTGAGTGTGGGGGGAAGTTCGTGAGGCAGTAGGTAAAATGAAAGGGGGTAAGGCAGCCGGGATTTGATGGGATAAAGATAGAAATGTTAAAAGCAGGTGGGGATATAGTTTGGAGTGGTTGGTGCAATTATTTAATAAATGTATGGAAGAGGGGTTAAGGTACCTAGGGATTGGCAGAGAGCATGCATAGTTCCTTTGTATAAAGGCAAAGGGGATAAAAGAGAGTGCAAAAATTATAGGGGGATAAGTCTGTTGAGTGTACCTGGTTAAAGTGTATGGTAGAGTTATAATTGAAAGAATTAAGAGTAAGACGGAGAAAGGATAGCAGATGAACAAGGAGGCTTTAGGAAAGGTAGGGGGTGTGTGGACCAGGTGTTTACAGTGAAACATATAAGTGAACAGTATTTAGATAAGGCTAAAGAGGTCTTTGTGGCATTTATGGATTTGGAAAAGGCGTATGACGGGTGGATAGGGGGGCAATGTGGCAGATGTTGCAAGTGTATGGTGTAGGAGGTAGGTTACTGAAAGCAGTGAAGAGTTTTTACGAGGATAGTGAGGCTCAAGTTAGAGTATGTAGGAAAGAGGGAAATTTTTTCCCAGTAAAAGTAGGCCTTAGACAGGATGTGTGATGTCACCGTGGTTGTTTAATATATTTATAGATGGGGTTGTAAGAGAAGGTAAATGCGAGGGTCTTGGCAAGAGGCGTGGAGTTAAAAGATAAGAATCACACACAAAGTGGGAGTTGTCACAGCTGCTCTTTGCTGATGACACTGTGCTCTTGGGAGATTCTGAAGAGAAGTTGCAGAGATTGGTGGATGAATTTGGTAGGTGTGCAAAAGAAGAAAATTAAAGGTGAATACAGGAAAGAGTAAGGTTATGAGGATAACAAAAAGATTAGGTGATGAAAGATTGAATATCAGATTGGAGGGAGAGAGTATGGAGGAGGTGAACGTATTCAGATATTGGGAGTGGACGTGTCAGCGGATGGGTCTATGAAAGATGAGTGTGAATCATAGAATTGATGAGGGAAAAAAGAGTGAGTGGTGCACTTAGGAGTCTGTGGAGACAAAGAACTTTGTCCTTGGAGGCAAAGAGGGGAATGTATGAGAGTATAGTTTTACCAACGCTCTTATATGGGTGTGAAGCGTGGGTGATGAATGTTGTAGCGAGGAGAAGGCTGGAGGCAGTGGAGATGTCATGTCTGAGGGCAATGTGTGGTGTGAATATAATGCAGAGAATTCGTAGTTTGGAAGTTAGGAGGAGGTGCGGGATTACCAAAACTGTTGTCCAGAGGGCTGAGGAAGGGTTGTTGAGGTGGTTCGTACATGTAGAGAGAATGGAGCGAAACAGAATGACTTCAAGAGTGTATCAGTCTGTAGTGGAAGGAAGGCGGGGTAGGGGTCGGCCTAGGAAGGGTTGGAGGGAGGGGGTAAAGGAGGTTTTGTGTGCGAGGGGCTTGGACTTCCAGCAGGCATGCGTGAGCGTGTTTGATAGGAGTGAATGGAGACAAATGGTTTTTAATACTTGACGTGCTGTTGGAGTGTGAGCAAAGTAACATTTATGAAGGGATTCAGGGAAACCGGCAGGCCGGACTTGAGTCCTGGAGATGGGAAGTACAGTGCCTGCACTCTGAAGGAGGGGTGTTAATGTTGCAGTTTAAAAACTGTAGTGTAAGCACCCTTCTGGCAAGACAGTGATGGAGTGAATGATGGTGAAAGTTTTTCTTTTTCGGGCCACCCTGCCTTGGTGGGAATCGGCCGGTGTGATAATAAAAAATATATATATATATATATATATATATATTATATATATATATATATATATATATATATATATTTATTATATATATATATATATATATATATATATATATTATATATATATTATATTATATATATATATATATATATATATGCAATAAGATCACAGTAAACAGGTGATTTCAGAATATGCAAAACAACCACTCTGAAAGAATAGAGAAATTCCAAGCGCTTTCGTGACTACTCACATTATCAAGGAACTATGAAAGTAAAGCATCCAAGGAAGCTATATAAGGGGTCTGGTCGGCACCTCACTATCAGATCCCACAACGGTTTAAAACACGTGACGCGCGGCGAGCCAACTTGGAAAGGTCCTTGGCACAACTCACCCCACAAATTATTCTACCCAAGAAATAAGAAATTTTAAGATTATTTGTCCAGTGTATTATTAAATTCTTCCCAAATTCTATTAATTATAAATGGATCTAATTTATATAAACCAAAGGAAATATTCATATTATTGTCAAAACTGCTTTTTATGAAACAAGATTCAATTATATTCCTGTCGACCATGGCTTGCTTGATACTACTTTCTCAACTTTTTGAAAATCAATTGGATGTTAAATCTCTTACATGAATAAATAGAGCATTGGAATCTTGTCCAGTTCTAATGCTATATTTATGTTGTTTTAATCTTAGTTCGAGATTTTTACCAGTTTGACCGTAATAAACTTTATCGCAAATTCTACAAGGAATCTTATAGACACATCCATCAGCATTTTGGGGGGAATTCTTTATCAAAGTTTTTTTTACTGTATCGAGATTTTGAATACAACTTTAATATTAAAAGTCTTAAGAAGAGAAGGCATATCAACCAAGTTTTCATGGTAAGGGAGAACCAACATATTTTTATTTGAATAAGGCTGGTTGTCCCTTTTTGGATTGTAAAAGTATTTCTGGCAACTTTAAAAGATTTATCAATTACATTTCTTGGGTATTTTAAATCATTACCTATTTCATAAATTTTGGATATTTCCTCATCTATGAACTCAGGACTACAAATTCGTAAAGCTCTCAGAAACATTGATGAGAAAACAGACAGTTTGACTCTATCTTGATGCGAGGAATAATAGTGGACATAGGAACAGTTATTAGTAGGTTTTCTGTAAATTTTAATTTGAATTCATTATTACCCTTAATAATTAAAACATCTAGAAAGGCAATGAGTTATTTTCTTCAAACTCAACAGTAAAGTTTATTGAATGGGCTAAGCTATTTAATTTTCCAAGGAAATGGTGTATATCTACATTTTTGGGCATAAGACACAAAATATCATCAACATATCTGAACCATTTAGCTCTATTAGGGAGGATTGTGTTAAGTAACCTTGTTTCAAAAAATTCCATGTATAGGTTACTAAGAACAGGTGAAAGAGGATTTCCATTGCCATACCAAACTTCTGAGTGTAAAATTTATCATTAAATACAAATTTTGCATCAACAATGCAAAGTTTAATAAGTTTAATGATAGTAGGAACTGGCAATGGTAAATCATAGTTAACGAGTTCTTCAGATAAGAAACTTAATAAATCATCAACAGGAACTTTCGTAAACAAGGAAGTAACATCAAAACTAACCATGTTAAAATCATTTAGGTCAGTCAAGGAGCTTAATTTATCAACCAAGTCTATGTTGTTTTTAACATTAAAGTTAGAAATTTTGCCAACAATAGGGCTCAAAATGGCTTGTTGATATTTTGAGCCCTATTGTTGGCAAAATTTCTAACTTTAATGTTAAAAACAACATAGACCATTCAATAAACTTTACTGTTGAGTTTGAAGAAAATAACTCATTGCCTTTTCTAGATGTTTTAATTATTAAGGGTAATAATGAATTCAAATTTAAAATTTACAGAAAACCTACTAATAACTGTTCCTATGTCCACTATTATTCCTCGCATCAAGATAGAGTCAAACTGTCTGTTTTCTCATCAATGTTTCTGAGAGCTTTACGAATTTGTAGTCCTGAGTTCATAGATGAGGAAATATCCAAAATTTATGAAATAGGTAATGATTTAAAATACCCAAGAAATGTAATTGATAAATCTTTTAAAGTTGCCAGAAATACTTTTTACAATCCAAAAAGGGACAACCAGCCTTATTCAAATAAAAATATGTTGGTTCTCCCTTACCATGAAAACTTGGCTGATATGCCTTCTCTTAAGACTTTTAATATTAAAGTTGTATTCAAAAATCTCGATACAGTAAAAAAACTTTTGATAAAGAATTCCCCCCAAAATGCTGATGGATGTGTCTATAAGATTCCTTGTAGAATTTGCGATAAAGTTTATTACGGTCAAACTGGTAAAAATCTCGAACTAAGATTAAAACAACATAAATATAGCATTAGAACTGGACAAGATTCCAATGCTCTATTTATTCATGTAAGAGATTTTAACCATCCAATTGATTTTCAAAAAGTTGAGAAAGTAGTATCAAGCAAGTCCATGGTCGACAGGAATATAATTGAATCTTGTTTCATAAAAAGCAGTTTTGACAATAATATGAATATTTCCTTTGGTTTATATAAATTAGATCCATTTATAATTAATAGAATTTGGGAAGAATTTAATAATACACTGGACAAATAATCTTAAAAATTTCTTATTTCTTGGGTAGAATAGTTTGTGGGGTGAGTTGTGCCAAGGACCTTTCCAAGTTGGCTCGCCGCGCGTCACGTGTTTAAACCGTTGTGGGATCTGATAGTGAGGTGCCGACCAGACCCCTTATATAGCTTCCTTGGATGCTTTACTTTCATAGTTCCTTGATAATGTGAGTAGTCACGAAAGCGCTTGGAATTTCTCTATTCTTTCAGAGTGGTTGTTTTGCATATATATATATTATATATATATATATATATATATATATATATATATATATATATATATATATATATATATATATATATTATATATATAGGCTTCTCTCTCCATCTCCCTTTTTCTATATTTCTACCCCTCCCTCGCATTTCTCTCTCTCATAGCCTTTTCCCTCACCCTCCTTTCTCTGTCTCTCTCTCTCTCTCTCTCTCTCTCTATCTATCTATCTATCTCTCCCTGTCTCCCTCTCTCCCTCTCTCTACCCTTTCTCTCCCCCCTCACATTTCTCTCTCTCACCCTTGATCTTATCCCTCATGGGTGGCTCGCTCTAGAGGACGGAAAACCAGAGATCTGGTAGACGAACCAGGGAGGAAAGACCGGGAGTTAGAGCTCCAAAAAAGGGAGGAAGAGTGGGGGGGGAAGATAGTAGAGCTTGGTAAGAAAATGGAGGAGCGGATAGCTGAGGAGCGCAGGAAGTGGGAAGTATAGGTCTTAGCAGCAGAAGCTAGGATACAGTGCTTAGAAGAGAAACTGCAAAGCCTGAAACAGATTAGGGAGACAAATGACAATTCAGATGTGACATCAGGCGCAGACAAGGGGACGGTAAGCAACAACGGAGACATGCCGTACGTGAAGGCCTTATCAGACCCACGTGGGGCCAGGGAAAAGACGAGGAGTACACTAAGATCAAATGACAGGTCCGAAGACAATGAAGGTATGCTATATGCAGAGATTCTAACAGCCAACTGCAGTAGCAAGGGACAGCTGGTCATGAAAGATAGTTCACTGAGAATAGAAGTTCCAGATATGACAGGGACTGAAGGCAAGAACATGTCAATGGAAGGAAATAAAATGCCTCAGAGGAAGCAGATGGAGACTCAGTGGGAGGAGGAAAGGGCGAGGTCAGTTTTTGTGTACGGGCTCCAAGAAGCCAAGGGGGACAACTTTGAAGAAATAAAACAGGAGGAGAAAAAATGATTGAAGGCATCATGAAAACAATAGGTGAGGGCGATATGACCCAGGTGACAAATTTTCAGAGAATTGGGTGGTTTGCGAGTGGAAGGATACGGGCTGTCAAAGTAATTTTCAAGGAAGAATCAGTTCGAACCAGGATTCTGCAAGAGAAAGCAAGACTGAGGGACAAACAGGGGTACCAGAGAGTATACCTCGACCGCGACAGAACACAAGATGAAAGGACTACACTGAAAGAGAGGGTACAGAGACACAAGGAGGAACGAGAGGCAATGACGAAGATGAGCAGGACCCAGACACAGGAGGAAGGGCAAACACACCCCACAGAATCTCCCACCAAAAGACTCCAACCACGACATTCCCAACGCAACTGAGCAACCTATACTACAACCCACTCACTGTTCCCTCTGCCACCAACCCCCATATCACAAACCTCACCCCAACAGCTGTCCTTATGGGCATTCTGACCCCACCCCCATCATCACAAACCCCACCTACACCACAGCCCCATATAGGCCCCCACCAAGGCTCTCGCTCCCCAACCCCAATATTCTTGCATGACCACAATGATAGAAAAGAAACTGAAAGTTTGGTACACAAACGCGGATGGAATAACGAATAAACATGAGGAGTGGAACGAAAGAATCAGTGAAAAATCCCCAGACATCATAGCAGTCACAGAAACAAAACTCGCTGTGACAACAGACACAATCTTCCCAATGGGATATCAGATCCTGAGGAAAGATAGAAGGAGTAGAGGGGGAGGAGGGGTTGCACTGCTCATAAAACACCGATGGGGATTTGAGGAAATGGAAGGCATGGACATGATTGGAGAAAGAGACTACATTGTAGGTACAATTCAGTCCGGAGAACATAAAGTAGTCATTGGAGTGATGTATAACCCACCACAGAACTGCAGGAGGCCAAGAGAGGAGTACGAAGAAAACAACAGGGTGATGGTGGACACACTGGCTGAGGTGGCAAGAAGAGCTCACTCGAGCAGAGCAAAGTTACTGGTAATGGGCGATTTCAACCACAGGGAGATCGACTGGGAAAACCTGGAGCCACATGGGGGTCCCGAAACATGGAGAGCCAAGATGATGGATGTGGTACTTGAAAACCTCATGCATCAACATGTCAGGGACACAACCAGAGAGAGAGGGGAGGATGAGCCAGCAAGACTGGATCTTGTGTTCACCCTGAGCAGTTCAGACATTGAGGACATCACTTACGAGAGGCCCCTTGGAGCTAGCGATCATGTGGTTCTGAGTTTTGATTATATAGTAGAGTTACAAATGGAGAAGGTAACAGGAACTGAAGGGGTCAGGCCAAACTATAAAAGGGGGGACTACACAGGTATGAGAAACTTCCTGCAGGAGGTTCAGTGGGACCAGAGAAATGGTAGGAAAATCAGTAAACGAGATGATGGAAATGTGGCAACAAAGTGCAAGGAGCAGAGGAAAGTTTTGTTCCCAAGGGAAACAGAAATAATAGGAAGACCAAAACGAGTCCTTGGTTTACCCGAAGGTGTAGGGAGGCAAAAACTAAGTGCAACAGAGAATGGAAAAGGTACAGGAGGCATAGGACCCAGGAAAACAAGGAGATTAGTAGAAGAGCCAGAAACGAGTATGCACAGATAAGGAGGGGGGCCCAGCGACAGTATGAAAACGACATAGCATCGAAAATCAAATCTGACCCGAAACTGCTGTATAGCCACATTAGGAGGAAGACAACAGTCAAGGACCAGGTGATAAGGCTGAGGAAAGAAGGTGGAGAACTCACAAGAAACGATCAAGAGGTATGTGAGGAGCTCAACACGAGATTTAAGGAAGTATTTACAGTAGAGATAGGAAGGACTCTGGGGGGACAGACCAGATGGGGGCACCAGCAAGGAATACACCAACAAGTGTTGGACGACATACATACAGATGAGGAGGAGGTGAAGAAACTGCTAAGGGACATCGATACCTCAAAGGCAAAGGGACCGGACAACATCTCCCCGTGGGTCCTTAGAGAGGGAGCAGATATGTTGTGCGTGCCACTTACCACAATCTTCAACACGTCCCTGGAAACTGGGCAACTACCTGAGGTATGGAAGACGGCAAATGTAGTTCCCATTTTTAAAAAAGGAGACAGAAAAGAGGCAATAAACTATAGACCTGTGTCATTGACGTGTATAGTATGCAAAATTATGGAGAAGATTATCAGGAGGAGAGTGGTGGAGCACCTGGAATGGAACAAGAGTATAAATGCCAACCAGCACGGATTCATGGAAGGCAAATCCTGTGTCACAAACCTTCTGGAGTTTTATGATAAAATAACAGAAGTAAGACACGAGAGAGAGGGTGGGTTGATTGCATCTTCTTGGACTGCAAGAAGGCCTTTGACACAGTTCCTCACAAGAGATTAGTGCAGAAGCTAGAGCATCAGGCGCATATAACAGGAAGGGCACTGCAATGGATCAGAGAATACCTGACAGGGAGACAACAACGAGTCATGGTACATAATGATGTATCACAGTGGGCACCTGTGACAAGCGGGGTCCCACAGGGGTCGGTCCTAGGACCAGTGCTATTTTTGGTATATGTGAACGACATGATGGAAGGGTTAGACTCAGAAGTGTCCTTGTTTGCAGATGATGTGAAGTTAATGAGGAGAATTAAATCTGATGAGGACCAGGCAGGACTTCAAAGAGACCTGAACAAACTGGACACCTGGTCCAGCAAATGGCTTCTCGAATTTAATCCTGCCAAATGCAAAGTCATGAAGATAGGGGAAGGGCACAGAAGACCACAGACCGAGTATAGGCTAGGTGGGCCCAAAGACTGCAAACCTCACTCAAGGAGAAAGATCTTGGGGTGAGTATAACACCGAGCATGTCTCCGGAAGCACACATCAACCAGATAACTGCTGCAGCATATGGGCGCCTGGCAAACCTGAGAACAGCATTCCGATACCTTAGTAAGGAATCGTTCAAGACACTGTACACCGTGTATGTCAGGCCCATACTGGAGTATGCAGCACCTGTTTGGAACCTGCACTTGATAAAGCACGTCAAGAAACTAGAGAAAGTACAAAGGTTTGCGACAAGGTTAGTTCCATAGCTAAGGGGAATGTCCTATGAAGAAAGATTAAGGGAAATCGGCCTGACGACACTGGAGGACAGGAGGGTCAGGGAGACATGATAAACGACATTTAAAATACTGCATGGAATAGACAAGGTGGACAAAGACAGGATGTTCCAGGGAGGGGACACAGAAACAAGAGGCCACAATTGGAAGTTGAAGACGCAAATGAGTCAGAGAGATATTAGAAAGTATTTCTTCAGTCATAGAGTTGTAAGGCAGTGGAATAGCCTAGAAAATGACGTAGTGGAGGCAGGAACCATACACAGTTTTAAGACGAGGTTTGATAAAGCTCATGGAGCGGGGAGAGAGAGGGCCCAGTAGCAACCGGTGAAGAGTCGGGACCAGGAGCTAAGACTCGACCCCTGCAACCACAAATAGGTGAGTACACACACACACAGTAGAGACACCAAGAGTGCGAGTCACGCCTTCCGTGCTCCGCTCAGTGAATATAAGTGTTTTTGAGGGCTACCCAAGTGTTCTGCAAGGGTTGCAATTGAAAAGTGTGTTAGGGTAGTGAACAATCCTAGAAGCGATTTACAATCTGCCTGAGCCACATAAGTGTGGGGAAAGCCACAATTTTGAAAGTGATCTAGAAAGTAAAACGTGGTGGCACAGTCAGAGCGGGCAGGCTAGTGTGCGTGGTAAGGCGACGTTGTCACGTGTCACCCAAGAAAGATAATAAAGTGAAAGAATCGTGTGACCAGTGAGAGAAATACAGTGAATAGGGTACATTATTAACGAGAAGAAATTGAGGTGGATCTATGCCAGGACGTCACATCGAGCTGGACAATCTACAGGCTGCTACAGCTGCATTGCAAGTACTGTATTCACCTATGAGTGGTTGTGTGGGTGTGGGGTTCCAGGTTCCAATTAACTGCCAAGCTGATTGTGAATGGTCTCTCATAGCACGATAAAGAATAGGCACTCAAGTATTCAATAAGGAATAGCAATTGGTAATTCATTGAAGAAGGCGAGTAACTTACTATAAGCTAGGTGGCAGGACAAGCATTTAAGGGCAACATTGTAAGTAGGTGCGGGTCAAGTCCCAGGAGGGTGGGGGTCAGATCACAAGATGTTGTGGTCAAAAGAGACCACTGAGACTCCACATTACACTCCGATGCACAAGCACCTACTTTTCAGACACATAATAAACCCACATATAATTCCACACATAATTACACACATAATTACACACACACACACACACACCACACACACACACACACACACACACACACACACTCACACACACATATCCAGACTCACACATACACTCCCCCCTCCCTACCGACATCTCACTCCTTCCCCTGATCCCACCCCTCCCTCTTTCACCTCCCCCTCCCCACCTCTCCCCTCCTTCCCCCTCTCTCTCTCCCACTCACCCACTTGCTTCTCCCTCCTTCCCACTCCCCATATTCCCCCCTAAATCCCCCTCCCCACTCCTCCCCCACATAGCCACAGTTCCTCCTCTACCTTCCCCCCCCCACACTCTGACATACACACTACTAACCTAACATGCAGAATTACATAGGTTTCCCACTCTGAGGCAATCAGGATAAAACAAAAATGGGTTGCCAGAGAGCAGGAAGAAAAGCCAAGGGACAGGAGGAGGAAGCTGCAAAGGAAGATTGGGCAGCAGAGCTCATAAAAAGGGAACATGAATGGGAAAAGAAACTAGAAGAACTTAGCATGAGAATGGAAGAGAGGATAGATATGGAAAGCAGGAAGTGAGAGGTGCAAGTCAAAGCAGCAGAGGCTAGGATATAGAGTTTAGAAGAGGAACTGAAAAATCTGAAACAGCCTAAAGAACTAAACAACATTTTGGGATTGACATCAGAGACTGCTACCTCAGTCACAAATAAGGGGACTGTAGGGAAAGAAGGAGCAAAACTGCATGTATAAACTCTGTCAGAGGAGACTGTAGTAAATGAAAGAGCTAAGCTATATATGGAGGCCCTAACAGATCAGAGCAGAGCCCAGGGAAAGCCGATAAGATAAATTGACAGGCCACTGAACCCAAACACATTAGCTAGTGAAACTGAAGAAAGGAAAGCTGCAATGGAGGAAATCAAATTGAATTAGGGGATACACAAGGATATGCAGTGGGAGAATGAAAGGGTGAGGTCAGACTTTGTGTATGGGCTCCAGGAAGTTGAAGGGGAAACATATGAAGCAAGAAAACAAGGGAAAAAAAAAGCAATTGAAAGCATCATAAAAGCAATAGGAGAAGACGACATGACCCAGCTGGAAAATTTTTGGAGAATAGGGGGGTTTGTAAAAAAAAAGAACCCGGCCAGTGAAAGTGACCTTCAAGGCAGAATCGACTCGGAACAGGATCCTGCAGGAGAAAGCACAATTAAGGGACATGCAGGAATACAGGAAGGTGTATCTCGACTTCTACAGAACACAAGAAGGAAGGCAGAAAATGAGAGAGATAGTACAAAGGCGAAAGGAGGAAAGAGAGGGAATGGAGAAGACAGACAGGAGATCCCAGACCCTGGAAGAAGATCAAATACAGCCTCCCTCACAACTTCCTATAGAAGCCTCCCAACCAGGTCAACCCCAGCGCAACCAAACACTCTAAACCAAAACACCCATGCCACATCCAATGCCCCCACCCACTGCATTACAAACTCCACCCCCACAGCAACCACCCATAGTTCCTTATCAGGTCTCCCACTTCCCCAACCCCAATATACCTCCCAAACCACAGTCTTAGAAAAGAAGTTGAAGGTGTGGTATACAAATGCAGATGGAATAACAAATTAGTATGAGGAGTGGCATGAAAGAATCAAGGTGACATACCCAGACATAATAGCACTCACAGAAACAAAACTCACCAGAATAATAACAGATTCAATCTTTCCATCCAGATATCAAATCCTCAGGAAAGACAGAGAAAGGAGAGGGGGAGGAGGAGTTGCACTTCTCATTAAAAACCAGTGGGGGTTTGAGAAAGTGGAAGGAATGGATGGCATGGGCGAAAGGGACTACTTAGTAGGAACAATCCAGTCTGAGGGACATAAGGTGATAATTGCAGTAATGTACAACCCACCACAGAACTGCAGGAGGCCAAGAGAAGAATACAATGAGAGCAACAGAGCAATGGTCGACACACTAGCCGCGGTAGCCAGGAGAGCACACATGGGAGGAGCAAAGTTACTAGTTATGGGTGATTTCAATCACAAGGAGATTGACTGGGAAAACCTGGAGCCCCATAGGGGTCCTGAAACATGGAGAGCCAAGATGATAGATGTGGTACTGGAAAACCTCATGCATCAACATGTTAGAGACACTACCAGAGAGAGAGGAGAGGATGAACCAGCAAGACTGGACCTTGTATTCACCTTGAGTAGTTCGGACACCGAGGATATCATGTATGAAAGGCCCATGGGAGCTAGTGATCATTTGGTTCTGTGCTTCGACTACATAGTTGAGCTCCAAGTGGAGAGAATAGCAGGAATAGGTTGGGAAAACCCAAACTACAAAAGGGGGAACTACTCAGGCATGAGGAACTTCCTTCAAGACATTCAGTGGGAGAGGGAACTGACGGGAAAACCAGTACAAGAAATGATGGACTATGTGGCAACAAAATGCAAGGAGGCAGAGAAGAGGTTTGTTCCCAAGGGAAACAGAAATAATGGGAAAGAACAGAACGAGTCCTTGGTTCACCCAAAGGTGTAGGGAAGCAAAAACTAGGTGTACTAGAGAATGGAAAAGGTACAGAAGACAGAGAACTCAGGAAAATAAAGAGATTAGCCGAAGAGCCAGAAACGAATATGCACAGATAAGAAGGGAGGTTCAGCGACAATATGAAAATGACATAGCATCGAAAGTCAAGACTGACCCGAAGCTGTTGTACAGCCACATCAGGAGGAAAACAACAGTCAAGGACCAGGTAATCAGACTGAGGAAGGGTGATGGGGAGTTCACAAGAAACGACGGAGAGGCATGTCAGGAGCTCAACACGAGATTTAAAGAAGTATTTACAGTGGAAACCAGTAGGGCTCTAGGTAATCAGAGTAGGGGGGTACACCAGCAAATGCTGGATGAGATACATATAACCAAGGAGGAGGTGAAGAAGCTGCTATGCGAACTTGACACCTCAAAGCCGGTGGGACCAGACAACATCTCTCCATGGGTCCTTAAAGAGGGAGCAGAGATACTGTGTGTGCCATTAACAAAGATCTTCAACACATCATTTGAAACTGGGCAACTCCCTGAGGTATGGAAGATGGCAAATGTAGTCCCAGTTTTTAAAAAGGGAGACAGACATGAGGCACTAAACTACAGACCTGTATCACTAACGTATATTGTATGCAAGGTCATGGAGAAGATCATAAGGAGGAGAGTGGTGGAGCACCTGGAAAGAAACAAGTGTATAATTGACAACCAGCACGGTTTCAGGGAAGGAAAATCCTGTGTCACAAACCTACTAGAGTTTTATGACAAGGTGACAGAAGCAAGACAAGAGAGAGAGGGGTGGATTGACTGCATTTTTTTGGACTGCAAGAAGGCCTTCGACACAGTTCCTCACAAGAGGTTACTGCAAAAGCTAAAGGATCAGGCACACATAACAGGAAAGGCACTGCAGTGGATTAGAGAATACCTGAAAGGGAGGCAACAACGAGTCATGGTACGTGACGAGGTGTCAGAATGGGCGCCTGTGACAAGTGGGGTTCCACAGGGGTCAGTCCTAGGACCTGTGCTGTTTTTGGTATAAGTGAACGACATAACGGAAGGGATAGACTCAGAAGTGTCCTTGTTTGCAGATGATGCGAAGTTAATGAGAAGAATCAAATCAGATGAGGATCAGGCAGGACTACAAAGAGACCTGGACAGGGTACAAACCTGGTCCAGCAACTGGCTCCTTGAGTTTAACCCTGCCAAATGCAAAGTCATGAAGATTGGGGAAGGGCAAAGAAGACCGCAGACACAATGTAGTTTAGATGGCCAAAGACTGCAAACCTCACTCAAGGAAATAGATCTGGTGGTGAGTATAACACCGAGCATATCTCCTGAGGCACACATCAATCAGATAACTGCTGCAGCATACGGGCGCCTGGCAAACCTACGGATAGCATTCCGATACCTCAGTAAGGATTCGTTCAAGACTCTGTATACCATTTACTTCAGGCCCATACTGGAGTATGCAGCACCAGTTTTTAATCCACACCTAGTCAAACACGTCAAGAAATTAGAGAAAGTGCAAAGGTTTGCAACAAGACTAGTCCCAGAGCTACGGGGATTGTCCTACGATGAAAGGTTGAGGGAAATCGGCCTGACGACACTGGAGGACAGGAGGATCAGGGGAGACATGATAACGACATATAAAATACTGTGCAGAATAGACAAGGTGGACAAAGATGGGAAGTTTCAGAGAAGGGACACAGAAACAAGGAGTCACAATTGGAAGTTGAAGACTCAGATGAATCAAAGGGATTTTAGGAAGTATTTCTTCAGTCGTAGAGTTGTCAGGCCGTGGAATAGCCTAGAAAGTGACGTAGTGGAGGCGGGATCCATACATAGTTTTAAGGTGAGGTATGATAAAGCTCATGGGGCAGGTAGAGAGAGGACCTAGTAGCAATCAGCGAAGAGGCGAGGCCAGGAGCTATGACTCGACCCCTGCAGCCACAAATAGGTGAGTACAAATAGGTGAGTACACACACACAGAAGCACACGTGCACGTGAGGAGGATTATTTCTGGGCACACAAACATAAATGTGCACACACGCATGCACATATGCACAGGGTTTCACACCTTCCTGAAACCTGACCTGACACATCCACCGTCTCTTACACTGCCTCTTGCACTCCTACTTTCCACTCTATCAGTCTCTCTCTCTCTCTCTCTCCCATCTCTCCCTCCTCTCTCCCCTCTCTGTTCCATCTCTCCTCCTCTGTCTTCCCTCCCTCTCTCTCTCCCCTCTCCCCTCTCTCACTCTCTCTTCCTCTCTCCCTCTCTCTCCCCCTATTTCCCCTCTCTCCCCCTTCTCCCCTTTCCCCCCACATAGGAGCTGAGTCTCGATCGACCCCTGCAACCACAAGTAGGTGAGTACATACATATGCACATACAGTAACACACACACACACACACACACACATACACACACACACACACACACACACACACACACACACACACACACACACACACACACACACACATACACACACACAAAAAAAAAAAAATGGTGGGTCAGAGGGGGACTCGAAGGAACCAGGGATCGGGGGAAAATGGGTCTGGTGTGGAGGAGTGGATGGTAGAGCAGTGAAAAGAATGGAAGAGTGGGAGAGAAAACTAGGAGAGCTTTCTACAAAAATGGAGACATAGCTTTCTGTGAAATTGAAAAAGATGTTGGAGGAGGAGAAGAAGAAATAGGAATCTCAAGTCGAAAGTGCAGTAACCAGGATAAAGGACCTAGAAGATGAGGTAAAGAGGCTGAAACAAGTAACACGGGTATTGTCCAGAGAAGACACAGCATATGAAGCTGGGAGGCCCAATGGGAGGGAAGGAGGCACAACTTATGCAAAGACCATATCAACCTACCAAGCAGGGCCATGGAGTGAAGGGGGATAGCACCAGGGCACAGGTAGAGAAGGGGATAGGTCAAATGAGGTGATTCGAACATGCCAACAAGAGCTACAGGAAAAAACATGGGAGAAAATGGCCATGTACAGAAAGGAATCAGAGTCACAGAGGGAAAGGCAATGGGAGGAGGAGAGGGCAAAGTCAGTGTTTATTCATGGGCTTCAGGAGAGTGAGGGAAGGACACACACTGAAAGACAGCAAGCAGAAAGATGGGAGATTGAGAACATTATTACAGAAATAGGTGAATAGGACATATCCGAGACTGTAAATTTTCAGATGATAGGGGGGTATCTGAAGGGGAGAAGACCAATCAAGCTGATTTTCAGGACAGAAACAGTGCAGAACAGGATCCTCCAAGAGAAATCACAGTTGAAGGACTCGGCAGAATACAAGAGGGTGTTTTTAGACCGAGACAGAATACAAACAGAACAACAGCAGCTGAGGGAGAGGACACAAAAGTGAAAGGAGCTAGGAGGAGAGACAAGGACAGAATCAGCAGAGAACAACCAGAGCAGGGCAGAGCAACAAGAGCAAGCACACACAGAACCATCCCCAGAACCCTACAACCAATCTTGCTATCCCAACACAAACCACAACCCACACTCACAGCTTCCACCCAACACTCAGCAATAGAATCCCACATTACACTGTCAGGTCCCCCACCCTCACAGACCCCAAAACACAGTGTTGGAGAGGAAACTGAAGGTATAGTACACCAACACTAATGGAATAACAAATAAGTGGGCAGAGTGGCACAGAAGAGTCAAAGAGGCATCACCAGACATCATAGCTCTCACAGAAACCAAGCTCACAGATATGATAATGGATGCCATCTTTCCAACAGGATATCAGACCCTGAGGAAAGACCAAGGGAACAGAGGGGGAGGAGGAGTGGCACTGCTAATCAAAAACCGATGGGAGTTTGATGAGCTGGAGAAAGGAGACAGTGGAGAAGCAAGAGATTACATAGTAAGAATGCTTCAGTCTGGAGGTCCCATGGTGGTAATTGCAGTGATGTATAATTCACCACAGAACAGCAGGAGGCCAATGCAAGAGTATGATGAGAGTAATAGAGCGATGGTTGACACACTGGCTGAATTGGCAAGAAGGGCTCATGCGAGCAGGGCGACTTCAACCACAAAGAAATCGACTGGGAGAACTTTGAACCACATGGAGGAGAAGAAATGTGGAGGGCTAAGATGATGGAGGTGGTACTGGAAAACTTCATGTACCAACACGAGGGGATGAACCAGGGAGACTGGACCTAGTTTTCACCTTGAGTAGTGCAGATATTGAGGACATCACATATGAAAGACCCTTTGGGGCAAGCGATCATGTGGTTTTAAGGTTCGAATACACAGTAGAGTTACAAGTGGAGGGGGAACAGGAAGAACTGGATGAATGAAACCAAACTACAAGTAGGGGGACTATGCAGGAATGAAGAACTTCTTGAATGGGGTTCACTTGGACAGAGACCTGGCAGGGAAGTCAGTAAACGAGATGATGGAATATGTAGCAACAATATACAAGGAAGCTGAGGAGGGGTTTGTACCCAAGGGTAACAGGAATGATGATGAAACCAGGATGAGCCCGTGGTTCACCCAAAGGTGAAGGAGGCCAAAACAAGGTATGCTAGGGAATGGAAGAAGTATAGAAGGCAAAGGACCCAAGAGAATAAGGAGAACAGTCGTAGAGCCAGAAATGACTATGCACAAGTAAGAATGGAGACCCAACGACAATATGAGAATGACATAGCAGCAAAAGCCAAATCTGACCCGAACAGCCAAGAACCACGTAATCAGGCTAAGGAAGGAAGGAAGGAGGAGAGATCACAAGAAACGACCGAGAAGTATATGAGGAACTCAACATGAGATTCAAGGAAGTGTTCAAAGAGGAGACAGAAGGGACTCCAGAAAGATGGAGAGGTGGGGTACACCACCAAGTGTTGGACACAATACATACAACCAAGGAAGAAGTGAAGAGGCTGCTGAGTGAGCTAGGAGTACGTTAGGCCCATATTGGAATATGCGGCACCAGTTTGGAACGCATATCTAGCCAAGCACGTAAAGAAACTTGAGAAAGTGCAAAGGTGTGCAGCAAGACTAGTCCCAGAGCTAAGGAGGAGATGTTAAGGGAAATCGACCTGATGATACTGGAAGACAGGAAAGATAGGGAGGACATGATAACGACATATAAAATAATGAGAGGAAATGAAAAGGTGGACAGAGACAGAATGTTCCAAAGATGGGACACAGCAACAAGGGGACACAGTTGGAGTTGAAGACACAGATGAATCACAGGGATGTTAGGAAGTACTTCTTCAGTCACAGAGTAGTCAGGAAGTGGAATAGTGGAGGAAGGATCCATTTACAGCCTTAAGCAGAGGTATGATAAAGCTAATGATGCAGGGAGAGTGACTCAATAGCGGCCAGTGAAGAGGCGGGGTCAGAAGCTTTGAATCGACCCCTGCAATCACAACTAGGTGAGTACAACTAGGTGAGTACAACTAGGTGAGTACACACACACACACACACACACACACACACACACACACACACACACACACACACACACACATACATACACATATACACACACAAGCGGGGTTCCACAGGGGTCAGTCCTAGGACCTGTGCTGTTCTTGGTATATGTGAATGACATAACGGAAAGGATAGACTCAGAAGTGTCCTTGTTTGCAAATGATGTGAAGTTAATGAGAAGAATCAAATCGGATGAGGATCAGGCAGGACTACAAAGAGACCTGGACAGACTACAAGCCTGGTCCAGCAACTGGCTCCTTGAGTTTAACCCTGCCAAATGCAAAGTCATGAAGACTGGGGAAGGGCAAAGAAGACCGCAGACACAATATAGTTTAGATGGCCAAAGACTGCAAACCTCACTCAAGGAAAAAGATCTGGGGGTGAGTATAACACCGAGCATATCTCCTGAGGCGCACATCAATCAGATAACTGCTGCAGCATACGGGCGCCTGGCACACCTACGGATTGCGTTCCAATATCTCAGTAAGGATTCGTTCAAGACTCTGTATACCATTTACGTCAGGCTCATACTGGAGTATGCAGCACCAGTTTTTAATCTACACCTCGTCAAGCACGTCAAGAAATTAGAGAAAGTGCAAAGGTTTGCAACAAGACTAGTCTCAGAGCTACGGGGATTGTCCTACGAAGAAAGGTTGAGGGAAATCGGCCTGACGACACTGGATGACAGTAGGATCAGGGGAGACATGATAACGACATATAAAATACTGCACAGAGTAGACAAGGTGGACAAAGACGGGATGTTCCAGAGAAGGGACACAGACACAAGAGGTCACATTTGGAAGTTGAAGACTCAGATGAATCAAAGGGATTTTAGGAAGTATTTCTTCAGTCATAGAGTAGTCAGGCCATGGAATGGCCTAGAAAGTGACACAGTGGAGGCGGGAACCATACATAGTTTTAAGGCGAGGTATGATAAAGCTCATGGGGCAGGGAGAGAGAGGACCTAGTAGCAATCAGCGAAGAGGCGGGGCCAGGAGCTATGACTCGACCCCTGCAACCACAAATAGATGAGTACAAATAGGTGAGTACACACACACACACACACACACACACACACACACACACACATACACACACACACACACACACACACACACAAACACACACACACAATGCACACACACATGCACACACACACTCTCTCTCTCTCTCTTGCTTTCTCTCTTCCCCATTTTCCCTTCTCAATCTCCCCCTCTCCTACCCTTCCCTTCACTCTCTCTCCCCCTCTCTCTCTCACTCTCACTCTCACTCTCACTCTCTCTTCCCATTTTCCTTCTCACTATCCCCCTCTCTCTTTCTACCTTCCCTTCTCTCTCTCTCTCTCTCTCTCTCTCTCTCTCTCTCTCCATCTCTTCCCCATTTTTCCCTTCTCACTCTCCCCCCCCTCCTTCCCTTCCCTTCTCTCTCTTTCCCCCTCTCACACTCTCCCCCTTTCCCTTCTCACTCTTCCCCTCTCTCTCTCCTTCTACCTTTCCCTTCTCTCTTCTCTCACAAAAAAAAAAAAAAATGGTGGGGACTCGCAGGAACCAAGGATCAGATGAGAATGGTCCTGGTAGGGAGGAGTGGATGGAGGAGCAGTGGAAAAGGATGGAAACAAGAGGGAGAGAAAATTAGGAGAGCTTTCTGAAAAAATGGAGAAAGAGCTCTCTGTGAAATTGGAAAAGAGGTTGGAGAAGGAGACAAAGAATTGGAAGGCACAAGTCGAAACTGCAGTAGCCAAGATAAGGGTCCTAGAAGTTGAGATAAATAGGGTGAAGCGAGTTACAGGGGCAGTGACCAGAGAAGACACAGCATATGAAGCTGCGAGGCCGAACAGGAAGGAAGGAATTATGAATTATGCTAAGGTCATATCAACCTGCCAAAAAGAGCAAAGGAGTGGAAGGGAAGAACAGCTGGTTGCAGACGGAGAGGGTGATAGGTCGAAAGCTGAGGCACAACCATGCTATCAAGAGCCACTTGAAAAATCTAGGAAGAATCTGACCACATACAGGCAGGATCCAGAGTCACAGAGGGTGAGGCAATGGGAGGAGGAAACGGCAAAATCAGTGTTTATCCATGGGCTTCAGGAGAGAGAGGAAAAGACACACACTGAAAGGCAGCAGGAAGAAAGTAAGGAGATTGAGAAAATCATCACGGAAATAGGTGAAGAGATGGACGAGATTGTAAATTTTCAGAGAATAGGGGGGTACTCGAAGGGGAGAAACCGACCAATCAAGCTGATTCTCAGGACAGAAACAGTGAGGAACAGGATCCTCCAAGAGAAACCACGATTGAAATACTCGGAAGAGTACAAGAGGGTGTTCCTAGACAGAGACAGAACACAATCAGAACGACAGCAGCTGAGGGAGAGGACAAAAAAGCGAAAGGAGCTAGGAAGAGAGACAAGGATGGAACCAGCAGAGGTCAGTCAGAGCAGAACAGAACAGCAAGGGCAAGCACACACGCAACTATTCTCAGAACCATACAACCTATCACACCATCCCAACACACACTACAATCCATACCCACAGCCTCCACCCAACACCGAGCTATAGAATCCCACAGTATGCCACCAGGTCTCCCACCCTCACAGGCCCCACAAACCACAGTGTTGGAAAGGAAACTGAATGTATGGTACACAAACGCTGATGGTATAACAAATAAGTGGGAGGAGTGGCATGAAAGAGTCAATGAGGCATCACCGGACATCACAGCTCTCACAGAAACCAAGCATACAGGTATGATAACAGATGCCATCTTTCCAATGGGATACCAAATCCTGAGGAAAGACAGAGGGAACAGGGGGGGTGGAGGAGTGGCATTGCTGATCAAAAATCGCTGGAATTTTGATGAGCTGGAGAGAGGAGACAGCGGAGAAGAAAGTGATTACATAGCTGGAACGCTTCACTATGGAGGTCCCAAGGTGGTAATAGCAGTGATGTATAACCCACCACAGAACAGCAGGAGGCCAAGGCAAGAGTACGACGAGAGCAATAGAGTGATGGTTGACACACTGGCTAGAGTGGACAGAAGAGCTCATGCATGCAGGGCAAAGCTCCTGATCATGGGTGACTTTAACCACAAGGAGATCGATTGGGAGAACTTGGACCCGCATGGGGGCCAAGATACATGGAGGGCTAAGATGATGGAGGTGGTACTGGAAAACTTCATGTACCAACACGTAAGGGACACTACAAGAGAGAGAAGAGAGGATGAACCAGCAAGGCTAGACTTAGTATTCACCTTGAGTAGTGCAGATATCGAGGACATCACATATGAAAGACCCCTTGGGGCCAGTGACCATGTGGTTTTAAGCTTCGAATACACAGTAGAGCTACAAGTGGAGGGAGAAGCAGGAAGGCCAAGGACGAATGAAGCCAAACTTCAAGAAAGGGGACTACACAGGAATGAGGAACTTCCTGAACGGGGTTCAGTGGGACAGAGAACTGGCAGGGAAGCCAGTTAATGAGATGATGGAATATGTAGCAACAAAATGCAAGGAGGCTGAGGAGAGGTTTGTACCCAAGGATAACAGGAATAATGAAAAAGCCAGGATGAGCCCATGGTTTACCCAAAGGTGCAGGGAGGCAAAAACCAAGTGTGCTAGGGAATGGAAGAAATATAGAATGCAAAGGACCCAGGAGAATAAGGAGAGCAGTCGTAGAGCCAGAAACGAATATGCACAGATAAGAAGGGAGGCCCAAAGACAATATGAAAATGACATAGCAGCGAATGCCAAATCTGACCCAAAACTGTTGTACAGCCACATCAGGAGGAAAACAACAGTCAAGGACCAGGTAATCAGGCTAAGGAAGGAAGGAGGAGAGACAACAAGAAATGACCGTGAAGTATGTGAGGAACTCAACAAGAGATTCAAAGAAGTGTTCACAGAGGAGACAGAAGGGGCTCCAGAAAGACGGAGAGGTGGGGCACACCACCATGTGCTGGACACAGTGCACACAACCGAGGAAGAAGTGAAGAGGCTTCTGAGTGAGCTAGATACCTCAAAGGCAATGGGGCCAGATAACATCTCCCCATGGGTATTGAGAGAGGGAGCAGAGGCGCTATGTGTACCCCTAACAACAATATTCAATACATCTATCGAAACAGGGAAATTGCCTGAGGCATGGAAGACAGCAAATGTAGTCTCAATCTTTAAAAAAGGAGACAGACATGAAGCATTAAACTACAGACCAGTGTCACTGACATGTATAGTATGCAAAATCATGGAGAAGATTATCAGGGTTTCAGGGACTGGAAATCCTGTGTCACAAACCTACTGGAGTTCTATGACATGGTGACAGCAGTAAGACAAGAGAGAGAGGGGTGGGTGGATTGCATATTCTTGGACTGCAAGAAGGCGTTTGACACAGTTCCACACAAGAGATTTGTGCAAAAACTGGAGGACCAAGCAGGGATAACAGGGAAAGCACTACAATGGATCAGGGAATACTTGTCAGGAAGACAGCAGCGAGTCATGGTACGTGGCGAGGTGTCAGAGTGGGCACCTGTGACCAGCGGGGTCCCACAGGGGTCAGTCCTAGGACCAGTGCTGTTTCTGGTATTTGTGAACGACATGACGGAAGGAATAGACTCTGAGGTGTCCCTGTTTGCAGATGATGTGAAGTTGATGAGAAGAATTCACTCGGTCGAACAAGAGGCAGAACTACAAAGGGATCTGGACAGGCTGCAGACCTGGTCCAGCAATTGGCTCCTGGAGTTCAATCCCACCAAGTGCAAAGTCATGAAGATTGGGGAAGGGCAAAGAAGACCGCAGACGGAGTACAGTCTAGGGGGCCAGAGACTACAAACCTCACTCAAGGAAAAAGATCTTGGGGTGAGTATAACACCAGGCACATCTCCTGAAGCGCACATCAATCAAATAACTGCTGCAGCATATGGGCGCCTAGCAAACCTCAGAACGGCATTCCGACATCTTAATAAGGAATCGTTCAGGACCCTGTACACCGTGTACGTTAGGCCCATGTTGGAGTATGCGGCACCAGTTTGGAACCCACACCTAGCCAAGCACATAAAGAAACTAGAGAAAGTGCAAAGGTTTGCAACAAGACTAGTCCCAGAGCTAAGAGGTATGTCCTACAAGGAGAGGTTAAGGGAAATCAACCTGACGACATTGGAGGACAGGAGAGATAGGGGGGACATGATAACGACATACAAAATACTGAGAGGAATTGACAAGGTGGACAAAGACAGGATGTTCCAGAGATTGGACACAGTAACAAGGGGACACAGTTGGAAGTTGAAGACACAGATGAATCACAGGGATGTTAGGAAGTATTTCTTCAGCCACAGAGTAGTCAGTAAGTGGAATAGTTTGGGAAGCGATGTAGTGGAGGCAGGATCCATACATAGCTTTAAGCAGAGGTATGATAAAGCTCACGGTTCAGAGAGAGTGACCTAGTAGCGATCAGTGAAGAGGCGGGGCCAGGAGCTCGGACTCGACCCCTGCAACCTCAACTAGGTGAGTACAACTAGGTGAGGTGAGTACACTCACTCACACACTAACACACACACACACACACTCAAACACACAAACACACACACACACACACACACACACACACACACACACACACACTGTGGTGTGCAAAGAGTATGTAACCTTAATTCGGCACATGTACACACCCTCATTTATATGCTATCTCCCCCAACCAGCGAACCAGGGGACTGAGGGTTGACGATGGGGCTCCGTCGTTCAACCAGTGACCAGGTTCCAGCCAATGAGAAGATGGTTTTGGCAATCGCAGGCAGAGGTTATGTGTGTACCACTCTCCTGTCTGCCCTCATCATTCCCATTCTAGAGCTGGTTGAAGCACGGTCTGCTCTCTAGTGGCTTCTATTCTGCCTTGCTTATCGTGGAGTGCACTAATACCTGTTGCTGTACATAGTGTATTTAGTGTACATACTTCTGTTCTAAATTGGTGAAGGATAATGTAAGTCAAAAGTTTTCTTCTGTGTTTATTTTGCTCACTTTACACCCAGGATAACAGGCCTTTGAGACTCCTGGATTGTAATACTCACTCACACACACACTCACACACACACACACAAGGGCACCTGTTCCCCCTAACCCATCATTCTTCCCAGACCAGGTTTGGTACACAAACATGGATGGAATAATGAATAAATGTGAAGAGTGGCATGAAAGAATCAAGGAGATATCTCCAGACATCATAGCAATCACAGAAACAAAATTTACTGACACAATAACAGATGCAATCTTCTCAGCCAGATATTAGATCCTGAGGAAGGATAGAAGGACCAGAGGGGGGAGGAGAGGAGGAGGGAGAGGGGAGGAGGGGGAGGAGGGGTTGCACTGCTCATTAAAAACCTGTGGGAATGTCAAAAAATGGAAGGAATGGACGAGACTAGAGAAAGGGGTTAAACTGTATGTACCGTTCTTTTTTATTATAATAATAATAATGTAGGTACAGTTCAGTCAGGGGAACATAAGATAGTCGTTGCATTGATGTATAACCCACCATAGAATTGCAGGAGGCCAAGAGAGGAATATGAGTGCAACAGAGCAATGGCAGACACACTAGCTGAGGCGGTAAGAAGAGTTCACTCGAGTAGAGGGAAGTTACTGCCTATGGGTGACTTCAACCACAGGGAGATTGACTGGGAAAACCTGGAGCCACATGAGGGTCCTGAAACATGGAGAGGCAAGATGATGGATGTGGTACTGGAAAACCTCATGCACCAACATGTTATGGTCACTACCAGAGAGAGAGGGGAGGATGAACCAGCAAGACTGGACCTTGTGTTCACTCTGAGTAGCTCAGATATCAAGGACATCACATATGAATGGCCCCTTGGAGCTAGTGACCATGTGGTTCTGAGCTTTGAATACATCATAGAGCTACAAGTGGAGAGGGTAACAGGAGTAGAAAGGGAAAAGTTAAACTATAAAAGGGGGGACTACACAGGTATGAGTACCATCCTGCAGGAGGTTCAGTGGGAAAGAGAGTTGATTTGAAAGTCAGTAAAGGAAATGATGGACTATGTAACAATAAAATGCAAGGAGGCAGAGAAAGGTTTGTTCCCAAGGGTAACAGAAATAATGGAAGACCAAAATGAGCTCTTGGTTTACCCGAAGGTGTAAGGGGGCAAAAACTAAGTGTGCTAGAAATGGAAAAAGTACAGAAGGCAAAGGACTCAGGATAATAAAGAGATTAGTCGACGAGCCAGAAACGAGTATGAACAGATAAGGAGGGAGGCTCAGCGGCAGTATGAAAAAGATATAGCATCGAAAGTAAAGTCTGACCCTAAACTGCTGTATAGCCACATCAGAAGGAAGACAATAGTTAAGGACCAGGTAATCAGGCTCAGGGAAGAAGGTGGGGAGCTCACAAGAAATGACCATGAAGTATGTTAGGTGCTCAACATGAGATTTCAGGAAGTATTTACAGTGGAGGCTGAAGGGACAGTGAAAGACAAAACAGTGGGGTACACCAACAAGGGATATACCAACAAGTGTTGGATGAAGTACACACAACCCAGGAGGAGGTGAAAAAGCTCCTAAGTGACCTTGATACCTCACAGGCGGTGGGACTGGACATCTCCCCGTGGGTCCTTAGAGAGGGAGCAGAGACACTGTGTGTGCCACTAACCACAATCTTCAACACATCCCTTGAAAATGGGCAACTACCTGAGGTATGACCTGTAGCTCTGAAAGGCAGGCGAACTTTCAGCGGAAAATACAGTAAAAAAAGTTTTAATTCTTGCAGACACCGTTAGGAGTAGTCTGCCATATTGCGTCACCTCTCTGGTGTCTTGTTTCTCGTTTCATAACCAACACGGTATCGTGTAGCCCTATCACTAGCGCACTTAGCTCCCACACTGAGGTCCCGGGATCAATTCCCCGGTACGGCTGGAAAACATTAGGACGTGTTTCCAATAAGACACCTGTTGTCCCTGTTCACCCGTCGATAAGATGGGTACCTGGGTGTTAGTCGACTGGTGTGGGTCGCATCGTGGGACAAACTGACCTAATTTGCCCGAAATGGTGTGCATAACAAGGGGTTTTCTATATAGTAGTATGTCATTGATGTCAGCTAGACTTGTATACGTTGCACATGTACTTGTAGAAATAATAATAATAATAATTATTATTATTATTATCTTCAGAAGCTCGTCAGTGACACCGCCGTGGCTCCCACAGTATCGATGCTGTTTGTTGCACCAACAAGACACCAGTGAAAACGTATTATTTAACTCTGAATACTGTAGGAATATTTTTGTGTAATGTGGAATAATTCTTGTCACGCATAAAGTGATATTAATGCGACAACATAGAATCCTCCATGTCTGTCTAGTTGTGGAGAAATTTTCAGCCCTGAGGGGTCTAGCCCACTCATAAGGGGCAAGCATCTTTACTTCCCAAGTAATTACAAGCAGATGTTTAACCAGCATGTGCCAGTTACGGGTCATGCGACTCTTTGCAAGAGACCAGTGTTGCAAGTAGTGGACAATTAAGGAAAATCCTGCACACACTTTATTATCCAGGTAAAGATAGTGGACATTGTTGTGTATGCCCAGACAGCAAGAATCATGCATTCTGCATTGCTTCATGGTAGAAGTTTGGCAAGGAAGGGAAATATGCTATGTCAGCTTTTCCTTTATGTGCTGGGAGCAAGCAAAATGCGGCAAGAGGCGTCATGGCTTAGATTGTTTTTAACCTTGCTAAGGGACACATTGACACTGAGATAACAAAGAACACTGAGCTGCACGTTTGTGTGCATAAAAGTATCTCAAAGAACACATCAAAACACTTACAGAGAAGTGTGATCAGCTCCTTTAGTGATATGACTGTGAATAATAAAAACAATACTTGATGAACAGAGTGTAACAACGAGTGTTGCAATTGTAATGGAGCGTAGTGCGACATTCTTCGCAGAACACGTCTGCTTCAATCAAGAAAACAGATAACTGGGTGCAACTACAGGTCAGCTATAAATACCCAGGTGCATCTAATATATATAATAGGGGTAGGTCGGCTGCACAGTGGATATCCATTTATGTTTTATTTGACCTACCAATACCCGGTGAACTGAGGGCCATCGAGCCCACACCAGTATGTATAGTCAGTATTCAGTTATGAAAAATACTGACATACCCCCTAAGAGTAATTATACTTATATAATATAATTTTTTTCACAGCCCTTAGGGAGTGCATACGAAAGCTTCTCAAGACATTGCCTACAGGGATGGCTGTGTAGGCGAAAGCTGTCTTTCAAGATAAGTCCCATTACAGTCCGTTTACTCTTTGACTTAGGTTGTAGCATTTCCCTAAAAGCTGGTCGTGTTCAAATAGGATAAGTAGCCACATGGTGGTCCAAACATTGTACTACAGTGTACAAATAAATTATGAGCCAAGGTCCTTCGAAGAAACCTGTAAAACTAGTGTTTTTACAATATAAATAGAAATAAATGAGTCCCTCCAAACTTAATTACAGAGAATGGGAGGTGCTCACCCAGCTATCTCCCATCACCCAAAGAAAACAGGGGCTGGGTAACTCACCCAACACCCAACAGAAAACAGGGGATGGTACTCATCACCCACTGACGACCAAGCTCACGAATTGCTGATGACAGCTTCAACCCAGAAGGTGTTCAGTTTGTCTGAGTGTATATACAAATAGTGTTTATAATATTTATAGACAGAAATTAAGAGACGAGATTGTGTTTATGTTTGTCTCTTACAGATTTAACTGTTATATTAAAGGAAATTATATATAAAGTGTAAACTTCCTATACTAACAGCGACATTTCAAAAGTGTTAAAAATTTTTTAAGTGTGATTTACAGTTATACAGTGTGTTGCAACCCTGAATGGGTTCAATGATTATTATTATTTATAATGTTATTATTTTTTCATTTAATTTTTTTAATTGCTTATATTTGGATAATAGCTAAATGCAAATGTATTCCCTTATTTTTTTTTTTGACGGCTTATGTTGTTGGATGTTACTTGTTGGATGTATATAAAAAATGTGCTCAGTTGTCTTGATTGTAAAAACTACTTTTAATTACGTTTGTCGTGTTATACTGCCGGCTTCTGGCTGCGCTGTCCAGGGGGCTATACGTGATCGAGGGGGGGTGTCCTCCCCTTGTAAAGGGTTTTCAGTTGCTCTAGATGTTTGGTGGTTGGCGATTGTCTGCTCATTATTCTTGTTTTTCTGTAAACTCGTTCACAGAAATTGTATAGACTTTGTGATTTTCGACGTTGTACTGAGGTTGTGTGTGCTTAGCCCTTGAAATTAGGTCCTTAGCTATAGCTTTGACCTAATTTTTTAGGGTTTTCTGTGTATTGCACAGGGTGTTTTTTCCTTTGTAAAACATGATTCGTAGTAGGGAGTTTTGAAAACTTTTGTGGAGGATCTGCTGTGGTCCTACTTAGTGTCGTTATATTATTTCCCATTTCCGATTCTATGTCGCAGTCGCTGATATTGCATTGCTATTGGGGTTGCATTTTTTTGTTGTTCAAGCAGATGTTGGGTTGCCAGTCGGTCAAGAAATTTGTTTTTTTTAGGACTTTGTCAGTATTGTTTAAGTCTTATTGGTCTTGAGACATAGTAATTTTTGAGACTTAAAAATACAAAAACTTTTTGAATATTTGTAATATCTTATTAAATGTTAATGTACCGCGGTATTAAAAAATTTAAAGTGATATGTGCTTTCAGCACAATAATATTGAACTCGAGAGATTTTTTTTATTTTTTATTTCTGTGATTTAATTTACTTTTATAAATTTCCCTAGGCTTAATTAAAATTTTTAAATTTTAAATTTCTCTAGTTGTTTTCCCCCCCAGTTGTAATCCCAAAACACTTTGAACCTATGAATTCTAATGGTAATTTGGGCAAGGGTTTTGTACTTGTTACGAAAATCCCGTAACAGGCTGGTGCTGAAGGGCAGTCCTTTCTATTTCATGGGTCTCTAACTTTTAGAATCGGTTTTTTGTAAAAATAGGGGCCTGTCGGGGGCTCTTGATCCAAGGTGTTGGGGGGAAAAAAACGTCCGGGAGTTCCTTGACCAAAGGTGTTGGAGAAAAATTTTCCAGTTTGCATACATAACTCTTGGTCAAAAAACTTTGAGTACTTTCCTAATTGAAAACTTTGAGTTTTGTTTGTACAAAACTTTCCCCGGTGGTGTAGTCCCGACGGTCTTTGATCCCAAAGGGGATGGGAAAAGTTGATGGCCCTTGCTCTAAAACAACCAACACTAAAATTTATTAGGTTATTTTCCTTTTCATCTCTCGTAGTACAAATTTTTTCGTGTGTATGCCAAATGAAAAACAGTTAAAGTTTTTCCCGACTTTGTTGGTTGTTTTTTTAAAAATTTAGAGTGTTGGCAAGTGCCCAAGTTCTAGGGGGGAGTTTTAAAAAGGAATTACACCGGAAACTGTCGAGATTAATTAAAGATAAATTGTTTCTGCTTCGAGTGTCTGATTTGATTCAGATTAGAAACCCTAGTGTCCAATTGGGAAAAGAATGACTTTTGAAGTTGAAAAAAGGGGCAACAAAGGGCAAAGTGACCCCTATTTTGTCCGACCCTAGTGTAGCTCATTTCTCGCTCACCCCTTCCCCCTCCCGGGACATTTTTAGTACAGAGTGTACCCCTGGTAGTAGACAACCCCTTAAACTATTTACAGGTATATTACACCTGTATTTATTTTTCCCTAGACCGGATTAGAAAATTTTTAGAAAACGGCTGGCCAAAGTGCCCGCCAAAGGACCGCCCAAAGGCCCCCATGTTAATTTTCCCTACCCCTCCATTCCCCAATGGCCCTATCTTTCAGGAACAGTTTGAGGGGTTTGGGAAGGCCTCATTATGTTGCGATGCACAAATAGAGGCACAGAGGGGATTAAAACAAAGAAGATTTCCAAAGGGGAAAATGTTCTTTGGGGGAAGAAAAAACCAGACTGTAGATCACAGGACCTTTAATGTGCGGGGAAAAAAGCGCTCTAGGGGTTCCAAAGTTTTTTGAAAGTAAATTTTAGCACTTTTTTGTTGGGGTTTGGGAAAAACCCAGGCACGTGTATGAACGGCCCAAAGGAAGCACTGGGAAAATTTTGGAATACAGCGTTGACGGGAAGGGGAATCAAACTTGTATGCAGTTTTGGCCTTTTCCAATTTACATTAGTTTGAGCTGTCCAAAAAAAAACAATTCTAGAGACGTAAAAAAACTTGTTACCTGTAGTTATAAAAGGGATTTCAAAGGGTTACAACGACGACAAGACCCAAACTTGGGGAAAGATTTTGCTCTTTGAAAAAAAAGGTTGCATTTCAGAGGGGGGTTTTTAAAAGCGGCTAAATGTAACAATTCAAACGGCCTTGTTCGTTGTTTATTTACACAAAGGATTTTTTAACAATTTGTATGCCGGGCTAAACCTTAAAAGAATATTGATCGATCATATACCTCAGTATTCGGGAAAAAAGGGCGAAATTAGCAGAAAATTACGGATTTCTCAAAAATTTTTTGTACTTTAAAAAAACACAAAGAAACAAGGTAACAAAAGTTTTGCCCTTTAGAAGCTGGCAACCAAAATCGTTGCTCTTTGCCGGCCCTGATGTCCCTGTACTGTAATTCTCTTTACCTTTACCGGGAAAAAAACCCCACAATTGAATCGTCTCTGGGTTTGGGAACGGGAAATTGGTATCGGAAAAGAAGAAATTTTTTAAATGCCCTTTTGTAACAGGAAAGGACCAAAATAGGGGGGTTATTGCTATAAGTTAGAAAGGGGAAAAATACGGGGAAACAGTCGTGCGGTGGCGCCCCCCCCCCAATGTCGTATCCTTTTCCCGGGCAACAAAAGGCCCCAAAACCCTAGAAATTTCCCTCTTTCCTCTTTTTTTGATAATTTTTTACTAAAGGTTGTTTAAACTGGGCGCCCAAAAAATTTGTATCTGGGGAAAAGATTCGTTCAGCTTTTTGAGTCCTTTTTTTTCCCAAGAGGAAAAAATTGGATTTAAACGAATCACATCAAAATTGAGTTTTTTTTTCTTTCAGAGACATGGCAGTTATCCACGTTTTTTAAGAGATTTTTAAGGGCCCATAATGACGTTTCCCTTTTGCAAGATAGGGTTATTGTTAGAAGCCTAGGGGAGGGGCTGTTAAAAAAGGGCCCTGCAAAAAGTTTATTTGAAACAAGCTTTTTTTTCCCTGGTTATTTTTTCGGTGGGTAAAATCCAGGGGTTTGTTTTTCCCATCAGGTCAGTTGGACTTGTTGATGGGGGAAGGGATATCCTTCTTTGGGGTTTATATGAAAAAGAACCAATTTTGTGTTTGATAATAAACCTGATGAAAATTTATGCCTTTAAAAGTTGTAGAGAGAAACCTTTTTTTATTTCCTCTCAGCGCAATTACTAGGGGCTTTGTAAAAGGAACAAAAAACCCACCCCTTGTTTTGGTTGAATTAGTTGATGAAAATGATTTGGGGTTGAATATGTTGTTTAGTGTTGCTCTGCGCCAGGGTAAATTTAAAAACTGACTCCCCCGGTCATCAAAACCCAGTAGGGGCACAAAAAGACATTAAATTTTAACTATGATGATTTAATCAAGGTCAGTTTTTTGAACAGTTTTGGAAAGACGGGGGATTTTTAGCAAATTACGGGGGGTGAAGCAAAGGATCTCGGTTTAAATTTTTACTATTATTTGTAAACGGTGTACTGTTGGAGAAAAAAACTTTAAATTGTTTAGCTGATAGTGTTTCCCCCAAAAGTCAAGCATTTTGTTGTGTTTCAGTTTTCCCTTTCGTGAACAAAGGGCCCTGGGTTTTGCTCACAATTTGTCCCCTTGGAGGACATTTGGGTGGGAAGAAGCATCGGGGAAATGGCCCAAAAAATTTTATTGGCCAAAGATGAAGGAAAAAGTTTGCTATCTTTTGCGGGCGGGTTTCCACGTGTGGGCAAGTGGGGCGGCAAAGCCCCGCGGGACTCCCTCCAAACCCACCCCCTCACTATGAGCTTTAGTGCAAAGTTTTAGGGTTTACTGGACTAGAGATTGTTTAGACTCGTTCCCAAAAAGGGTTTAAGCTTCTGCTTTCCCCTGCTCCAGTGAAAAGTCCTTTAAATTTCAATTTTCCCTTCTTTTTTCTTTTAGTTTCGAGTGGTT
This sequence comes from Cherax quadricarinatus, assembly GCF_026875155.1. Classification (NCBI taxonomy): domain Eukaryota; kingdom Metazoa; phylum Arthropoda; class Malacostraca; order Decapoda; family Parastacidae; genus Cherax; species Cherax quadricarinatus. Next base: position 2,630,943 of record NC_069424.1, on the reverse strand, counting down.
TTTTTTGCGGGGGGCCCCTTGGCGCCCCCCAAAAAGTCAACATCCACTGATATTTCTCCTCCCTTATGTTATTTCATCTAAACTTAAAAGACACCAGAAAAATTTTTGCCACTATTGGAAAAGGGGGCCCAGTCTTGTGGTGGGCCTTTTAAAAATTTTTTACGGTTTTGGGCACTTCCCCATTTAAAATTAAGGGTTTTTTTTGGCCCCCAAAACCACCCCCCACTTACTTTAAAAAAATTTTGAAGGGGTAAAAATGCTAGGAAACTTTAGGTGGGGCCCCCAGAATCCAACCCTTTTTCTTTTGTTTTTTAAAACACATAAGTGGCATTGTAATTTTAAAATTTCCCACGCTCTGTTCGTCCTTTTAAAAAATTATCAGTTTCATTTTTTTTTAACGTAATTTTAATGCCCAAATTCCTTTTTTTTCTTGTTATGTCAAATTTATTTAAAAAATTAAAACCCCAAACCCTTTTTTAACTATTAAAAAACTTTATGTTAAATTTTTATATTTATGTTTCACAGTATTGTTGCCGTGAGGAGGAGACAAGCTGAGTGTTGGGGGGTTTGTGTGGGTTCGGGTGATGTACTGCGTTTACGCAAAAAACTATCGGCCCCAGAACCCCCCCCCCCCCCTTTGCTAACCCAACCCCTTTAAACTGTTTCAATTTCCGATGTTTATTTTGCCCGCTTCCACCCCCAAATACTTTTAAGAGTGGGGAAAGGGAGTCTCCTACTTTTATGTCGAGCCTCAACCTTGCCCTCCTTGTTAGCGGGGTATCCAGTCTCTACACTGAAGTACCCTAACCCCGAGTATTTGGGGGGATACGATTCTGTTACTGCCCTGTAATAGGGGGGTTTCCCAGTTACGGCGCTTTTTTGGTGGAAAGGAATTTAAAGCAAATCCTAGTGGGGAACCCCCTGTCGTGTTGGGGGGGGGGGGTTTCAACCCCCAATGGGTTACAAAAGATTTTTATGTATATATAATTTTTTTTTACTTTTTCATTTTTTTTTATATTGTTATATTTTCGAAAAATTTGCTTTTAAAACGCAATGTATTGCCCTTTTATTGTTATTTACGTAGCTTATGTTGGGGGTTTTGGGTTTATTTCATATTGTTTTGGGGGGTATTTTAAAAGTGCTCAGTTAGTCTTTTTGTCAAATACTGTAATTTTTCGTTTTCGCTCATTTTTCTGGCCCGGTTTTGGCTGTGCTGGGGCCACGGGGGAAAACCGTGATGGGGGGGGGGTCTCCCAAACCCCTCGTGAAGTTTTCAGTCTGCTCTTTGACTCGCTTGGTGGTTGGACAGATTGGGTTTTCTCATTATTCTTGTTAGTTCCCGGGAACTCTGGGTTTACAGAACATTGTATAAACTTTGTGATTTTCGACGTTGTACTGAGGTTGTTTTTGGGTTGGGTTAGGGCACTTGAAAAATCTCAGGTCCTTAGCTATAGCTTCTGACCTAAATTTTTTTACTGGGGTTTTTGTTTTATTGTCACAGTCGGGGTTTTTCCTATGCGAAAAATAGGACAGTATTAAAGGGGGGGTTTTTTTAACTTTGTGGGGAAAAGGAAAACTGGATGGTCCCCACTTGTGTCATTTTAAATTTTTTCCCAGTTCCTGTTCTGTGTCGCAGTCGTTGATATTGCATTGCTATTGGGGGCTTAGCATTCTTTGTTGTTCAAACGGGTGGGTTTGGGTTGCCAGGCGGTCAAGAAGTTTAAATTTTTTTTGAGGACTTTGTCCGGGCACTTTTTTAAATTTTTTTATTCGGTTTTGAGAATAGTAAAATACTTAAGAGCACTTAAAAGCCCTACCACCCATTATTGTTAATATTTGTATAAAATTTTTATTAAATGTTTAATGTACCCGACGGGGGACTTTAAAAATTATAAAGGATATGTGCCTTTCGCAAAAATAATATTGAACTCGAGAGATTATTTTTTTTTATTGGGTGATTTAAATTTACTTTTATAAAAATACCCCTAGACTTTTAAAAAATTTATTAAAAATTTTTAAATTTTCAAAATTAGTTGCCCACCAGTTGTAATTCCCAAAGCACTATTGAACCCCCACTGAAAATTTTAATGGAAACTGGACAAGGATTTTTGACTACTTGCCCACGAAAACCCCGTAAAGGTGGGTGCTAGAAGGGGGAGTCCCTTTTTAGTATTCACTGGAGACTCTAAGTTTTTTAAAACGGTTTTTTGAACAATGACATTTCCCTAGATGGGTTTGTGAATGAAGGTATAAGTTTAATTTTCGGTGGGCTCAGCGGTGTTTTCCAAACTGGACCCCTCAACCAGGGGAAAGAAAGGGGTCGTTCCGTCATATGTACCCTTACCTTTTAAGGGCATTGCCCTAAGGGGTTAAAGTTTTTTTGGGGCAAATGTGTTGACTCGTTTTTGCTGACTCGGGCCATAACCCAAAACTCCCGCTGTTTTTTAGCAGGTTTGGAGTTTTTTTTAAACAAATCTAAGTTGGGGGTGCAGGGAATTTTCTTTTTCCCAAATTTTTAATTTGGGTTGTTTGGGCAACTTTAGTTTCAAAACTTTATAGACTAAGGGTTTGTTAAATTTTTGAACAATTTTTTTAATCTTATAGGGTTTAAAAATAAGATGCAACAGATTTTGAGATAATTTAGGTAAAAAATTTTAAGACTTACTCAACGTCTGGAAAATTTTTTTTAAACCAGAATTTTGCAAATACGAGAGTGAATTCCTAGAAACAGACCATCTTTAGGATGACATTAAAAATGTTTTGGATTACTTTTGTGATCAACAGTTAAAGGTTTGGGCAGGAATTTCGGTTTCTGCCACAAAAATTGCCAAGAGACCAAAATGAAAAATTTGTCGTCAAAAACCGGCCCCAAACCAGCCACGCGGTATTCCTTACCAAGGGTTAAACCTACTGTGTCATTGCCTATTGTCCAAGGTCATAATTATGAAGAATTCATTAGTGGTTTTCAATCCATATTAAATTCACGAACCGACATAGATGAGATTGCTAAGTTTTGTTATCTTAAATGTCTTGTGAAGGGAGAACCCTATGAACTGATTAAGTCATTTCCGGTGGTTATAGGCAATTATCAAATAGCCTTACGTGTCTTAGCAGACAATTACTTTGACGCTGACAAGGCCAGAGTTAGACATGGAGTCTTAATATCAAGCTTGAAGCCACCCAAACATTGTTTTTCAGACTTACAGTCATTTAGGATCACATTAGACAATAGTCTCAGATCTCTGGGTGCTAAATATGACCCAAGACAATGTGATTGGTTTATCAGTGGTATTGTACAAGATAAGTTGTCACAACAAACTGTTGAATGATTATATATTAAGTTCAATAAACTCTATTTCACTTGCGCAGAAATTAACAATGATTTATAAGCAATAGTTTCTTACATGCAAGCAACGAGGCAAAATGAAAAATCCACAAATCCTGTGGATAA